>JANHMN010000012.1:24110732-24131388 GCA_030674055.1 Rhabdomys pumilio | reverse complement strand
GGCTTCCTGGCTTCCTGGCTTCCTGGCTTCCTGGCTTCCTGGCTTCCCATTTAGTATGTTAGAAATAAAGAATGCCCTGCTTCATGCCCGGCTCCAATAAGTGTTTCCCAGGCAGCATCTACACCTTGCCATCCATCTCATTGGCCCAAGCTGAGCCACACGGCCATTCTGAACCAATCAGCTTGTGCCTATGACAGACCCATCAGATCTGCTCCTAGGCTGGGAGAGATGAATGGCATGGACAATTCCTCTGATGTCTGTGGGTTCATGTGGGAGGAATAGATATCTAGAAACAGTTAAAATCTGCTATGGGCTTATATGCAGAGTGCAACCTAGCAGTGTCCAATAGAGGACCTGTCACCAGATCACACTGGATCAGCTCCCCTAACTCTTACTGGGGACATGGAGGAAGCCATGATATGTGGGTATCCTGGCTGCTCGGAGCTTCTATCTTCCTCAGCCGTTCCTCCATTCTCATGCATGGGTCCCCACCCTGGCATGGTGAGAAACGGCACACAGGAGCAGGACTCAGACCAGAGCCTTTATTTCTTTTTTGGCAACATTCTCGAGTTTCCTTCCAATGTCCTTTTAACTACTTGCCCTTGGATCTGCTCTTTTCTCCATATTTCTCTTCCAGCGCTTTCTGCAAATTCATGTTCATAGCATTTTTCCGGTGCCACCGGCCTGCAGGAAACAGAAGAGGGACCATCACAGGGGTCAGTAGCTACCAGGGCGTACAGACCCCAGTGGCCATGACCCAGGCCTCTTCAGCTCCACCCTAAGGACGCCCACACCTCCTGCTCTGCACCTTGCAGGCACCCTCCCTGGAGGCACTCCTCCATGGAGGAGAGAGCCATCCTCCCTCTCCCGCCCCAGGTTCCCACCTACCCAGGTCGTCCGTCTTCCTCCCGTGCCAGTGTTCCACATCTCTCACCGACTTCTCTATCACCTCCGGGGTGTAGGAAGCCTTCATGAGGCTCTTTGTCTCCTGGGGTGGGCCTGTCAGACACCATGAAGAAATCTCCAGGTCACGGAAGCTAGGCACCCAATGCTTTATCTTATTATTAGTTTACTCTGTGGGTATTGGTTGTGGATGAGAAGGGGAGTGGGGGTTCAATGTGGCCTCAAGGGTTAACCTCTCCCTCCAAGCTTCAGATTCTGCACATACAAGAGGGGATAAGGTCTGCTCTCGATCTTGGGAAGACGAAGCCCACCTTTAAACTCGGCTTCCCACAAAGTCTCAGGACATGGACAAAATGTAGATGTGTTCTTTGACAGGCTGCAGAATGAGTGGCCTTTAGCCCCATTCCCAAGAGAATTCTTGTTGCCATCTGAGCAGACTAGAACAGTCCACACTGCATAATTTCATTGGTGGTGTGAACTTCTCAGCCCCCTTTTAAGTGAGCCTGTATGTAATTCTCTGAGATTTCTCTAGCTCAAAATCCCAAATTTTTCCAAATTCCTCCTGCAAGCTAGTTTCAGAATCTCATGCTCAGTTTTAGTCACAGCAAGGCGTTCACATCTCAGGCCGCAGCCATTGTGCAGACCAGTTTCCAGCCTCTGTGACAAAATGCCTGAGTCAGACAACTAGAGGGAGCAAAGAATTATTTTGGCTCACGGTTCCAGAGGTTTCAGTTCAAGGTGTTCAAGGGTGAGAGAGGAGAGGAGCTCACCATGGCAGCCTGGAAACGTGAAAGGTGCCACCCACATCCAGAACAGACCACCACTCCATGCCCACCCCAAACACACACTTAGCTGATGTCTCTGGAAACTCCCTCTCAGACATGCCCAGAGGCCTTGATTACTAATCTTCTAGACCTCAGTCCAACGAACGTGACAGTAAAAAACAACTGCCACACTAGGCTCTATACTGAGGCATGCCACCAACCTGCCCTGGGTGTGAAGATTTACAAAGAGCTAAAGATGGTTCCAGATGCTTCCCCCAGAAGCTTGCTCACTGATTCAGTCCCCCCCCCACACACACTAGGAAGCAGATGTGATTATTGTGCCCGTTTCACTGTTGGAGCACAGGCTGGGGGAGTGTAAATTCTCGGGGCTGCAAAGTTAAAGACCTCAGCCAGGGAAGCTCCATCTTTTGACTTTACAACAGGGCGTCCCGGTGAACATCACACCAGGGAGGGATAAGACAGCCTTCGACTGTCCCGACACTGCTCAGGGGGACCTCATGTCACATTGAGGATGTGTCTACTATGCACTTGATAGTGTCAAAAATAGCCAGAAAATGAAGAGGAACTGTGAGGAAGGGGCCAAAAAAAATCTGATTGGAGAAGTAAAAATAAGTAAGAGCTTGTTTAAGTTTTTAAAAAGCATATAAAAAACACAACTAGAAAACGCAAAGAAAGGATGGATTGACCCAAATACATCAGCAACAGAAATAAAAACTGACTTCACTCACTGGTTACAGAGAACAGATTGTCAGAGTAAATGATTTCCAGACCTGTATTATTTAAAGCATACTTTAAAAAAAAAAAAAAGACACAAGAGGAGGATGAATATGAAGAAGACAGAAAAGGATACATCAGCCAAATGCCAGCTGGATGCAATTATATCAAACAAAGTAGCCTGTATGCCAAAAGCAGTAGGAAAAATTAAAATTATGGGGGCTGCCACTACGGCTCAGCAGGTAAAGATGCTTGCTGCCAAGTCTATGCCTTGAGTTCAATACCTGGGACTCATCTGATGAAAGCAGAGATCTGACTCTTGCAAATTATCCTCTGACCTCCACAGGCATGCTGTGGTGTGTGTGTGTGTGTGTGTGTGTGTGTGTGTGTGTGTGTGTGTTATATATATATATATATATATAACAAACTATATAGAGATATAGAGAGAGAGAGAGAGAGAGAGAGAGAGAGGGGGGGGGGGAATGGTCGATAGTGTATGTACATATGTGGATAGATAGATAGATAGATAGATAGACAGATAGAACAGTCCTAAGATTGCCTCATTGCAAATGTCTGAATAGATACACTAAGATCAAGAGTCTAATTGATGAGCCTGCTACTTCAGGAAGGATTTAGAGGTTCATCTTTCACTAATTAATAGATCAAGCAAAGACTGTTAATGAAAACTGGCAGGGTTTGTGCAGAAGCCATTAGCAGGCCTCTCCTATTAGGCAAACACAAAGCCAAAAGAGGATTTGCAAGCTCACGAGGACATCTGCCAAAACAGCCAGGAGCTGCTCAGGGCTGTGAAACAGGTCCCGCCAACATCCAAGGACCTGCAGTTCACTGCAGGCTCTGAGGGTGAGACCAAGCTGGACATCACTCAGAAAGGCAAATAAATTTGCAAGTTTGGTATCTACAGCCTGTAAGGTTAATGGAACAGAATGAATTAGAGGTTTGGTCCAAAGCCCTCAGCCATGATGACAGCCAGGGATCAAAGCCAGCTGCAACACAAGCCTCTGGACAGAACTTGAAAGCAGGCCCTAGGTGAGGCTGTAAAATGGTCAGATTTGGGGTTTGGGGGTGATGGCCAGCATCCTTTAAAAGGATTACTTTGGCCTTTTAGATTCCCCAAGGCAGAGACTTGCCTGCCTCTCACCTCAGAATAAATCTGATTGACGGGACTGGAGTTTACTTCTGGAGCTTTTGCACTGCCTCAGAATCTGGAAGAAACAACGACAGGACAAAAGGCTTTGGCCTTGTGCTGATGGCTCAGTGCATACATGGGCCAACTGTACCCCTAGTACAGGGAACCCCACATTTCTGTAAACCAGTCACAGGCAGTAGAGTGGGGAGCTACCCCAAGGCACTGATAAGCCCCAGGCTTTCAGAGGGTGGGTGGGCAGGCACCAACCGGAGAAGTACCAAGAACATCCCCAAATGCCAACCAGCAGGGTTAAGGGCATGAAGTTGACAGCAGGACATACCACAGTGCTTGGTTTCAAACCTCTGCCACCCTTCAGCCTACAGCAGCAGAGTGATTGCAGTGCTTTAGGGAAACACACACACACACTCACACACACACACACACACACTAACACACTCACATACACACACTCACACACATCACCTCAGTAATGCTGGCCCTAGAGGCTGAAGCTCCTCAAGCCAAAATCAGAACCCAGACTCAGGTACTTTCTCCTGCTCTGAAGCTTCCATCTGTGGTAGCTACACAGTTCCGGTTCTCTCTCTCTCTCTCTCTCTCTCTCTCTCTCTCTCTCTCTCTCTCTCTCTCTCTCTGTGTGTGTGTGTGTGTGTGTGTGTGTGTGTGTATACATGTGTGCATGTTTCTGTCTGTCTGCTGTTTGTGTGTGTGTCAGCGTAAGTATGTATGGGGGCAGCATTGTACATGTGTCTGTTTATACTTGGAGGCCAAAGAACTATCTTGGCAGGATGTCATGGGCCTTAGTGGTGGTGTTGGAGACAGAATGGTGTATGTTCCCAGACAGCTTACAGTAGCTCAGTAACCACAGTGGAATATGAGATGGATGAATAGAGAGCCCCCTGAGCTCCTCTTGTACATAGAAACCTGAGGGCGGACACCTGTGGGCCCCTGGGGAAGATGGGGCTCTTGGGGAGATAAATATTCCTCACAAAAGAATTAGAAAAGAATCCTTCTCACTGCAGACAGAAGTGGACTTGAAGTGGATTAAGGGCTTAAAGCAAGCCTGAGAAAGCACACAGGATTACACCCATGACTCGGCATAGCCTGCTCTCCACCTCGGTCAGCGCTCCACCTCGATCCTTCTGGAAAGTTCCAGCTCCACAACCAGGAACCTGTTCTGCAGGCTGTTCCGGTCAACTGCTTTCAAGTCAGCCCTAATCCTGCTCTCACACCCAGTTCTTTAGCCTGCCCTGTCTGATCAACTACTCCACTTCACACAAATGCCCTGAAGGCCAGGGGGACCCAGCCCTCCTGAGATGCCACATGGCATACGGTACCATCCAGATGTGCAGTGCGCCAGCTCAGCAACTTAGACCACCTGCTCTAGTGTGAGCCTGAAACGTCTCTCAAAGGCCCAGGGTCAAACACTTGGCCCTCCTGTTTAGTACTATTGGAAGATGGTTGAAAACAAGGTAGGATCTACTGAGACTTCAGGTCACAGGGTGTGGAGGAGGAAGTAATAGGGCCTTGTCTTCTTTCTCTGTTTTCGCTTCTGAATCATGAGGTGAATGGCTTCCCTCCATCACACGCTTCTTGCTATAACATCCTTCCTTCACCAAAGCCCCAGAGGGACAAGAGGCCAATTGATCATCACCTAGGTTACCTCTAAAGCCACAAGCCCCAGTAACACTCTCCTCTTTTGGGGATTTTGATTGGGTTTTGCTTCTTTGAAAAAGGAATTTATTCTTGCCACCAAGGCTAACTGGAAACTCACTAGGTAGCCCAGGCTGTCCTAAAGCTCACAGTAATCCTCCTGCCTCTGTCTCCTGAGTGCTGGGATTACAGGCATGTACCACTGCACCTAGTTAACTTTTTATAAGTTATCTTGGGCACTTCTGTGACAATAACAGAAGGCTAACAAACACACCAGGCTGCCATCATGGGTCCCTCCTGGATGTTTACAGTTCTTCTTCATTGCTGGTCCAGTGTCTACCCTATCTGGTCCCACAGATCCTCTGTGTCTTTCTCCATACTGCACTGGAGCAATCCTTCATCCAAACTGAACAAGTCCACTCCCCTGTCTCCCACACTACCTTAGTCTCCTACTCTACCCCAGAAAAAGACTTTCCAGGATCCGTGACCCAGACTGCTCTTCCTGTCTAGCGTCTCTGCCCTGCCTGGATGCAGCCACACCTCACCAACTCCCATCGGGGAGTGCCAGGGTGAATCCCAGGAGACGAACCTTGACAGGGACACTGACAATCACATGCTTAGAGTGCTGCCGGCCAAGCCCTCATTCTAGTGCCAGTCTCCCAAGACAGGCTGCCCCTGCCTAGTTTTAAGATACTATTTTACATGCCAGTCAGTTCAGGAAAACCCAACAATGGACCCTTGTGAGCCTTGGGAGTTGGCGGAGGCTGGTTCCTGCTCTCCCTTGGCACATTTCCACTGCTTAGGCTGGGTGAGGGGACATGGCTTCCTAAGAGCAGTATTCTTTTACACTCATGCACGTATTTTTATAGTGTTGTAGGTAAGAGCTCTTTGGTGGCCAATGTCAAACAGAAAAAGGGGAATTCCAGACTCCAAAAGAGAGGGCAGTTTGATCTAATCTAGCTTCCATCCCCCAGCCAGTGACACCTCTTCTTCGGGCTCAAAGAAAATCCCAGAAAGGCTTTCATTGTGTGTCTGGTTCCTTGGGTGACAGGGACCCAAGCCAGGGAAAAGAGGTCTTGCCAGACAGACCCTGGGAGCACTGAAGACAGTTGAAGGGAGGAGGACCAGTTAAAGTGGACTCTGGACAGTGAAGCTAAGCTGAAGAGTGCAGAGAGGAGACCCTGCTCACTCGTACCCCAACCCCAGGTGGAGAGAAGACCTGGGAATCCTGTGACCCCTATGGACTACCATTGTGAGTCCTGCTTCTCATCACGTGACTGAGAGGTCTTAAGCTCTTGGCTGCAAGTCCAGCTGTGACATGAAGCACATGACACCCATGAGCTAAACAGGACTGGACAGGCCAAGTTATCCTTCTAGAAATGGCACCCCTCCATCCTACGTTTTCCCCAGGTGATATCACCATCAGGCTCCAGGGAAGGAAAAAAGCCTGTCACCCTCCTGTCCTGGAATCCTGCCCGTGGCATTAAGGAGCACTTTGTCTTTATCAACCCAGCTGTACAAGGACGAGATAGAGATTCAGATAGGTGAGGGCTCCTGTTCACAGTTGTCCTGAGCCACTAGTGAGTGACCAAGCTGACCTTTGAACCCAAGAAAGCTGCTATTGTCACGGTCAACAAAGGTGTCAAGTCTACGGTACCTGGGACTCCTGCTTGCAGACTAGAAAACCATAGGTGTCCCGTGTGGGAGGGCCTCACTGTCACCTGCATAGCGAAGACACACATGCTAGGGACTAGGTGATCCTGGTATTCCCACAGGACATGCCAGCATGGAGGATGCCTTGGATGCTTGTAATGTGTGAATGTCTATAAGGCCATGCCTTTGGGCCTTCAGATCCAGATACCCAAAGACTTCTGGTACCCAATGTCCTGGGGACCAAGCATGCTTACAACCCCACCCTTGCCTTTAATCTGACCTTGAAACAAGTTGGACCGCATGTGGTAGCCCAGGTCATAATAGTCTGAGAAAATGGAGGAGGCTTGTATGGGGCTCTGGGTCCTGCTAGGCCATGAGCTTGACCTCTTCTGGCCCTCGAAGATTTCACCAATGGCCTGTCGAGCCTGATGGGGTTAGGGGCAGGGACAAGAGACATGTGACCAAGAAGGTAAGTAAGTGTATGTCCTCTCCTTCCCACCCTGCCTTCCTCTCTGCAGGCTGCAGCCCCCAGAGCAGGTTCTACACCTCCCCTCTCCAGTCCCTCCTCCCTGTGGGCAAAGACATGAGGGACAGCAGTGATCCTGTACACATTGAGCTCTTACTGTATACACCATGAGGAAGAGGATCGTTATAAGCTTAGCCTGTCCCCACCATTGTAGAAATGAGGAAACAGGACTGCAAGAGGCCAGACTTCTCCAGTTTACACATTTGAGGCAGCCCAGAGCCCCAACTTGCGACCTAATACTAAGGGATCCCACAAACCAAACCTCTTAGTTTTTTATTTACACTGAGACCAACTTCTTTCTCATACCAAGAAGGAAACTGAGGTTCACAAGGTCAAGTCTGGGCCTGTGAGGCAGGAAACCTAAGTATGAGATCAGTTTTGACATTGAGCAGCTCTTGACTTTGGCAGGGCGTGGAACTAGCTAGGCCTCCGTTGTCCTAGTTGTAAAGCAGGGGTGGAAGGTAGACCTGAGAGCCTTGAAAGTAGCACGTCTCAATAAAAGCCGCTTTCTAACAGTAGAAGGACCTTTTGTAAGAATGGGCTTGAGTCCTCATCAAACGCCTCTAAGGCAACCTTCCTTCACACCTAGTCTCCCCAGTCCCTGGCTTTATCACCTGATCCTCAGAGATCAGTTGGTCCACCATCTTGCTCCCAAATTTGTGGCGGATATTTTCAGGAATGACGCTGTCCTTCTTGCTCAGAGGCACTGTCCTCTGCTCCAGAGTCCTGGAGTCCCGGCCTTCCTCCCCCAGACATCCCTCTCCGAAGGTCTCCCTGGCATCTCTCAAGCTGGATCTGGATGCCCCCTTCTTCAGGTCCTCAGGATAGGAGTTCATAGCCAGAGAAGTCCTGCAGGTAGGAGTTGGTGGTAGAGGTGGAGTCTCCAGGTGGCCCTGCCCCAGGGGGCTGCCTGAAGGGCTCTGGGAGAGCCTTGGATGGTACTTAAGTTTGGAGCTGTCCAAGGAGCTATGGGTAGCTCTGAAGGGGTCCATGTCCTGCTGGCCCTCCTTGTTGTTCTGGTGGGTCTTTGTCAAAGTGGTTGTACCTGGTCAGGGAGTAACATGGATGATGAGAGGTCAGAGGGCACAAGATGGTGTGTGAGAAACAGATGCAGGAAAGGTGACAGATGCACCAATGAGAGGGAAAATAGACAAAAATTAGAGAGCCAGAGCCAGATGGCAGGGCAGAGCATAGGAGTTACAGGATCCCAAGGCAAGGCAAGAGAGCAGAGAAAAGGAGAGAGGAATGTCAGTGGGCAGACCTCCACAGCACAGAGTTGTTGTCCCCATAAGGCTATGATTAAAAGGGCTGTGACCCAGGCTTATCCAGCCTTGAATAGGCTGAACTGTGTGGCCTTGAGCAAGTGATCCAGCCTCTCTGAGCTTTAGTGTCCCCTGGCACACTTGGGTCAGCCCCCTTGCTCATTTTGAACTGCTACAAACTATAAGATGAATCCACTAGGCATGAGGGTGGCAGGGGTGGCTCTTGGCTTGGCCAAATTTCAGGTTGGCAAAGTGCCAGAATGGGCTCTTTGCTTCCTGTCTCCCATGTCTTCTGCCTTCTGTTCCAGCCACCTCCCTGTATCTCGGGGCTCCCTGTCTCATTCCCACTTGTATCACCCCACAACTCTACCTTCAGTTTACGGTCCTCCACTCCTGTCATCCCTGGCTCAGACAAGGGACTGATGCCTCATTCCCTGGTCACCCTGAGCCACTTCACCTGTCAGCATCACCCAGGCTGGTCTACCACCTGCTGAGGCCGTTCTTGTTTTTTATAAATTTTTAAATTCTTTAACCTTTATTTTTATGTATAAGGGTTTTCTCCCTGCATCCAAGTCCAGGCACCACATGCCCAGTGTTGGATTCCCAGAGACTGGAGTCATAGACAGTTGTGAGCCACCATGAGGATACTGGGAATCGAAACTAGGTCTTTTGGAAGAGCAACTATGGCCCTTGACAGCTGAGTCAACTTTCCACCATCCACCACCCTTCTTTTGTGAAAGTCAAATCAGATTATTTCTTTGAGTACAGACCACCACACCACACACACACACACACACACACACACACACACACTCACATTCACACACACTCACATTCACACGTGCGCACAAACACCTGTCACCAGTCCCAGGCTGGCTAGGTCAGCTCTCTGCTCAACACACTCCACAGTCCATCTCCACAGCCCTGGATTTTCCCTTTCTACCTCAACTGATAGCTCCACAGAGCCTCCTTTCTTCCCGTAGATAAAGAAAGGTCACACAGGTGAAGTCCATGTAGAGGGCCAGTTTCAGACCTTCCAAATACCCCATGATCTCCAGAACATTTGAGTCCCTCAGTAAAGGAGAAGACAAACATAGCTGTACAATACCAGACCCCAAGAAATAACAGCTCATACAGGCCAGGACAGTAGCC
The DNA here is from genome assembly GCA_030674055.1 of Rhabdomys pumilio. Lineage (NCBI taxonomy): Eukaryota > Metazoa > Chordata > Mammalia > Rodentia > Muridae > Rhabdomys > Rhabdomys pumilio. The sequence goes on along the minus strand of JANHMN010000012.1, from coordinate 24,121,575 downwards.
TCCTCTACTCTGCTGCAGGCTGCACTGATGGCCCCGGATTTAGCTAACCAAGAGTGTTTTCTCTCAGCAGTATGGTGGTGTGTGTTCGGTACATGTCCTGTGCATGAGAGTCCTCGTGGCCCTCACAGCCTGCCCCCCATTCTCAGCCCCAGGAGCCTGAGGTGCAAGGATGTTTTTTTAAAAGTGAGTTAGAATGCATCACAAAATTGGATTTCATTTATACACAAAAGCAAAACAAACTGTTGTAGACTGGAAGACTCTTCTGGAATATTTAGGGGCAAGCTAACCAAACATGTTTTTTAAAAAAAATCCTTGCACCTCAGGGTCCAGTCTATACCATTGGTAGGTAGGGGACATCCCTTCCTACTTCACAGATCCTGGCTGCTGCCCCATTGCTTGGTGGCTACCAGTCAGGTTTTAGGACAGGCTAGTATAAGCATCAGGTTTCTCTGCTGTGACTTTCTTGCCCTGTTGAAAGGCCCTGCTCAGCTGCCATGGGAGGTAGTGCCAGAACCCTCTGCCCCACTGGAGTGGTGTGGGTGTTTCACCAGGGAGAGGGTGCAGAGAAAAGTGGTCTCTCTCTCCAATTCTCCCCCACTTCCTCCTGCTTGTCTTACTCCGTCCTTTGTCCCCCTCCTGTCATCACACACAAAAGCCAAAGGGAGAGATGTCTCATAGAGTCAGATGGCTCTCCTTCTTTCTTGGGTTCGGCTGAAAGCAGCAGAGAGCCAGGCAGTGGGGCCTCCGTGGACAACTAGGAAGGGTATAAACTGAGGTAGAAAAAACAGAATTCACAGCACCTGCCTGGTCAGCAGAAGTGTCACCTGCCCCTAGGAAGACGTCGTCTGTACAGGAGTGAATTCACACACTTCTTCCTGACCCAAGGTTCAGTGATGCCATGTCCCCAGCCTGCCCTCCTGGCTGCCTCATCTGTTGAGCCATTATGAAGTAACAATAGCAGCCTAGTCTTCTGCCAGCCTTCAGGGTTGGTAGCACTTTAGGCCTGGGTGGGTCCTGGGTTCTTGGGCTCAAAGAGCAAAGATCATTACCTTTGTCCATTGGGAACCCTCCTACTTGTATCTAGCTTCCAGAAGTGTCGAAGGTGGTGATGTTACTCCTTGGCGTCTGATATTGTGTAGATGGGATGGGATGAGATGGGATGGGATGGGATGGGATGGGATGGGATGGGATGGGATGGGATGGATGGAGGGAGGGAGGGGTAGGTGGATGGGTGGGTAGATGGATGGATGGGTGGATGGATGGATGGATGGATGGATGGATGGATGGATGGATTAAGATGGATAGGATGGGTGGATGGATGGATGGATGGATGTTTGCCGCCTGCATCTGGCCTTCTAAAATCTCATTGCATCTCTGATCATCCATTTGCCAGCTAGGTGAACAAAGAGAGTAAGCCCCGCTTTGTTTACTACTGTGAACATGGAAGGACCACGAACAACATTTTCTGACTTTGGTTTTTTTTTTTTTTATCAAAATGCCCCTCGTGCTCACCCAAAACAGATTCCTGAGTCAGAATTCCCAGGAAAGGCTTAGAAACCAAGGGCTTAAAATAGCTCTTGGGTGACTCCAGCCACTGGGAAGTTTGTGACAGGAATACCTTGATGCTCCCCACTGTACTTGCCATCCTCAGCTGCCCTTGGGAACCTTCCCAGAGCTGAGCTGGTTCAGCCACAACTGCATAAGACTCCTTTACCCTTGCAGGCCTGCCATGTCTTGTACCCAGTACCAAGAGCACAGATGCACACCCCCTCTGTCACCAACCGCAGCCCTGTCAATCCAGGTAGGGCTAATTGATGTACCAACCCTGCCCTGTATTCCCATAGCCCTGCACTTTAAGTGCATAGAGTGCTCTCCAACAACCCAAGCTTAACCCAAAGAAGCCAGAGACCAGGACCACATTAAAGTTAGAGCTTCCAGCCCTGGCAGATGCAGCTCTCCCCTCCATATACCTTCTATGCTTGGAATACCCTGGGTGGGTTAGCCCGTGACATCTAAAGGCCTCAGCAAGACTGAAGGAGGTGAGGAGGTGAGCCCCCACTCCAAGAAGCTAGTCTGTGCAGGCAGTGTTCCCATCTTCCTGTCCTACCTTGTCGGTGGCTCAGCTCCATCGACTCTAGCTCTGGGACCCGTAATGTCTGAGCTTGGCCCTGTAGACAAAACAGCACATTCTGAGTGGTCTCAGGTGACAGTTTCCACAAAGTATGACATCTGAGAACTGATCAAGGAGGCCCTGGCGATCCAGCTAGCCCTGACCAGGCTCCCTGTGCTGCAGCTGCGCCGATAGTTCATCTAGCACACCCCAGACTCCAGCACCACCTGCCCTTCACCAGATGCTTCTGGCTAGCCAAGGCCAGCATCTGGGCTTTCGTGACCTTTCTCACTTAGCCATTTCACTGAGATTCTCTTACTTCTTCCTAATCTCCTCCTATCTCTTCCTCCTCTCTTCCAACAGCTCCAGGAGGCCGAGGCTTTATTTCTTCAAATAGAAAGTTGTCATTGGAAGCATCAGCAGCCATGTGAACACTGCCATGGGGCTCTTCACGGATGCTTGGATGGAGGGTCTGTGCTTCTGAGCTGCCTCAGTTCCTTCCACATGGCCCCTGCATAGGACAGCTAGAATGTAGCAGCATGGGGCAAGGGGAGCATGAGACCTAGGGCCTTATGAATGCCTGGTTGAGCCTCACCCCAAGCCCATTTTACCCATGGGTTGTTCATTGAAGAAGGAAGGAGAGTCTGGAAAGAGATCCAGTACTCAAGAGCATCCATTCTGCATTCTCAAAAACCCTGCAGCTTTTGTACCTGTGTCCCTTTCTCCTACGGGATCTTTTCCCCATTTATATTGCCTTATTTAAAGCACATGGGATATTCTCCCCAAGTTTCTTTAAATGTAGTGATGTCGCTGCAATGAAGCCTGGTCTGACATGTAAGTATCTTTGAAATAAGGGAGGGACAGAAAGAAGCAGCAGGTCTGAGCTGGAAGAATGTCCTAATTTCATTTTTGTTGCTGTGACAAAACACCCTGTCAAAAGCAATTAGGGGGGAGAGGGTTTCTTGTAGCTCACATTACAGTTCATTTTATATTACAGTCCATCCTAGCAGGGAAAAGTGGAGGTGACAGGAACTTAAAAGCTACTCACATCCCACCCACGGAGAAAAGAAAATGGACATGTGCTTACTTCTCGGCTCACTTTCTCCACTGTTGTACAGTCCAGAACCCAAGCCCAGGGGATGGTGGCGCCTACTGTGGGCTGGATCTTCCCACTCTAATTAACATAATCAAGACAATCTCCCACAGACAGACACACCCAAAGGCCAACCTGAACTAAAGAATCTCTCAGTGAGATTATTGTGTCAAATTGACAAAAGTAACCATCAAAGGGGTCTCTGAGGACTGAGGCAGAGGGAGAGAGAGAGAGAGAGAGAGAGAGAGAAGGAGAGAAGGAGAGAAGGAGAGAAGGAGAGAATGGTCTAAGGTCACCCAGCAAGCTGAATTTCTGGTAAGTTCAAATCAGGTAGGAACCAGACCAATTTTATTCACTTGAAAAGTTATTAGTCAAAATGCCCTATTAATTTTGACTAAATTACCTGGGGCCAAGGCTCAGTTGGAGAACACTTGCCTAGAATGCACGAGGCCCTGGGTCAATCCTCAGCACCACAAAGTAAGAATTATCATTTGACCACTGTGCATTTTCTGATATGGCTCCTGATGAACCTACCCACAGTATTCACAGGCTGATCAATCCTGGAGTATGGACTGGACCTAGTGACTTGTTTCTTAATCAAATCAATGTGAGGAAAGTGATTCAGTCACATTTGGAATTAGATTCATAGCATTTGCCTGACTGGTACTCTCCTTGGCTCTCTTCAGTTGCCTCACTCTGACCTGCCATGCGTGAAGATGTCCCACACAGAAGTCATGTAGCCACACACAAGGTAGCCTCTGGCTGGCAGCTCATGAGGGGCACAGGCCTCAGGTCACAGTGTCCTCAAAAAACCAAGTGAGCCCAGTGTCTGGAAGAACTTGAAAGTGGATTTTCCAGCTGAGGACCCTAAGAATTTGGCCCACATGATACTGCATCCATGGGACCTGACCCACCACACAGCAGGCTATGGACATCACTCAATAAACCCACATTCTTTCTCCTCAACACATCTCTTGGGCACAAATTCTTCCACATGGGACCTTCCGAATTTGAGTCTCTGTAGCCATAGAAACTGTGAGACTCTAGCTTGGGACTTTTAAAAACAACAACAACAACTTGGAACCTTTGAAAACTGCTATCTGATCATGGGTTACCTGTGCTATCTGATCATGTGTCGCATGTGGTACCTGATCGTGTGTTGCATGGCAGTATCTCATCAACATACATTTTGGTACTAAGAGTGGGGTGTTGCCAGGACAAACAAATGAGATGAGGGAAAGGTTCTGGACCAAGCAGTGGATACACTTAGGAGGAGGCTAGGATGCTTGGTAGGAAAAGCCTCCCACTCATCTTGAGACCCAGATGAGCAGGAATCAAGAAATGGATGCTGCTGTCAAGGGCACATTGGGCAGCGGGGCATTAGAGGAAGATATTCAGTGGTAAAAATGCAGGGGTGCTATTGCCTGCAGTGATGTGGAAGGAAGATGACAAAGCTGCAAACTGAGTGATGTGACGAGAGAGAAGCCAGCCACACCTCGACTCAGGGTGTATGTAAGCTTCATCTTTCTGGGTGCTTGTCGGGAGGACCATTAAACCATAAAGGAGCCAGGTTTCAAGGCTTTGAAAAGTCTCATACTTGGGCTAGCGAGACGGCTCAGCAGGTAAAGGTGCTTGCCAAAAAACTTGATGACCTGAGTTCAGTCCCACATTATGGAAGAAGTGAACTGACTCCCACAAGTTTTGTTCTCTTCTACATGAATATCTCTGTGCACACGTGTGTCTGTATATATGTGTACACAACAAATAAAATACAATGAAATTTCTTTTAAAGAAGAACGTTCTTATCCTTTTTGTATGCCAAAAGATGCACAACTAGAAGACAGTTCTGGGGGCTAGGGAGTCAGCCCAGTTAATAACGTGTTTGCTGTGTAAGCACAAGGGGCTGAGTTCATACTCAGCACCCATGTAAAATGCCAGAAGTGGTGGTGTATAGCTGTAATCCCAGAGTTGGGAGGAGGAGATAGGAGAGCCTTAGGGTTCCCTGGCCAGTCAGCCTAGCCTCATTGATGGGCCACCAGCCAGGGACAGAAAGTAGGGTGACTGGCACCTGAGGAGAGACACTTGGAGGTTGACCTCTGGCAACCACACACAAGTGCACAGATATGCACACACACGCACACAGACATGCAAATGCACATACACACATTCACACAGACACATGCAAATGCACATATACACATGTATACACACACAGACACGCACGTGAAAATGCACATACTCACATGCGCGCACACACATACGTGAACATGCACACAGACACACACATGCCAATGTACATACACATATGCACACACACATAGACACACACATACATGAACGTACACACAGATAGATGCACACATGCAAATGCACACACACACACACACACGCACACACACACAGGAAAAGGTCAACAGTAGGACATACCACTTGTTAACATCATGGGGGAAAAAAGAAGACCAAAACATTAGTTTTAGCCGCATGAAGGGCTGGCTCTTTAAGGCAGTGGTTTTTAACCTGTGGGTCACGAACCCTTTGCTGGTTGACTGACTGCTTTCATAGGGGTCACCTAAGACCATCCTGCATATCAGATATTTACATATTTTACATGCATATATTACACACCTACATAATACATATTATATATAACATATATTACAGTAGCAAAATTACAGTTAAGAAGTAGCAACAAAAATAATTTTATGGTCACTACAGCATGAGGAACTGTATTAAAGGGACACGGCATTAGGAAGATTGAGAGCCATTGTATAAGGGGACTGAAGGGCACACCTCACAGAAGCTCTTCAGGAAGATTTCTCTGACAAACAAGACACAGCTTCTTTCCAGAGTGGCCAGGGGTTGGACAGTGTTACCAAACTGTCAGCAAAGCATGACCAGCTGTGACTGGAAGCCATGCCAACTGTATGAAATGAGCAGACACCACCAGACCAAACTTTTCAAACATCACTTAGCCTAAAAGTGACTTTGTAGCACAGGACTGCTGGGCTATGTACAGGAGGGAGAATAGTTTCTCGCCTTACAGCCAGCTCAAGGGCCATCCAACATCTGATATGGGCTTACAATCACTGGGAACCCATGGCGGTGTACCTCCTCCATCCTTATTCTGAACAGGAACGCCTGCAGCGTCCCTCATGCCTGATACTTCCTGGCAGCTGATGGCTTCAGGAAGGTCACTGGTAGTGCAAAGCCACATGAGAACCTCACCCATGTCTGGACCTAATCCAACGATTCCCCAGTTCTCCGTTACCATCATCCCTCATCAGGTGACATGGTAGAGACCTCAAGGGGGTGCATGTGTGATCCATGGAAGAGGGACACATGTTTCTGGGGACCAGCTGAGAGACTCCCATGAAATCTCTGCTTCACATTGTAATCCAATTCAAATCAGCAGATTATGATGGGACTCAGGAATGCCACCTCCATATTGTAAAGAATGGGTTCTATCTTTGTTCATATGCTCTCTCAGACTCTTCTAGCCTTCTTGGCTCTGATGGAGACCAGTGGCCATATAGAGAAGCACCCTGCAGAGGTAGCCTCTGTCCAAGCGCCTATGAGGAGCTCCATGTATACAAGAAGCCTTGGGGAGAATCCTTGAGCTCAAAGTCCCAGTCCACACCGTGAGACACTGAAACAGGACCCACCACAACTGTGGCTGTATTCCCAACCCACTGTGAGGCCAAAAACACCAACATTTTAAGCTGCTAAATGCTAAATGGGCAATTTGTTCCATTGCAAGAGCTGACTGCTACAACTCACATTAGCACTCGCTGATGGTCTGAGTAGGAATGACCCCCGTAGGCTCATATATTTGAATTCTTGCTCATTAGGAAGTGGTGCTACTTGACGACAGGGAGTAGGAGATGTGACCTTAGTGAAAGAAGTGTGTCATGGAGGTGGGCTCTGCGGCTTCAGAAGCTCAAGCCAGGTCCAATCTCTTTCTCTCTTCCTGCTGCCTGCAGATCCAAATGTAGAACTCTCAGCTACTCTCCAGCATCACGTCTGCCTGCACACCACCATGCTTTCCACCATGATTGCAATGGACTAAACCTCTGGACTATAAGCCAGCCCCAATTTAATGCTTTCCTTTATAAGAGTTGCCATAGTCTTGGTGTCTCCTTACAGCAATAGACTAAGACACACTCCCTTAACCTGCAGATTAGTGTGTCTTCAGAAGGACCCACAGAGATGTTCAGGGTCTCTGTGAACTTGCCCTCTGTCATGATGGAGAAGATGGGGGTCAGAGAAGTAGGATTAGGGTTGAAGCTAAATAGAAAAGTGAGTGCCTAGCATGTGATAGCCCCTGTGATCCATCATAAAGTTGAAATCAGAGCTTTCAAATTAGCTTTCTGATCCCAGCTGGTCCCCCATGCACAGTCATAACCCACTAGGCCCCTACAGCTGCCCCTTTTCCCAGAGGTACAGCCAGTTAGAGCAGCCTTTGCTGACTCACACAGAAGATGGACTCACAGCCTGTCACTGACCTGGAGAGCAACGTCCTGAGAGGTGTTAAGTCAAGGATGGCAGGAGGATGCGTGCAGCTGCAGCCTGGGCACCTGGCACTCACAAGCAGCTGAGTGGAAAGAAGAAAAGTGAACCCCCAGTGGTGATGGGGCCCCACCCACCTTACAGGTCTCTCTGCCTCACCTTCCCAGGTGAACCACTCTGGAGGGTCAGACGGAGTAGCACTGCTACCCAAGAAGACCAGTGGGTTACTAGGGAGCAGAGTTCCAAGCTGTTCATTGGAGTTGCCATAGTGACACTATGCATTGACCTTTGTTACCTCAGAGGCTGATAGGCTCACCCTACCAGGGTGAGGGGCCAAGACTGAAAGGACAGGAGAGACTCTGATACACCATCTCAGTAATAACCATTGAGCAGCCACCAAGGTCTGGCTATACATGTGCCAGGTTCACAGGGCTCAGATCAAGCATAAAGGACACTCTGGGAAGTGCAAGGAAATAGTAGACAATATGACCAACTCTATCTAGGGAAAGAGGGCAGGGCTCCCAGAAGGGCCATTTGAGCTGGATCTTGACGTATGCCTAGGAGCTCACTGGTTTAGAAAAGAACAGGAGAGGCGTGGGGCTGTTTAGGAGCACCAGTGTGACTCAGAGTAATGAGTCTTCTTCAGGACCCAAGCTGGACGTTGGAAATCAGAGAACACATTTAAAGCATGGGTGTGGCAATGAGGGTCCTCTCCACCCTAAACTACTTAAACTACAGGGCTGGCTGCAGATGAGCTCAATAACATTGCGATTTCTACATGGTGATGTGGTGACAGAACCATGGGTGTGAACATTACTAGCTCCACTGCCCAGTGGGTACAGGTGGGCATCTCGCAGCATCTCCCCAGAAAAGAGAGCAACTCAACTAAATCTGGGGTCCGCAGGACCTGATATTTAGATATTAGATAAACATTTTCTTTTTTCAGTTACGAGGCGCAGGCCGGCCTTAAAGTCATGACAGTCTTGCCTCAGCCTCCAATGTACTGGGATGACTGGCATGTGCCACTTCAACAAGTGAGCAGCTTGCACCACGCTCTTCCGGGATCTTACTGTGGGACAGAGCTGGCCCCACCCACAAACCTCTCGGTTTATTCTGTATTACTGCTAACCCACAGTTGTGGGAGCAGGCATCTAAGAATGGCTACCCAGCCTCTCAGAAGGCTACCATGGAGGGTCTGACTACGGTCTGACTAAGGCTCATCTTGAGACTCCCTTGAGGACGGATATGCCTGCAGGCACACATGGCTGTTGGTGGGACACTTCTTTGTGTTCTGCTGGATATAAGGGCTTAGGGTCCCACTAGCTTCTCAGCCCCTCGCTGTGTGAATCCCCACACACTTCATCAAAGCCAGTGAAAAAAACAGACATTAGTCTTGTTATGGGCGGTCCTAGGAGTGGCTTCCCATCCACCGCCCTGTTTGGTTGGCTATAAACAAGTCATACCTCCCTTCCTTGTTCTAAGGGAATGAGAAGGCACATACCACAGACCCCGTGAGTCAAATCCCCTTGAAGCCTTCTCTCACCTCCATAACCATAGGTCCCTGCCAAACCTGTGCCAGATGATGTCACTTCCCTGTTCAGAGCCTTCCTGTACCATTGCATCTTAACCAGAGTAAAAGCCAAAGTTGTCCTTTTCCTGTTCTCTTTCCTCTGCCACAAATCCTTGCATTCTGCTCCAGCTGTGCACAGTGGCCTCAGGACCTTCCTTTTCGTCTCTTCTGAGCCACCTCTTTTCCCCAGACGCCTTCAGGGCCTGCTGCAGGACTTCTTTCTGTTCACCCCCCAGCCTCAGGACTCCTGCTTTGAGATTATGCTGAGGACCGTTGAGGTAGGAAGAGCAGGAGAGGGCTACTTGTCCTTCAGGCCTAAGGATGCTTGGGCCCATCCAGGTTCCGAGAGGGGGTAAGCAGGTGTGAGAAGGGGAAAGGCAACAGCGATGAGGCCTGGCCTGCAGCCTCAGAGCCCGTTCCCAGCAGCTTATGAGCCCCTTTTGCCCCAGCACTGGGTCAGGCTTCCTCCCTAACAGGATCTTAGTCCTTCAGATCCCCCTTTCACTCTGGAAGGCTGCACAGGAGAGACCCAGACTCTAGAAGACAGGACTGGATTCTTACCCCTCAGCCTCAAAGCTTGTTTTTGGAAAACTCAAAATGCACCTGCAATGACCAGTCTGCTTCTTCATGGAGTTCTCGCCTATGGTGGCTTCCTGCTGCTACTGCTGGGCTTGCAGACCCCCTATATGTTTGCCTCAACCTCCACCATCCCCAGAGGGTCTATTCAGAGGCAGCAAGAGAGTCAAGGCCAAAGCCACCTTCCCTTTGCCCATTCCTGAGCAAGTGTGTCAGCACATGTTGCTTCTTTGGTTGGCCTCAGAAGAACTTTTTCTGTTCCTCAAAACTCACTGGGCATGGAACAGATACCCAGCCAAAGGCTCAGGACTGGGCTAGTCTCAACTTCATCTCTCTGCCTTCCTCATTTGTCTTCCTATGTACTCTCAGGTGCATCCCAGCATCCTCTCCAGCAGAGCATCCTTGACTAGTGTTCTATGACAGAATTGAAACTATGTTTCAGAATTGAAACATTTCCTCTAGGAGTGTTTGGGGCGGGGGTGTCTCAAGAAGTAAACAGAGGTCACCTGTCTGAAAGAATAAAAATTTGTAAGAGTCTTGAGCCCCCTCCACTGCAGTATAAGCAGGAGTCAAAAGTGCTGGGAGAGGGCCCCCCCGGACCAGCAGAGCCTCAGATTGTTTTACCCTGTGGAGTTGCCTGGAAGCTGTGTAGATCTCCAGGGATGCAGCTCTCGTGAGTTGTCGCCCATGTTGGGGTGGACTGTGGTGATGCACCTGCTTCTGAGTTATCCCTTCTAAGTGACCCCCTCACCCCCCTGCCCCCCTGAGTAACTCTAATAAAAACTTGGTTCAACAAGTTGGACCTGGGATTGAGACACCCCACCCCCTGAAAAAATCCAGGTCTGGAGGAAATGTTTCAATTCTGAAACATAGTTTCAATTCTGTCTGGTAACCATTGTTGCTTCGGTCTGTCATGGATTCCCTTTCTGTGGTGAGTAGGGGTGTGTGTGTGTGTGTGTGTGTGTGTGTGTGTGTGTGTGTGTGTGTG
>JANHMN010000012.1:24054865-24110722 GCA_030674055.1 Rhabdomys pumilio | reverse complement strand
GTGTGTGTGTGTGTGTGTGTGTGTGTGTGTGTGTGTGTGTGTGTGTGTGTGTGTGTGTGTAGGCAGCCAGGTACCTTCTAGGACCAAGTATGGCAATGGCGTCCTCTGAGTGGCCTTTGTGGTTGAAAGTTTACAAAGGTGGGGGAGGGGGGCAGTGTGAAACCAGGACAAGGGGACAGACACACTACTGAGAAAAGGCACTTTATTCATTGTAGAGGGAGGGAGGAAGGAAGGCACCAAGAGCAAGTCTAAAATTCTGTCAATCTCCATGGCCTAAGAGGTGAACCCACTGCAGGTCACACCAGTCTCACTAAAGGGAACTGGCTGGATTTGGTAGGCAGAGGAGGAGGCTACACACACTCAGGCCTTCCCACTCTTCCCCTGGGACACACGGGTCTCTGGGGGGGCCCTGCGGAACCACTCTGACCAGGAGCCATCGTAAACAGCCACATCGGGTTTGCCACAAAGGTAGGCAGCCAGGGCAATGTGGCAGGCGGTGACTCCCTTGCGGCACGTGGCGATAAGGGGCTGCGAGAGGTCCACCTTCTTGTCCTGGAATATGGCACGCAGCTCCTCTGGGCTCTTCTCGAAGCCATCTTCTGTCAGGAAGTCCATGAAGGGCATGTTGACTGAGCCACGAATATGGCCCGAGTCCAGTCCTGGGCAGTAATAGAAAATTTGGATTAGGGGGTGCATGGGGATGAGAACTAGAGTGTCTGAGGGCCACTGCCAATAGAAGTAATGTCTTCGCTCTCTTGGCAACTCAATTTCTTGCATGTTCTGCTTATTGTCAACACTCAAACTATAAGACCCGAGCCTGCAGGCCCTGTCCCAAGATCTGATTTGATGGAAGGATGTTCCAAGTCACTTCTTGAGAAGACATCTGTGTGCACTGCAGACCCTCCTAGTTTGTCCCCTAACCTCTGGGAATTACCTCTGTGCTCTAAACCTCCGGTTCTATCACCTGCAAAATGGGCTCAGTAGTACACGCCTGTGTCCCGGGATTACTGGGGAGAGCAGACGGGATGAATTCACATAGAAGCTATTTAATTTGCTGCTGCCAAGGACATGGTGGAGAGAAACTCTATGGGCCTCCCTGGACAGCTGTTTGCACAAATACCGAAGCTGGCTAGCTTTGTGAGTCATTAAATAAACTCTCCCGTGAATTTATTTTACAAGTGAAAAGGCTGAGGTGTGCTAACATGAAATGGCTCAGAAAGGATAGGCTGACACAGGACCACACCCAGTCTTGGTGTTCCTGTGAAAACAGAAGGGGATCGCCTAACAGAAATGTGTTCAAATCCTGTCTCTGCGATTTACCATACTGATTTTCAGCCACCTCTGCACCTCAGTTTCCCCATGGGAAATGAATGTCCCTGGGTGAGGGTAAATGACATAGACAATATTGAATCTGAGTGTCATCTGCCCCCCCATGCTGTGGCCCCTCTAGTAACAGGTGGTGTGCTGCTCCCTCCACACACCTCTGAAGCTTAACTGTGAACATGACAGAGGCGAGGCAGGCCAGGGTCCTTTCTACAACACACCCAGTGAGGCTTTGGAAAAGTCAGCGTGGGCAGTAACTCACAGCTGTAGTCCTTGTGTGTTGGAGGCTGAGGCAGGAGGATGCATAGTTTGAGGCCGGCCTGGTCTATGTAGTGAGTTACAGGTCAGTCTGGGATATTGAATGAGACCTCATTTGAAAAACACCAAGCCAATAAAAGGGGAAACAGCAAAGATGGCTCATGGCTGGCTGGCGGCACCCAAAGGACCCATGCTCTATCAGCCCCTGCATGCTCAGCCACTGCTCTCTTCCTAGGGCACCTGTACCCCTCCACAGACAACGCTGAGAGTAAGGCCCACACCAGAACTGTCTCCATCTTTCAGGTTCCCCAAATCCCCATTAACCTATTACACTTGGACCATAGAGCAAGACAGAAACAGCATGGTGGGTGTGGTGGGAAGGGGAGGAACGGGCTTACAGAGGATACGCATTGGGTCAACGCAGCAATGTGAGAACCTCTTCATCCCAAAGAAGATTCTAGAATCACCAGCACAAGCAGTCCTCTGACTGAACGCATTGCAAAAGACAGTGACATCTAGACAGGTCTCCCAGCTGTGACCTGAGACCAGTTCTGTGTAACCCTGCCAGTGAAGAGCAGCTGACTTGTAAATATTAACTGTCAGGATATAGCGGTTTCCTGCAGGCCCTGGCGGGAGAGATCGCTTGCACCGAGCCTGGCTGCTGTTTTCTTCTTGTGGGTGACACACCAACTTTATTGTTGTCTTGAGTCTGTAAAAGGGGCCTTGACTGGGTAAGGATGAAGCTAAAGACACTGGGAAGCCTTGGCGCCAGCCCAAGGAGGTAGCAATGGCGGCCACTCTGCTAGAAAGGCTCAGGACCTGTTTGTCTGTTTATGGGTGAGAGGGAGGGTTGAGGAGCACACCCGTGTAGACGTGCACATGGAGGTCAGAGGGCCACTTAGGCTGACGCTCCTCACTGGTCCATGCCCCTGGGACGTGCTGTTTTAGTAAAGCTGGCTGCAGTGAGTCCCAGAGATCTGCCCATCTCTACCTCCACAGTGCTAGGGGTCCTGAACATTAGTCAATGAGTTGGTTCCAAGGATCTAACTCAGGTCCCATGGTCACAAGGCAAGCAGTCTCCTCACTGAGCTACCTCCGCAGTCTCTGCCTGGGGACTTTACAGGAACAGAAGCCACAGCCTTTGTGCAGAGGGACCCATGAACCCAAGCCAGAGAACTCTGGAACACGGCCAACCAGAGGAAGGGCCTGCAACTAGAAGCAGGCTTCCTACTACCACCCTCCTCCCCTCTGCAGCCAGCACCCCAAAAGCGAGTTCTCTAGAGAATTATATCTCCCTCATTCCTCACAAAACTGAAGATACTTTCCTCCCCGTCTCCAATGGGGATCCCAGGTTCAGAAAGATTTCAATAACTTCCTCAGGGACACATAACAGAGGCATGGGAAATCAAGTCAGACTCCAAAGCCTATGTTTTTTTAGTCACTCTGAGCTCCCCCGGAAAAGAAGGCTGAGGCAAGGTATTACTGAGATGACTTCTGATGTTCCTCGAAGGCCTAGAAGTCTATGAATTTGTGTTCCAGGTTTGGCTGAGAAGGTTCATTCAAGTCGGTAGACATACTAAGATCCCTTAGGCCACGGATGGGCATGGTTGTTGGAGGCCAGGAAAACCTGTTTGGACCATTCTGGTTTTCGTCCTAAAGACAGGGAATCTAATCCAAAAGGCACCCTGGCTGTGGCCCAAGAGGCAGGACCATAGGCAGAGGGGTTCCTTGCTCCCACATAGCAACAATGTGAAGTGGTGGCCTCTTCTGCCTCAGCGCTCATGTTTGCTCTGGCTCAGTCCACCCTCCATGACAGACCTAGGCAAGCCTCACTTTGAGGTCTGCAGCCCTGAGTAGAGTAGGACCAGGCCCTCCACAAGACCACTGAAGATTCCAGAAGTGACTGATTCTAGGGGTCTGCGAATCAAAGCGCTCAGCATGGACCAGCACCCTTCTCCCTCCTCATCCTCACCCACCCCGTGTGAAATAACAGGGTCACAGGTACCCAGGCTCAATAACTGAGAAGTGAGTGCCACCTGGCCCAAATACAGAATTCCCATTTTACAGATGAGAAAAACTGAGGTTTGGAGAAGGAAGACAGCCTACTACTGGCAAAGCCCCCAGAGACCCTTGAATTCTAAGGTTTCTCTCTTCTCTATGATTATTCCTACTTACTCTGGGTACCCAGACTCTGTGGCCTGACTTAGGTCTGTCTTTGTTTGCTATTGTCCCTTCCTGTGGTTACACACAACTGCACCTAAATACTCTTTTTTATTCTGCATGTTTACTCAGGACTCTAAAGCACATGAAGGCCTAAGGGGCAAGCAATTGCCCCCAGAGAGCAGGAAGTAGTCATAGGGTCTCTGAAGACCTGTTTTTAATTTCTGCCATACTCAGTACCTTCAGGAACACTCAGTCAAGGCCTCCCCATCCTCCACGTTTTATATCTGGACTGTTGAACCTATAGGAACCTCCCCGAACCCAACCCAGAGCAGACCATGACCTTGGTGGTGTGCATTTGTGTCCAGCAAATCCATGTTACAGAATCAGTCAAGAAGCCCATCCTCTGCCTGTGTAGATGGCCCTGGACTTTGCTCAGTGCCTTCCCCTCCAAAAGGCCCCTGGAACAAAAAGCCATGTACTGTGACAGGGGTGGGGATCTCTGCTTGTTTATGAACAACCAGGAAACACAAGGTCGAGCAGTCGGGCTGAACCCTCCTCCACATAGACATGGCTGAGCTGGAATGAGAACCCGGGCTCCCTGGCACTCTAGGGCGGTCAGAAATGGTAGAAGAGTCATGGAGAAAAAGGGACTTTAGAACTCAGGCAGCCTGTGCCCCTCTCCAAGCCTCAGTTTTCCTCATCTGTAAAATGATGGACACTATGTCTGGACTCTTTTATCACTCCTTTCTTGGTTTTTCTTTCTAGCCTGCCAGGAAAGCTCAATGGTCAGCTCCACTCTCCCTTCCCCCAGCTAAAGTTCCAAGAAGAAAAAGGGCTTTGAGCCAAGACCAGGAGAGGCTGCAGGCATTCCACGTCCAGAATCTCTGGAAAGTGCCTAATGAGAGTGCATCTTTCTCTCCTGACCTTTCCAGAGCCAAGCAGGCGGGGAAAATCAAAGGCCTGGAGAGAGTGAGCCTGGAGCAATGCCAGGCTCTGCCAACTCCATGTGTGGCCTTGACCTGCTCCTGCCTGTGTGCCTAGGCCCCCCTCTGTCCAGTGGGATGACAATTTAGTATTAAGACTGTAAAAACATCAGCTGGCAGAAAGGAGACATTTTGCAACAAGTTAGGCAAAATGTTATCTTGGAGTTGAGTCATGCAGGGCAGGACTTTTTTTTACTGATTAAAAAAAAAAAAAAAAAAGCGATGTGAGGTGGGCCATGAGTCCTGCACTCTGGAAAAGCAAGACCTGGGGTCACCTCTGGTCAGGTGCCTCCAGAAAGCAGCATTTCATCTCCTGAGATTTTTCTTGACTCCTAAGCTGTACAGACTCCTTCGGTTTCTCCACATATACAAAAGGGGACCCAGGGACCATCTTTCCCGGAATGTCTAGCACAGGAGGCTCCCCTGAACCTTAGGAAGTGGTGGTGGGACTGAATGGGTTTATATATCTGGATTTAGAACCAGGGTTTAAAACAAAACGGTACCAGGTTCAAATCTAGATTCTGCCACTTCACTGACCAAGGAACAATATCCTAATGTTTTATCTAAGTTAGGTATTTCATTCCATCAACATCCCTGGCACAAGCTGACAGCTGCCGTAACAGCTCCACAGACAGGCTGTAGCTACTTGTTGAGATTATGAACTGAGGTGCTAGTCAGGGTCCCAAAGCCTTATTAGTGTTTGAAAGGGTTTCTGGGCTCTAGAGGGTGTGAAGAGATTTGCAGACCTCTGTGCAGCCATGCACATGACTGCTTGTGGGTAGACCATCCTTTGGTACATCTACTGCATGTGGGAGAGCTGGTGCCTGGAAGTGCGCCATGGATGGACAGGCCAGCTATCACCTAATGGGGGCACCGGGCTATGGCACACAGGGCCCTCATGTGCGCTGCAAAAGCCTTTAAAGTTGGCTGTCCTCTCCCATTTTAGAGATGGAAAGACAAGTCTACCTGGAGGGACTGAGGGCCCAAGATGTTTTGATTCCCATCTTTTTGCTGAGCAATCCTCCCAGGGGCCACAGGAACACCTACCTACTGCATCGGGCTCCGGTTGTGTGCCCAGGTACCGTCCTTGGGCCCGAGAATCCACCAGCTGGAACCTTTTAGACTGGAGGTTCTCCAGGACCTGCTCATAGGTCTTGAGAAGGGAGAGGTTCAGTGTGGCTTTGAAAACGGCTGGCTCTGGCCGTGAAGGCTCAGATGTCACCGGGTGGCCCTCCTTCAGCCAGTTCCGGAAGCCACCATTGAGCACTGACACTGTGCGGTGGCCAAACACACGAAACATCCACCATACTCTGGGTGCATAGAAGCTGCCCAGGTCGTCTCCATCGTATACCACCACATGTGTGTCGTTGCTTATGCCCAGGTTGCCCACGTAGTCCCCAAAGTGGGCCTCACTGGGCAGCATCATCTCATAAGGCGAAGCCGTGTCCCGGCATTCCTCTATATCAAAGAAGGACGCACCAGGCACGTGTCGCTCCTGGTACTCTTTGCGTGCCTGGCGGGTCCCGGGTGAGTACCACGACGCGTCCAGCACCCGAAGGCTGGGTCCCAGTTTGCCGGACCGAATGGATTCCGCCAACCACTTGGTGGAGACCAGCGCCCGATAGAGCACCTGATGAACCATAGTGTCAGCTCTGCGTGTCACCTGGCGCGGGTGGGAACCAGGAAAGAGACAGGCAGGCCAAAGAGGACTGAGTGCGGTGGGCGGAACCCAGGAGGCGGGGCTGTTGTCTCCACTACATTTTCCCAGCGTGCAATGGTAACTACACTCCGAGCCAGACTCGCAGTGGGAGAGGTTGGCAAATTCCCTAGGGAAAGCCTGCTCCACTCCTCCCACTGCTCCGGCGCCCTCCCTTTCTGATGCCTAGGAGGGCAGGTGGGCGTGGCCAAGAGCTTTGGAGCATTCCTATGGCAGCAGCTGGTGGGAGAGGCTGGCTCAGGACACTGCAAGAATGGAACCAACAAACACAAGTCCTAGATGGAGAAGATGACCTTTGGGCTTCGAATCGCCTCTCCGGGGCGCACTGACCACTCGCCAGCCCTTCCGCTTTCGTTTCCTGTAGCCTGAGTTTTCTGGCTTCTAGAATGCCCAATTCCAGTGAAAGGGCTCCAGGCACCCTGCCCTGCTTTTGCCACCACGACTCAGCGAGCGGCCTCATCCTGGGCGCCTCGCTGCACCCAGTCTCTCCGGTAGCTGAGCTGGCACTCGCCCTTGCGCTCAGGAGAAGCTGCCGGGTTCAAACGAGGAGCCGGGAGGGTTCCCAAGTGGCTCGCACCATTGTACCGCCTCCCATGGGGGTGAGGAGAGACGCCTCTCTGGTAGACAGTCGGGACTCCGAACAGCTTCTGCGGTTTTGCACGCGAATCCTATTTGTCCCTCCTCGTATAATACTTCTCATACCCAAAAGGGGCTACTGGAGGCTGGAGGTGACACTGGGGCAGCGCGCAACCCGGCTTCATGGAGCGTGAGTCCCCCGCAGTCCTGGGAATGGAAGATGCAACGGCTCGGAGTGGCCCAAGCAGTGGGCCGTGCCCAAGACTCCTCCCTTTGGCTGGCCGCAGGTTGGTGGCGGAAGGAGGGGACCTCTGAGGGCGTGGGGAGGGGGTGACATGCTGGAGCTGGGAAGCGGGGAGCGCGAAACCCTGGTATCTGCTGCCCAATGCGTCCTATTTGCTTTTCTGTGAGAGAAGATGCTTCTCGAGGGGGTGCATAGCTTGGTACCACGCGGCAGTGGAGGAGGGGCTGTAGTCTATAAGAGAAGACTTTCCAGGGCGCCCCCCAGTTTGCCTTACGGAGGACTGTCCACGGCTGCTTGTGACCGCCTGTGGGTTGGGGTGGGATAAGAGATAGGTGGGTAGCAGTGGCTGGATGGAGTTTGGAATGACCTGATGCCTCCTGAGAAAGTAGGAGGGCCCGAGAGAATAAACAAAGCAATTCAGAGCGGCTTTGGTGAGGAGACCCAGCGTTCCCCAAGAGGAGAACGTAAAAGAACGCACTGGAATGAAATGAAACTACATTCATCAGGCCCGCATTGCCGAGTGCCTTAACGACCCTGCGGGATTAAGCTGAAACTTCTCCCAACAGGAGAAACAGGTGGAGCTGAGAGGTGCCAGGGCCTGTAGTGGAAAAGGGACTAATTTCTCACCTGAAGCCCAAAGTGGTGGGAGCTGCCTTGGTTTACCTGTCTGTCCTTGAGACATTATTATTATTATTATTATTATTATCATTATCATTATTATTAATTGTCGTGGGCTTCAATTTTTACCACTTCATTATAAATTTATATAAATGCCAATAAGCAAAATACCTGGAAATAGAGCATGGCTCTTGGAAACAGGCTGTACATCACCTCTCTAGTCTATTCTGTTCCCCTGGAATGCTTTTCTCTCTCGGACTCCCCTTCTCGTTTTGTGAGCATCGATCCTGCCCTGAAATACTGTCTCTGTGTGTTGCAAAACTTTAAACACTGCTTAGCATTTTCTCAGCATACTCTGAACCTTGAGCCTGACAGTAGGGAGGAGGATGTCCCAGGAGAGTCCAGGTGGGGAGATGCTCTTCAGTACCCCCCCCCAACCCTGCATGGGTGAGGTATATAGCCTCACACTAGCTTAGGATGGCCTGGGCCTGTCCTATGTGTCTTGATGGGCCTCAAGAGAGCCACTTTCTCCTGGGATCCTCGTCCTCCAAGCACAAAGAAACAGTCTCTTTCTGGTCTTTCTGGTTTCTGCCCCTCATGGGCACCCATAGCCCATAGCCTAGCCTCTCTGACCTGAGACACACACACACACACATACACACACACACACACACACACACACACAGAGAGAGAGAGAGAGAGAGAGAGAGAGAGAGAGAGAGAGAGAGAGAAGTTTGAAGTTCCAGGCATGACTCGGGAACCCTCACATACCCGCATGAACAGCCTATGCTGTGTCATCTGTGCTCTCTGACTCCCAAACCAGAGCTGGGGAGGCAAAATTTCCAAGAATGGCGGTAACAGGCTGCTGTTTCCTGAAAGGATTGCCCCACCTTGGTCACCTTGCCCTCTATGCACACACCCTGCTGTGCCTCAGCTCACATCCAACTACAGTACAAACACTAGCATCCTCCTTAGCAGGAGTCCCCGTCTAACCAACTGGTTTGGTTTGGTTTGGTTTGGTTTGGTTTGGTTTGGTTTGGTTTGGTTTGGTTTGGTTTGGTTTTTGAGGCATCATTTCACTGTGTAGCACTGACTATCCTAGAACGCTCTCTGTAGACCAGGCTAGCTCGAACTCACAGAGTTCCAATGCTGGGACAAAAGGTGTGTACCACCAGTGCCCGGCTTACCCCTTATTCTTATCCCTAGGTCAAAGTGTACTTCTGCTTCCAGCACAAGTCCTTTCACCTTCTCTCTCACATCCGGGCTGAGGTAGAGGCCTTGCTGCTCACACTAAACTCCACAGTTCCTCACTTGTGTCGTTGCTTGAGCTTCTCTGGGACCTACCAAAGTCAAAGGTTCTCAGTGTGTGCCCCTCACACCCACCCCACACAGGGCCTAGGCTACCCCCACTTGGTACCCTGGTTTCTGTTGTTTGGGTTTTTTGTTTGTTTGTCTGTCATTGTTGTCCTGCTTTTTCGTTTGGTTACTTTTGTTTATTTGGTTTTGAGACGGTCTGGCTGAGTTGCCCAGGCTGGTCGGAACTTCCTATGTAGACCAGGCTGACCTCTGGTCCTCCCACCTCAGTCTCTTGAGTACTGGTATTATGGAAGGTACAGCTCCCAGCTCAGGTAATTCAAAGCACATCAGGGAGCCTCGGTGGCTTTGAGAAAAGGTGACAGTATCAAACCTCTTAAGGGTGTTCCTTCAGCTGGGGAGAGGCTGCTGTCATGTGTTGTAATAAAGGAGGATAAAGTGGCACTGGGCAAAGGGTGAATTCTGCTATTGTTCTCATTGGACTCCTAAACCGGCTCAATGAATGAGTGGATCTGATTGGCTGTGAAGCTGGGCTACATTTTAGAGAAGGGCTGAAACTTTGGTCTTGTTTGCTTTACCTAAGGGCTAATTGAGCCTGGCCCTGGCCCTACCCTACTTTGCTGGGCAAAGAATAGAGTGGGGGACACGCACCACCCTCTCCTGGCGCCCATGGCCATAATGTCAATTGAAGCTGTGCATATTCAAAGCCTGGGCAGGGGGCTCCCCGGGTGATAAAGGCAGAGCCTGGCTTCACCCCAGGCCCTGTCTGCATTCCTGGACTCTGCTCTGCCGGTGCGCAGGCTCCACCTACACCGATTAGCCTTAGCCGGCAATCCCTGACCACAGACAAGTCTCTCCATTCTGGTATCTTCCCTGTCTTGCAGGCCTGGAATCCGAGCATCCCCTAGGCCATGGCCGCCCCGAAGCTTTTCCGAGCTCTAGTGTCTGCGCAGTGGGTGGTGGAGGCTTTGAAGTCCCCGAACTCCTCGCAGCCGCTGAAATTACTGGACGCGTCCTGGTACCTACCCAAGCTGGGCCGCGATGCACGACGCGAGTTTGAGGAGCGCCACATCCCGGGCGCCGCCTTCTTTGACATCGATCGTTGCAGCGACCACACGTCCCCCTACGACCACATGCTGCCCAACGCCGAGCATTTCGCCGACTACGCGGGCAGCTTGGGCGTGAGTGCCTCCACGCACGTCGTGGTCTACGACGGCAGCGACCAGGGCCTCTATTCAGCTCCGCGGGTCTGGTGGATGTTCCGTGCCTTCGGCCACCACACTGTGTCCTTGCTGGACGGTGGCTTCCGCCACTGGCTGAGCCAGAACCTGCCAATCAGCTCCGGCAAAAGCCACTCGGAGCCCGCAGAGTTCTGCGCACAGCTCGATCCCTCCTTCATCAAGACCCACGAGGACATCCTGGAGAACTTGGATGCCCGGCGCTTCCAGGTGGTGGATGCTCGCGCAGCTGGTCGTTTCCAAGGCACCCAGCCGGAACCTCGAGATGGTAACGAGCTGGGGAAACAGGCAGATGGGAATGTGGGGACCGGCTGGTGTGTGCTCTGGACACTGCCTAGCCTTGTGCTGGTCTTTCGGGTGAAAGAGCAAAGGGAGAAGGGTTGGTTGCTGGGTGCCTCACTCTTAAGCCTCTTGCTTCCTTCTGATAATGGAGGCCACAACACTACCTCACAGTTTGGGAACTCCGAACTGAGGTTGCCTAAGTACCTTGAGAATCCAGGGCACCCAGAGCAGGAAGCCCACTAACTGCAATAATGAGCTTGTGTGCAGCTATGACAAAATGGCAGAAGGCAGCTCCCACCTGGTTTAGGAAGGACCCAAGATTGGTCCTAATGAGGTCTAGCCTGCAGCTCCTGAGTTGATAGGGTGCTGGATGCCTACAACTGCCACCTGAGTGATATTAAGAGATTCTGAGAGGGTATTAGGACTGGTCACTCAAAGTGTCCTAGGTGAGGGCCAAGCCGACTGGCTGCCTATGGCCTGGGCTTCTTCAGGCAAAGCGCTGTGTAATATGGGAAGGGATCTCATAAAGTAGGCAGGGCTACAGCCATGCTATGGTGAGTCAAACTTCTCAGGAGCTAGGTGGAACCAGCCTTCAGTACCTGCAGATACCATATTCCAATGTTTAAACAACCTCAGAAAACCTTTTTTTCCCTGTACAGAGGGTATGCCCTTTCTTTCCCTGTCATTATTTCTGAATGATACAGTGTAACTGCATAGCATTTACAACTGTAATGGATATTGAAAGAGATCTAGAAATGGGTGTGGTACCACATGGCTGTAATCCCAGCATTTGGAGGCTAAGACAGGTGGATCACCAGCTTGAGACTAGCCTGGGCTACATAGTGGTTTCCATGTCAGCCTAGAGAGTGGGATCCTGTCTCAAAACTCAGAAGGGAGAGAAAGGAGTTGGAGAGGATCTAGAGATGTGTTCGATGTTAGGAGGGCGCGTGTAGATTCCGTGACTGGACACCATTCCATGTGATTTGGTATTGTGGGGGTCCAGGCACCAATTCTCCTGAAAATATGGAGTAATGACCTCACTGCCATTGCGCAGGTGAGAATAGCCCTGGAATGGCTGCCTTGCTCGAGATCTCAGGAAGGAGTGTCTCTGGATTCAGACTCCCCCTGCATACTTAACCACAGTGAGCAAACGGTAATTCTGCACACACGCACACGCACACGCACACACCATTTCTCTCCAGCCTGCCAGACTACAGGAGCCAGCCATGGCCCCGGAAGCTCTCCTGTGGCCTCTCTGCTGGTACAGGCTTCTGTTCAGATCCCTGTCTCTGCTGTACTTTGGGTAGCACTTGGCAGATCAGCTAGCTCCTCTAGATGGTGGCCCTTGCATGTGTAGAATGAAAGCAATCGGTGACAGTTAACGTGCTGCAGGATGCCAGGCTGGATGCCAGGCTGGAAGGCCTGCTAGTTTTCACTTAAAGCATCACCATTTCTCCTCTGCAGTCCCTGACTTGGCCGAGTACACCTCTAATTTGCTCCTTCAGTTCAGCAGGTCAGGGTTTGTGTTTTGTTTGGTAAAGCTGGAAGAAGAAGGAAGTGTTGACTTTACTTACCCATAGGACCCTGGCTCCATACCTTACTCTTCTCCAGGCTTTGAGAAGGGCTGCATGGGATGACCTTTAGGAGATCCACTTCACTGGGGATGACTGACACACCGAATCCTCTCGAAACTCAGGAGCGCTTCTCCTGCTATTCTCTGAGGATAGAGACCATCAGGGACCAGTAGCTCCTGCAAAGACAGGGAAACCAACGCAGAGGGTTCTCACACACTCATTTCGGGATCTAGATGGCCCAGATTTGACTGACAGCTGTGAGCTTTCATTCTGATGTGAGTCTCAGCCCTCCTGTGAAAATGGGACTTTAGTAGCCGCTGTCTGGCAGAAAGCTAGAGGCAAAATGCACACTGGAGCCCTTGGGGCTTCCAAGCCACGGGTAAAGTGACAGTCCCCTTAGTCCACACTTCTCTGGCCTTGCTAGGTCTTCATCCTGCTAATCTGACTGCTTTTTGCTAGGATTGTTTGTTTGTTTGTTTGTTTGTTTGTTTGTTTTGGAAAGAGCCTCGTGTAGCCCCAGTTGGCTTCACACACTGTCACTGTGTCACACACTATGTCACTATGTCACTTAGGATGACTTTAAACTTCTGATCCTCCTGCCTTCACTTACCAAGTGTTGAGCTTACAGGTAGACATCACTAGAAAAAAATTTTTTTGAGGCATTGAGGGTGAAACCCAAGGCTTCATTTATAGTAAGCAAGTATTCTACATCCTCAGCATTGAGACTAAATTCTTTTAAGAATAAAGTCTAATTTCCCCCTATGACCAGACGGAGCCCAAAGCCTTCTTCCAGGTACACTGAGGCTTTCCTGCCCCTCTGCCTCCATATTGTCTGAGCCTTGGTGGCCACAATGCTTTGTGCATTATCCTGGGATTCCTGGGTTATTCCTGTCTGTCATGCTCTCAGTCCCACTGTCAGGACCCCTGACTGGCTAGCTTCATCCTGGGAGAAGACCCCACCCTCCCTAGGCACCAAGGTGTGCTCCATGACAGCACAGGCTCTGGAGTGGTCACAACTCTCCCTACCCACTGCTAGCTACAACATGGTAGTCTTCGTGCCTTATTCTCCTGGGGTTGGGGTGACAGACCTTTCCTTCCCAGAGAATTTGAGTGATATTAAAGGGGAAAAAAATGCTGCTGAGGGGGGTCTGGGCACTGTCCTACACAGTGCAAGCATTCAGCCATGTCAGCTGTTTTGATTACTATTTTCAACTATAGCTCTAGGGTATTTTTGTCACAATGGCAATTATCTGGTGAGTGCCTATCTGTCCTCTACACCATCTCTAGGCCTCCAAGTGCTCGAAGTCCTAATTGGGCAGAGGTCACTTGAATTACGCTGCTGCCCCTCAAGGTCCATGATCAGGAAGTCCAGGGTGTTGTGTAGCTCTGGTAGAATTGGCTTCAAACTCTAGCCAGCAATTAGCTGGGGGCAGTGACTTTGAGTGTTACTTAGCCTTAAGCTGGCCATCTGTGTGGAGGCGGTGCCTAGCTCTGGTGGTTAGAAGATAAGACATTGGACACCCAGTTGGCATTCTGCTGTGGCGGGAGACTTGATACTACAAATACCACTAACACTGGACTTCACTCATGCTGCTCGTCCGTATGTTCCCCCTGTGCAGGCATCGAACCTGGCCACATCCCTGGCTCGGTAAACATCCCATTCACTGAATTCCAAACCAAGGAAGGTCTGGAGAAGAGCCCAGAGGAGATCCAACGCCTATTTCAGGAGAAGAAGGTGGACCTGTCCAAGCCCTTGGTAGCCACATGCGGCTCTGGTGTCACAGCCTGCCACGTGGTCTTGGGAGCCTTCCTCTGTGGCAAACCCAACGTGCCTGTCTATGATGGTTCCTGGGTAGAGTGGTACATGCGTGCCCAGCCAGAGCATGTCATTTCTGAGGGTCGAGGGAAGACCCAATGAAGCCAGGCAGGACACAGTGCAGCTTGGGTGACACCCAACCATCACAGTGCCAGCCTGGTCAATCTGACCCTGCTTTGCCAAGAGTCCTTCCTCAGACAACTCAGGTGATGTTTAAGGTGACATCCCAGAGACCAGGAGTTCCAGTGACTCGTGGGTACTCAGTGGAAGGTAGCCAAGAAGGTAGCAGGCAGTAAGAGGGTACCCAGGGGAGGGAGGGAGGCCAGACAGCAGAACAGCTTGTGCGGTGCTGAACTGGGGCCTACCTAGCTTGTGTCACTGTTGCAAAATAAAACAACAAGCACAAATCCTTTGCGGTTGTGAGACTGTCTCAGTGTAATGAGGAACCAGAGATTCCTGCACAGCCAGTGGGAGGAGTTGCTTTTGGTGGGAGGTGGCTCCCAGCCTGGGGGAAACACTGTTGCCTTCAAGTGATGCTGGGGCCTCAGAGACCCTGTTCCCAGATACCATGGCAAACTGTCACCTGCCTATAATCCTGGAGGTTCCATCTGGTTTCTGGGCTCCTTGTTTTCATCTTATTTGCATGTATGGGCGCTCGTGATTTATGTGTATGGATTGACGTGTGTTGAAATCAGAGGACAACCTCTGCTCTTGTTCCTCAAACATAATCCACCTTGTTTTCTAAGACGGGGCCTCCCATTGGTCGAGAACTCACCAAGTAGGCTAGCCTGGCTTAGCCAGGGATACTCAGGGATTCACTTCCATCTCCACCGTGCTGGCATAGCAGAGCACACAGCACCTCACCTGACATGTTTCACATGGGTTTACATGGGCTCTGAGGATTGAAAACAAACCCTGCAAACCCTGTTCTGATAGGGCTGTCTCCACAGCCCTGCCTCTGGATGATATCAGGTGACGTTAGCTGTGACTTGTCTGGGCACCTCAGGGAGCCTTCTATACAAAGATGAACAACACAGATCCTTTCTGGAGAAAGATGAGTCCACAGCTTAGGATGTTCCAACCTTGCCAGAGTCTTCTGAGAGTCTTCTGAGGAAGGGCTGAATCTAGTAGCCTGGGAGGAGACTCTGGCCTTAGACTCTGGGGGCTTCCACTCAAAGCTGTTCTTTAAATTCATGCTAGGAAATTAAAAAAAAAAAAATTTAATGGAGCCAGTGGGATGATGACTCAGAGGGTGAAGGTTTGCCACTAAACCTCACGACTCCTGACTTTAATCCCTGAGACTTACAAGGCTAAAAGAGAGCAAAACTTTCAGAAAATAATCCTTTGACTTCCACACAGATGCTGTGACACACACACACAGAGAGAGAGAGAGAGAGAGAGAGAGAGAGAGAGAGAGAGAGAGAAACATAGAATAAATAAAATATAATAGGGTCACTCTATGTGTGAACTCAGGGCTTTGAGCCTTTCTGCTCCAGAGAACCAGCCTACCCATTGTCCTAGAATAGGGGCTCCTTGCACTGTTGTCTGTATTTAACCAGGCAGGGATGAAAGCAGGAGTCTAGAAAGTTCTCCTTGATCTGTCAGGACCTGGGTCATCCTTCCCTGAGGGTTTTTGTTGTTGTTGTTGTTGTTGTCGTTGTCATTCCATTCTAGAAGTGCAGAGAATTGAACCCGGGGCCTCATACCTACACTACTGAGGCAAGCCAGAGACCCCCCCTCCCCCCATCTTTTCCCTGAATGCCCTCCCACAGGCATGGAATAGCACCACATCAGTTATCACTAGGGCCTTGGAAGTGACACTGCTTTTTTTTTTTAATCTTCTGGGAATAAACCGGAGCAAGATAGTACCTAACCATGGTGTGCTTCCAGCAGAGCTGGGGTCCAGGCCCTGTGTCCTGGCTGTTAGTATTTGTCTAAACTCCACCTCCACAGTTACCTGGCAACTGCCAGGTAGGCCTGGTCCACTATAAAAGGGGCTGCTTGCCCCCTCCTCACTGTCTTAATCTCTTGCTATCTCTCTTACTCTTACCCTCTTGCCTCTCTGTCCCCTCCCCCCCCACTCCTCTCTCTCCATGTGGTCATGGCCGGCCTCTACTTCTCTTTTCTCTTATCCTTCCATCTTCTTTCCCCCACCTTTGTCTTATCTCCTGAATAAACTCCCCCCCACCCCCCGGAACCGTGTGGTCTGGAGTGGTCTGCTCTGAACTGCGGTCAGACTTATAACAACTAACACTGGTGCATTGGACCGAGTTTGAATACTTCGGGAACCGCTGTGCTGCCTGCAGGACCGACGCCACGTGGCTTGCCTCTACTGCTGCTGCAACCGCCTTTACGCCACGATGGACTCCATCGCTGCTATCTGCCATCACCAACCACGTGAATTTCCACCACTGTTGCAGACTAACTACACCTGCGGCCCACCATGTGGTACTCGCCACGTGGGTTAGGCAGCCAGACAGGCCCACACAGACCTTGCAGTTCCATTTTCCTGATACCAGACTGCATAAGGCTGCAAACACACACCAACATATTGATTGGTAAGGAGATTTCAATTGGCAGGAGGGACCCTAGACACCCAGGTAAGGCCTGGCCAGCCTTCCCTGGGCTGAGAGGTGTTGGCATTTGACTGCCCCAGTCCCTATGACTGGCCTCCTGGCTGAACTACTACTTAGGACATTGCCCACTGGGTGACTTCCCCCCGACTTGAAAGCAGTTTACAGTCTCCCATCCCGCTCTGAGCTCTTGCAGCTGCCGAAATCCTAGTACCAGGTTAAACTGCTTTCAACCACTTCCAGGAGTTCACCAAGGCTCCTAGGTAATCACGTGACGACCTGATTATCTAGCCTGTTGCCTGATTTACTACCGACTTTTCTATCGGGACGCCGATATGAATAGCTTGGTAAGCCCCTCCCCCTGTCACCCAATGGGCGCCACATTGTCTTCAACTGCACCCTCTTAAAAACCTCAGATCTCTAAAATTTACGCCTGATTTGAGGCCTTCCAAACTGATATACCTTTACAATAAAGTCTGGATTCGGTATCCTCTAGATAATGGTTTAAAATGGCCACCTGATGGCACACTAGACCCAGTCATTTTAAAGGGTCTTCATACATACGTACATCAATCTGGTAAATGGAAAGAAGTTTCCTATATCCAAGCATTCATCTACTTTCGCTCTAATCCCTCCACGTGTTCTGCCTGTTCCCCACCCCAGGTTTTTTTTTTAGCTATCCGCCACTGATCAGAGTAACCATTCTCATGGTCCCAAGAAAGATTTCTTGAGCTCAGAGCTAACCCTTCTCTTCCCTGACCCTCATTCTGGAACTCCTCTTGGGTGAGACACTTTCCCTCTCCTCTTGAGACAGTTTCTTTCTCGCTGCAGAGTACCCCAGGCTGGGCCTGGACAGACTGTTCTCTCAGGAGTACTGTCTCCAAACTCTAGTCCCTAACATGTCTCCCCCCAGGGGTCAGTCTTTCACATGCCACCTGCTAGCATAGGCCTCTTCCCCTCCTCTGTCATTTGTGGCCAGCTGCGACCATTTAGTTCAGCAGGTTTGCCTGAAAAGCAGCAGGTCCAGGACCCTGCTTGCTCCCTTCCCCTCTGGTCC
Organism: Rhabdomys pumilio; assembly: GCA_030674055.1. Taxonomy (NCBI): domain Eukaryota; kingdom Metazoa; phylum Chordata; class Mammalia; order Rodentia; family Muridae; genus Rhabdomys; species Rhabdomys pumilio. Next base: position 24,092,986 of record JANHMN010000012.1, on the reverse strand, counting down.
TTAGCTCTGCTCTGGGTCTACTCCTTACATTCTGCCAGGGACCCTCTCTGGGACTTGTTTCCCCACGTATGTAACCACCCCCACAAAGGGCTTGGCTGCCCGCACACTCGTGGGAGGCTCTCTCTCTCTCCCTCTCTGCCCGGGACCTATAAAGTGAGTGTTAGCGGTGCCTTCCACCACAGGAGCAGCTAACATAAACGTTGCTGTGATACAGGACACGCTTTTCCTTGCCCACTGCAGACTCTAGCTGCCAGAGGCATTGGGCAGTGACTTCCGGCTGCTAGTAGGAAATCCCATCCTGCCACCACAACGCACCTGACCTGCAGCACCTGAGGCCCACAACCCTGACCAGCCAGCCATGTGATCCTATGCTACTGTTGCTGGCTTTCTTATTCTGGTTCTAGCCAAATGTTTCTTTGCTAATACAAGAATGTGCTTTTCTCTACCTGCGTAACCTGCCAAAGTTACTTAAGACTCTTTCCTATCCTGTCTACTAATTTTTACTACTGCTATTAAATTCTATTCAGTTACAATTATTCCTTATGGCTCTCAATCTTGTCAGAAGTCTGCTAATAATATATTTAAGTTTATAGCCGACAGAATTCCCAAAGCCTCTAACAGTTGACCCAAGATGGTTTCAGAAGACTTGGACACCTAGAAGATACAGCCTGGATCGTATGTGATGATACAGTCACTAACAAATGCAGTGGACTAAACTGGATGCTCTGAGTCAAATGACTTGGCTAAACCAAGGTAAGTCGTTCTCATGTCATGCGTATCATTCCATAGAGAAAAAACCCTGCATCTTCTGCGCTTGGAAGCCAAACTGACTTCGCCCAAGAGACCATGGAGACCACGGGAACTGTTGGCTAGTGGACTCTGTCATTTTTTAAAATAATATATAACTGGTAGATTATTGTTTACTCTTTCAGACTTCTGACTACATTGACAGCTAGGCTTTCACAGATGTAATCTGTTACCTCATTACCTAAACTCAGTTGCCATCAGTTAAATGCTTCATATTTCCTCTTCTTGCTATGCCACTGACCTAATATTATCTGAGTTCCTATAAACTTGCCTACCTCTAATAAAACATTCCATTATACGATCCCAGCCCAAATTCCAGCAAGGAAACAAGGGCTGGCCCAGCTGAGGTTTTTCTGTCCTACAAAAGTCCGTGACAATCAAAAACAGATAGTGAGAAACCCTGAATTTAGCGTTTCTGGCAATGACCCAGGGCTACCTCTGAGCTCCGTCTTGCTTCCTGATAGGCTGAACCCACACTGCAGGACCCACCTCCTCAGCCTGCATGATCCCCTCCCACCCCCGCTCTGTGGGAGCCAGGGAGGAACTTGCAACACCAGCAGTGGCCAGAGTTTTGTCTACTTGACAAATATTTGCAGAGCACCCCCCACCACGCCGAACCCTGTCTAACCAGCTGCATCAGAATGTTCCAATTCTCTGGACCATTGCCACTAAGGGTCACGGTCCAAAGTACCCACTGACCAGAGAGATGATCCATAGATCAGTGCCTGGGGCCTGGCACTATGGAGTTGGCCTTGCCCAGGAGCTGTCTTCCTGGGCCTCGGCCTTTCTTCTGAGAAATGGAAGCAAGAGTCCTTCCAGGAAGGGAGAGCCTTGGCACCTGCAGGAAGCAGCTTAACCAGTGAGCACCGGGGAGGGCAGAGTCACCAAGGGAAAGGATCAAGCTGCCCAGGTAACTGGAAGCATTATTATTTTAAGCATCAAGGTCTTCAGCTAGCAGTGGTGGTGCACGCCTTTAATCCTAGAACTCAGGAGGCAGAGGCACTTGAGACTAGCCTGATATACAAAGTAAGTTCCAGAACACCCAGGGCCACACAGAGAAACCCTGTAGATAGATAGATAGATAGATAGATAGATAGATAGATAGATAGATAGATAGAATAACTAGTTTTAAAAATATTAATTCCTGGTCAAGCATGGCGATACATGCCTGTCATTTTCAGTGGCTGACGCAGGAGAATGGTGAATTTCAGGCCAGCTGAAGACAAACAAATAAAAATCTGAAAGACTGAAGAAAAGCTATTCTTTTATCTTCTTTTCAGGTAATATGACTTGAAAAACCACAGAGTATTAAGAACGAGAGTTACCTGAACAATAAATCAGTCCTCTATAAAATGAACATATGCAAATCAATATTCTTCAGATATTCAAACAATAGAGAACAGCAGGGAGAGAAAAACCTGAAGTTCAATGGTGATAAACTTATTAACTGGTATTAGGGCATGGTGGGTGTGGTTGGTGTGGTGGGTGTGGTGGGCGTGGTGGGCGTGGTGGACTTGGTGGCAAACTGTAGTCCCAGCACTTAGGAGGCTAAAGCAGGAAGACAGAGTTTGAAGTCAGCCTGGGCTCCATAGCAAGACCTTGTATTACTTATATTTTTAAGATTAAAAATTTAATTTCTGTGTATGCCACATGTATGCAGGAGCCCCTGGAGGACAGAAGGAGATGTTGGATTCCATGGGGCTGGGGCTGGAAAGTGAACTGGGGTCCTCTGGAAGAGTAGTGAATGCTCTTAAGTGCTACGCAGTCTCTAGCCCCAAGTCAGACAGACAGACAGACAGGTAGACAGATGCCAGTTAGATGGCTCATCAGGTAAAAACACTTTCTGCATGAGTCTGACCCACATAATAGTAGTAGTAGTAATAATAATAATAATAATAATAATAATAATAATAATAATAGAAAACATTTGTAAAAGAAAAGAAATATAAAAACAGGAGGTAAACAAAGCCTATCAAAACTTCAAAATGAGGTCTAAGACAAAGCGTTAAGTGAAAAATAAGGAAAGTGGTAAAGACCATGTACACTACAGTCGCCTACTGTACAAGACAACCAAGTACAGAAAGGGTCACGGACCTACTCCTTCCCATAAAATGTCATGCCAAGGAAAAACTCGAAAAGGAAAGAGGTGGGCCTCCAGCGGGGATGTGAGGAAACATCAGGAAGAAGAGCATGCTGGGAAGGCGCTTTCCTATGCTGCTGCCTGTAGATGCTTATGACATGCAAAAACAAAACAAACCAAAAATCACCAATCAGTCAATCAATCAACAGTGATGAAGGGAACAGAACGCGGCACTATCACAGCAAACTAACACAGCTGTAATTCAGATAGAGACCACCAATGGGCCCAAGGAGAAGGGGCCTTCTGTTCACTCAGCACATCAGCCTATCTGGGCAATATTTGACGTGGTCTGGTCATGGCTGTTAGGACTGTGTCTCCAGACAAAAGACAAAACAAGCTGGGAACCAATGTTTTCTTTGCTAGAGAGAGGAAAAGAGGTGGGGAGCAGGGAGAACGAGCGCACCATGCTGGTCAGAGTTAGAAGTGTCAAGGTTCGGAGGGGAAGGAGAAAGAAATGCACACATGCATACGTGTGTGCAGGCACACATACAAGTGTGGGTGTGTGTGTGAATCTGTGTGCCACCGCGTGTGAGACCAGCTACCCGTGTCTCCTTCCTAACTCTTGCACTGTTCACTAAGAGCTCATGGAGGAGGCAATGACCTCAGTGCAGTGAACCTGCCCAGGCATGTGCTTAAACTGCATTATCCATGCAAAGAACCTGGTGGCTGCCGAGGAGAGAAAGGATAGAGAACAGTTATGTGTTTACCATTCAGTGGCGGTGGTGGGTTTACTTGGTGTGTTGAGGATGGAACTGAAGGCCAGCCCTTCATGTGCTCTACAAATCCCTCCATCGCTGAACCACACTTCAGCCTGGTGAGATGAAGATGGGTCCAAAGGGTGAGGAGGAGGCTGTTATCTAAAGAATACCAAGTTCTAGTTTTAGAAAGAGAAAGAGTTTTGGGATGGACAGTGCTAGTAGTGTTAAAGACAGGGATGGTGAGGATAGTGGTGATGATGGAGATGGTGAGGATTGTGGGGATGGTGGAGATGGTAGGGGTGCTGGGGAAGGTGGGGTTGGTGAGCACGGCAGGGATGGTGGGGACCTGAAGGTAGTGGAGACGGTTGAGATGGGGATCGTGGCAGAGAAAGCAATGGCGGTAACGGAGGAATAATGATTTTGGTGGGGATGACATCAGAGATATGACTTGACACCACTGAACGTTGGCCTGAAAAAAATCTCTTATCATTTAGTTTCATGTTTTGTGTATTTTATGACAATTTTAAAAAGATTAAGTATTGATTCACTTAATTTCCTCTTTTTTTTTTTTTTTTTTTTTTATTGTGTGTTTGTTCTTTAGCGAGTGTCTCACACAGCCTGGGCTGTCCTCAAACTCTCAATTTAGCTGATACATGGCTTTTAGTTTCTGGTTCTACCGCCTCTACCTTCCAAATGTTGGCATTACAGTCATGCACCACACCTGCCTGATGCTGTGCTAGAGATGGCACCCAGGGCTTCGTGTACGATAGCCTTTGTGTATTAAAGACGAGAAGACACAGAAGCCATGAAGATGTTTCCATTAATCAAGTCTTAGTCTGAGTATAAACATAACAATAGTGACATATTATAACCCAAAGAATAAAGACTCTAATAGTCTGTGTTGATACTAATTATATCTGTATTAATTAATTAATAACATGTATTTTATGCATTAATATTTTTATTAATAGTCTTGTTGATATTAATTAGTTAACTGGTTAATTAATTAATTCAGAAGACCAAGGACGGCTGTTCAGTAGACGGACACCCAGAGAATCCAGAAACAGTGAAGGAGTTACAAAATCATAGCTTGGCCGTCAACACAGTGATGTCGACACAGTTCTCACAGGAATAATAAATGAATGCTGAGATGCATGATGTGATAAATTAGCTGGAGGAGAAGAGAACCAACCTGCCCTCCCCTGTCTCCACAACAGATGATTCATTCTGAAAGGAGAAGTGACTGTATAGCTCAGAGACCTACGTTCACCACCTCACCAAGGATGGATCGCCTCCAGGCTTTAAAACCAGAAGACAGAGAAACCGCAGCAGAATGACAGAGAGCAGAGAGGGTGAGTGTAGTATGTAAGACCTATACTTCCAGCATGCTCGAGGCCAAGGCAAGAGGATCTTGAATCCCAGGCCAGCCTGGGCTACATAATAGGAGCGAAGGCAGGCACAGGGCAGGGAGCTGACAGACCAAGTACCAAGTATCTTGGCTGCAAAATCTTTGATTTTGATTTTTTATTTATATTGGTTTTGCATTTTTTTTTCTTTAGTCAAAGAGGACATCAGATGGAAGTTTGAGGAAATCTGTAGATAGATTATAGTAGTGTATCAGGCTTAGCCCCACTCCCCCCAGGATCCTATACTGATCCTATACTGTGGTCATGGGGGCCATACCCTGATATTAGAGACCTTTGCTGAGTTTAAAAGGGAGAAGCCATTGATTGCAGCTTGAAAAAAAAAAGACAGAAAAAGCAATTTAGAAAGCAAGAAAAAGCAGAGATGAAGGGGGAAGGACAAAGGTAATGAAGTGTTGGCATTTAGGGATTATTTGGGGTGGGGGTGTAATTTTTGAGACATTTATTTAAGCCTGAAGATAAAATGCTTTTGATTTTTTGTTGATGCTTTTTGGGTTTTGTTTTGTTTGTTGTTGTTCATACAGGTTTGTTTCATCTCCTCTGGGGCTGCTAACTGGACCCACGCTTTGAAAACTAGGTACAGACATCATCTAAAACTGTTCTCACAGTAAAGGTGGTTATGGATTCAGCTTGGAAGTCCAGCCCAGAGACAGATGGACAGAGCTCCAGAACAGCTGGAGGACAGACAGCCTTGACAGGCTGCAGCTGTGGTCTTGATACACTTGAGTCTGTTCTGCTCTCTGATCAAAGGGGCTTCCTGGGGACCTGGGCTGAGCGCTGCATATAACAGGCTCATAGAATGGGGGTTGGGGGAAGGTTGGAAAAGCCACATAGGTCAGAAGAGATGCTGGAGGAGGTGCAGACTGTCCACAGGCGATCCTGGAGCTAGCTAAGGAGATGGAGGGATGGATTCTCCAACGGAGCTTTGTAAACGAAGGCTCTGCTTTGGGCGAGACTCAGAGGTTCTCAGCCTTCCTAACGCTGTAACCTTTTATTCAAAGTTCCTTGTGTTGTGGTGACGCCCAACCACTAAATGTTTTCATTGCTACTCCATAACTGTAATTTTGTTACTATATGAATTGTAATGTAAATATCTGCGTTTTCCAATAGTCTTGGGTGACCCCTGAGAAAGGGTTGTTTGACACTCCCTTGAGGGGTCACTACCCACAGATTAAGAACCGAGCAGCATCGTTGCTTGAGCAGTATCTGAGGACCAATCAGAGGAAACACTTCCCTGGAAGGTCACTGCACTCCCAGTAGTGAGGCCTCCAAAGAACACCCCTCCTCCACCACCCCTCCACCACTACCCACCAGAAAACAAAACTAGCCAGCTTGAGTCATGTTCTGGTTACAAGAAGGTCCCACCAGAAGATGCTCTGGGCAAAGGAAGCCTTCTTTGCCCTTCCTTTCTCCTGCTTGAATCTTTAGCTGACAGCAGGAGCTGACTCTGTAGAGGGAGGTCACAGGTGCGTCCAGGGCCAGGACAGAGCAGGACCTTCCCTCTGGATCCTCCCTTGAAAGTCTCCAGCCACAGCTACCAGCTGGACTGAGATTAAAGCGATCACTCACCATGTGCCTGGAAGGGTGGCCAGAGATGGGATGCAGAGGTATACACGTCGTGACATTGAGAACAGACAAGCAAGCAGCAGGTTATAGACTCGTTCCACGAGCCCTGCTTCTGAAAACCCAACCACCTAGAACACAGCGGCCTGGAACAGGTGGACAGGTTGGTCAGTGTGGCTTCCTTCTCCTTGGATCGGAGAAGTCTAATGGGCGCCCCCTGCTGGCTGAAGAGAGCAGCTCCCAGGCCGTCCTGTCCCCGTTGGTTTCCACCTACTGAAGCATCACCAGGTATGTATGTCTCTGAGAAATGTGAGCAGATCTGCTTTCCTGCCTCCCTCCTTCTTTACTCCTTCCCTTCCTTTCTCATTCTTTACTCCTTCCCTCCATTTCCCCTTCCTCACTTCTTTCCTTCCTTCTTCCACTGCTTCCTTTCTTTCCATTTTGAAACAGGGTCTCTTTTTCCTGGCTGTCCTAGAACTAGCTATATATACCAGGCTGGCCTCGAACTCATAAAGATCCTCGCCTCTGCCTCCTGAGTGCTGGGATTAAAGGCATATGGCATCATGCCTGGCCTCAGACTGCCCTTTCACAACCCAAGTGGAATTGTGCAGGCTTCCCATAGAGTGGGAGACAGTTATGGACCCGACCCTTCCTGTGAGCTCAAGGGGAGGGTGGAGGACTCACCTAATTAATCTATCTACCTGCCTAGCACTTATCTATCATTTATCTGTTTATCTGTCAATCTTTAAGTCAGGATCTCAGCAGCCCAGGCTGACCTCAAATTTCCTAGGCAGTCAGAATAACCTTTAATTCCTGATCTTCCTGCCTTCACCTCCCAAAATTGTAGGATTGCAGGTGTGCACCCCCACCCTGGTATAGGCTTAGATTTTTCAAAACCTGCTTTTAATAAGGGTTTACAAATGCTTCGACCCTGCTTCTAGCCCACCGTCCAAAAGTAGGAGAAAAGGTGGTAAATAGGACAAGGGGAAGTAGTTCTTTGGGGCAATTCCAATCTTACTTTGTCAGGATTACCAGCAGTCCAGTTCAGTAGTGTCAGGGTAGCAAGCACAAATCAGCAGCCGAGGCACGATCCAGCAGAAACCACCAGGCTTCTGCCAAATCGGCACAAGTTAGCTAGAGCAACCAGAACCAGGAGAAGTTCTCTGCCATGTCTCCCTCAACAAAGTAAAGACCAAGGAAGAGTCAAGGCCAACAAAGAGCTGCACAGCTAGCTATGCAAGCTCCCCGTCACTGTCCACTGAGTCCCACTTATACTCTTTCCAAATATCATGTGCCCTCCTACAGGTCTTGCCTCAGCAAACCCTGTGAGTCTGCACCATGTAACACAACTAGAAACTTCCACTTCACCCTGGGCTTTCTCTGAAACCAAATCCCCATTCCTGAGACAGGATTGGTGAACATCTGCTAAAATTCTAGAACATTCTAGGAAAAAAAACAAAACATAGTGACATGGTTGTTAGGAACATTTAGGCCTGTGAGTCTGTTCTTCCCACACACCCAGGATGTTGCTTTGACCGAGGCTCAGTACACTGTAGGTATTCAGTGATGGGAGCCAACATTCGATACCTGTAAGGACGCTGGGAAGTTGGGAAGTGTAATAACATCATGGTTTATTGAAAAAAAAAAGTGTAAAGTGAGGTCTGACGAGGCTACAGACAGACCTAACCAGATGTCACGAGTAGAGGACCATGGGGCAGGTTTGGACCCTGGACTTGTGAAGCTTGTTGCTCAATAAGAGTAGTTCCGGCCGCCAGACAGCCGCGCATGCGCTCTCTGACCCTCTCTATCCCATTCGATCCTCAGGTGACACAAGGATAAGCCCAGAGCACGCCCCCAAGCGGGGGTGGAACTGAATGTGACGTGAGGAACCAAACAAGGACTGGAAGCTAACTGGGATGTTCTGACATTCTGAACTCGGAGGTGGGGAGAACAGACTGATTGATGGCTTTGTCATAGAGCTGCCAGCACAGAGGACGCAAGCCACTCAGAAGCTGAACTGAGATGGCTCAAAACAGGACAGCCCACGAAACAATGTACTCAGATAAGAACCCTTGGGTGTTCTGAGACCCTCTGATACAGTGACCTGAGGGTCAGTTTAAGCAATGGCTGCCACTCTGCCCTGAAGAGTTTAGGGGTGGCCTCTCTTCCTGCCTTCCCTTACAACCCCAGCAGGGAGTGTAGGTGGTAGGACAGTTCATCCATGGCTAGTGAAGCAGCCTTTGGCTCAAGCACCAATCTCGACAGAATAGCTGGCTGGCTTCATAAAAGCTGCTAGTGCCTGGCGTCTGTGTAGGTGGCACGGTGAGCGCCCGTCTCCAGTCCTTGGATTCTTCCTGACTGCTTCTTCACCGCCACTGTTGGTCTCATCTTAGAGGTGAGAAAATAAATTTCAGAGAAGGTATAAAACCTTTCCAAGGCAATCCAGCGGACAAGCCACACACTGGACTGCTGGTTGGCATCCTTATCTGAGATGCTGGCACTCTGCTCTGACCTCTCACTTTTCAGCTGAATCAGGACCTATGACAAAGCATCAGATGGGCCTGCAGGGGGCAGTGGACCCAGCGAGCATTTAAGAGTTGACTCTCTTTAGGCTTAGCCACTATCCTGGAAAATGTTTAAGAACATTGGGTGTTTCCCAGTTATCTTCTGAAAAAGCACCAAAAAACCCCAAGCAAACAAACAAAAAATGTCCTGGATTCTGGGTTTTATCTAAGCCTCTCGAACCTACCTTCCCTGAGGCAAGCAAGCCCTCCTGGAAGATAGGGCCACCTCTGACATCTTCATCTCCAGTTTAAGTCTTAGCACATAGTAGATGAACCTAGTAACACACGAAAGTGGTTTGGAGAGGACTAAGGGCTTTTCCACAGTTGGGTGAACCTCCTAGTAGGCCCTACTTTCTCACCCAAAAATGGCCAGACCGAAGCCCAGACAGACATGGGAAGGAATATGGTGGCAGCTGTCCGATGTTTAGGGGATCTTGGATCCCGGTCTGGCTCTGGCTGTGACTATCATTGGTAAGGAAGGTATCACTTCTAAGGGGTTGTGGTATGGATGTGAAGTGTTCCCTACCCAGCTCATATGTGAAAACTTGGTCCCCAGCTGGTGGCATTACTGGGGACAATTAGCACCTCGAGCCACTAATTTTATCAATGGCTGAGCTCCATTGGAACTAATGAGTTCCAGGCTGAGTGGGCTACTCAGAGAAAGGCCCTAGATGGAGAAAGTGGTAACTGTGGGGCATGCCTCTGGACAGTAGAACTTGTCCCTGGTTCTGTCTCTGTGTCTCTGTCTCCTTTCTCTCTGCCTCCTCTCTCTGTCTGTTTGTCTCTCTCTGTCTCTCTGTCTCTCTGTCTCTTGCTCTCTCTCCTCTCTCCTCTCTCCCCTCTTCCTTCTTTACTGCCACAGGGCAAGCCTCAAGCCTCAGTGCTGCACCCCACCATACCCCTAAAAAGGGAAACTAAAATCAACAGTCAATAAACCGTGGAAACTGAGCAACACACAACAACGGTTCTTCTCTCAGGTCACTATACTCATGTTATTTTATCCCAGTAATGACACAGTAACACAGGAGAACTTTAGGTGTCTGTCTGAGGAGTTTTTCTGTCCAGGGTAGGGGCTCTGAAAGAAGGAGAAGAATTTGAGGCAAGCCTTCCTGTTTATTCAGACTCAAGGTGCTGGTCCAGACTCCATCTGACACTTCCAGGATTGGAGCCAAACAGGGACAATGCCCAAACCTGTGCTGGGATCAGACTGGCCTGCTTGGACCAACTGTGTAGACTGTAGTCTCCTCACCTGTGGTGTGGCCTTAAGAAAGCTATGGCAGGATTACCATAGGAGGGTGGGACAGCTTCCTACGAGCTTTGAGGCTGGCTCTGCTCTCTGTACCCCATTTATTCATTTTATCGACTGTCAGAAAGACATGGATACATAGGATACGTATCCTAGAGTCCCAGAATGATGGAGGCCCACACGTGGGTATCACTTGAACCAGGAAAAGCTCACAGTGAACAGTACCTGCTGCTCCAGTGGCTGCTGTCATCACCCTTGTTACGATGGAATACCAAGACCAAGACTGGTGGTCTTGAAAATACGGTGATCAATAAATTTGTCTCTGATGGATGTGTTTGGTGTCTGTGGTCAGGCACTTATAACAGGGCCCTGGCTCAAGGACATCACAGAAAATAAGTGCAGCCCAAAAGAGGAAGATCTGATCTCTATCCTTGCAAGGGGTTTGCCCCTCTCACCTTCCCAGTGATGGATCAGCTTGACACAGTTGAGAATCACCAGTGAAGAGAGCTAATGAAGAATTGTCTAAATTGGGTTTGAGTTGGCCTGTGGGTAGAAGATTGTCTTGATTACATTATTAATATGGGGAGACAATGCCCACTGTGGACGGCACCATTCCCCAGGCTTGGGGCCAGGATTGTGTAAGAGTGGAGAAAGTGAGCTGAGTACAAGTGCACATTTGTTCTCTCTCTGCTCTTAATTGTGGGCGTGGCTAGCTGCCTCAAGGTCCTCTAAACTTAGACTTCCCTATAACAAAGGCTATGGAATTATGAGCCAAATAAACCATTTTCTTCCTACGTTAGCTTTTGGCAGGATGTTAATATTACATCAACAGAAAGTGAAACTAGGCCATCCCTAAGTCCGGTCTTTTTGTACCTGCTGTGTTGTCCTAAAAGGAACAACTGTCCTCAGGAGCTCATTGAACAGTGAGGGGAGAACAGCAGTGACTATGTCCCCATCAACAGGCTCCCCCCACTTTCCCTTCCCACCCTTTCTCCCATCTCAGTAATGACCTGGAATGCCAATGCTAGAGTCACCACCCCCAAGCCTCACCCCAGGCCCATTCCTCCTCTTCTGAGAGCCTTGGTGTATTCCCAGTCCTACTGTATACCCCACACTTCCAAGTAGAGGCAGCTGGGGGTGTCTCAGCATCATGGGGGAGGGGGCTATTCTAAAACTCCCCTTCCCCCATCTTGCAGAGTAGGCTTGTGCCAGCTACCAGGTGCCTCACCTCCAAGCTTCAGTTCAAGCATGTATGGAGTCAAGCGGCAGCAGAGGAGCCAGTACCAGAACTTCATCTTCCGGACGTTTGCTCCTTAAGCAGACTCCATATCATTCAGACTAGACCAAGGCTGGCATCCAGAGCACTCTGGCTTCTGTCCCTCCAGACTTTACTCTTCTCTTGATATATCTCCCCACCCCACCTCCTCATTGTGAGCTGTCCCACAAGCCCTATACGCCAGGGTTGTCTTTACATCCCCCTCATCCCCCTAAGCCTTGCTGTCCAGGCTGACTCCAGCACTGGGAAAGGAGTTGATATGTCTGCTTCTGCTTGCCCTTGGGATGTGGGCAGCTGAGAGGTACAGGGGGCCGGGTGGAGGAGGCCTGGGCTTACTGTGGGAGTCCCTTTACTTCTGTGACCACATCTGTGCCCCTGTTTTTGTAATACCAGTCCGTCAGGGTTGCAAGAAGCTTAAAGCAGTAATATGCATGTTCACACAGCTCTGGTACACAGAAACATTCAGCCAGCCCCAAACCCAACTACATGTCCTCAAAGAATTTAGGAAGAGGTCAAGGTGACCAGCCCTCATCCCTGTGGTCTTTACCCCACACAGGACAAAAAGAAATACTGCTGCTGTGGCTCAGTGGTTTAGCATACCAGAGGCCCTGGTTTCCAACCCCAGCACACACGCACACGCACACGCGCGCGCGGAATGCATGTGCCCATGCACGCATATGCACACACACACACACACACACATGCTCACACACAGGCGCGAGTGCCTATTTTAAAAGTAGGTTCAGGTAAATATAGGAATTTCTGGAGGAAGAAAGTTCTTCTCAGGTCAGGTAGGTATTCCTCAGCTGAGCCTTCGTACAAAGCAGAACAAATGAGGGTGGGGGAAACAGCCAATTGAGGGAATCACTGTTTTCCCAGGGCTCTATCCTTCTGCAAACCAAGCAGTCTGGCTACACAGAGAGACCAAATGATAGATCGCCAAGAAAGATAATGTGGGGCGGGACGTGCTGTCCGAGCAACAACCGGACAAGCGCAGAGCATCCCCGCTCTGGTTCCAAACTACAGCTCCCGGCATGCCCCGCACCTGGTACTCGTCCGCGGCGTGCAGAGGGAAGGATGCAGACACCGCGGCCGGCGATGAGGATGGAGGCCGGGGAGGCAGCGCCACCGGTGGGGGCGGGCGGCCGCCCCGGGGGCGGCTGGGGCAAGTGGGTACGGCTGAACGTGGGGGGTACGGTGTTCCTGACCACCCGCCAGACACTGTGCCGGGAGCAGAAGTCCTTCCTCAGCCGCCTGTGCCAGGGCGAAGAGCTGCAATCGGACAGGGTGAGCCCTGAGCCCGCTGACAGGGGGTGTCCTGGCCCCGCGCTCCCGGGCTGTCCTGCCTGCGCGTCCCTCGGCCTCTGGCTTTCCTAGGATTCTGAGGCGGGGAGCCGAGGCAGAAGGAGGGGGAGGAAGCGGAGCGGAGAGAAATAGCTATGCCCATTGCCGTGGCAACGGGACAGCACAGGCCGCAGCCATTTGGAGCTTTGGAGCGCTGCCCTGGATCCGGGACGCTTCCTTACTATGGAGCGCTGGGGAGGGACCGACAAACCGGGCCTGCCTTACTGCCCTGACTGACTCTTAAAGGAGTTGATGAGGCTGCTTCTCCCCGCCCTTGGGGTGTGGGCAGCTGAAGGGTGCATGGAACTGGGTGGAGAAGGCCTGGGTGTCTTGGAGCTGGGCTTAATGTGGGAAAGAGCACTCACTGGCTTTGGAGATACCACTTGTGGGCTCACCCTGCTCTCCTGCCAACTCCTCAATGACCTGGGAGGAATCCAAAGGAGAGGAGAACTTTCCTGCTCTCTGACTTTGCCCCCCTCATGTGCAAGGCCTCTGGAGTTGGCTTGTCAAAGTCCCCTGTATCCCATTCTGTGGCCCTCTTAAACTGTGTCCTTGGGTGAGTCCCCTGCTTCTTGATGTCTCAGTCTTCTGTACTGGGTTGTCCAGATGCCAGTCCTGCCTCCCTGCAGGCTGCAAGTGTCCAATCAGAGTGCAGCTTTTTTGGAAACTTGCAAACCTCTAGTGGGTAGTGAGGTTGGCTAAGGGGACAGCCTCCAAGAGGGAAACTTTCCTAAGAGGGAATTTCCTAAGAGAAATTCACTGGGTCCTGTGCTGAGTGAGGTAGGGGCCACTCAGAAATCCGCTCACCTTCTATGCTCACCTTCTATCCTCTGATTATGGGAACGAAAAGTCCTGCTCCAGAGGCCGGATGATTGGCTCAAGGTCACACAGCCTGAAAAAGGCAGAGGCAGGGTTGGAACCTAGGTCCTTACTACTCTGTCTCTCCCTGTAGTCATTTTCCAGCCTGTGGTAACTTGAGCTTATATGTGTCTGGGAGGGGGAGTCTGGGGGGGAAGGAGGCTGGCTTGGGGAAGCTTGTGCACCCCTCATTTCCTATGGTCATCTCCTCCACAGGATGAGACTGGGGCCTACCTCATTGACCGTGACCCCACCTACTTTGGGCCCATATTGAACTTCCTGAGGCATGGCAAGCTGGTACTGGACAAGGACATGGCTGAGGAGGGTGAGTTGGTCCACTGCACTGGTCTGGGTCTCTTTACAGCCTAACAGAGCCTTCACAGAAGCCTAAAAACATCTTCTTATAGTCAGGACAGCATCTACATTTCCCCATTATTTTCTGCCTGTCCTAGAGTGGAGTCCCATTCTCCAGGTCTCTGCCATGCTGACAGACCCCAGTGGTCACTGGGGAAATGATATGGGAACAGGAAGTGGTAAAAAGGAGCCAGCAAGGTCCTGAAACATCTGTTGCCTTTGGGAATTTATGACCTTTCTCCCTGGCCTTCGGACAAGCCAGGTGTAGCCTCTGATGTTCCGGGCTGAATCTGGGAAGAGTTGAGTCTTCTTTCTCTGCCTTCCTCTGCATCTCCCAAGCAGGGGCTTGCCATCAGCCAGTAGACGAAGTTAGGGGTTCTCCCTCAAAGCTGGCAGCCTCAACAGCCCAGTGACTTGTTGGGGAGGTAGGGTGCTGGCTGCTCCTGATAGAAGCTTGGCCTTTCCCAGACCTCTGAAGACTCATATCTGGGACCAGCTGACGTGGAAACGGGGTGGGGTCAGAGCAGGGACTACAGTCATCCCCAAATCAGCTCTCCTCAGTACACTTGACTGAGCTCTGGATCGGGTCAGGCCAGCTCGGAAATGTCAGTTTTCTTTAAGTTTCTCTTGGTGTCTACAAAAAAACAAAACAAAAACAAACAAGCAAGCAAAAAAAAAAACAAAACAAGCATCATGTCCCATACTCAGAAGAGTGTGTGTTGGGACAGATGAGGCCTGTGTACCTGTGGGTGGGGCCTGTGTACCTGTGGGTGTTTTGCACAGCCCTTGCTCTAGGTTATGGTCTTCTCTGGCTGACTCCAGTGGAGCACGGTGATTCAAAAGCTCCCCAAAGGACATCAGGCTCAGAGCTTACTGTAGGTAGCTAGCTCTGCATAGCCTACTGATAGCTGCCTAGCAGTCCAAGGGGAACAGATCACGTGGGTGGGGCCTGGGCTCAGGAGCAAGTCCCTCTGGGAGGCTCACACTCCAGCTGCATCACAGACAATACCTGTTTACAGGGTCTAGCTCCTCAACGCTCTGGTGCTCTCACACCCTCAGATTCGGTGGGGAGTACCTGAGAGATAGAGGTCAGGAGGAGGTAGTGTCACAGTGTGTCTTAGTCAGGGTTTACTGCTGTGAACAGACACCATGACCAAGGCAACTCTTATAAGGACAACATCTAATTGGGGCTGGCTTACACTTTCAGAGGTTCAGCCCATTATCATAAAGGTGGGAGCATGGCAGCATCCAGGCAGGCATGGTGCAGGAGGAGCTGAGAGTTCTACATCTTCATCTGGAGGCTGCTAGCAGACTGGCTCCCAGGCAGCTAGGACAAGGGTCTTAAAGCCCACACCCACAGTGATACACGACTCCAACAAGGCCACACCTCCCAGCAGTGCCACTCCCTGGGCCAAGCATATGCAAACCATCACACAGTGGAAATGTTGGTTAACCTCTCTAGGTCTGTAAAGTGTAGAAACAATTGTTTTTACCTCTGTGAGAGGTAGGGAGGGAGAAGGAAGTTTTTCACAGCACAGAGCTGCCTAACCTGGGGTACACAGCTTGCTGTTCCTCTCTGCCAGAGATCTCTATCACTTGGGCAGTGGTCCTTGCTGACTGTCCCTTGAGGCAGGCATTAGTTGAGCATTCATAGAGATCAGAATGCCTCCCCAGACCCAGTTCCAGCTGCCATAAGGATGTACCAGAGTCCAGGGGACTCTAACAGCAGCCACCAATCCCTTCCTACTTGGCAGGCTGTGATTCAAGGTCAATGTGCTAGCATGGGGGCTTCTGGCCTGACCCTTTGTGCTGCTGACAACTGCCCACTTGTGTGCTCCACGCAGGCAGGGAGTCATTGGCTGTCAGCCTCTCCTGTCAGCCCTCTCACTTCCTGGGCTTCCATCCTCGTGACCCTTCGCCTCCCGCAGAGCGGAGTCCCTCCATCACGTGGCAGTTAGGTTTCAAAGGTTACGTTTTGAGAGGATATACACAGTCTGTGATGGTCCCTGACCCCAGAGAGCCCAGTAGCCCCCTGCCCTGCAGAGACTTCCTGCAGTTCTGACTCCTGGGAGCTCTTCCCCAGTCACTGTGGGACAAGGGATGGCTGACTTGGTTTCTCAGATCAGTCTGTAACACACAGTGACACCCACTTCCCCTGCATCCCAGGACCTCTGTTGGACCCACAAGGGCTTTACCTACCAACAGCTCTAAGTGGTAACTGGAGATGTACAAAAGCTTATTTGCTTCTACCGAGGGGTCCCAGGCTCTGAAGGTGGAGCTTGGCTTATTTCTGTGGCTTAACGACCATGTGACCTTGGACAGGCTGTTTCTTCTTTCATAGCCTTAGTTTCCCCAGTTGTTCAGTGGACATAATGAGGGTATTCACTTCTAGTTCTAACAAGTGCCCTAAAGAATGTGATGCTCCCAGCACAGGCCTGGTACTTAGCATGTGCTCAATAAACGAGGGCACACAATGGGTAGCCTCAGCCCTCCCTGTAGTATTCTAGGGCACAGTCCCAGTGAGCCTTCTCTCTTGATGCCCAAAACAGCTCCAGGTTGTGAACTAGCCAGTATAACAAGTAGTCCTAGGTCACATGCTCATCACAGCCCAGAAAACAGGGTTACCCGAGGAGTCACATCTCAGCCTCTTATGTGGGGACCAAAGGGGAAAATATGTTCCTTTTGTTTGTTTGGGTCTCATAGCTCAGGCTAGCCTCAAACTCCTTATGTAGCCAAGGATGTCCTTGAACTTTTGATCTTCCTACTTCTACCTCCCAAGTGCTAGGATTACAAATGTTCGTCACATTCATGGATTGCGCAGCGCTGGGGATCAAACCCAGGGCTTTGTGTATGCTAGTCGGCCCCTCTACCCACTGAGCAAATCCCTAGACCTGAAACGTTACCTTTCTTGACCCTTGAATTCATGGATCAGAGCAGGAAGTAGGTCTTGGGACAAGAAGAACAAGGCCTGGGGACAGTAAAGGTGACTGGATTGCTCTGTGCCCCAGGGGTCCTGGAGGAAGCTGAGTTCTACAACATTGGTCCTCTGATTCGCATCATCAAAGACAGGATGGAGGAGAAAGACTACACAGTGACCCAGGTTTGGAGGGAGGAAGCAAGAACAGTGGAGGGAGGGGGAGAGGGATGATGGGGGGTGGGGGGGCGGGAGGCAGAGCTGCCTGAGAAGGGAGGTCTCCCAGACTGCTCAGCCCAGCCCCAGCTTGGATATACACTGCTAGGGCTCTACCCCTGCCTGGCTTCTGCCCTGTGTGACCAAGGGTTATCGTGCCCTTGTTTTCCTCTATGGAAAGCAGAGACGCTCAGAGTTGCCTAGCTACCCTGACTCACAGAGGATGTCAGTAGCAGCACACACACACCCCTCCTACACCCCAAGCCACGCAGGATGAATAAATGTCCATTTCATGGAGTCAGGCAGTCCCCGAGTAGGTACGCACAAACTGTCGGGTTAGCATTTCAGAGCTCAGACCCCAGGCCTTTGGGGAACAGGGTGAGATATCACCTCCCTACCACAGGGGCTAAGGAGGTGAGGGCCTGACTCCACTGGTAACCCAGAACGTGTCCCGTCTTATATCACCCATATTCCACACATGGCTCTGCCACCCTCGAACTGATGTCCCTAGGCAAGTCACTGAACCTCTCATAAGGGTCTCAGAGGAGTGAGTCCTGCACAGGAAGCATCTGGCACATAGTAGGTGTTCAGAGCATGGTTCCCTCCTTTCCCATCTACCTTTCCTGCCCTCCATCTATGGTTACCGGTTAGGGAAGGAGCAGCTGAGTGCCTGATACCCTTAGACATGCCCTCCATGTAAGCCCTTTACCCACAGGTACCACCCAAGCATGTGTACCGCGTGCTGCAGTGCCAGGAGGAAGAGCTCACACAGATGGTCTCCACTATGTCCGATGGCTGGCGCTTCGAGCAGGTGGGCTGGGGACAGGGGACACCCTAAGCCTATCCTTTCTAGCCTCCATTCTCTCCACAAGCCCCATCATCTTCTCAAATGGGACTAAACAAGACTACAAAAGTGCCAGCAGGCCATGGGGACTGGGAAGGGACGAGGCAGGGAACCCTTGCCACTGGGCATCCTGGTCACTGGGGATCTGCATGGCAGCCAGTCTCTGGTCCTCAGGGACAGCTCAGGTATAGGAGACCAGAACCACAGAGTTGAGTAGAGTCCCTGTCATGCCCCAGGCCTGACCTCCAGGGTCTCATGACACACACACACAGTGATAAACATCCCCTTTTCCTGGAAGCTCCAGGTGGTGGCTTCCCACATGTGACCAACTATGCCTCCAGGCCATATGTAGGCCACCGTGGGAGAGTCCTCTTATCAGCCACACAGCCACGCTTTACCTCTTGGGATGCTAGGGGCGCAGAGCCCCCAAATGAATTCAAGTTCCAAACAGCCTTGAGAGTAAGAGAAGAGTTGAACTAGCCCCTATGTACCTAGCCTACCAACTTCCTCCTGCATGGAAACTGGAGGAGAAGGCTGGTCTTACAGGATAGCCATTATGAGGAACACCAACCAGCCAGACAGGAGGACACTCTCTCTTCCTGTCCTGCCCTCTTGTCAGTCCTCTGACTTGAGCAAGCCAGCTCCTCCCCCAGTCTCTGCAGCCTGGGATGTGAGCTCAGGTACCTCCTTTGCAAGGCCTTTGTGACAGTGAGAAGAGCTATCAGGAGAGGTTCTAGTTTGGGGCAGAACTCCATTCATTGGCACCAATGTCACACCATTAAAAGACCCACGTCCACAGTCCACACATGGAGTCAGGAAGTCAGGGTCACCCTCAGCTGCATAGTGAGTTCAAGGCCCTGTCTCAGAAAACCTAGAAACAATGTGCGTGAATACGTACGACTCCAGGGAGGAGTGGTGGGCTCCCGGTTTGGTCCCTAGCCTGCCCCTTGCCAGCACGGGTCCTCTGATAGCCTACTATCTCTCCTGCCCTCTGCTGGCCGAGAAGGTAACGTTTTTCTTTGCCTGTTTAGTTGGTCCCAAGAGCTCAGGACCATGTTTTTGTCAGAAGGGGGTGGGGGTGGGGAGGAAGAAAGAAAGAAGAAGAAGAGGAGGAAGAGGAAGAGGAAGAAGAAGAAGAGGAGGAGGAGGAAGATGAAGAAGAAGAAAAAGAGGAGGAGGAAGAGGAGGAAGAGGAAGAAGAAGAGGAGGAGGAAGGGGAGAGACAGAGAAAGGGGGCGGGGACACTGAGCAGTTGCTCTCCGGAGACTAGGCCAGCAGGTCAGGGGTCACCAGACTGGGCCCTGTAGCCTCAGGAGTTGGCTGCCTTGTCTAGGAATAGAAGGAATATTCTATAGGCTCTGCTCCACCAACCCTAGCCTGCAAGCCTAGTCCTGAAGCTGCTGTAGCAATGTCGGGGTGAGGTGGACCCCACTTGCTTCAGGAAGTGGCACCCCGTTGTAGGATCTAGCTGGGAAGATACTACCCTCTGTTTCAGGGTCAGGTCCAGCCATGCCCGCAAAGGTGCTGGTGGGGACCAAGGAGCCTGTCTTCCTAGGCTCTATGCCTGTATCTCTCCTGCCCGCTACCCCACCCTTTACCCCTGTCCTCTTGGTGTCTCACTCCAGCTGGTGAACATCGGTTCCTCCTACAACTATGGGAGTGAGGACCAGGCCGAGTTCCTGTGCGTGGTGTCCAAGGAGCTTCACAGCTCTCCACATGGCCTGAGCTCAGAGTCCACTCGCAAGACCAAGGTGAGTCCCTGCCCCCTGTGAAGAAGGCACCCCTCCCCCATCCCGCTGCTTCCTCCTCCCTCCTGCCGCACCCACATAACACTCATGGTCATAGCCAACACCATCCATCCCATGCCAGTACAATCCAGTCAGCTCACACCCTTGGCCCAGGCTGGGGAGCAGTCAGGCAGGAGCATTGCAAGGCCCCAGACAGAGCGGGCTTGATGCCTCTGACTCATCCAGAGGCATCATCAAGGGGCTACATGGGCAGCTGTTGAGGCATGAGGTAGAGCACGGTGAAGTAGGGGCCCAGATGTGGCGTGCTGCTGCCGTATGACCTCCCTGACCTCCCGAAAGTCTCTCTTCTCACGTCTTTGCCGGATTCTTTGTGAAGGGAGCGACAGGTCATGAGCTCTTGGTGATTCCAGGCTGGAACTCCTGGGTTCCCATCTGCTGCCTTATTTCCCAGGGACTGGTGACCACCTGGTCTCCTATCAGCCTTGGTCAGGATATCCTACCCTTCACCAGGCCTTTTGGATAGCCTGCCTGAAGGGTATTAGGAGCCCTGTGGGCTCTGGCCTAGTCAGCAAGTTCCTAAGAGCACAGTTGACAGGCAGCCTATGGGGAGGAATTGAGTAGGGTCCTGTCCTCTTGGGCCTGTGGTAGGGCCCTCAAAGTAGGCATGATCCAGGTTGGGAAGGCGGAGCTGTCCCCATGTGCTGGAGTCGTAGGAACTCTTGATTCCAGTATGTTCCCCCTTGCCACTCCCCATGCCAGTGGCTGGCTCCTCCCTGCAAGAGTGCAGGGTGCCCTGCTGCACTGACCCCCTGTGTCACCAACCTGGCCCAGGCTGCCAGACACTGTTGCTGGCATCTAGATCTGGCTGGTGACTGCCCTGGGACAACCTTGGCTTCCTGCTCTGGATCCATCCTTCCAAAGTAAGGCCTTCCCTGGAGTCCGCAGCCTCCTATTCCAGCCCTCCTCAGAGCCGGGCTCTTTAACAGCAGTCTGACTGGGCTCTGAGCATTACCTCTGGGCTAGAGAAGACCCACCAGCTGCTTTGGCTGCAGCCCTTCCTCTCCCAGAGGTCCCTTTCATCCCGCCTGCCCCTCAGTCCTGAGGTCGGGGATCCCTGCGGACAGCCGCCCGCAGCCCCGCCCCCTCGTCAGTGTCTCCACTCTCTCTTCCCTGGTCGGCGGCGGGTGCACAGAGCACGGACGAGCAGCTGGAGGAGCAGCGGCGGCAGGAGGTGGAGGAGGTGGAGGTGGCCCAGGTGCAGGTGGAGGCGGATGCCCAGGAGAAAGGTGCAGCCCGCCCCCAAGAGGACGATTGCTAATGACAGCCCGGGCCTCCCGCCCTCTCCCTGCTGGAGCAGCTGCCGCCGGGAACTGCGGGGGCGGGCCACCAGGGTTAGCTCAGCGCCTGGCGCCTCGCCCATAACCATCCCTCTCTCACTTTCTCTTGCAGCCCTGTCATCTCAGGATCCCGCTAACCTTTTCTCCCTCCCACCACCGCCTCCTCCTCCTCCGCTTCCTGCTGGAGGTCCTGCTTCATCTTCATCCACCTCCTCTTCCTCCTGGATCTCATCTGCACCCTGCCTCTTCCCTCTCTGCCCTTGCCCAGGTTTCCTCTCCGCCTGCTCCCGTCTCCACCCTGGGGCTGCCCTAGTCCCAGTCTCCCGTGCCCTCTCCCCAGGTCCCCTCGTCCTGCATCCCCAAGCATCCTGCCTGCCGCCTCCTTCGTCCCTTCCGGCCCCTCCTGCCTCCTGGCCTGGGGAGGAGGGGCGTGGCCGCATCTGCTCTATGTCCTCCAACCCAGCAGAGCACCTCTGAGGCTGACCTTGGCCACAGGCCCCACTCTTCCCACTTGCCTCCTCACGTTTCCTCCTTGCAGGTCCCTGTCCGCACCCTCCCAGACCCAAGCCTGAGCTTGCCGTGAGAGCTCCTCGGCCCCGCGCCCGCCCCCAGAGCTGCCGCCCCTGGTTTGTAGCCTGGCAGAGCTGGAGGGAGGGGCGGAAGCAAGGAGGGTGCTCGTATTTTTGTCTTTGGACTCGAGCCGATCTTTTGGCTGATTCTCTCCACCCACCAAAGTCTCTCAACTTATCTGGTCCTTGGGGTGAGGCCCTGAGAACTGAAAGAGTCCAGAGGTGGAGACTCTCACACTTGGTCGGCACTGGAGCCAGGCTGGGGAGGGGAACCCTGTGCCTCTGCCCCACCCCGCATGTCTAGAAGCTCGCGCAGCACTGCATGTGGGTACTGTGTCCCCCTAGTTCTGCGGAGTGGGTGGACAGGCCATATGTGGTGTCCCTTGGCTGAGGAGTTGGCAAGAGCCTGCCAAGGATTGTAGTGTGGCAGAAAAAAAAATCTGCTCTCTGGCTGACCATAGCCTTCAGTCGGCCTTATCTCCCTGTGTGACCTTGGGCAAGTCACTGCCTCTCTCTGAGCCACAGTTGGATTCTAAGACGGGGGCAGACAGCTGCTTCCAGTGCCCTCTTTTTGCCTGGGACAGCAGTGATCTGCCTCTCCCATCCCTGCCCTGCCACCAGGCTGCCACCACCAGCCCAAGAAGTCAGCTTCTCCCCTCCTCGGTTCTGACTCCACCTCCTTTGGGCCTCAGCCCCACCCCTCCTCCAGAGCCAGCCTGGGACTCACTTGCCTTTTTCTCTCCCTCTCTCCCTCCCTTCCCCACTCTCCCCAACTTTCCTGTCCTGGCATTACCCTGTCCTCACTCCCCCCCAACCCTGGATTTCTGACCCCCTTTCCTCTTCCTCTGTCCCTCCCCCTCTTATTTTCTAGCTATTACAAGCCAGAGGCACCCGGATGTGAGCCCCCAGATCACCTCCAGGGACTTGGGGTTCCGATCTGAAATCCTTTATTTTTGTACCACGGGGTGGGCCCCTGGCCCGAGGAGGAAGACAAGCCCTCTACCTTGTCAATGCTGCCTGCATCTGCCGGGCTGAAACTCACTCCTGCCTTGGGGCCCGGGTCTGGGGCCCTCTGGGACCTTGGAAGGCCTGAGGTGGGCCCTGGGGTCTCCAGGCAGAGTCTCCATAGCCAAACTCAGGCACTGCCCACCCATATCTCCCAGGCCCCGTTGTCCCCTCACCTGGGTGCCCATGCTGCATGGCGGATACACTCCCTCCCAGCCCGGTCCTAGCATCTCCCAGAGCCTCAGTCTCCATGGCACCATAGGGTCACCCCTCCTCCCACCTACCTCACAGGGTTGTTGGGAGAATCAGGGAGGATCATGGGGTTCCTGGAAGTCCTAAGTGTGTTGGGGCTACAATCATTACCTTCTGAGGGGAAGAACTCTAGCCCAGCCCCCAAATGGGACACTATGGCCTCAGACACTGGTGGGAGAAAATATGAAGACTTAGCCAGGCAGGAAGGAAGGTACAGGCTTGACAGCACCTTGGCCGCCCCTCCTCTGTGCCGCCATGTGTTTGGCAGTGTCAGTCATGAGGCTGCCCAGGAACTTGGATGGGGAAGGGGACAGCTGTAATGGGCTGAGCTGTCCTACCCCTGTCTTGACCCCTGGGATGGGCACATGTCTGTCAGTTATGTCCCACCCACCATGAAATAAACTGAACAAACAGGCTTGGCCTGGCTGCCTTCCTTTTTCTTTGGACCACTTCTGAGAACAGGGCTTAAGAGGTAGCACTCCAAGGAATGGAGCTCTCTCCTAAAGCCCGGCCCCTTTGTTGTTGTCTCTTCCTCCTTCCCCCTCCCCAGGAGGTCAGGATATAACTAAGTCCTGGGCTCAGGACTCCGAGTTGAGGTTACCAGCTCTGCCAACAGCCCTGCTGTGTCCTACGCCCTGGGACACCTCTCTACTTCTTGAACACCTGGTCACCCCTCCCTCTTGCCCCACACCTCCTGCTCCCCTTCCTTGTGAAGCTGGGCTGCCAGCAGTGATGTGCTAAGGTCAAGGGCCACTGGGGCACCCTCCTGCCAGCTCAAAACATGGAAAACATCACCACCACCATGAGGACACAGTCACACAGCCCCTAAAGGTGAGCTCATTCTTCCAGGCCAGCTTTTCAGGAGCCCGCTGGAGGCATATTCAAAGATGTGGTCTTCCCTCCTCACCTGTTTTAAGATTATAATAGAGACTAAATGGGACCCCGAATTTTAGCAGAGCCCCCTAGGGCTAGGACTTCAGGGGAGATGGCCATATGACCTTGTCATGACTTACCCACAGGTTCAGAGGCTCGGCTGCCTTCCTGACCCCTCTCCTTTCTAGCAGGATCCAGTGCCTCCCACTGCATCCTGGCCAGCCTTTCCCCCTACCACTCCTTGGCTATTCCAGAGCTCAGTGCACTTATTACCACTGCCTCCAGGGGGCGCCCCTGTGTCATAAATCTTCCAGCTCATGCCATTGCTTCCTCCACTGTCTCTCAGCTCTTCCCTGGACTTCAGCTACCCCAACATGGTGTGGATGCTGGTTGTGAAATGTGAAGCCACCTTGCTTTCCAGCCTGCCACGGCTCCCACAGCCATCCCCCGGCCCCCAGAATCCTCTGCTCATCCTGTGTCTCACCTCCCTCAGCCCCCCTGGGTTGCTCTTCTTTTTCCTGTGTTCTGGGTATACCTAGCTCCCTGTTTCCTTGTGTGCCATGATCTGCCCTTGAGTCCCAGCTCCCACTGTTCTCCACAGTCGCTTCTGCACGCATCACAAGGGGCTGAGCCAGCAGCAGGTCTGTTTAGTGACAGGCATAGTGAAGCTACTCAGATACCAGCATCAGGACTTGGTCAAGTGCTTTATTTCCAGAACAGACAGTGGGGCCTCCAGTGAATGGCAGGGAAGGCCCTGTAGCAGGCAGAGCTGCAGCAGGCACCTGCAGCCGAGGCTGCCCCATGATTTGGCTTACAGTACGGCCCACTTGGCAGTCTCAAGGGCTCTGACAGAACCTTGATAGAGGCACCTTCTTTCTCTGAGTAGTTCCCCCAAGAGGCTTTAGCAAGGGGAAGGATTCTTACTTTCCTACAGAGATCTGGGAGCCAGCATCATTGCCACCAGACCCCACCCCAAAACAGTGGTAGGAGGGAAGAGGGGTAAGGGCTAGAATAAGAAAGGGTTGGAAGTGAAGCAGAGCTGAGGCTAGCCCCTGGACCTCAGGAGGCATCCTAACCACCAGCTGACATCCTTCTCTGTTCTGTCACTGGGGTAGGCCTGAGGGGACAGGCCTTAGCAGGGTCACTTGGCTTCAATACTTGTGCCCTGGCTGGCTGGGCACCCTGAACTTGGGCTGGAGGCAGGTCCAGCTCAGTAGAACAGCCCCTCAGGTCAGCACCTGCTGGATCCAGCTGACCACACGGGTGACACGGGTGTAGACGCCAAAGAAGTTGGGTCGGCCACAGCCTAGGCCCCAGCTAACCAACCCTGCCAGGAACCAGCGGCCACTGGGCTCCTTGCAAACCAGTGGGCCTCCAGAGTCGCCCTATAACAGGAGAGACATGGCTGCCTCAGGGTGTAGGTCTCACCCTCAGGGTGTAGACCCCAGCCCCAGGGTCTCAGCATAGCAAGGAGCAGAGCCAAAGATCTTCAAACCCAAGGAGTCTTCTATGTGCCTCTGCAGCCATGAGCAGACCCCTCAGCCTCTGAAGGCCTCAGGCTCCTCATCTGTAAAGTGAGGGCAGTCGTCCCCCCTTCAGCCCACACCCCATAGGTAGTTACCTGGCAGGCATCTTTCTTGCCCTTGCGGTAGCCAGCACAGAGCATGCGTGGGGTCACCTGGTAGCGGTAGGCCTCGTTGCACAGGTCCTGAGGGACCAGCTGTACATCCACCTTCTGCAGGGTGCTGCTACCGGGGCCTGCAGAGGCAAAAATGAGGGGCTGGGAATTTGCTCCTCATATGAAGACCTTCCCACTCTGCCCTGTCGCTGCTGGCTACTCTGCATGGCTCATGGTGACAAGGCTCTCACTCACGCCCAGCCCTGAGGAACATGTTAAAGCATTCTCCTGCCTCATTCCCCTCAAGGGTTTCCAGGCTCGGCCAGACTCCATCTGTTCTGTTGTGGGCCCTGTTCTCTAATACGTGTGCAAGACCTTAGTGTACTCCTCAGTGGCCCCTCTGTTCAGCCCAGATCTTGTCCTGGATCCACCAGTCTGGCGCTGAGACAGACAATGGGGTTTCGAAGCCCCTTTGGTTCTGAGATGCAGGTGGGGAGGACTCCTCACCCAAGATTCCTGTGGTGGCCCTCAAGACCCACCTGTCCTTAGGGCCTTCCCTTGGCCACACCTGTAGCTGGGGACACTCTCAAATCTGTCTACCTGACACATGTGCCTTTCCCTCCAATACCTGCTTCCCAGGCACCCCTTGGTAGTCATTCCAGCCTCACCGTAGACCCTCCTGACGCCGTCGAGGCTATGCGGGGCTTTTCCCCATCTGTGGTAGCTCATACCATGGTCTGTCTTTCCCAAGTGTTCTCACTGTCAACCTCCTTGTCTGTCTCAATGCTTGGCACACAGTAGGTGCTTGTGTGTGTGTTGCTGAGTGAGCGACCAAACGAGCATCCTTTTGCTTTGCCACCCTCGTCTTGGCCAGGTCACCTTTCTGAGCCCCAGAGTCCCCATCTTTAGGCTCTCTCTGTGGAGGTCAGGGTGCGGCTGGGTAGTGGGACAGTTGTCTTGGCCCACATGAAGCCCCCGTTCAAGCCTCAGCACTGTGACACACCTGGCCCCTGCTTCCAAGTGGTCAGTCACCATGTGCCACAGTTACAGTCAAGACTGCAGATAAGCCCGCCAAGCCTGCCAGAACTGAGGGGCAGCCTCCAGACAGGGCAGCTCATCAGTTCAGGCCAGCAGTGGGGAATACCCTTTCAAGCAACAAAAACAGGAAACCCTGGATCCTAGAGAGAGGCCAGTTCTAGACTGAGTCCCTGTCCAGCTCTCTTGACTAGATGGCTCTCCATAACTAAGGGATTCAGCCTCAGTTTTCTCATCAACAAAATGGGGCCATAGTACCCACCCCTAAGCCAAGTGGCTTATATGACATCTTCCCCTCATTACTATGACCCTCATCTGACCCCACTCCCAAGGTTCGTGTTGCCAAACTGCGGCATTCCTGTCTGTTCTTGAGCTCAAATTTATGCTTCCTGCTTAAGTTCTTCAGTGCCATCTAAGGTAAAAAAAAAAAAAAAGGGTCGGTAGCGAGACCCACAGTCCCTGTCACAGACTTCTCTCCTTTAAAGTCCACTTCTGTTGGTCCTGAAGCTGGAGGTCCTGAGGGTGGAACCCTGAGAGCCCTCTTCCAAGCCTGCACCCGAGATCCCAGATCCCACCACCTGCCCCGGCTCACCCCCCTCTCGCTGGGCTCCCCAGCCTGTGATCCAGCAGTGCTGGCCCGGCTCAAAGAAGTGGGAACGTGCGGGCAGGCAGACGGGGCGCACGGTGGCCGAGTACACCACAGGGTGGTCCAGCTGCAGCAGGGCCACGTCGTAGTCATGGCTGTCCTCCTCATGATACGGATGCAGGAACAGGCGGCTCACCTTGAAGGCCACCTCGCCCGGCCAGCGTGAGTTCTGCCGCATCTTTCCCAGGAACACGGTCCACAGCCTCGGGGAGGCCATGCTGGGTAGGAGGCAGGGGAAGAGGATCGTGGCTCAGCTGCTTAGTCTCCCATCCGGGGACCCATTGATAATAGTCAGCTTTCCTATGGGATGAGGGATTCCATCTCCCTCTGCACCATCTCTCCTTTCTCTATACAGTGATGACTGAGTACATGTCTGTGTTCTCATGCCTGGGCTCCACCCCCAGCCTCATCTCTCCCTAGCTAAGCCTGGCCTTCTCTAGTAACTAAAGGACTCATCCTCAGTTTTCTTATCCACAAAATGGGGCCACAGTACCCACTCCTATAGCTGAGTGGCTCCTGTGACATCTTCCCCTCAGCGCAGTCTACAGTAATGAAGAGCCTCATCTGACCCCCACCCATCCCCAAGCTTTATCTATGAAATGGGAACATTCTCTATGCCCATGTTCTAAGGATACACAAGAAGAGCCCAGTGCCAGGCCTGAGGCAGTGTTTCCCTGACTGTAGCCCATTTTGCAGACTCAGAAGGTGGGGCTTGGGAGGGGCTTAGTGAAGTAATTAGCAGAGAGCTAAGAAGAGTAGGTGGCCAGAGCAGAGTGTCCCAAACAGGTCCCCAGAAGCCAACAGAGGACAGGAGGTTGCAGGCTTCTGTGGGAGGGGCCTGAGGAGTTTGGAGCTCAGATCCAGCTAGGTAGGACTGAAAAGGGGTTCATATGACTGGGGAAAGAGGTTTGAGGGCCAGTGAGATATCCCCTGAGAGCTTCCCTTCCCCCTCCTCGTTATGGTTCAAATTATGGTAGGGGTGGTAACTTGTGACCAGCTCAGACAGTTGTCCCCTCCGCTACTTCCCTGATGTCCAGCACAGCCCGTGACATCAGGGGCACAATCGTTGGGTTAATGGAATGAATAAACCATAGTGCTCTCAACTTAAAGCAAGAGAAGAACACAGAAAGGTTGAACAGCCAGCCTAGCAACACACAGCATGTTTGCAGCAGAACCAGACCAGATCCCACATGTCATGGCAGCCACTCCAGGATGCTCTCTACCCTCTCCTCTGTCTGAGAACAGTTTGCACACGCTGTACCTCTCACGGCCTTCCCTGTGCCCACCTCCAGACCCTGTGATGTCCTCTCACCTGTCCTCCTGAAAGCAGTGGGCAGCCGTTATGACCCAGCGGTCAGCGATGAGAGCCCCCCCACAGATGTGTCGACCCCGAATCTGGAGGCTGGCCTGCCATGGCCACTCACCCTCGGAGGACACGGCCCCGCCCACAATGCGGCTGGAGGGGCCCTGGAGGCCACAGTCTGGGAGTGGGAGAGGGCCGGGGGTTGGAGGAGACAGAGAAGAAGGAGAGGGGAGGAAGAAAGTCTAGTGAGAAATGGAGACAGAAAACAAAGGAAAGTAATGGAGAGGCATGGGGGGTGGGAGTGGGGAGCAAGAAGGAGAGATAGGCCCAGGAAAATGTGACAGAGACAGCTAGGCACAGAACAGACACATGGTGACATCCCCCTCTTGCTTCCCATGAGGGTCCCTGCCCACCTCCCAAGGCCTGGCCTTTATGCATAGCCCCGGCTGGCAGGCTCACCACAGTGTTGTTCATCTGAGCCGTCCCTGCAGTCTGACTGCCCGTCACACTCTGGGTTGGGCTTCTTCACACAGCTCCGGTCCTCACACTGGAAAGTGAATGTCCCACAGGGCACTCCTGGGATGGAGGGGACCGGGCAGGCCACTGAAGGTGGGTCTTTGAGCAACGAGGGAGCCTTCCAAAGTGAGACCCAGAAAAAATGGCACCAGGAGAGGCCAGGAGACTAGGGAATGGGGGTCTCAATCACACCAAAGGGTTCCCCAAGTCTCCCCTAGGGTCTCTCTCACCCCACATTCAGCCTGGCCCGTTGACAGTGAGGTTGTGTTCCCTCTCAAACTATAGATGCTGACCTCACACTCTCATGAAGCCCCTGAAGGCAAAACTGTGCCTCTCCAGTCAGACTAGAGACACAAGAGCAGGGCTATGTTTCCCCAGATATCATAGACACCCCCACCCAGCTGTGCATCATAGACACCCCCACCCTGCTATGCTCTTTCGTAGTGGACACCCCAATGCTCCCTGCTCTGTGCTGGCTCGCCTCACTTCCAATGCTCCGGTCTGCTTAAACCCCAGCTCTCCAGCTAAAGCACACCTCCTCCAAGAAGCTGTCCATGCCCTTGGCCTTCCCACACTACTGTACATGGTGTCCCAAAGCTTTCGGTCACCCGTCACATCCTCTTAGTAAGAGGGCAAGTACCACATCTCTGTCGTCTCATTTCTACCTCCTCACTGCCCCTGACCCACCACTGGGTAGCCTGCCCGTGTTGGCTGGGTTTTCAGATAGATAGATGACTGGCTTGCTGACAGACTGGCTGGCTAGATGGATGGAATCACAGACTCCTAGAAAGGTAGTTGGTACAGAAAAACGGTTGCCAGGGCAGAGGATCGATGGATGAGCAAGCGATTGTGTGACACAGAGGATGGGAAGGGTGGATGGTTAGTGAGTGGATGGACAGATGGATGTTAGACAGATAAATGGGTAGATAGATGGGTAAGTGGATGGACGACTGGATGGACAGACCTCTGAGCAGACAGCTGTACATACTGATGTGTCTGCACAGTAGGTTGGCACCATTTGGGTTAGAAGACAGGGAGCTTTGTAGCAGCAGGTGGTGCTGTGACCCCCTTTGATCTCCTTGGAGACCACAGGCAGAGTCTCCCTACCTTCTTGGCACTGCTCTTCGTCGCTGCCATTGAGACAGTCGGGCTGCCGGTCACAGACTCTAGGCAGTGAGATGCATGTACTGTCCTCTTGGCACTGGTACATGGCTCTGCAGACTGTGGGTACAGAGGACAATGGTTGGTGAGGCCCCGGGGAGTGGGCTGGGGCTTTACAGTGGCAGTGAATGCTCCCTGCATCACGTGTCCACCATCACACATCTACCCGTCTCACAGCCATCCTGGAAAGACCCATTTTATTGATGGGAACAGATGAGAGTAATGGGCCCGAGGTCCCCAGAGGTTCAGGATCAATTATGAAATCTCTTCACCTGATTCTCTCCTCAAACTGAGAATGGACAAGGCAGGTGTGGAAAATCACTGCCTTGAACATGGCTTTGTCTAGATGGTGACTCTAGGGGGTCAGAAGTCAGCATTTGCTCAGAATTCTTCCTGAGAGCCCTAGTCTGGGGACCAGTTCCTCCCTCAGGCTGGAGGGATGAGGACCCCACCCCATTTAAGGAGAGCGATACGAGATACTGGATTCCTACTCTGGAACCCAGTTCCTGAGAGTCTCAGCCCCGCTGACATTACTGCTTGGCTCTGCCCTCCTCCTCTTGGTTATTTTTCAGAAGACTGACCAGGACAGACTGCTGGCACATTTGCTTATGATGGAAAGTGAAAGCTGAGCTGAGGGTCACAGTGTGTCCCAGACACTCCCTCAGTGGGGGTGGCGTGGGGGTTGGCTGGCTCTGGGGAGGCCACTTTTCCACATTGCCATCCAGAGACAGTGCAAGAACCCTGGGTTCCTGGGTGCTCGCAAGGAGGAACCACAGGGCAGGCAGAGCTAGTTCAGTGTAGGAAGAGAGGAGGGAAGGGACAGGCTGCTCACCACAGTTTCTCTCGTCCAGGCCATTGGGGCAGTCCTTGATCCCATCACACGCAGGGACACACAATCCATTCACAGAGCAGAGGAACTCTCCAGGGCAGGCTGGGCACCCACAGGAGACAATGGAAACAGAAGAGCAAGATACATGGCATGAAATACATGCATCTGTATCCTCACATGAACATGATTAGATGCCCATACACCTGCTCCGGTGCCTGGTGTCTGTAGTCTCTGCAGAGCTACATTCAGACAACACACACAAAGGGATACATGTAACTGCCTGCCCAGCACATAGAAAGAACTACGTGCCGTGTGCACACATGGGTATGAACACACATCGCACCTTCACTGTGGCCTAGCCTCATAAATGTTTGTGTTTGCCGGGGACAGCAAAGTGGCAGGGCACCTCCCCCACACCTTGTACTCACGGTCTGATTGGTTGTACAAGCTGTAGTATACTTGTACACCGGGGCCTGTGAGGGAGATCTGGGAGGTGAAGTTGATGGTGACACCATCCGAGGCCACCACGGGGATCCTCTCAGCATATGGCTGCAGGGTACGGAAGCCACACAGCCTAGGAGTGACCACGAATGGCTTAGACACAGGGACTGGTTTCCCAGCCAAGAAGAAACAACCTAGCTCCCTATGCACAGACAGGGTAAGGACCAGGCAGTCAGAAGCAATGGGGCCTATCCATACTCCCTCTGTCTTCATTTCTCCTTTGAGTGGCTACTCAGCCCCAGAGTCATCTTCTAGAAAGGAGTTTATGTCACTCCCCCACTCAAAAACCTGCAGTGGGTCCCCATTGCCTGCGGGATAAAATTCCACCCAGATTCTAGCCCCAGTCACCCATAGACTCTGAGAATCTGGCTAGTCAAGGGCCTCCTCTGAGGAGTCTGGCTCTCCCTCCTTGTTCCATGAGGAACACATTTCTGCCAACATTCAATCTACAAAAAGCTTCCATGTGTCTGCAGAGGCAGAGGACCTCAGCTGGCCAACTGTCTGTAGACTCACCCCACACAAAACACAGTCGGCCCACCAAACAACCAGGTAAGTACACTCAGCCTATGGACAGAGATGATTGGGAAACTGCAAGGTGGAGCAAGAATCTGGGCTCCTCCAGTTCAGGGCAGGAGGAGCTCTGGAGATGTTGTCTCTCAAGCCCCTTACCCTCACCATCCTTCCTGGCCAGGCTCTGGCTTCAAGTGCGTCTGTAACCTGTACCCATGAGTAGTTCTCAAAGTGCAGTCCAGAGACCCTTGAGAGCCCAAACGTCACCTCTAGTGACACTCTAATCCTGTTTGTACCCTCCCTACCTCCTTCTCTCAGAACAACACAGTAGAATTTTCCAGATAGGTGACTGGTGCCCTGTAACTTAGGGCAGATGGGTGTGTGAGGGTGCCAGCCCTGCTCTATTAAGCCAGTTATTAAAGAATCTGCAGAAGATTTGAAGGGTCGATATTTGTGTTACTAGATGTTGGGGTGCCTCATCGTTTCAAGGCAAATTAAGGGGTGCTTAATTCTGGAGTCCTAGAATCCCAACAGCCCAGCTGCTCGTCAAAGAAAGAATAGCCACCAGGGGGCGCAAGGAGCAAGCCTGAGCCTTTGTCGTTCCCCCTCCCCCTCGCCCGTTTTCAAGCCAAGGAAACTTGGGTTCCAGGGTTCCCGGTAGATAAAAAACATAGAATCCTGGATCCTTATCCTCAGAGGACAACCCCAGGAAGTGGGCAGGGCATTTGAGAAATGTGATTTTTTTTTTAAGTTATTTACGTTAAAGTATGCATTTTAAAGAAATCACAGTAGTTTTCCCTTTATGCGTGGGAGACATTCTCAGACCTCCGTGGACACCAAAAATCCAGGCAGTGGCAAGCACTACCTGTACTATAAACTCTGCCTATACACATCTGCCGATGCTAAGTCTCTCTTGGTAAATCGGACTCTAAAAGAGAGCAGTAACTAAAGAAACAGATTCACTTCTGGAATTTTCCACTTAAGTATTTTCCGATCACAAATTACCATAAGAAACTGAGAGGGAACTGATGAAGTACACACTTCTGAACTAATCAGATTTAACTCCTGACACAGACATTTAACCCACAAGAGCAAGGGTGCTGGTCTGTGTAAAGGAAAGTAAAAAGCCCCTGAGAGGGGAGGGAAAGCCAGAGCCTAGCCCACCCTTGACAGATGAGATTGTCACCAGGGGGCGTTGTTGAGCAAAGCCCAGCCCCTTTCAAGCTAAGAGGAACCCTATTGTTCCTTGAGGGCATTATTATAAATAGATAAACTTGTGTTATGCTTATGATAAACTTACAGTTGTTATGCATTGCTATCCTAGAGAAGGGCCCCAAGAAGCAGACAGGGAAGCTGGGAGCATCCCAGAACAAATGGAAAATTCAGGCCTATGGAGCCCTGTTCACCCTTTGAGTTTCTGGCCCCTCCGTTCCCCCTGTTCGCCTAGCTCTCTCCCCTCAGCAGCTAAGTGTTGGAGTCAGAAGGTGCTGGGCACCATAATGGCTTGCCTTGCTCTCCCCACCCCATCTCTTGAGTTTGGGAGGGTTGGGGAGGGTTCTTTCCCTCAGGCCTCATCCAGATGCACGGTGAGTGAGTCCTGTCAATCTGGCATACCAGCAGCTTCCCACAGAGTTGGAGATGCTGGGTGGATGGGCAGGAGCATGGGCAGGAGAAAAGGAATGGGAGGGGCCAGGCCTCGCTTTGAACATGGCTTTTTCTAAGGACAAGCTGAAGGACTGAGAGCAGAAAGACAACACTGAGCGAGGGACACTGGCCTGTTCTGTGGTGGACAGGACATTTGGCTAGCACTACAGAGCCGGGCTCCACTTAACTTTATGACCAGACAAGTTCTGTGACCTCAGCAAACTTCAGGCCTCAGTAAGTATGGTGCCTGCCACTGTAGTCAGGAGAGAGCCATCCCCTGCCCCCATCTCCTTGCAGATATTTCAGAGGACCTGGAAAAATGGTTTGCAGGACCTGACACAGGGTATCTGCAAATGACACTAATCACAGGGCCTTGGGGAAGCAGAAAGACCACTTAGAGCCAGGCCAAGCCACAGAGGCTGCCATGGGACTCTGGAGCCTGTCCTTCTGCCTTATCTCATAGCTGGTAGTTAGCAGAAAGGGTCAGGCAGGTTAAGGAGAGTGACATCACAGGACAGGAAATGAGGGCAAGTTCCTGGAAGGGGGGAAGCTGGCTCTGCGGTAGCACCCAGTGAGGAGGTTCTGCGAAACCCAGCAGCCAGCAGCTAGATCTTACAAGAACAAGAGTCCCACCACCTGCAGGCCACTGGAGGGCAACAGGACCCTGTGGGGACAGCAGGCAGAACTGGGAGAAAAGAAAATGGACAGACAGGGTGGGGACCAACAATGCCCAGCCAATGGAGGAGTCCCTTGTCACTAGACTGGCACAGGGACCAGGGGTTCAGCCATCTCTCCCCTGTTCCCTTCAATTGCTGGACCAACAGACCTGGTCTCTCTCTTCCCTCCTCCTCCCACACAGCAGATTTTCCAGGACACACTCTTTAGAGAATTTCCCAGCAATGACGTTATCTTTATCAGCCCACAGTAACAGGAGACCAGGCCCCAGGCCTCTGTCGTATGTTTCCCATCATGCCTTGCCTTCCACCAGGTACTGTTTTGGGGCAAGGAGTTGGGACCCTGCATCCCAGGGGAATGGCTGAGATGAGGTGGGACTTTCCCAGCTGCTCTCAGAGGAACTGGTGAGAGCCACAGAGATGCCCTGTCCTCCCACTGGCAGGCAGGTGTCCTGACTGGGAATGAATGGCTCTGCCAAGAGATGACAGCCTGCACAGGCTGTTTGGAGCCTTGTGAGGAGACACCATACAACTAAGCACGATCTCCCTCCCTTCCTCTCTCTGTCTCTCCCTCCCCCCCTCTGTCACATACACACACACACACACACACACACACACACACACACACACACGGAAAGACACACACGGACAGACACAGCTGGGCAATCATGCCCTGGAGGCCCAGCTGCCTAAGCTAGGTGATGACGTCACAAGCCACAGGGACTTTTTACCAAATGACTCAACCTCTGAGCCTCAGGCTTCCCACAAGCTGTGAGACTTGTCCAACAAGTCCCTGAATTTCATAGTTGAAAACAAAATTCATGCTTGGATCTCCAAAGTCTTGTGCTAATGGCATTTGGAGGAAGGACATTTTAGGAAGTAATTGGGTCAGGGTCTTCACCCTCTGAATGCATTTGTCTAGCAGATAAAGTCACAGAGGCACTGGTGGGTGGCCTCAAGCCCAGTACTGTCAGGCAAGCCCATTTGGCCCTGCCTCATCTCCTGACACTCTCTGCCATGTTATGACTCAGCAGAAAGCCTGATTCTTATGTCTTGCTCTTAGACTTCCAGCCTTCGCACCCAGGAGCTAAGCAAACCTCTCTTCTTTATAAACCACCCTGCCTTGGCGATTTTGTTACAGCCACAGAAGTAGGTAAGGACAGGATCTGAGTACGCCTCCCTTGCTAGACTGTGGGAAGCACATACTTGTTTTCCATTCCTGTGTTGCACAGAGTAAGAGCCAGTTAGCAGTTGTGGTTGGTACCTTCTCCACCCACCATCTTAGTCTTCAGAAGGGGCCTGCTTTGGTTATTTCTGTGTGATAGAAAAGCACTCTAGTTTGGGACGACAGGTCTGTGGAAGTCAAGGAATGACTTCTGCTCGTCAGTCCCCTCCTTCCACCATGCTGGTTCCAGGGACTGAACTCAGGTCCTCAAACTTGGCGGCAAGCCTCTTTACCCAGTCAGCCATCTTGCATGCCCATGGCTTTTTAATTATTTATTTATTTATTTTAGAACTCTTATCGGGGGCTATCAGGTGGAGCCCCCAAGAATCGCTATATGTTAGGTGAGCACTTTATCCTCAGAGCCCATCCAAGCCTCAGCATACTCAGGTAAGTTCCTGAGGCTGGGAGAGGTAAGTCTTACCCAAGAAGGAAACAGGGGAGCTAGGCTTTGAGCCCCAGTCTTCCTGCCTGTGGCTGACAACCATTGGGAGGGGCCTTAACTGTGGTCCATCTGAGTTACCCCAGAGAAGTTGGTCTCCATGTTGAGTACTGAGCTTTGGGGACCACAGCACTTGGCACAGGGCCAGCCTAGACTAATGGGATAGCCTTGGGCACAGGCTTCAGGAGAATACGAGGCCCAAGGCTGTTTCCTCTCCCTCTGGCCTCTCAGAGATAGCCACAATACTCAGGGAAGGGTCATAGCTGAAAACACAGCACCTTCATTCAGGAAACTCTAATCATGGGCCAAGAGTGTTACCTGGGCCCTGATGTGGAAACGAGAGTCCAGCCACTCCCAGCATGGGCTGGTGGCCGAGGGAGCCTGGTGAAGAAGGCCACCCATGTCAGCACCCTTCCCCATGCGGACCTTCTGACCCCTAGCTTATGTCACACAGTGGGCCTGTCACTAAAACAGCGCAGACTCACATCACACCATGGATATTTTACCTCCTTTTGTCACTGTCCCCAACAAATTAGAAAAAACAAGCTTTGTCACTCCCTGCCACCCTCTATCTAGAATAAGATCAACTAACGGGCAAATGGGGCTTAGCGGTATTCTCAGTTGCTGGCCCTAGGGGAGTGGCCCTCTTCATCCTCCTAGCTAGCCCCTCCCCCCAGCCCCCAACACACACACACACACACACACACACACACACACACACACCCTTCACTTCACAGCTCCCTCTGTCTCCTGCAAGCTCCCAAGAGGACTTTCTTAGCTAGACACTTCCTTGCAAGGAAGCCAAGCAGACAGGCTGGATGCTGCAGGGAACACAAATGCACAGGGCAACCCTGAGACCCACTGTCCCTGTGGAAGCCAATGGTAGCAACCAATGGCGTCCTCTGGCTGTAGGGGAGTGGAAGAAAGGTCAGTAGTACCTCCATGTGCTCCCAAGTGCCCTGCACCCTGTCCCCACCATTGGTGGAGCCATATGGTTACAGAAGCCAAGGCAGCACCACCATTTACCCTAACTGGGACAGACAGCATGATAAGATGCCTGCTGAGGCCTGCTGGGTATCTGGAGAAGCCAGGGCTAGAGTTGGGGTGGTCAGGACAGGAAAGACAATCAGGAGAGGCTTCAGCCTCCATTCACTCCCCTCTGCTACCTCCCAGGCCCAGCACAGATGAGGGGCTTGAAGTCCTCGTGATGGGGAAGGGACGGTTACCGTCTGTTCTGGATCATCCACTGGCCTTGAGTACACAACAGGTTGTACTTCTGCCTCCTCAGTGCGTAGGCATCAAACCAGAGTGCCAAGCCGTAGTCCAGAGAGGGCACCTGGGAAAGAAAGGCAGGCAATTGTGTGTCACATAGTGGGTATGATGGACAAGCTGGGGCACCTGCCTGCTCAGATAAACAAGTCCCACCCTCCCGCTGCAGGAGGAGGGGAACTCACCGTGAGATGCCAGGAGCAGTGAGTACTGGGCGAGTAGTAACTGGGGTAGTAAGGTGTGCGGAGGAAGCCCTGTGGGTCCAGCCGACCCTCCAGTGTCAGGTTCACATGGCAGTCTGAATCCAAGAACGGCTATTAGGCTGGGTCCCTTGGCCCTCCCCATAGTGCCTCACTGCACCCCACTAACAGCAAAGCTCAAGACCCAACATGGCTATGTAAGTGTGCCTCAGTTTCCACATCCACAAAATGGGGAGAAGACTACATAGCTCACCCGGCGGCAGCGAGTAGATGCAATGAACACAGTTCCATCTGCTGAGTGACGAGCACACTGCACTTAACAGTGTGCAAAATGTGCTCACAGCAGCCTCGCAGTGCAGCTGTGGAGTCACGGTTACTGCCTTTGCAAAGAGGGAGGGACTGAGGGCATGGCTCCATGCTAGAACGTTTGCTTAACATGTGTGATGGCCAAAGGTCCATCTCAGCAACATACACACACACACACATACACACACACACACACACACACACACACACACA
>JANHMN010000012.1:24043852-24054855 GCA_030674055.1 Rhabdomys pumilio | reverse complement strand
ACACACACACACACACACACACACACACAGATGAGAGTTACAGAAGAGGAGGGAGGCTTGTCCAAGTCCCTCAGGAAGAGGCTCAGGGTAGACACAGCAGAGCAGTGACCTTGGGTTCTCAGGTCACCTGTCCCTGGGGTTCAGAGCCCCAAACCCTTCCTTGGTTTTTCCTGGAGACCATGCTGCCTGAGAACCCAAGAGAACTCCAATTGTCACACCTGCAGGGCCAGGTCTGTGGGAGGTCTGTGGGAGAGCCCAGGGATGACCCAGGAGAGTCAGAAGAACCATCAGACACCTTCAGGGGAACGGCAGCCAGAACCAGCAAGCCGCTCTAGCTCAGACAGGTTCTTAATTCTGCTAACCCAGAGGACAGCGAGGGGGCAGGGAGGGGCGGGATGGGAAGTGAGAAGCAGGAAGAACTGACTGGATCTGGGGATGAGGCAAGACCTCCTGGGGGGTCTGCCAGGACGGACACCTTTGCTGGGGGCTGCCAGGGTCCTGGGAGGAGTGTGAAGGAGAAAGGGGGAGAGGTAGGAAGGGAGGGGAGGGGACTGCTGTGCACTGAAGGCTTCCAGAGCCCATAGGACAGAGAAGGCATAGCACATGCCACCAGAGACCAGGGCTCCTGTCTGTGTCCCCCTCCATCCTTGGGGACCCTCACCCTGGAAGGCCACAGACTTCACTGAGAGCAGGAAAGGGTCATAGTAGCTATGCAGGCCCTTCTTCCACACCACGGCCATGACAGAGCCTGATGCCAGCACCTCCATCACGGGTTCCTGGCGACTGCACCCATAGACTCTGATGGAACAGAGAAATGTACAAGACGGTATGATCCAAAAGACACGGAAATGACACCACCTTGTCCCCTGGCATCAAACAGTGGCACAACTCAGCACTGTCTTCCCCATTTCCTGGAAAGCCTTCCAGATTCAGTACTCCTGTGTCCATCTTGGAGGAGATGGTCAGGACCCAAGAAGCCCCCAGCTACCCAGTACAGAATGAGGGTCACAGTGGTTGCATACCCTCAATATTGTCTGTATCACAAAATGGTGGGCAAGAGTATACACCCACTTTACAGATGAGAAAAAGTGAGGTTCAAAAGGGCAAACACTGTGTTTTAAGGCACACAGCTAGGATGCAGCTGAGTACTGGTTGAAACATCAGGCTGCTGCCAGATTCTAGAATGTTCTAACAAGCCATGTGCCCTCCCAGAGTTGGCCTTAGAGATCACCTACAACTGGTTAGTTACATCCAGATGGGGGAAACTGAGGCTCTGAGAAGGGAATGGAAATCACTGCTTGGCATACAACCTTGTAGCCCCCACTTCCACAGCAGCCATTTGGGCCTGAGGCTGAGGCTGCATGGCAAAGTGTGGCTTTTGACCCTGGGTCTCCCTCAGCCCTTCAGGAAGGGACTCACGAGGTGATAAGTCTCTTCTCCAGGGGTCCAGCTGCGTCGTACATCGCCACCCTGTCTCTGCAATCAACCCGGGTCCACTCCAACCGCAGCTTGAGCATGAAGTCCTCAGGCCCATGCAGATGCCACAGGCAGCTAGTGGTCTGCTGGTCGGGTCCCCTCAACCGGAGGACCTGGCCTGGGTTCACATAGCTGTAGCGGTAACAGCCTGGAGGTGGAAAAGGACAGGTCCCTTAGCCAGGAAGAGAGACTGCGAATGGCTACAAAGCCTTCTCCAGCCATGGCAGAGGGCAGGGAGAAGAGGGGCTGGGCCAGGCTTGGGCACCCACCTTTCTTCCCCCTGTAGCTTCCCAGCCCAGCCTCTGACTCACACACTCACTCAATCGTTTAACAAACACACGGAGCCCTGTGGGCCAGGATGAGTGCCCGGCACAAATAGCACAGAAGATGAAGGCCTTGGACCCAGCCCAAGTTGTATGGATCGCAAGGAGCAAGAAGGCCTGAGGGGAACTTTGTAGAATCTTATCACAGAGCAGGCTTTTCAAGAGGATGAGATAGGGATAAAGAGGCAGACCCAGATCACACCAGGACAAGCACTGCCCTGTCCTGTGGCCATAGGGAGCCAAGAAGGTTAAACAGGGCGAGGCTATACAGTCTGGCATGGATCCCCCTGGAGTGACACTGAGCAGGCTGGAAGACCAGCAAGTTGGCTGCCTCATCCATCTAGAAGAGTTAGAGGAGCGGTGTCAGACACACAGGGATGCTGCGAGGCCTAGGTATAGTGTCTCACACTGTTCCCAGCCCTTAGCGTCTCTGGACACTTTCTACACCGGGAGGCTGGCTTTCTCCTCTGTATACTGAGGACAGTGACCTACACTCAAGGGGCTGCCACAGGCTGGGGACAGTACATGCTGGGACACACAGCATGGTGCCAAAATGCAAGCATTGACTAAAAGCAATGTGTCTTCCTGTGATTGTGAGGGAAGAGGACCAGAAGGGGAAAACACTCTGTGGCTCGGTACTCCACACTGAGTTGTCACCCCACAGCTCTCCCCACGGCTGAGGCTCAGCCCCAGCCAACAGCTACCCTCACTTCACAACTCCTTGCATCTCACCAGACCCCACACCCCAGAACATCCTTCCATTAAACTCAACTTAATTTAATACATTTAGTCCCCTGATTAAGCATAATAAATTAAGTGCACTTAAAAAATTTAATTTACTTAAAGCTCGTTTAATCCACGAGCTAGCAAGGCTGTGCCTCCAGCATACCCATTAAGCCTGGCTTTCAGCGTCCTGAAGCAGGGAGGCCAGGCATTCTGCCAGCAGGCTCAGGGAATCCACGACTGAACCTGAGAGGGGCGGGTGGGGGGGGGGGCTGTTAGCATCATCCTGGCACCGACCTGCATCAGCTTAGCCACCCTGAGTTCTGGCATACATAAACATAACCCTCGCCCTATCCCTCTCTTGCCTTGGCCAGCCATACTCCAGGGGGATACATACCTCCTGGGCACAGAGACTGCCCAGGCATCTGCTTGGGGAAGGGAGAGACCTGTCTCTGCTATCTGGCTTCTCAGAGATGTCTCTGGTTTTCTTTTTGAACCTTGCTTTAAGCCCATACCTTACACTAGCCATTTTAATAATCTTCACTTTTGAAAAGTAACAAAGTAGAGATATGTACCCTCCTGTCCAGTACTAACTGCAAGCAGGACTGACAGTCCTGCCCCATCACTGGATGGAGGCATGCCTGAACTAGCTCTCTCCTAGGCTTGGCTCATTGTATGTGGAGCCATGTCTCATTTGGTCAAGGGGCCCTTCCCCTCAAGACCTGGGGAACTCCCAGCTCCCCGGGCTTGGGCCTGACATCTGGCCTGGGCTTGAGGCTCCGCATGGGCCTCACACTGCAGCCTCTGAATCAAGAGTTGTTCCCTCCTCCCTGGATCCCTTACCTGGCTCATTACTCAGCCTTGCAGCTACCTCCATGCCCTGCTCAGAAACCTTCTTTCCTCATAGCCTATCTGCTCTGGCTCTGGCACTTGGCCTGTGATAGTCTGTATTTGTCTCCCAGTGGGGGATCAGAGCTCACAGTAAGCTTGTGTGTGTGTGTGTGTGTGTGTGTGTGTGTGTGTGTGTGTGTGGTGTTCTGTCACCCAGGTGGCCACACTGTAAGCAGGGGTCTGGCATGGGGCAACTCAGGCTACATGAAGGGTGCCAGCAGACTGGAATCACATGACTTGGCATGCATGATCCCTGGGTTCAGTCCCAGCACTGTAAAAAGGGTTTGACTTCTCCCCCACCCTTTGACCTCTGTGGCCACCTACACAAGCAAGAAACACAGTTCTGCCACCAGAAACACAAGGCTTTGCACCAGAGCAGACATGGCAGAGACCACAGCCTGCATATGGACACTGTACGGATGATTCCTGCAGAGCTGACACTGGAGGCTGGCCCTGACTAGCTGTTGTTGCTGAGGCCCAGCACTGTCTATCCTGGGGCACCGAGGGTGACCAAGCTGACATTGACACCTTGCTGACCACGACCTTTCAAAGGAGCCCCATAAAGCAGACAGGAGGAAGGCGGCAGCTTCTCTGGGGTGTTATTTTCGTTTTTGACAGGGTCTCACTCTGCAGCTCAGGCTACTCTCAAAGTCCTATGATTCCACCTCGGCCTCCCGAGTTCTGGGATGGACAGACATGCCATCACACTCAGGTGTGTGATGCTACAAAAGCCATCCCCAGCGATGAAACACGAAACCACCACAGATGGAAGAAAGCAAAGAGGATAGTAGCAAGAGCCTTCCCCACCATAGACAGAATTCTCAGTGTGGCACCCTGGGTCCTGAGGGGTCAAGGCCAGACCCTTTTTTCTGTATTAACACTAAGACCCTTGTTTCTTTTGCCTCCTAGAGAACACAGCAGAGTGTCCCAGAGCTCTTTGACCTGTGATGTCACAGCAGACCAAATACAGACACCCACAAGGTGGCCATCCCTGACACCAACAGATAGGCATCACAACATCTTTCTTCGAGGCAGATTGGTTTTAGAGAAAACTGCTACTTCTTATATAAATATTTTATTGATACGAACAGACTTGTTATTCTAAGAGTAAAGTCCAGTGTGGTGGCTCACAGCTGAAATCTCCACACTCAAGACTAGGCCAGGAGGACTGAGAGTTTGGGGCCAGCCTGAGCTACATAGGGAATCATTTTCTTAAAAATAACATTTAAGGTTGGGCAGTCATGGCGAATGCTTTCAATTTTAGCACTCAGGAGGCATAGGCAGGCAGACCTCTGTAAATTCAAACTCAGCCTGGTCTACACAGAGATTCCAGGACAGCCAGGGGCTACACAGAGAAACCCTGTTAAAAAAAAAAAAAAGTCAAGGGCTTTTTAACTAAGAAGCAAAATTGGAGCTGCTATATGGGGGGGGGGGCTCCTAGAACAAGAAGGAAAACACATTTGCACAAGGCATTTACCCAGAGAAAGATGGATAAATAGATAGATGATAGATAGATGATGGATAGATGATAGATAGATAGATGATGGATAGATAGATAGATGATGGATAGATAGATAGATAGATAGATAGATAGATGATAGATAGATAGATAGATAGATAGATGATGGATAGATAGATAGATGATGGATAGATAGATAGATAGATAGATTGATTGATTGATTGATAAACAGACAGAGAATGGAAACGGTCTGTGATCTTGACCTCCGCACCACCCCTCACCTAGGCAGGTCTGTCTGACCCAGCTCAGAATAACTGTATGAGAATCTTGGCTTTACTTTCTGTTGAAATGCTTTGAAGTCAGCGCTTCTATCCAGCAAGGGCAGGAGGAAGGGGAATCAGAACAGGCATACCTAGGATTTGAAAGCATTTTCCTCCCCGAGAAGGACAAGGTGCTCACCCCTGCTTCTGCTCTAAGTGGCAGCTCTAGCTGGTATAGCAGGAATCTGTGTGTTCAGAGTCATAGGGCACAGTAGCCTAGATAGCAGGGTGTGTGTACAGCCCCAGGATTCACTAGTCTGTAGACTAGCGTGCACGGTACCCCTAACCTTGGACAACAGAGTGGGCTGCCTGGCACCTGGCTACTCAGGCCTCAGCAGCAAGCCAGTAGGGCCTCTGGGAGAAAATCAAAGTCGTTCTAACAGTATGGTATCAGGCAGAGAGAGGAGGGAGGGTTAGCCCAGCTGAGGAGGGAAAGAGAAAGAGAAAGTTCTTGAATGTTTGGGAGCCATACCCTCCAACAGACCTGTTTAAATCCTGCATGGCCAAGGGACCAAGCATGGATTGGCAAGATTGTTTCTACCTTCAGTAGGAAAGAGGGTGGGCGGGCAGGTTGATTTGAGTCACAGGCAGCAGGGGTAGGTTTCCACATGACTGACAGCTCCCCACAGGGGCCGACTCACTCACATCTAAGACATAGACATGCAAGCACACATCTACCTGAGCCCCCACCCAGGCTCAGAGCCCTCACCCAGGTCCCC
Source organism: Rhabdomys pumilio (assembly GCA_030674055.1). Classification (NCBI taxonomy): domain Eukaryota; kingdom Metazoa; phylum Chordata; class Mammalia; order Rodentia; family Muridae; genus Rhabdomys; species Rhabdomys pumilio. The sequence continues at coordinate 24,048,944 of JANHMN010000012.1, read as the reverse complement.
CCCCCCCGTGAGGTTCTCCCCCCTCCCAGTGTTTCTAGGTTGGGACTCCCTGTCCCCACAGTGGAAGACTCAGGACCCCCGCCCCTGTGATGGACAGACAAGAAGACCTCGGAAAGAGGCCAAAGCAAGAACACAGCAGCGTACCCAGCGTGGAATTCAGTACGACTATGTCGTTCACGCTGGCTTCTGTCAAAAGGAAATGAAACAAACAAATAAACAAGGGCAAAGCCAAATAAATAGAACACCGAAAATAAGCACAGGGAAGAGGAGCCGAGCCAGGCTCGGCCGAGGTAAGCCCTCCATGTGGTCCGCCCCTGCCCCCCACCCCCAGCCTTCACCCTCTGTCCTGGCTCCAGGATCACCTGAGCATCCCACCCCCCGGAAGGGGGCAGCCTTCCCCGGCCTTGCTCTAACCCCACCAGGATCCCCCTCGCAGTACTGACCCAGAATCACCAGGCTTTCTGGGTCCACCTCATATTCGGTCTTATAGGAAGCCAGGGTTGAGCTGTTTGACAGTAGCTCACCCACCAGGAGCTCACGCACCACCTCAGGGCTCAGGGTCAGTCGCTGGTACTCGGGGATGTCAAGGATAAACCAGAAGAAGCAGATGAGGGGCCCCTCCCTACGCAGACAGAAATGAAAGAGGCCTGAAGTCCTGTCCCCGTCCAGCCCCCCACTCAAGGGAACCGACTAAGACTCAGACCCACAGGGCACCCCTTGTGCTTCCTTCCCATTCTCACCCATAGGAGGAGAGACAGAGTCACAGGAGGTCATAGGCCATTTGGTAACTGGCAGAACCAGATATGACCAGGCAAGCCAAGCCCTGGACTGGGGGTCCTGGGTCACGTGCTTTCAAGCACACCCTGAACCTGGACCTACTTACATCAGGCATCCCCAGTCAGGGTGTGGTGTGAACCCTGTCACAACAACACCGCCATCTGTAGATGACAAGACCAAGCTCAATAAAGGGGAACCACATGTCAGAAGCTAAGTTTCTTCTCCGTGCCTCTGTTTCCCCCATATTCTTTGTTTTCTTTATAACGGAGTTTCGAGATACAGTATGGTTAGGGCATTGTGTCAGTTGCCTATAGGGCCCAGCCTTCGTGCCTTTAGATTTGTGGCTTTCACAAGGCCCTTTGGGCCGGGACAACTCACCCAAAGGAATAGACAGAACTGGAGTTGTAGTAAGTACCCAAGCGCGTGCTGGCTACCAGCTCTTGGAACTGTGAGAAGAAACACAGAGTCCTGGTTACCCTCCATGGTGGCGTAGGTGCAGGCTTCCCAAGTCCCTTCTGGTCATCAAACCTGTGCTTGCCACCCTGGCAAGCTCTGACAATGTCACCTGCAAGTTCCTTAGTGCAAGAGGCAGAATCTAGGTCTCTTTCTAGCCAGTTGGAGCCTGTGCATGACCCTGCCTTTCCAGCACAGTCCTTTCCCATGGTACCCAGGACAGAGTCTCCCCCAGTCAGCAGTCCCAGCAAAGTGACAGACAAACCTACCAGACACCCAAACACATGATTTTACCCTCTCACATTCCCCCCCTCCTGCCCTCCCATCCCTCCCTACCATCTTCTGGGCTTTGGCAGTTTCACTGCGGAAAGCAATGGATTCTCGTCGGGCCAGGTCCTGGGAGAAATGGCGGTTGAGCACCCGGAGGCTGCCAGAGTACACCTGGCTTACGGTCACTTCCGCCTTGTACCCTGGTCAGAAAGAAGGGGTTATGGATGGAGCATGGCCAAACGTCTCTTGCCTCTCTCACTTCCTGTCACCCCAACCCTCCGAGCATCTTGTGCCTCCAAGGCAGCACTGGTCTCCCTACTTCTCATCCCCATCTACCAAGTTACACAGGGATCCCCAAAGTAGCCAGGATACTTATTCTGCTGCATTGTATTCACAGTGGAGCTTGTGATTAGGCAGTAGAGGAGGAGATGGAGGAGCTGGGAGAGAAAAGACCGGGAGGAGAGAAAAAGATGCAGCAGGATACTTATTCTGCTACATTGTATTCACAGTGGAGCTCCGTGATAAGGCAGTAGGAGAGGAGGTGGAGCTGGGAGAAGAAGAAAGGAAGGAGAGGAGAGAAAAAGAGGAAGGGGGAGAAAGAGAGGAAGGGGAGAGAAAAAGGAGGCTATAGACCATGAAGGAAGACAGATGGGTCGAAAGCTGTCCTGGGTAGCAACTTCTATCAAAAGGTTAGATATTGGATAAAAACTCTAATTATTTGGGCATCTTGTTAATTGAGCATTTCTAAATATATAAATCCTTTAAATAATCATTAAGATTTAAGAGTCTCATTTCTACCGGGTACTGCAAGGCTGGCAGATATTGTCTGGGGTTCAGCTGAGCTTTGTGGATGCAGTGTGGCGGATTGGCAGAGCCATCCCTCATGCTGGCATCTTGTGGGTGCCAGGGCTTGTGTATCTAGCTAGCCAGAGCCCTGGTCAGAACTGAGGAGCGGCAGGAACATGGAGGCTGCCCGGGAAAAAGCCCGACCGGATGCCATTTTCTAAACATTACTCCTTATAACCCACCATGTTGGGTAGACTGGAAAGGGGAGCAGTAAGTAGAGAAGCAGCTGCGTGGCCAAAATGGATGCCTACAGGCACATGGACACGGGGAACGGGAGATTGTAAGGACTGGTGAGATCTCGTGGGGTTTAAGGGGATCCTTGGACATTCAGGAGGCGGGGCAACAACGGTAGTGGAGGGCAGCCTTAGGACAGACCTGAACTGGACAAGCAGAATTGGGAGTATCTGTGGATAAAGGATGCTGGCCATTAAGGATGCCAAAGAAAGGTGGGCAGAGACAAAAACGGAGAATCCTTGACAGAGGATGCTGGGGGTGGGGGGATGGGAGGAAAGCTGAGGTTGATTGTGACAAGGAAGACTGTGTGCTCCTGGCCCGTTACTGCAAGGAACACCAGGCTCCAAGATTCAACAGTGGCCATGACGGGTTAAAAGAGCTGGACCTGGGAGTGGAGCAGAGCCTGGCCCCACAGAGTGTGTGAGAGAGGTCTCCGCACGTCATAGCACCCTCTAGGAATGCTGCAGTGAGAGAAGAGGCTAAGAGGAGCCCTCAGGGGTCCGTGGAGGGTAGAGAGGGTCCCACTGTGAGAGGAAGGTGGGAGCAATCAGAATATGGCTTTAGATGGCTCTTGAGAGGGTGGGAGGCAGAGCCCTCATAGTGGGAAGGCTAGTGTCTGGTGTCCTGAGGTCTCTTTTCTGAGAGGCTCTTTCTCGGGCCAATCTGGAACTGTGGGGTGACTGGGAGAGTGAGGGATTCAGTTATTGGATCCCACAGAGCAGCAATGAAGCCAGGCACACCTCCCAGACAGATTCATCTTGTTCCTTGTCCAGCCATCAGCCCCACATCGGGCTGCGTATTATCCTTCTAAGATGGGCAGGGCATGCTCCCCATCTATCTGTTGCTCGTCTGTCTGTCTATCTATCTATCTATCTATCTATCTATCTATCTATCTATCCATTTATCATCTATCTATCACAGCACTGTCTCTCATGCTGCCCTGGGTAGGAGGAGTCATCTAACAGCTCCCCCTGGGGGCCTCTTCCACCCTGAGTCCTTTTAGGGGTTGGTATTTTCTGGTAGATTATAGAGCACTCACCCCATGCCCTAGGCCTTCAGCCCCAGGTAGAATCCCATTGGGACACAAGACAAAGGGTTAGAAAGATGACTGCCACCTGAGTACCCAGCTCTTCAACCCTGAAGACTAATTACCCAGCACCTTACTGAGACTGTGCCCCAGCCTGCAGTATTTGGGGCACTGGCTTCCTGCTTGGTGGTGAAGGGCTGCTCTGAGAAGAGCTATGAGTCACCCTAGGCCAGCTGCTGGTGGATGCGGACTGTGATGGTTATTTGGCACAAGCTATAGTCACCGGGAAGAGGAAACCTCAATTGAGAAAATGTTTTCAGCAGGTTGGCCCGTGGGCAAGCTGATGAGACATTTTCTTGATTGACAGTTGATGTGGGAGGGCCCAGCTCACTGTGGCGGGTGGTGCCACCCCTGCACTAGTGGTCCAAGGTGCTATAAGAAGGCAGGCTGATCAGGGCTTAGGGAGCAAGCCAGTAAGCAGCCTTCCTCTCTGGCTTCTCCTTCTGATGGACTAGAACCTGAACATGTAAGGTGAAATAAACCTTTTCCTCCCTGAGTTGCTTTTGGTCATGGTGTTTTATCACAGTGACAGAAACCCTAAGATAGGGATCTTCAATGTGTCACCTTCCTCAAATCTGAGCTGGATCAGGTGGATCTGTCAGCCTAGTGCTAATCCAAGTATGTAAGCCTTCCAGGTCCTGTCAATGGACCTGGAATTGCACTGGTGAATACGTCCAGAAAGAACTCTGGAAGGTATGTATGGAAGCTGAGATAGCCCTTCTGGGGTTTCCTCAGTCATAACAGGGATGTTATAATTGCATTTGATACCATGGTGGAATCGTGAGGACAGGAGCTATCACCAAAGCCTAGCAGAAATCCCTCTGCCTGGCACTGGATGGATGGATGGATGGATGTTTAGATTATGTATGGATGAGTGGATTTATGGGTGAATGATTGACAGATGAATAACACAAATAGCTGAATGGTTGGGTGGTTGAGTTGCTGATGGATCAATGGATTCATAGATGATGGACAGGTGGATAAATGAATAAGTAGATTGATGGTTGATGAATGGATAGCAGATAGATGGGTGGATGGTGAATGGACAGTGGGTGAGTAATGGGTGGATGACTGATGGGTACATGGATGGATAAATGGATGAGTAGATGGTCAATGGATAGATGATGTATGATAATAATGAACATCACAATCTCCATCCACCAGCGGCTGGCCTAGGGGGACTCATAGCTCTTCTCAGAGCAGCCCTTCATCACCAAGCAGGAAGCCAGTGCCCCAAATACTGCAGGCTGGAGCACAGTCTCAGTAAGCAGGTAGGTTATAGAGCACTCACCCCATGCCTTAGGCCTTCAGCCCCAGGTAGAATCCCATTGGTTGGCAGAGGGATAAATAGATGAACAGATGTTGGATGGATAGGTGGATGGATGGATGGATGGATGGATGGATGGATGGATGGATGGATGGATG
>JANHMN010000012.1:24021329-24043842 GCA_030674055.1 Rhabdomys pumilio | reverse complement strand
ATGGATGGATGGATGGATGGATGGATGGATGGATGGATGGATGGATGAATGATAGATGTTGGATGAATGGATGAATGATAGATGTTGGATGGATGGATGGATGGATGGATGGATGGATGGATGGATGGATAGATGTTGGATGAATGGATAGATGGATGATACTTGGACGGATGAACAGACAGATAAATAAGTCTTCTATTGCTTATGGGAAACATTTGCACAGGCACAGACTAATCTTGTTGATCCACTTTCTTCCATGACCAGGGTTTGGAGGTGAGCTATCCCTATTGAATACTTGGGAACATCAGACTTTGAATGTGTGGGTGGAAGGGTGCTTCTGGGCACAGAGCATGGCCAACTGCTCCTGGGGCTCCATGGGATTGCATGAGGGACATGATTTCAGAGCCAAAGGGCCAAAGTCAGATATGAGGAAGAGGTTCACAAGCCTGGGTGCTCTCTAGTGGTCCTTTTGACTCTCCATGCCGAGCCCTGGAGATTCAGAGGTGACGAAGCTATGGTCCTCTCTCTAGAGGAGCACATGGGCCTCAAATGAGCAGAGGCACTAATTGGTACAAGGTCCCGTCGGTACCTATGGGCCTCCTACAGCAGAGCAAGTTGGCTTGGAGCCCAAGAGAGAGCCCAAGAGGTCTATAGGCAGAAGAATGGCGTGCTCACACACCTTGGCTTGTTCAGACCCAAGAATTAGGTGCTAAAGGGTCTTCCATCCCTGGCTGAAGGAAGCAGGGATCACACTAAGCCATGGGACTCAACAAAGGTCCAGCAGTATGCCCACCTTGAGGGATATGGGGGAGTTTATTCAGGTAGAATACAAGGAGTGGAAAAACACCACAGAACACGGAATCCTGATTCATCCTATGAGTCCCTCACAGCCAAGACAACCCTCCTTATATCTACCCTGAACCCTCCCAGGGGGGCCACTTCAACTGGATCCTCATTTTCCATTACCTAGGAAATACCAAAGCATGACTCCTGCTGAAGCCAGCGCAGCCAAGACCAGCAACAGTGGCGTGAAGCGGACGTAGTCCCGGTCTTTTCTCTTGATGTTTTTGGGGGCCTTGAACATCCCTTCAGGCTCAGCAGCTTCCTCTCCATCACCTGCATCCCCCTGACCATCAGCCGCTTGGGGAACCTCGGCAGTGGGCATCCTGGTAGAACAGGGAAGCTGGAAACATCTTGGCATCTGCAAGGGAGCTTTTGCTGAGACCCAGTGATGCTGAGAATCAAGGCAGTAACCCTGCCCTTCGCATGGAAGAGCAGGGCCCTGGGAAGTGATGGCAGAGGGTGGCTGCTAAGCAGCTCACAGGGAGTAGAAGTGACCTCAGGGGAAGATCCCAGAAGACAGGCAGCAGGGCTGGATGTTTGGCTCTCGGTGGGTCCTGAAATAGTGCCCACAAACAGGTGGGAACCCTCTCTCTTTGTGGGTGCTTCATATAAGCCTCTCAGACATTTGCACTCATTGGTCAGATGAAGAAGATGAAACCCAGAGTGTCCTGAGGACAGCTCAGGCCAGGATTTGCCTCATTTATCCTGGTATTTGAATGCCATTTACACAGATGAAAAAAATTGAAGCCCAGAGTGGCTAAGCCCCTAGTTAAGATCACACAGCAGCAGCCGAATGTCTCTTAGACTTTTCCTCTACTCTGGCTATCTCCTATAATTAACTAGTCATGGCCAAATGACAATGGAATGTCACTTCTTCTTATTCCTTCTGTCACTTTACCTTAGATACACCCAAGCAAACTTTGGATGCAGAAGGACACACACACACGCACACACACACACACACACACACACACACACACACACACGCACGCACACACACACACGAAAAATAAACTTTAAAAAGACAAAACAAAAAACCCAGAGCCATGAGGCATGCTTGGTAAAGAACATCTACGATCCTAGGCCTCAGGAGTCTGAGTCCGAGGCAGGAGGATCCCAGTTTTTCAGGCCACTCCAGACTAGCTTGTCTCAAAGAAGTCTGCCGCAAGCAAACAACCAGGCTGTCTTTGGCCTTGAGCACCTCCGAGGCTTCTCTGGGAGCCCAGCTCAGGGTGTTTCCCTCAAATGAAGTAGCTGTTAGGGTGGAGCAATGGGGTGACCATGTCTCCAGGCACAGAGCCTCTTCCTCATCTTGTTGCCTGTGGGAAGCAGGGCTCAGTGGCTTAGATTCAGAAAGGATACTGAGTCTGCCCCACATCCCTCAACTCGGTGACTGGCTCAGCCATCCCATTTTGTCAGAGCTCTGATTTAGAGTCAAAATCTACACTGGATATGGTGGTGGGGTGCTGAATACAGAGCCCCTGGCTCCATCTGCTGCACCCATGAGGATAGTCAGAGCACGACTTTTGCTATTAGACAATGGCTCGCATTTTTCTGAAGCCCAATCCATCATAAAAATGTGTGACTCTACCTTCCCATTGCACTGAGAACCCACAGCCTTCCTGTGCAGCCCAGACGAGCCTTGGACTTAAACGTTCTCCCACCTCATCCCCCAAGTGCTGGACTGCAGGAGTGCGGCCTCCGTCCAGCTGTCCCCATCCTTGCTGACATCTCCTTGGCTCATTCAAATCACTCTCCCCACTCTACCACCTAGGCCACTTTATCTGCCTCTCTCAGACTCACTGTCACTATGGTGGCCCATCATGACCACTCCTATCAGTGAATTCCCACACAACCACCTGGGTGGTGTCATCACCATGTGCCCAGTTTGCAAGCCACACATAGCGCCAGCCACCTAGAGCATAGTCCCAAAGGGCCCTACATGTCTTCCTCTCTTCTTCCTCCTTTGACTACAAACACACTCTTTGCTGGATTGCTAACATTCACCCCAGGGCCTTTGCGCTTGCCACCTCTCCTGCCAGGAACGTTTCTCCTTCAGTTTGCCTCATGGTGTATATATGCTTCAGGTCTTTCCTGCTCCCTTCCCTACTGCCATTTTCTTTATGGTGTTCCCAGAGACTTACTCCCATGATATGCCTATGAGTCTTCTGTCTTCCCTATGGCTGCACAGACACAAGGCTTTCTCCAGCACCACTGCGTGTTCTGCTTCCATGAAGAACCTGGTATGGTGTGGGTCTTCACTTGCTGTCCAGTGACTGAATATAAGATCCCTGTCCTTTCCTGCCTAGCCCAAAGATACCACAGTCACAAGTGGCTGACCCATCCCCCTACTACTTCTTTCTTGCTTATTGACATGGTTTTTGTTTGCTTTATTTTGTTGTTTTGTTTTTCTTGACTATAACCTTGAACAACAAGGACAATTGTGAACTTTATGGGCCAAATAAATGCCAGTTCCCAGCCCTGGGCGTGGTGTTCATTATACTGTAAGACCTGTGAGTCCTCATTCACTCATAAGCAACTGTCCTCTTCCCCGGTGTTTCTCTTCTGCTGAGCTCCCTCCTGACCCACTAGCCCTGATGTGAATTCTACACTCAGTGGAAACAGCAACCTCCTCCAAGAAGCTCTCCCAGAGTGGCCCTGGAAGGGTGGTGGCCCCATCAGTGAAACTGACCAGGTGGGTATGCTCTCTGACCCACGATGTGGAGCCCATTGAGGGACACAATCTTCTCCCCTGGTGAAGCATCTCTGTAGACTGGGCATCTGCTCTGCACCCTCTCCCACCCTCTTGATAGTGGAGAGCCTTGTCCACTCTCTGCAGGCTGAGTTCACAGGGACAGGACCACTAAGGTAGCATAGTGTATGTAGTTGTGCATTTGACCGCAGTGTTGAGAGTGCCGCTCTAGCCGTGGACTGGATGGAGACACACAAGCCTCATTCCTTCTCCCGCAACCTTGGCTGTTTGCTTTACTGTCTCCTTTCAGTGGTTGGTGAATCAAAAGCACTGGGAGGTGAACTCCCTAAGACTGAGCAGAAGGCCCAAGTCGGGACTCTGACCCGGGGATATGGGAGGTACACGTTGGCACTTAGTGGAAGCCCTGCAATGAACCACTGAAGCTAGGGCCCTGAGTGTGAGCCACAGGGAAGGGACTGTTAGGAGCTCCTGCTACACACATAAACCTCTGTACACCCACCTCCCCCAGATGTGTAGTGATGGAGACACATGCGCGTGCACAAGCGCGTGTGTGCGCTCACACACACAATCACACATGCATGCACACACATGCACACAAACACATACACACCAGCTCTAGCCTACAAGCCAAGAGTCCTGTGTGTAGATCACACATGGATGCAGAGTGGGGCTTTGGCTCAGTCTTGCACTCCAGAAAGCCCAGCATGTGAAGCTGTATGTGAAAAAAGAAATTAGGCAACGAGGCCCATAAACTGGGCCTCTCCTGTCTCTGAGCACCTGAATCACAGGCCACCCGATCCCTGGAAGCCCTCCACCACCCTGCACCTTAGGCAGAGGTAGGTTCGCTTCACCCACCCTTCCCCAACGGCAGCTCAGTGCAACCTGTGGCCTGTGTGCCTCGTCACTCTGGCCTAGGAGGCCCTGCAAGCCTCTCAAAGCTCCAGTCAGCCAGGTCTGACTCTTGGAGGAGACACAGTCACCAGGCCATTCATGGATCCTGGTCCCCTGTCCCAGAGGCCCCTGCTTACCTTCAAGAGTAGAAGGTAGGTGCACACAGGCCTGGAAGCCTCTGTTTACCCAGGCCAAGGTCTCTCCACCCCCAACTGGCCAGCTTAGGTTGGATCAATGGCCGGGAGCCATGGCTGGGGTGCCTGGCCCTTGTCCCTTGTGGCCTGTGGCCCCAAGTTCCATGGGCCTCCTGTCAGGTCCAGGGCGACAATGTAACTGAACACAGGTAAACAGGCAGGAGGCAGGAGGCAAATAATGCCCGCCTCTCTAACCCCGCCCAGCCCCACAGGTGCCCAAGGGGCTGGACCTACAGGAGCCAGAGACCTGAGCTCTCCCCAGGGGCCTGTTGCTTGGTGAGATTCCTGCCTGGTTACAGCCCCTGGTCCCCTAAGAGCGTGAGTGGGAAACTGCAGAGGCAGATTCAGGTGAGAACAGGGGCTCACACAGCTGACACTGGCCAGAAAGGCCTGGGCCCATGCCTTCTGGAGACGGGAGAGAAGTGGGTTGGGGGAAGGGAGCACTTGGTACCCTCTTCCATTAATCTAGGAATTGTGGGTATTCTACAAAACCCTGTTGTCCACTGGCCACATGTGTCCCTTGGACATAAAACAGTCAGAATGAGCTGGGCTCATAGGTAAGATACATTTCAGATCCCGAGCAAGAAAAAAAAAAAAAAAAAAAAAAAAAAAAAAAGTCAGTCATCTCATTGCTCATTTGGATACTGGTTACAGATTGGAGTGTTGGGTTCTCTCTTGGGCTAGAGGAACTGTACAAAGATGAATCCCACCTACCTTTCTGCGTTTTGATGTTACGTTTAGGAAACTGAGGCTCATATTAGAATTCTAATATGAGAATAGTGCTGCTGCAGAGGGGCTGGGTCTCGCGCAGACATGTGATTGCAATGTGGCAGCCGGAGACTGGGAAGCGAGTAAGGAGAGTGTGCCAAGCTGGGAAGAACTATCTAGGAAAGAATGGACCCTCATAGGATCAAGGGTCAAGGGTCAGGTCCACACGTTTGTGCAAAAACCCAGACAGAACTGTCAGGGAATAATGGTAAGGAGAGCTAGCAGCCAGATAGTATAATGTGAGCCAGGGGTTCCTGTAGAGAACTGTGTGTGTATCTGAGGCTCAGGGTGCTGTGAACATGTGTTTCCCCATGTGTGTGTGCATGTGCGGTGTGTGTGCCAGGCATGTGGGAAATATGTGTGCAGTGTAGAATGTATGTGAGGACAGATGACATATGTATAGTTAGGAATGTATATAGGGGGTGTGTGAACCAGATGTATGAAGGACATGCCTGTAGGGTGGAGTGGGTCCGTGCAGGCCGTGGGGCATGGGGATCTGTGTGTGAGCGTAAGTGGGTATGTGCCTGCTCACAGTGTGTGAAAGCCCAGTGTTGTAAGGATGGAAAGGTATAACTAGGTATGACTCAGAGTGAAGGTAGCCCTCCTTACTGTCCCCTGATAGCTCTGTCTGTGTTCTTGCCCAAACATGTGGACTTGACCCTTGACCCTTGACCCTTGCCCTGTGAGGGTCTATTCTTTCCCCGACACTTATTCCCAGCCCAGTACATTCTCCTTACTCTTGCCCAGTCTTGGGCTTCCACACTGCAAACCTTCCAGAAGACAGGAGCTCAAGATACCACTTGACACATACCACTAGGCTCACATACCACTAGGTATGTCCACATACCACTAGGACACAAAACATCCTTAGCCCCTCTCCTGTGCTCTGTCCTGTCCTTTGGACTGCCAAGTGGCCTGGGCCCTACCCCAGGCAGGATAGTAGCTGAGAAATCTCAGAAAGATCTTGCACAATTGGTGGCCTCTGCACCTGATGACCACAGCCATTGATCCACTCAGCCTGGGGGAGGGGCTGACCCCAAGAGTGCAAGGATCTAAGATCCCCAAGATCTCAGAGGCTTGGAGCCATGGTTGGGAGGTCTGGCCCTCCATTGTCCTCTGCTTCTCTCTGCTTGTCCCCACAGCAGACAATAGTGATGTACTTCCACATAGATGCCACAAAAGTCTCCGTGCTCCTGGGATTCTGTCCGGCGCAGTACTACTGGTCGTCAGGCCCCTGGGCCCCTACACTCACAGGCCTGGCTTCTGTAGGCAAGGGGACACAGAATGGCAGACACAGGCCCTGAAGCTCAACATAATCAGATGACAAAAGTCAGTCTAGAGATCAGAGAGTCGGGCTGGTTAAAATCCAGGTCTTGCTGTCTGCTGTCAAGGTGTGTCTCCCCAGACTGCTATGTCAGGTTTGACGGAGCTGAGTTGTTGAGGGCAGAAAGTTGTGAGATGGACTCTAATGATATATGACTGGAGTCCTTATAAAAAGGGGGACTTGGAGACAGATCACACACACACACACACACACATACACGCATGCACAAAAAAATGCATGTGGATTTCGGGGTGAGGCCTAGACGAGATTCTCCTCCAGCTCCAGGAGGCAGCAGTCCACAGACACCTTGATCTTGAACCTGCAGGCTGAATCACTGGCGAGGCACACTTTTCCAATGCAGAGAACCTGTGCTTTGTCTCAACGCCTCAGTAAACTCACCCAGACCTAACAAACCAGAGCTGGGCAGATGCTGTGTACTTGACCAGAGGGGTCTTCAGCCCCTTCCCAGTGCACACATGCAGTGGGGTGCCCCTTCCAGGCCTATATGCAGTACAGTGTCCCCAGGGGCCACACATGGCAGGACACATATCTAACAGGTTGCAATTACTGTCCATTTTTTTCAGTCAGGGACCTTTCTGCAATGGGACGATGTAAGCTGGGACAACCCCTCAGGGGCTGTGCAGGAAGTAGGAGAGTTGGTCTTGTTGAGACCCATCAGTGGGCCCCACTTTTCCTTGGGGTTCAACAGAGGAGGGAGAACACCGAATTCCTGTTAAGTCACTGCTGATAAGATTCTATGGTAAGCACCCTTTTCAATGCTTATTTTTCCTTTTAGATAAGCTAAGATTTGGGGCACAGGGTAATTTAATTTCCAAAGTGACAGATGGCGGATACTTCTATGATGTCCTGACCATCTTGAGCAAAGAACTCCGGGTTAACAGCCAGCTGGACTGTCCTCATATCAGTATTTAAACACTCCCTGGACACCTTGAGGAAGCTACCTGGCAAAGACAGCTGCTTGCTAACAAAGAGTAAGGCCAGTTCCAGGAGGCACTGGAAGGCAGTTTCAGCAGCGTTTGTTTCAGCCAGTTTGCGCTGGACTTGGTGAACTCTCGATGACCCTGCAGCCATTTCCACCCAGACCAGAGGGACTGCACCTCTCCAAAAGGTGCAGCAGAAGGCCTGTGATCAGTTCAAAGACAGTCCTTTGTTTGCATAAAAGTTTGCCACAGTTGTTGCAAATATCACTGCCATGCCCACTTCTCGTCTATATAAGCAGGCTATTCACCTCACTTCCCCACCCAGCCTGGAGACACTTTCCTGCAGGACCCCCAGTTTTGTAACATTAAGTCCAACAAGACTTTTTTGAGTGCTCTCTTTTTGCCTATTTTTTGATCCTTACCATTCATAGAATTGGCTGGTGACACTAAGAGAAGATCATGGGACAGCAGCAGCTACAAAGGCAGCCACCGAGTAACTGCAGCAGCCAGGAACAATCATGGCAAAAGCAGCCAGGGGTCAACTGAGGAGTTCCAGAGAGTGGCTGGAGCAGAACTGATGGCCAATTAGGGTGACAGAGCCCATGAAGGATGTAAAGACACGAAGATGAGAAACTGCAAGGCCTGATGACTGGGCACGTTCAAGGGAGCTTCCCAGGATAGGGACCCAGTGTCTTATTCACCTTAGTCCAATAGTCAGGGCTGAGAAGCCTCACACGCTGGGCCTATAACAGTCATCACTACATGGTGAGGGTCCCAGCACCTGATGCATGTAGAAGAGCTTTAACAGAAGGTGGTATCACCTGCTGCTTTTTCTTACTATGTACTGTTGCTGAAGGCAAAGGGTTATTACAATAGCTGCTGAGTGCCAGAGAGACTAAAACCCAGAGCAATAAACCTCAAGTCCAAGTGTCTAGTTTCCAAAGGTTAGAGTTGTAGGTCCCTCGAGTTCAGAACTGGGAACGGTAAGCTTTTAGGTTCACTAATCTAGTGAGCACTCCAGGGCCCAAAACAGGCAGCACCAAGGGAACTTCTCCTCCCCTACCCATGATTCCTATCTGGGTAGAAAAGGGAGCACAGCCAGCTGACAGGTAACATTTTCACTTACATGTACTTGGGTTTCCTAATAGGGTCTTATCCACGTGTTCTGCACATGCACATTCTGTTAGCTGACATCTCCATACATTGGGCTGGTAGACACCCCCATACGCTGAAGTGGGCAGGGAGAAGACTCCCAATTATGCAAGCCTCTCTCAAACCTCTGAGGTGAAGATAGGAGAGGGATCCAGGGCCCTTGTCAGACACTATCTAGATATGTGTCTGGGGTGATGGAGCTGAGACAGAGGGCTGCAGAAGAATGGTTTAGAACATAGTATGTTCCATCTTAGTTCTAAAGTCCAGAAGTCTCCAATCCAGCCACAGCAGGCCCAGGATGAGGGCGAGGGGTGCCCCCTCCTCCTTCCTCCTGCCTCTGGTGGCTGCTGGCGGAGCTTGGCACACGGGCCTCAGGCAGATGGCTCCAAACATCCAAGAGATCAGGGTTCAGTGACCAGCATTTTCTTTTTGTTGATCTTTACAATCTGCAGCCAGATCTCCATAGAGACTGTTCTGCTCCAGGCTTGGCTCCTTTCCCTAGGTGGCCCGGGGCAGCATCCTCCACACTCACAGTCTCCAAGGAGGCTTCACCTTCTATTAGCCATATGCCCTCTTTTCTGTTCCCGCAACTGTTTCTAACGTAGAGTAGACCCAATAACCGGAAGCCTAGCGGGGGTGGGAGGACCTGGGAATGGAGCCAGCACCTTCTATGTGGCTGTCGCTCATCACTGCCATCCTTCTGAGCCCTAGTGATGCTGTCTCTTCTCCCCAGTCTCCATCGGCATCCAGGTGTGGAGTCCCCAGCTACACAAACATCATTATCACAGTGAGAGAATTTGCTTGCCACCCAGCTGGCTCTGCTCCTGGAGGCTCACTCTGGCCCATGCTGGAGCAAGTGTCAGGATCCATCAAACGGGGACACCTACCCAGTGGCCGGAGTTCACCACCACCACGAGCATCTCATGACGTCCCAGGATCCTCTGAATCACATCGTCTAGTATGAAGGTCAAATGTTTACAGCAGGAGTTACTGATAAATGATTGAATGTCAGGCTGGCCTCAGGTGGGCTCCCAAACACAGCATTGTCTCTGAGTCCCCTGGACATTGAATGTTGAGAACAGAGGAGGGGAGGTAAGAGAGGGGGGAATGTTCTGATGATGGGGGACTTCCACCTCCTTCCGAGGTTATAGACCAGCCTTCTGGTCCACCAGAGACATAGAAGCTAGAATTTTTCCTTTGCTTCCCTCATTTCACAATCATAGACAAGAAAACTAAGGTTCAAAGAGTCTCAATGGGACAGACCTGGCAGAGGCACAGTGACCCCAAGTAAGGCTGGTGACAGCTAAGATGGCAGACCTGAGAAGAGGAGGAGGTGGCCCCTAGCTTACCTTGGGTTTATGTCATACCTCCTAGAAAAAAAAACCCTTGTGGTTCTTCAGGATGCTTAGGGCAGATGTACAAAGGAAGGGCAAAGAGGGGCAACAGAGGCCGTGTGCCCACCTTCAAGGGCTGCAAGGCAGACAAGAGTGCCAACAGCAAGCAGCAAGCTGGGGACTCCTGCACCCACCATCACTGGGCCACTGGTCACAGTCCTGTCCCCACCCACTGCTCTGATCACCAGCACTCTTCTAAGTACACCATATGCACTTAATTATTTTATCCTCATGACAGTCCTGGTATCTCCAGAATAAGGAAACTGAGGCACAGAGAAGCTTTGGCATCCAGTAAGGTCACAGCTAGCTGGCAGTGAAGCCAGAACATCACACAGGCTGCCCAACTCCATAAGGCTGGGGCCTCTCTCTCTCTCTCTCTCTCTCTTTCTGTCTCTCTCTGTCTCTGTCTCTCTGTCTGTCTCTGTGTCTCTGTGTCTCTGTCTCTGTCTGTCTGTCTGTCTCTCTCTTTCTGTCTCTTTCTGTCTCTCTCTGTCTCTGTCTCTCTGTCTGTCTCTGTCTCTCTGTCTCTCTGTCTCTCTCTGTCTCTCTCTCTCTCTCTCTCTCTCTCTCTCTTTCTCTCTGTCCTGGCCATCAAGGGTTACAAGAGTAGATGGTATCTGCTTTCCTTCCCTTGCTCACCCTGTATCTGCTTGCGTGTCATCATCCTTCATAAACGAGTGTCAGATGAACAAACGAATGGATTTGTTATTTCTGTCTGTCAAGTGCTTCCACATCTCACTGACTCTGAGCTGAGCACTATCAAAGGCCCTTCCAGCATCTTCTCTCCCAGCTGAGCAGTCTGCTGGTGCTTCCTAACGAGGTCTTGTGCCAGGTACGGGGACAGGCTAGTGAGTGATGACTTGTCTGCACCCTCCACGGTTGCTCTTTCACCACGAGGCTGAGGCCTCTGTGGACAATTCCAGCCCCAGGGCCAGCACCTATGGCGTACCTACAGCTGTGTGCCTGTGTGCATGCCAACACGAGGCCAGGTGCACAGAGGGGCGGAGAGGCTGGCCTCTCCACCAGCTGCTCCCTCCCCTCAGTGCCCTGGTTTCCTGGAATCAAGGGGGACCTTCTGGCATTTTGCACCTCAGGTCTCAAGCGGCTTCCTGCTTTGCTTTCTCAAGGCCCCCAGTGGGTGTGTCACATCCCTGGTATCGGAAAATGTCAGCAGAGGGGCTGCCCCAGGGCTGACACAGGGGTCAGGTTCTGAGTTTCTAGTGAGCTCAAGATTCAGCACTGCTCCAGTTCTCTACACTAAACTCCCCGTGGCAGGGGATGTAGCAACAGCCTCTCAGGTCTCAGAAGCTGCTGCTGTCTCAGTAGAGATGCTTGTTGGCACAGGCTTCAAAGAGCATTGACAGTCTGGGCCAGTGGCAGGGTCACAGATCTCTCAGGGTCACAGGCTTTCTCTCCGGTGTTCTAGCTGTGTGATCTGGAGTGAGCCATCAAACCACTGTGAGTTCAAGTCTCATCTGTGAAATGGGATGAAAGAAGCAAACCAACAAACCAAAGGGCACGTACACATAGTGCGGTACTTCAAGCAGAGATTCTTCAGAGGAACTGCCTTAATTCAAGAGGGGAAACTCAGATGTGGGAGTTCTTAAATGGGGTTCTGACAGATCTGTAGGAGTCTGTGGGTAAATTGCTTGAGTTGAGGGTCGTTTCAGCCTCAGGGATCAGCAGGTGACAATGGAAATCAGTTCTTTCAAGTTTCTGTTTGTAGCCACCCTCAATCTCAGCCTCCAGCTCTGGAAGTGACACACATGAACTCAGCATCGTCACCTTCTAAGTGGTACCAAGAGCTGCAGACTGTGAACACTGAGGGAATACTTGGAAGCAGCCTAGTTTGAGTATCTAGGGCACTGATGGGCACAGGGGCATGGAGCTGATGACAGTTCCCCAGGGTTCCCAAGTCAGGGACAGTGGCATTGAAGAACCCAGTCTTCTGATGACAACAGGATGTCTCTGGAGTCAAACCAGGATGTGGGGTGACCACATGTGGCTCTCAGAGAAGCTGGCCTAATGACTCTCACTAACCTAGTGAGACTGGGTGGGAGGTTTTGTTCCCGACTCGCAACCCATAACTACATGCAGGACAGCTGTCGCCCAACACAGAGCTGTTTTAAGTAAAACCATATTATGTGATCTCTTTCTCTCTCGACTCAATTACATGATTCTTAAGTGTGCGTTTTATAGATGGCGTCATGTTGCAATGTCAAAATGGACATGCCTGATAGATGGGTTATGAAGACAGGTGGGTGAGGGAGGAGGCTGGACGGGGATGAAGCTGTTGCTGCGGCCACTGCTGCTGCTGCTGCTGCTGCTGCTGCTGGTGATGGTGGTGGTGGTTCCTGGCCTATGGGATGCTGGGTATCAGGTAGAAGGCTGTGGACAGAAGGAGGCTTGGGTCATGAGGAGGAAGGTGGGTCCAAGGCTGCCTCACCAGACTGGCAGCCATGCCCTGATGCCCAGGCCAGTAGAGCAATGAGAAGGGTTTCTCTTCCTCCTGCATCATGGTGGGCATTCCATCTTTTTTCTTCGAGGCTAGCTACCCAGAGGCTGAGACAGAGCTTCCTGGTTTTCTGCCTTTGGTAGAAGTGTCTCCAAGTGGCACCCCTGTGTACCCCAGATGTAATACGGATGAATAAATAAATTGATGGAAGAGGAAGAGAGGAGAAGGTGGAGGAAGAGGTGGAGAAGGAGGAAGGAAGAGGAGAAGGAGGAGGAGGAAGGGAAGAGGAAGGAGGAGGAAGAGGATGGGGAAGAGGAGGAAGAGGATGAAGAGGAGGGAGGAGTTGTCATCGTCTCCAGCAAGTTTGCACTCAGAAAGGCCCAGGGACTGAGGAGCTCAGAGCACACAATCTCTTTCCACTAGCAGCTACACCTCTCAACTACCCTAAGCCTCAGTTTCCTCATCTGAAAAGTGGGATGAAAGCTCCTGCCTTTCACAGACATGGAGGTGACTTGCTTTTTTGATAGAGGCAGAGTTGTCTGGTGTTTTTGTGGGTTTTTTTTTTTTTGGCGGGGTGGGCTGGTTGTTTGTTTGTTTGTTTGTTTGTTTGTTTTTGGAACATGCACTTATCAGGTAGTCCAGACTGGCCTGGAGCTCACTACACAGATCAGGCCACCTTCAAGCCTGAGACGGCCCCTGCCCGTCTTAACTCGCTGCTGCTGGGGTTCAGGAATGAGCCACCATCTCTGCCTTCATGTGCTTTGCTGTTTGGTTTTACTTTTGCTTCCCTGAGGTTTCCTCTGTTGGCCAGGCCATCACAATGAGTAATCCATCACGGCTGGATTTTTGTCTCAGACTTGAGCAAACTGTTCCAGCATAATTTGCCTGAACACCCTGGAAGCTGCTGAGAATGAGGGAGAGCTGAGCTGCAGAGAGGCACAGGTCAGCCTTAGCCAAAAGAATATGGGAGAGGCCCGAACCCTTCTTCCCTCCCCCATCCCTGTCCCTTCCTTGCACCCCAAGACTTTCCTGACTGCTTCCTGCTCCCTGCTCTCCACTTGAGAATCTCCAGAGCTCAGGCTGTGCCTGATCTCCAGCTGCTGGCTTTTCCCCTGAGATCTGATCCCAGGGGTCCAGGCACCCCCTTTCTTGCACTACCCTGCCAGCTGCTCTCTCCTGGCTCCGCCCCCCACGATATCCGTTGGACATGCTGTGGCTCTGGCCATCTCCACCTGGCATATGGTGGCCCCTTTCTCCAGACAACGGCAGCTCAGGTCTCTCACCAGACACAGGGAACAGCTGGGTTTCTGGGTTCCTGGGCTTTGGGGACCTTGCTCATTGCACTCTCAGCTTTCCAGGTGGCACCATCTCAGCATCTGCTCTCCCTGCCTAGAGAAAAATGAAGAGCTTCTTTTGTAGAAGGAAACTGAGAGGCAGCATGACCCAGACATGTCGCTAGGTGCCAGTTCTCATCAGTTGGAACTGCCGCAGACAGACTACCACAGAATCTAATGCTGCATCCAGCCTTTGGTGGAAGGAAGGTTGTAACTACGTATTAATGTCTGCCATGCGTAGGTGCAATTGATTAGCTATGTCTGCCATGTATAGGTGCAATCGATTAGCCATGTCTGCCATGCATAGGTGCAATTGATAAGCAGAGTCTACCAAGCATAATATAATCAATTGGCAATGTATGCAACTTCATGAGTGCAAGAGATTGTTGACTATAGTTTCTCAGTACTCTGTGAAAATCCTGCTAGTTGATAGGTGGTAATTAGATGATGAGAGAGAGAGAGAGAGAGAGAGAGAGAGAGAGAAACAGAGAGACAGACAGAAACAGAGAGAAACAGAGAGGCAGATAGGTGAATGATAGATTGAATGATCAGTTGAAATGCTTGCCCACACCTGGATGTGGGTTTGAGAGAGGTTAGAGCATATCTGTGCACAGAAACCTGATTCCTATAAATGACCAAAATGTTCTCAACATCCCTGTTTTAATCACAGAGGAAATGTCCCTCAGTCTCTAGCAGCATCGTCCTTCTAGCCTGAGATGACAGGGTTTCAACAGCAATGACATGGAGACTATCCTGCTTACCTCTCCTTGTAGAGCTGGGATGGAATGAGATAGGCAGCACTCGGCTACTAGGCTCCACCCCCAGGTTGGACTCGCACATTGCATAGTTTTATGGTACCTGCTTTTTACAATCACCTAATATTTATAGGAAGATTGGGGAGCCACAGAAGCGAAATGAAGAAAAATCTTTAATTAAATGTATTTAAACAAACAAACAAACAAAAAAAAGGTGAATGTGTTTTAAAACTTTCCAGGAAATAATTGCAAGAATGTCATGCACAGAGCATTAAAAGAGAGAACCAAATCCTTCCCAGACCTCCTCATCAGTGGAGATAAGTTGTATTTCTGTTTGGGAGCCGAAGCAAGAGAATCCTGAAGGTTTGTCCGTTTTCCCAGGATGCATAGTGAAGAACATGGATGCAGAGCTCAGGTCTGACCCAGCGCTGAGCTAGAGGAGGCTGATGACAGCCAGCATTCTGTAGCAGGAGGGACAGGCAGGAGAACCCTACATGGGATCTGATCCCCTCTGCACTGACTCATTTCTTCTTGCTAACAAGGGGCCCTGCCCCAAGCACCTGTTCCCAGGACATCTTGGCTAGATCAAGCCTAGCCTCTGTGACAGACCTTCTGTGCCAAGGCACCTCATAAGCTGCTTGTCAGCCTATGGTCCTGTGGTCTGGCCAGACAGTCAATAAACAGTGAGCAGGAACCATGAAGGCAGGCACCATGGGTAGGGCATCCATTAGTCAGGTCTGGGTCTCTGCTTCCCTGAGGAGATGGGATCTGATCACCCTGGAACAGTCATGACAGTGAGACTCTGTGCTAGAGAAACGTCTGTAGAGAGCAGTTATCTCCTCTGAGGGTGAGGTGGTACACTTAGCATGCCATGCCTGTCTGGGCTGCTGGGACTCGGACCTCGGGTTCCAGTGGGCTGCTTCATGAGTTGATGAGGCAGGCATGGAATGATCCAACAGCCACTGCTGGGTAGGTATTTGTGTCCAAACTGAGCAGTCAGGAGATAGCCCGGAAGAAGGAAGGTGAGTCAAGTGCTATCCCCTTCATCTTCTTCTGAGTACCTTAAGAAAAAAGCATCTCCTTCCAGATAGGTAGGGCGTACAGGTGAAGATGAGGGACATTTGATACCTAGGGAAAGCACAATGAACAGTGCCTGCAAAGGCGGGGACTGGGGGTGGGGACAGGAGTGGGGTGGGCTAGGGGATGAGGACTGACGCATCATGACTCCAGAAGACCCCAGGGGATTCTCCTGAGGTCTCCACAAAGGACAGTGCTGATACAATGCTTGTCATGTAAGCTTTTCTTGACTTTGAGGAAACATTAACAAATAAGTACTCCTCCTAGGTACGGCATCAAAGGCACAAGTTCACTCAAGTCCAGCTTGGTGAACCCTTGAGTCTATTAGGCTTACTGACAGGGAACTAGGTAACCCCAAAGAAGCTGCTTCACAGAAAATCCCACCCCAGAATAGACAACAAGGCCCCTAAAGCAACATATATGGACTTCCATCAGCCCTCCCCCCCCTACATACACCAGTATCTCCCAAGAACACATAAAGTAACGCACGTTTTAGGGGCAGAATCATACATAGCTAAGGATGGGGCTCAGGGGAATGGCTAAGATCTCAGGTGATGGATTGATGACCCTTCCCATCCCCTCCTTCTTTGGAGGACCCTCAACAGTCGATAGTCTGCATCCAGTCTTAACAGGATCTCTTTGTTTGGGTTGTCAAAGCTTCTCTGATTAAGACAGTGTACAACTACATCACAACCCTAAGGACAGCTGTTCCACAGCAGTGCTGGTGGGGCAAGAGTCTGGACAGGAAATGGGACAGAGGGCAGCAGGGAACCACAGCAAGCTCAGGAATAGAAGAAGAGCAAGGTTGTTTTTGTATTGAGGGAAGCAATACAAAATTCTGGCTGTGAAGGTGAGCAGGAGAGAGTGAGGCGGGCATACGAAGCTAGTGACCTCATGACTAAATAGGGCAGCGGAACTGACCCACCACTCCCCAGCTCAAACCCTGGCTAGACCAGGAAGCATCAAGTGGAGCTCAAAAGTGGATGACTGAGTTTGGGGGTGGGAATAACCAGGGATAGTCCTCAACAGTGGACTGTCCTCAAGAGACCCCTTAAACAATCTCCCTCAAGCCTGACCTGACCCAGGCAGCTGGATCCCAATCCTGGCCTCCTGTCTATATTAGGTGGACTGAATCTTGGGCCTGTAGTTCTTGAAGAGACAGATAGGCATCAGTGTTCAGAGTCAAGACGGGACCCTGACCTCTGTCCTGATTTTGCCCACGAGGGCTGCCTTCTGGGACACCGGCCTGCTCCCCAGGGGTATTGGTAGACAGCTCCTCTCCATCACCTTCCAACACCAGCTCCAGAGGGCGTTGTAAGCCCATCAGGTCAGGGGATGCTAGGGAGGGAAGTCCCTCCTGCAGGGAGAGGGGAGGCCTTTCTTCAGGGGCTATGCTGCCCCCATAGGCATTGTTGGGGGTGCTCAGGCTCGGGGAGAAGAGCAGTAGGTCATCTCTGGGCGGGAAGGCACAGTAGTCATCTTGTTCTCCAGCCAGAGGCAGCAGAGGTGGGAGGGGAGATCCCTCCGGAAGCCTTGCTCCATCTTCCTCCACATCCTCCTCCATGCAGGGGTCATAGGTGAAGTACACCTGGCAGGATTCAATCTCCAAGGCATTGGGCAGATGGAAGAAGAAGTAGCCTTGGTTGGTGAAGCAGCTGGCCTGTGAATGGCCACTGGGCGAGGGTGAAGGGGCCGTGTCCTTCTGTAATAGAAGCAGCTGCATGGCCTTGGTGTCTCCATCAAGCACTTCCAGCGGAGAGATCTCAGGTGCAGGGGCAGTGGGACTGAAGAAGGATGAGGGGACAGGCGAGGAGAGCCATTTCTGCCAGAGAAAGTGAGGAGAGTAAGTGGGCTGCTCTACGTCCTCCCCATGACTGAATTCAACTCCTCCTCTCCCTTCCCTTCCTCCTGTTCTCCATCCTTCAGGAACGCCCAGGACCACCTCCCACACCCCCAACCTGGAATCATCCTGTAGCCTTGCTGTCCTCATGGACTCTCTGAACTTGGCAGCCTAGGCCACATGCTAGATGACCACAGCCTCAGTGCTGGGTCACAAATGTCTGGGGGATGTTGGCTAGGGGGGAGTGTAGCTGACTACTGATCACCTGCTGTATACCTGAGCACCTGCTGTATACCTGAGCACCTGCTGTATACCTGAGCACCTGCTGTATACCTGAGCACCTGCTGTATACCTGAGCACCTGCTGTATACCTGGACTGAACTAGGTATGATAAGGCAGAAAGACAATCCCCACCATCTTGAATGATGCCAACGAGCTGCCCAATGTCCCTGATGACCCAGCCTGCTCGAGTCACAGGCAGCTGGTACAGTGAGGACGCAGGACATTGTGATCGAGAACTGGTGGATCTCCAACTCGTCTCTCCCTGTCACAGCCTGCACTCCTCAGTCTAACCTACATGTGTGTGAGTGAGCTTCGTGACCAGGAGCCAGCAACATCAGCCCTGGCCACAACACAAAAAGGCTAAGACATGAATCCTTGCTGACCCACAGTGAGCCAAGGTTTACTTGCATTGTCTGTTGGCCAGGACCTTAGTCAAGGGCAGAAGGGATTTCAGGAAAAATTGTTTTTTTTTTTTAATTGTTTGCTTCTTTTGGTTTGGTTTGGACTTTTTGTTGTTGTTTGTTTGTTTGTTTTCTGAGACAGGGTGTCTCTGTATAGCCTTGGCTATCCTGGAACTAGCTCTGTAGACCAGGCTGGCCTCAAACTCACAAAAATCCACTTGCTTCTTCCTCCTGAGTGCTGGGATTAAAGGCGTGCGCCACCATGACACAGTTTGGAAAAGCAGTTTTTATGGAACTCCTCACCTTACTACACGCATACTCAAGCGTACAGGAATGTGTACAGGCAACACACACGTCAAGTATCAGAATATGATGACCTCAGTTCTGGGAGTCTCTCAGATATTCTAGAAGGGCCCTGCTCAGCCCCGATGGGCACAGCTCAGTCCAGCAGGAGTAGAGCCCAGCCTGGGCCTCCTGTCCTCAGCACAGAGTCACAGGACCCTCCGCCCCACTACAGCCAATCATGGAAGCCAATCATGGTGTTGGGGACACCAGAGTGAACAGCAAAGAAGGCCTCTGCTCCCCCAGAGCTGACATGCTAACATGAAGGCAGACCTGAACCAAATGTGCAAACATCACATCCAGTCAGGATGGAGGTAGTAACAGGAGACTCCCTCTACCCTCTATCTACTTCTTGCCTCTGGAAGCTTCTAGCCTGAGGCAGGTAGACTAGGGGGAGAGATGATGGGACTGTATGAGCCACACTTTGAAAACAAGCCCAGGTTTTGTGATTCCAGGTTCCCTGAGAACTTGCATTCAGGCAATAAGTCATTGGACCTGCCAGGAATCACTCTGCTCACTGGATCTGCCTGGAATTGCCCTGCTCACAGGGACTGGAGAAATAGACAGGAATTCTTGCAGCTCCCTAACTCCCTCCCGTACTGTGCCCAGCAACATTCCCAGGGCTGTGCAAGTGTGGAAACTGAGGCGCTGGGAAGATCTATAACTTATCCAAGCTTACAGAGCCAGGATTAGAGCCAAGGCTGCATGCCTTAGATAAAAGGCTCCCGTGCAGAGCAGAGACAGAGCTGTGTCCGTGGAGGAAGCTGATCACTTCAGCATCCTGTATCCTCTCACAGAGGGCAAAGCCATTGTCATCTGATCACATCTCTACCCTGTAGCCTGCTCTTAGGCTGTCCATCAACCACCCCTGTTTCCACCCCTGGTCCTACCTGAAGGTCTCCCCCATGTTGGGAGCTCAGCTGGGAGAAGAACTCAGATGGATCTGGGATGTTGCACTTGAGAACTGTCTTCAGCCTGGCCAGGGAAGAGGGGAGGGGCTAAGAGTGAGACCAGGTAGGGGGAGGCGTGATGTCCCACCAGCAGCCCCACAACTCTGAGTGAGGGATGGGCTTGTCCCTCGTCCATTCATTTATATTCAACGATGTTGACTGAGCAGTCACTCAGGGAGAACACTTCACAGGGTATTGGGGACACAAGAGTGGACAGCAAAGAAGGCATCTGCTACCCCAGAACTGACACGCTAACATGAAGACAGACCTGAACCAAACGTGCAATGGGATTGCTCAGTCTGGGAACACAGACCTGCGTGCTAGTCAAAAGATGGCTCTAGCGTGGGTGAGACCACACAGGCTAGAGGGAGGCAGAGAAGGACCTCCTGGTGAACACTCCCATGGGTGGTGGTGCCCGTCAAGCATTGCACAATGGCAGCTTGGAAGTTGAATTCCTATGTCACGTTCGACTCGCTGAGCTACCCAGAACCTGGACATATGTGACTGGAGAAAGGGGAGGCACATTCTGACTGGCACACGGTTTCCAATGGAGGCTCTCAAGGGTTAGGATGCATTGCTTGTGTGGTGGGGAATATCTAAGGAGGGTTAGACAGGAGTGTGACACGGTTGAAATGGACAGGAGGGGACCAAGAGCAACGGGAAAGACAGGGACTCCAGTGGGCTTCAGGGAGGCCCAGAGGACTCCTCTACCCATGGTTTACCCCCTTTCCCATACCAGCTTCTACCTGTGGGAATGAGGCACAGGGACAAGTGAGCTGCTGAGGAAGGGAACAGAGGGAGGGCAGGTATGAGGGAACAGGGTGCAGCCCAGCCCAACCTGGGAAAATGTGCATGCTGAAGACTGGGTGGGAAGGGAAGACTGGTCAGGAGTTTCCTTACCATGGCCCAAGGTACCGGCACTTGACCAAAATGTAGACGCAGGACAAGAAGCCAAAGAAACAACCGAGGACCAGAAGAAGGCATCTGAGCCATGACAGGGGGAGGAGCTCCTTCATGGGATCTGTCCAGGGTGCGAGAAGTGGAAGTTGAGACGTGGCCCCTCAGAAGGTCACACACATCTTGGACATCAGTCACACCCTGCCAGGTACCAGGGTCTAGCCAGGCTTGCTTTTGCTGGGGACTCCGTCCTCAGTCCTGCTTAAGCCCAGCTTTTCAGAAAGGCAGGCTGTTCTTAAGAGCTATGTCCCTGTAGCATTCCCAGCAGAGCCCATGGCTGCCTTTGTGTGACCCCTACCTCAGTCACTGACACCTTTGCTCCATCTGCCTTTGGGCCTCACACCACACCTAGAGCTTCCACCTGTCCCTTGAACTTGGCAAGTGACACAATGAGGGATAGAGACTCAAGGGTCCCCACCAGCATGGCAGCTCCATGGGATAGCCTGAGAGGCCACGCCTACCTTGTTTCCAGTAGAACTACCATGCCCCACAGCAACTGTCCTGCAGGGAAGGCTGGGAAAAAGTAACCCCCAACCCTGAATTCTGGGAATTTAGAGAGAATACAAGGAAAGACTCTTCCTACCACTCGTGACCATGGCTGATCCCTTCAGCAGCCCTGTCTCTGGTAAATAAGCCCTCAGGAGGTGCCAGTGGATGAAGGGAAAGCAGACTGACCCACCTCTGCAGTTCCCAGAGCACCTTGGCCCTTGCCCAGCTCCCTCCCCGCCATGCCACCCACTGTACCTGCTGGCCTTGTCCAAAAGACCAGGGGCTGGCTCCAGGGGCTCCAGGTCCTGTTTTTGCCTCGTTGAGCTATGACCCTCACCTGGAGCTCATATGAGGTGTTAGGGGTAAGCATCTCCAAGAGGATCCACTGCTGCCTCTGCTTGAGGCTAAATAGGGATGCATCCTGGGCAGAGATGGGTGCCAGCTCAGCTCCACCACCCACATCACCTCCCACAACTAGGTCAAGAGGCTAAGCAAACAGCCTCTCCCCTAGCTTTCTCAAAGGCTCCCCAACTCCCTGGCTGTTGGGGCCCTGAGTCCTAGGGTCACCCTTCTTTCCTCCCCTTACAGGTAAGTAAAGGGGCAAGTATGTGGATGGCAAGCCTCAGTCCCTGTTGTTCCCCCTGCCACCCCCATGCCCCACAGCCAGGGAACATGCTGCATTTAGAATGTGGAAAAGTGACTGCCAAGTCTCACAAGCCACCGTACCCTAGGGACTGCATAGATATGGAGCCAGATGCAACCCCAAGCAGTAAAAGCATGGGCAAAGTGGGCACTGTCAAGCCATATAAGAGGACCAGGCTGAATCAGCTGCACACTAGCATGTAGAAACAGACCATACACCAGAACAGGAAGGTGCAGAGGCAGAGGCTTAACTATTCCTCACCTCCCAGCTATGGCCCAGAAGACGTCTACGGGCCTCAAATTCCAAGTATGGTTCAACGTAGTGAGAGACCTGGGAGACCTTCCAGCTTATGTTACAACTTTGGGTTTCGATGTGAAGGACTTGGAGGGAATGAGGGGCCACCAGACGAACTGCAGATAGAAAAGAGGAGTGAACAGATATCATGGACCAATGAATTTGATAGCAAGAACTTACCACCCAGTTTCCACCACACAACATTCCCACCACCAACTCCTCCTCTGCACCTGCTCCTTCTCTGTACCTGCTCTCCCTCCTCCTCTGAACCTGCTCTCCCTCCTCCTCTGAACCTGCTCTCCCTCCTCCTCTGAACCTGCTATTGCACCTGTTGTCCCCCCTCCTCTGCACCTGCTCTCCCCCCTCCTCTGCACCTGCTCTCCCCCCTCCTCTGCACCTGCTCTCCCCCCTCCTCTGCACCTGCTCTCCCCCTCCTCTGCACCTGCTCTCCCCCCTCCTCTGCACCTGCTCTCC
>JANHMN010000012.1:23949603-24017872 GCA_030674055.1 Rhabdomys pumilio | reverse complement strand
TCTCTCTCTCTCTCTCACACACACACACACACACACACACACACACACACACACACACACACACTGCTGCTGCTACTGCTCATGCTACTTACATCTGGGAATGGCCCGAGAATCAGGTTGCAGGCCCAGGATGCTTGCCTCAGGAGAATTAGCTCACAGGTTTTGTTCCAGTGTCTTGCAGAACAGAAAAGTCCCATTAGAAAGCATGGCAGGACTACAGAGCTATCTGAGACCCTTCTCAGGCCCCGTTGTGCCAGAGCCAGCAGCACAGTAGGCAAGCAGCCAGCTGTCTCCAGTGCTCCCAGGGCTCTTGCCTGCCACAATACTTTTTTCATGCCCTTACTGCCCTCGCCCCAGCCTGGCCTCCCAGCAGCCAGAATGACCAAGGAACACATATCAATTCAGCCCCACCCCCACCTGAGAGCCCCCAACCTCCAGGCAGCTAAAGCCAGCCTGAAGAAGAAGCCTATGGTTCCCCATATGCTTCCCCAGGAAATATAACTCCATAACTGCTTGGGGGTTCTCCCCAAAATACCAGATTACTAAATAAAACCTTAGGAACCATTAAGTACACACCCTGATTACCTCTCCCATGAAGTCTAGCCTTGCATGAAAGGCTCACAGCCACTGTCCCCAAACAACCTGGTCTAGGACCTTGCCAGATCTCAACTAAAGCCTGGATCACACCCACTACTGGGAGCCCAAATGACTGAGTGTCTGAGCCTGGTGCTAACAACTGTGGATCTCAAGCCCAGGATTCTACAGCTTGGAGGTCCCACAGCTCTGAGGTTCTGGTGAGACCAGGTCACACTCACCGCATGTCTGACTTGGCATGGATATGGCAGGTTGTAACATTCAGGGACTCTTCGTGGCTCCACATGCAGGAGACATTGGCTCTTGAATTGTAGAAGCACTCAAGATGGGAACAGTCTGTGGGCAGAGTGGGAGTGAGTGTCCGGCTACATGACATACACGGCCTCTGGATGAGTCCATTACCCTGTGCCTGGCACCCTGCGCCTGCCCCAGGAAGAAGGGACTCAGCTGGGCAGAAAAGGAATTTGAATTCATTTCATTGCTCTGTGTGTGTGTGTGTGTGTGTGTGTGTGTGTGTGTGTGTGTGTGTGTTCATGCGCATGCATGTAGATGCATATCTCACAGATACCATAGTATATGTGTATAGAGACCCGAGGACAACTTTTGGAAATCAACTCTCTCCTTCCACCACAGGATCTAGGAAATTGAACTCAGGTTGTTGGGTTTGTGGGGCAAACACTTTGCCCAGTGAGCCACCTTGCCAGCTCATTCCTGACTTGTTTTTATGTGAGTGTTGGAACTCGGGACTCCAGTTCTCATGCTCGTATGATAGGCACTCTGTCCACTGAGCCACCTGTCACAACCCCAATTCAGACCCATTCCAAAGAGAAGAAACAAAGCCCCTATCCATGGCCAAGCAGGCCCAATCAACAGACTCTGCATGTGTCTGGGAGAAACCTGTGCAGGCCTCAGGAAGACGGATACCTGTCCTTGGGTCCCATCGCCTTGTCCCTCTTCCCCTGCCTCCTGGGCTAGATGGACTTCCTCTCTGAAGCAGGAATCTGGGATGTGACCTCCCACCTGGGAAAGTATGGACGTCAAAATGCTGGTTCCTCACCTTTCACTGTTGCAGACGCCCAAGGTGTAGCCAGGAGCAGGAGGAGAGTGTAGAAGAACAGACACCGGGAAAGAGCTAAGGTAGCCATCATTTCCAAGAGGCAGATCTGAGGATGCAAGCCCTAAGTGGAGAAGGAGAGCAAAGTGAGAACATGTCAGAACCCCACCCCCACCCCACTCGGCCCTGCCCAGCCGGAGTCAGAGCAGCGCAGCCCCAGGCCCTCTGTCCCACATGAGCTCCCTCTCTTCTTCCTTCCCGATCCTAATCAGCTGTCCTCTCTTTAACATTTTATATCAACATTGTTTGTTTGTGACAATAATAAGTAAATCTGTCCCTCAGAATATGTTCTAGAACCTCCAGGGATTAAACCAAACAGACCAAACCAATCCTTACACGGACTCTGTTTTCTCTATAAATTATAAACCCATCACAAGAAATTGATGGCAGTAGGTGGTAATACAAGAAGGTTCCTAGGGACAGCCACTGACTCTCCTGAGCACAGTGTGGATGAGGTCCCGCCCCCACCCAAAGTATCTTCTGGCAGATGCCCACCTCACGTACCCAGGTGAGGTGAGGTGACAGGAATTCAGTTCTGTGAGCTCTGCACAGGTGATTGGACAGCCAAGTCCCCGGGGTGACTAGTGGGTGGACGGCATTCACATTATGGTTGCTCTGGTCAAAGGAATCGCTCAGGCCCCGTGCAGGATAGAGGACAGCTCAAGACTTCAGCAACACACATGCACACACGCACGCACGCACATGCCTATGTATATGAGTCATAGACAGTCCATAAGAACAAGGGACAAGGGACATTTGGACAGCCATTCATTCCGGGGACTCTAATTTCCAAATGAATACCTATCACAGACCCACAAGAGCACCAACTTCAGCCCTGAGGAGCCCGGAGGGCAAGACTGTGCCCTGCCTTGGGTGGCTCTGACAGTCACACAAGCTGGTAGCTCTGATCTGGTCCTCTAAAGGCCTCACTGGAGTGGTCCTTCCCACATTGCCCCCAAGGATCCTGGTATCCTTTTAGGTCCATTTCCCGTT
The DNA here is from genome assembly GCA_030674055.1 of Rhabdomys pumilio. Classification (NCBI taxonomy): domain Eukaryota; kingdom Metazoa; phylum Chordata; class Mammalia; order Rodentia; family Muridae; genus Rhabdomys; species Rhabdomys pumilio. The sequence goes on along the minus strand of JANHMN010000012.1, from coordinate 24,015,171 downwards.
CCCCTTTCTGATAGTTCTGTGGCACTCCCCTTGGTTCCCCCATGAAGGAAGGACAATCTGCCATGGGTTGCTATCCATCCCTCTGGCATGACATCTGCTAGACTGTCAAAGCAAAGTGCCCACTCCAAAGTGCTGAACTTGTCACACAGGAGGTCCTCAATAAATCTCATGCACCGAAGGACTGTGTTCAGGGGTCTAGAGGGCAGCAAGTGATGTAGGGCAACCTGGTGACCGTGCTTGCCAGGTATGCTCACTGAACACTGCTTCCAGCTACTCTATCCTGCCCAGCAGCTCAGCAGCTGTTTGGTGTCTTTTCTATGCAGACAAGGAGACCAAGGCTCCCAGGGCCAAGTCTACAGAGCTGGGGTTCCACACAAGACCTCCCTACCCTGGAGGATCAGCTCCCTGCACGTGCTTGGGTGGAGAGGGAACCCTAACAGGTTACTGCAGACCCCCAAGCAAGGGGCTTCCAGAGCTATGGAAGTCCCTTGCGAGCCCAGCACGACCTGAAGCACTATAGGTCTTCAATGAGGCAGCAAGACAATTTAGACCCAGACATCTGAGCAGCCTCATGATGGGGGGTTGGGGAGTAGTGAAGGGCATATCCCTAGGGAAGAGAAAGAGGGATGAAAGGGGCTAGACTATCACCAGACCACAGCCCCAGCCAAAAACACAGAATGCCCAGGAAAAGGCACCCAAGCCTGCTCCCCGCCCCTGGCTGAAAGGGCACAGGAGCATCTACCCATCATGATTAGTATTAGATAGAAGACGCGATGGAAGGTTCTGGAAGGATCAGGCTGGGGGTGGGGTAGCTCAAGGCAGTTAGGGTGGTTGCAGCTTCCTTCAGCAAGAGGGAAATGGAATCTCTGGGAGACCCCCCTCAAAAATAAAAACCACTCAAAATCACGCAGTATAAGGCCTGCCTTGGACAGAGCAAGCATAGCCCAAGGTCTCAGAGTCGCAGGCACTGTCCCCCTGAGGCTCGCCCACGCATGCCCTTCAACTACCAGACGTTCCCACCCCTGACTCATATGTCTCCACTGAGGCCCTGACAAGGTCTGTCATCCTACAGCCCCAGGCTGTTCTAACTGGGTCACCTGATTTCCAGTAATGATGATGTTGATAGAGAAGGGTCAACCATGAGTGACAGTCATGTCATGCTCCCTGCGTCAGACTGACCCACACATGTCACAGAGAGGTCTCACAGCACAAAAGCAGGTTCTGTGACTTCTTTTTCCATATGAAAAGATCAAGGAATAAACCAGTCTCTTTCCCAGGATAAAAGATCCAGCGCTGAGGCCCCATAGGTCTGTGAGGTCCAGGGTCAGCTGAGGGAGGATGACAAGCAGAAGCTTGTTTATCAGACCTGGTGACTTTTGACCTCAGAGATCCTTTCTCTGGCCACTTCCCCAGAGACACGCACATTCACAAAGACACACACACACACCACACACACACACACACACACACACACACACACACACACACACACCACTGCTCACCTCTTGCTGTTCAACTGAGGAGTATGTGAAAGAAAGGGGACCTTCAAAGGTAGCCCTGCCTTCCGCAGCCACCCACCTTGGCCCTGAAGTGTTACAAACATAGCTAAAGGTGGGAAGCTCCTACCTCAAGCAGCCTTGAAGACGGAGTCCAGGGTCTGGAGATACTCTTAACCTCTCTGGCCACTCAGTAACGTCTGAGACAAGTCTAAGTTAGAACCCTACCTCTGACCTCCAGCCTAGGGCCCTCATAAACCTGTCAGTCAACATAGCTGACTATACAGCCAGGTCCCAGGGCAGATTCCTTCTCTTTTCCTCACTAAGGACTATTCCCTAGGCTGAGACGCACTCTACAGGAGTTAGGACTGGATTCCACCTGTCCCACATACAACATGCAGCCTCTGAGCATTGACTCTAGCTACTCACCCTTTCCTCCACCCTTCTGGGCTAAGACATCACCACAATGGGCCCAGGGAAGGCCCTCATAGCCAAAATGGCTCACAACCTCCCACAGTACAGCTTGGGAAGAAGCCACTGCACCCTGATATTGGAAGAGGCTTATTCTTAAAGGACAACCATGACAACCAGGCTACCCCATCCCCAGGGGATCCTAAGACAAAGTTTAGCATCAAAGCCCGGACAGAAACTACAAAGGGAACTGAGTCAGAGATGAGCGTCTCCCTAGCTCCCTGTCCCCTGGGATGACCAGCAAGAGGTAGTGGGGTACCCTGGGCTCCCGGGGGACCACAGAGGGGCATCACCTGGCTGCAACATGGAGTTGTGGCGATATGTTCCCTGCAGTCCTACTGGAGACTGGGTCCACGGCCATCTCCTGTTCCGCAGCTTAGGTAGCAGACAACAGCTAGGCCAGCAGCAGACTGAAACCCAGGGCGAGCCCACTTCCTGTATAGAGGATGAGGGGCAAGGCCCAATAGGAGGTGGAGAGATGGGGGGTGATGAGGTAGCCTGAAACTCCACACACACACCTAGCACTGATAAGATCTCCTCCTACGCCCAGGGGCAGCCACCAAATGTGGTGGCACATACACGCTCACACAGTCACTGTGGTACAGGGACCTAGCTATGCACAGAACCTAAGGGGGCAGGCCCTTCTTTGCCTACTCCACCCCCACTACATCTCACACATGCTACCCTAACAACATTGTCTTCTGGCTGGTCTCACACACACACATACACACACACACACACACACACACACACACACACACACACACATGCAAACACATGCACACGCACATACTCGCTCCCTAACACCGAAGCCACCCACAGACACATCATCCCTCTAGGACCTAGAGCCTAGATATCCTCTTTGCTGACCCCCATTCTAGCCATCCTCCAGCCTCCGCTACATGCCTCCCTTTACCTGAGCCTTTTAAGATGCCCTTTACTCAGGCTAGCATTCAAAGGTGACTGGTTTTGAGGCTTGACAAGCAGTTTGATGCTCAGTGATTGGCCCTTCTATCACCTTCTTCTTTTCAGGGTTGTAAGTTCTAATCCTTCCTCTCTTGGTGAGATGGGGAGGGGGCTTTTATTTTTAACAACGAAGCCATGAATTTCTCCTTAAGTAAACGACCATTTATTGACATGTAGTATCCCAGGGCCATGGGCTGGAGGACTTCACTGCCCAGGGACTCCCTGTTTCTGTCTTCCCTTCATGTTGGTTTTAACACCAGGCTTGGGGAAATACAACAAGCTTCTGCCTCTTGGAGAAAAAAAAAGGAAGAGTTGTAAGAATTCTGTTCTCTGGACATAACAGCCATCAGCACCTTCAGTGGGCCAGCTTCAACTGCCACAAGAGAGCTTCAAGATTGGACCTGCTGCCCTTTATCTCCTCCCAAGAAGGGAAGGAGAGTAACACGAGACTCTCGCCTTGAGGTCCAGCTTCAGCTATGTGTAACTGGACTCAGGGGTACCTACATACTAGAGAGTGTAGGTTAGCCAAAGAAGTGACTCCATCTATGCAGCTATGGAGATATCATCATCCATGCTAGGCTGTGACTTTCCAGTGATACAATTGCTTGGGGGTCACCCATACTCATGTAAGCAACCTCTCACTCCATAAATGTGCACAATAAACTCACTAGCTCACCGAGCTAGTCTTCAGTGGAGCTGTTTCTTGATCTGTAGTTGGTGCCCTGGCTGGGATATGGGGGAACATATGCACACGCGCACACACACACACACACACACACACACACACACACACACACACACAAAATCACCAGAAATCTAGGAATACCAGAGGGTGAAATCAAAGAACCTCAAAAGAGAATTGAGATGAGCCAGCAAGGAAGGCAAGGAGGCACGGGGGCTGCCACTGCTAGGGACAGTCACCACCACTGTGTGACCTGCACTTGCTGAACTTCCGTTCACACAGACCTGTAAGATGAGATGCTGTCTTAGTTTTATAGCAGTGACAAAATTCCTGGACAAAATCAACCTAAAGGAGAAAAGCTTTATTGTGGCTTTTGGGTCCAGTCCCTGGTCACCTGGCTCCTGGGATTTTAGAGCTGCTACAGTGAAACACCACGCCACTGACAGCACTCTTGAAGTTCCACAGTGTGGGCCCAACAAGCTTCAGTTCTCTGACATATTAAGTTACAGCCACAGAAAATGGTTAATGACTCTCTCCTGTCCCACCTCCCTCCTCCCCGGGAAGATTCTTCTATAACAGCAGAAGGTAAGAAACATAACATAACCACAGTGACAGGGAAATTGACAGGCCAGGTTTCCTAAGCATAGAATACTTCTGGAAGCTTCTTAGGAAGCCATGGTGACCAGCTCTCAGATTGCATGTAGATTTTGGACTTAGCTCCTCCCTCCAGATAAATGGAATCAGTTAAAAAAAAAAATAAAGCGCATATAAAGTCAAAAGGAATAGTTGTCCCTAGGCAAAGTTAGAAACCACAAGTCTAGTTGTGAATGACCCAGTGTCCTCATAGCTTAGTCTATGGGGATGACCCTGACTGATCTGGCTGGTGCAAGTCAGGCCTCTCCCTCCTCCTCCATCTTCCCCTCACCCCTTCCTTCAGCCAGCAAGAACTGACTAAGCAGCCAGGCCAGGGGCTGAGAGAAGCACAGTCTTTACCCTTTACTCAGCGTCTCTGACCTGTGAGACATAGCAGGGGCACATAAAGGCATAAGGGAAAAAGGCAGGCTTGTGCTTACCACACCCCACCCGGCCTCCTTCCTAGACTACATTTCCCAGCCATCCTTATGGGGAGGTAGAACCTAGGACCCAGTACAGTCAGTGGGGTGGGAGATGAATGGCTTAGTCTATATCAAGGTCCTAAAAAAAAACAGTTTTGATTCATCTGTCTCTGTTTTTCCAGCCACCCTCTCTCTATCTCTCTACCTTTCTACCTATCTATCTGTAATGTCTGTCTGTCTGTCTATCTATCTATCATCTATCTCCCGTCCCCCTCTTCCTTACTGGGATTCCTGATCTGTAAGACAAGTGAGGCACAAACTTCACCTTCACCATCATCTGAGCAACAGCACGTGCCACTGGACATAGCGGGGTCCGTAGGACCAGGCACCATCCAGGTACAGAGGAATGTGCCAGCTTCCTTCCCATCTCTGGGATCACAAGAACTTCCTGCCCAGCAGCCAGAGTAGGCAGCCATGATGATCTTGCTTCAGCCCCAATCAGGTCATTTCACCGGCTTCTCCCGGGAGTTCCCAGAATCCCCATCCCACAACCTGAGCTTGGACGCTTATTCTGAATGGCTCTAGGCTTTCAGGTCTCAAGGAACCTCTCACCCCAGCTTTGCCCAGCCTGGGTACTACTACAGGTTATCAACTGACCATCATTTCATGTTCAGGCTTTGGGATTTTCATGTGCAGGACCCGCCTGGCATGCTGTGTCACAGGCAGGGCTCAAGCGTTCACAGAGCATCCTAACAGGAGATAGTAGAGTCAGTCCTCTTAGAGCCCTGGCCTGTTGTCTCGAGAAACCAGGATTTCTCCCAGGGAGTTGTAAGGAAGAATCTCATAGAAGCTTCTCAGAAGTCAGAGGCCTGACAGTACCCACCTAGTCACCCCAGATCTCTTACTGGGGATTGCTGTGTTTAAATAAACCTTGTTTACGAGGCTATCTTTCCTCGAATTTATTTATGCTCCTCTTTCTGCATCCTCACGGGGTTCCACTGGGAACAAACCTCCCTACATCCTCCTCTTTCACAGACACAGTTCCCAGACTACCCATTAGTGTAGCCAGTCCCACACAAGGACCCCATTTTCACAGGGGTTGTGTGATGTCTGCATTTGGGTTTCCTGGCCCCAATGTCCCTTCTTAGCTGTGACTTTCCCCCTTGTCCACCATATCATTGTCCCTGTTGGAAACTAAGCTATACTATACCCTCTCAGCTTCCTGTCCCCTCTGCACCCTGGACTCTAGGTTTGTGGCTCTGTACTGGATAGTTTTATATCAACTCGACAGGAACTAAAACTGTCTGAGAGGAGGGAATCTCCATTGAGAAAATGCTTCTATAAGACTGGGGTATAGGCAAGCCAGTAGGACATTTTCTTAATGCATGATTGACAGAGGAGGGCCCAGACCATTGTGAGTGGTGCCATCCCTGAGCTGGTGTCCTGGATTCTATAAGAAAGCAAGCTGAGCAAGCCATGGGGAGCAAGCCAGTAAGCAGCACTCCTCCATGGCCTCTGCATCAGCTCCTGCAGCCAGGTTCCTGCCCTGTTTGAGTTCCAGTCCTGATTTCCCTTCAGTGATGACCTGCCAGCAATGGGAAAGTATACAGTGAATAAACCCTTTCCTCCCCAACTTGCTTTTTGGTCATGGTATTTTGTCACAGGAATAGAAACCCTAAGACAAACTGCAGTGCTACTCCTCACTCAAGCTTCTGCGAGCCACCAGGATCCATTCTGCAGTCCCCAGATTTTAGTACCAACCCCTTCCACAAGCTCCTGTCCCCCTGCATCAGTAGGGCTCCCACTCCTCCATCTCATCACTGACCTGTTCCATCCCAGACCCCACAAGCTGTCTCCCACCCTTCCTACCAGCAGCGGAGTCCCAGTTCAGCTGCATGCTTCAACAGGAAAGAAGAAAAGGGCAGCTTAAAATGAGAGAGGATTTATTTCCCTCAAAAACCATAAGAAGAGGTCCAGAGGTGGCAGTCCAGGCTGTCAGGTGGCTTCATAAGGTCAGAATCTACAGCCAACTGTCGGCCTCCCCAGACACCCTCAACAACCACTCTGCTGCCTCCTCACAGACCAAAAGAGCTGTTTGGATACCATCCGTCACATCCTCATTCCTCCAGCTAGAAAGCAAAGAAAGAAGCAAAGGGCATGTCTCAGGCTATTTAGGACCCCTCCACAAAGTCACCTGGCTATTTCTTTTGGTATATGCACATGTGTGGTATATGCGTGTGCGCACACGTGTGATGGAGGGACACTGTGCAAGCATGCAGAAGCCAGAGATAGATGTCAGGTTCCCTTGAGTCAGAGTCTCTCAGTGGATCTGGAGTCAAGTCAGCACACAGGGAGTGACTGCCATCCTGGGGATTACAATAGAGTGTGAGAGCACTTCCAACCTTTATGTGGTTTGCAGGAATTAGAACTCAGCCCTTTCTGTGTGTGCAATAAGAGATCTTGCTTGTTTAGCCACCTCCCAAGCCCCTCTGCCTTACTTTTACAGAAGAGTCACGCTGAACCTGTAGTTCACAAGTTAATAGATAGGCTAACAGTGAGACCATGGGATCCTCCTGTCTTTGCCAGATCTGGAATTGAACTCAGGACCTCAGGCTTACACAGCAAGCACAATACCCAGTCTGCCCTACCCACCCTCCCCGCTCAGCCTGGATGGCATCACTCATCTAGGTGACACCATGACCCACCTAGATACCACTTCCTCACAAATGCTAAGACCTGCCAAGGAGCTAAAGAAAAAAACCCATCCCCCATGGCATCAGCCTTACTGATGGCCCAGATTCTAGTCTTCTCATTGGCCAAGAGCTTAACAGGTATCTGACTCCAAGTTCAGTCCCTACATCACTGAAAGCTTCCCATCCCAACTGATAAAGGGCACAGGGTAGGAAGAAAGCTCAGAGGGACCCAGCTGAGATAAGGACAAGGAATGGTGTCTTACTGCTGTTAACAGACATCATGACCACAGCAACTCTTATATAGACAACATTTAATTGGGCTGGCTTACAGGTTCAGAGGTTCAGTCCATTATCATCAAGGCAGGAGCATGGCAGCATCCAGGCAGGCATGGTGCAGGAGGAGCTGAGAGTTCTACATCTTCATCTGAAGGCCGCTAGGAAAAGACTGGCTCTCACATTGTTAGGAGGAGGGTCTCATTGGTCACCCCACAGTGACAAACTTCCTCCAACAAGGCCATACCTCCTAATAGTGCCGCTCCCTGGGCCAAGCATATTCAAATCACCACACATAGTTTTGTGGCTAGTTTCTGGGGACAGCTACTCTTCCTAGGGACATCCCATCCACCATGACACCAATGACAAAGCTAGAAGGTGCCAATCCTCTATGGCTCCTTTCTCAGCCCACTCCCACACCATCCTCCCTTCATAGTCCTCACCTCCTCCCTGGGCCCCTGATCTACAATGCGTTCTCCCATGATGCAATGGAAGCCATCTGCTCCCCTGGCTATTCCAGCACCATTGACAGCATCAACAGCAGCCCACACAGCTCCACACGGGTCCCATCAGATTCCTTCTGCACCCATCTCTGCTGACAGGGTTACCAGTACCTGGGATTTCTCAGGGCTAAGACAAGGACAGAGCTGGCCACCCTGCTCTTCCTCAGAGCAACTCAGCCTCTGGGCTGAAGCCAGGTTTGAGATCTATGCTAGGGCCAGTGTTTCCGATCATAGCTTTGCTGTGCAGGTTGTGGGATTCATTCAGACTGGCAGAGCCTGAAATGACCTGACCTTCACAAGACAGCTTCTGTGGGAGGGAGGAAAAAGGGAAAGAGAAAGAGAAGTGGCCATTTCAGATACAGTTGCACACAGTGGGCCTGATGACATTTCCATTGATGATGGACCACTAATGCCACAGCAAATACACAAGATGCCACGGCCAGCGGCCGGCTGACCTTGAAGCTGCCTCAGCTTGTGTAAGTATCTCTTATGGTGATCGGGCAATGAAGAGCCTTCCTAACTCAAGATGAATTTCTCAGAATGAAGGAATCCCTTCCTTAAACAGTACCTGAGAGGAAGGCAAAGCACAGAGGATGCTGGGGACAGTCCATCTTTGAAGTCTCAAGAAGTTTGCTACCCAAGGAATTTCTAAATGTAAGCCATATCGTCACACATGCCTAAAATGATTCCACTTTTCTGGTAGACACTCTGACATCTATTGACATCTCGAGATATGGCCCAGCAATCATGCCTAACATGCCTCCAACAGAGATCCACACAGGAAACGTGTGGAGACTGATAGTGTGCTCATGGAGCCAAGAGACCAGAGGCGGAAAAGCAGGAGTCTGGTAATGAGTAAATGGGAAAGAACAAGTGTGGCTGGAAGGAATAGAAATTTAACCCCTGTTCCCTGACCTGGCATGATCCCAAGGTGTGTGTGTGTGTGTGTGTGTGTGTGTGTGTACATGTGTACACACACGCACATACATGCACATGTATGCATGCAAGCACATGCTGTGAGCTAGAGGATCCTTGCACTGAATGACTCCAAGTAGGAAAGCCAGTCCCCCTAGGACAGGCTTGAACTATATATCCACTGTGGTCTCCTGGGAAGACGGCTAGGAGCCCTGTTTCATAGGACACAGCATCTCCTTCTGAAAATAAACTAAAACTAAAACTTGAATGTAAAGGGAGGTCCCCTTCGTACGGCCTCCTATCAACCACGATCTCTGTAACCTTATCATACAGTCTTGAGCGTACCTCAAGTCCTGCGGCCCAAAGGAGCTCCAGGCCGCAGAGCCCAGGGAGCAAAGCATTTTGTCCATAATTACAATGTGATCATGGCTAGGTGACCTAATGCAGGTCTCCTTGCTGCCTTGCCAGAACGTGCCCTTAGGGACAGCCAGGAGAGCTGTGTAAAGCCCATGACCACGAACAATGCCCATTCCCCCCACCCCGCCCCCGTGGGAAACGGGTAAGGCAAGATTCTCTGTTTGTTCTGTTCTCAAATGTTCTGTTTGCTCGTTTCTCAAATGGGTTTCGCCAAGATCTCTGATCTTTCTCAGAAGACAGACTAGGTGTCACCTCGAGGAAAGGACGTGTGATGTTTGCAGAACACCTGTGAGAAGCTCTTTCTGGAAGCCCTGCTTCCCTTCTGTTCTGAGTTAATGTTTTTATTAAAGAATTGAATGTCTAAATGTCCATTTGAAAAGGCTTTGCCTAGCTGTCTTCTCGGCCTACGTGTCTGCTTGGGGGAAGCAGAAATCAGGGTTAGAAATCCACTCCACCTTGGAATGAGACCCCTCCCCAACTGTGTGCGGTGTAGCTCCAGTGCTTGGTGACTAGAGACTCCAAAGAACAGGGGACCTTTTGTGCCCTGAACAGCAAAGATGCTATGTGGGACAGAGAGCAGGAACAAAGCTGTATGCAGACAGCAGAGTAATCCTCCTCTGGCCCTGCCTGTGACACCCAGCCATGTCTGTCTCGGCACCACTACAAGAATCTAAATCAGCTCAGATTGAGAGGAGAAAGGCAGAGTGTCTTCCCAGTTCTGGTCACAGGTACAACTGGGTACCATCTATCAATGGAGCATCCAGATATCAATGGGGTACCAGATATAAATGGTGTATCTATATATATACTCCCCAGAATCACAGGGCTATGCTGGGCTCCTGAGGAGCAGGAGTTCTGGGGTGGTACAAAGTCCCCAGCAGGTGCTGGGCCACTGATGAGGATTCACAGAAGTGGGGGGGGATGGGACCGCCTGCCCTGGCCGAGCTGTGGCCACCTGCACCTTCCAAGCAGTGATTGCACACTGGGACCACACAGCAACCAGACAAGAGACTCCTGCCATTACTTAACATGTGTGAAAGGACACAGCAAGGGTCACCCCAGCTGCAGTGTAAACACAGGATAAACCCACTGACATCTGCGGGACAAACAGACATTAGCTAAATTGTGACCCCAGCCTCTTGACCTCCTAATATTAAGGACTGTTCATGTGCACAGCCAGAAAGAGTGTGGCTCCCTTACCGTTGACAATAGAACTATGAGTCCAGGTGCCCTTGTTCCTAGATGGTGGCAATGGCAGCTTTCCCTGAGGAGGGACTGAAGGAATGACAGCTCAGGACTGAGGGAGCCCATTCAAGATGTAAGATTCTTGTTCTGAACAGGAGCAGGGGCCACATGGGCACAGGAAAGAACAAGCAAAGCCTCAGGCACCATGAGAGGGAGGCAGCCCGGTATCCCTCTTAGCATGGACAGGGTCCCCAACTGCAGTTGGAAGGATAGGACTGACTTTATTTCAGATGGATGGGGGCAGGTGGAGAATCTGGCAGGCTGGTGAGGAATGCTGGCTCAATACTGCCAGCAAACCCAGAATTTGCAACAACAGCTGACCATGAGCTATTGTTAAGTTTTAACTGGGGGAGGGGTGGCCGAGGCAAAGTCTCACACAGTATCTTAGGATTCATCTTGAACTTGGAGCAATCCTACTGTCTCAGCTTCCCATGTGATGGGATTGCAGGTCCATCCATCACCCCAGCTTGAAGATTGGGAGTTAAAGGAGTTTGAAATCCTCCCACCTAAATGATTAGCCACTGATTTCTGACTTAAATGCACAACCAACCACCGACAGCTCAGCCAACACAGAGAACACACTGCTGGATGTCACTGCCGTGTAAGGGGGAAGTGTATGCTGAGGGAACAGGGAGAGGAAGTGGAAACTTCTAGTTTCTTTGGAAGGTCAGTTATGACAAACGATGGTTTGCTGGGGCACACAGATGAAAGGATGTCTTGCTAAAGGGGACACGAGAAAGACTGTTTATCTGAAGAAGACACAGGTGAAGGAATGTTTTGCTATAGCAAACACGTGAAAGGACACTTGATGAAGGAGTATACATATGACCCCACAGTGGGAGAGAAGCACTGGGCATTGTTTTTTTTTTTTTTTTTTTTTGGCTCCACCTTACTATTCTTCACTAACAACACGCGTGTACTGGTTCGCCTTATATAGCATTGTTGAGCTCAACTTGTGGAAATGCCGCCATTGAGAGAAACTCACCCAAGAACTGCTTGTGAGGTTCCTGCAGCAGCTTGCCACTTCCAAGGCCTCAGGCTGGTTGGTGAGCCTTGTGGTTTCTTCAGGACTGAACTACAGCTGCTGGTTTGTATTTGGTGTTTGCTGTGGGACTGAATTGCTACCAAAAAAGATTGTGCTCACCCCCAAAGAACTATTGCTGAACAAGTCCAGTTCCCCCACAGCCTAATAACTTTTCTCTTCCACTACCTCTGCTGGGTGGTGGGCTAAAGGAAAGGTTGAACCCTTATTTAAAGTAGGTTGCAAAAAATGTATGCCTACAGGGAAATGACATGGGACCCTCCAGAGAGGGCCTTTCTTCTCAGCTGCTGTCCCCCGGCATTTATCTTATGACATTCTACTTGTTTCCATGGCAGCCTTGTAAACCTTTCCTGAAGGTGTCTCCTGGCTTAGGGGTGTCTCATGGGTTGAAGGTGTCTCTTTCTTTAGGAATCTTGGTCCCTATGCTTGCTGGTTAGACTTTATTGTCAACTTGACACACCTGGGAAGAGTATGAGCCTCACCTGCCCAGATCTGTGACCATATCTGAGAGGAATTATCTTGACTGATGATGGATATGGGAAGACTCAGCCCACTGTGGGTGGCACCATTCCTTAGTCTCATGGCTCTAAGCGATATAAGGAAGCTATCTCAGCGTGGGCTTGGGAGTGAAGGGGTAAGCAGTCTTCCTCTATGGTGTCTGCTTTGACTTCTTGCCCTGACTTCCCTCAGTGATGGATTATGACCTGGAAGTATAAACCAAATAAAGCAACTTTCGTCCCAAGCTGCTTTTGGTCAGGATGTTCTAGTATAGCAACAGAAACCAAACCAGGACAGATACCAACCCACAAGCCACAATCCCAGCCTCCCTTTCATTTCCTAGCCTCTCTTGCAGCTAGGTAGAGACCAGGCTTCTCAATCAGAAAACACACCCTCCTTGCCCCGTTTTAGAGCCAGAATGCCCAAGGACCCTCTCCCAAGGAATTAACGCCTCACCTGTTGAGTAGCTGGCATTGAGTAACGATGTGACGTGTAAGAGATGTTGTACAGCTCCCTCCCCATACTGCTCTTAGCAGGATCAATTTCTAAGTGTGAACCCGGGAGAGCTTCCAGTTTTCCCACGGTTTGCTAACTACCCCAGAACTCCCTCCCTAAACATCATCCTCTCCCCTGGAGTGTCTATACTACTTTCCTTCATTTTTTTAAAAAACAAGTTTCTATGTAGCCTGAGTTGGTCTTGAACTTGCTACGCAACAGAAGATGGATTTGAACTCGGGATGCTCTTGAGTGCTGGGACTGAAGGCCTTCACCACTACACTCAGGTTATGCAGTACTGTAAACAGAACCCAGGACTTTGTGCATTAGGCATGTACTTTCCCAGTTGAGCTACATCTCCAGTCCTTTTTTTCTTGTTTGTTTGTGTGTTTGTTTTGCAGGGCATGGAGAGGGGGGAAACAAAATCTCGTGTATCCCTGGTTGGCCTTAAACTTGATTTGTATGTAGCCTAATTTTTTGCCTCAGCCTACCCAGTACTAGGATCACAGGTGTGGGCTGCCACACCCAGCATTGCCTGCTCCTATTAATGAAGAATGGTTCTCACACCTTTTCACTGTCTTCTTCTGGAAGAATCCACACCGTGAGTGTAGGACACATCCTACACATGGCCTCTCAGTCCCTGACAAGGGATGTTCTTAAGCAAGGAGAGTATGGCAGAGAGAAGAGGTCCTAAGACAGTCACTCCACCATGTACAAGGATTCACAGTCTCTCCCTGCAGCCCCCCTTAAATGCCTTCTTCTGCCTCTTCAGTCAGACTTATCCAAACCCAGCCCAGAGGCTACGGCAAACCTAACAATTCTGTTCTCAGAGAGACCAGTCATCTGAGTATGATTATCTGGGAATGTACTGGCAATGCAAATTCACTGGGGCTTGAGAGGTGGCTCAGTGATTACGAATGCTTGCTGGGAAATCATGACAAACAGAGTTTGCACCCCAGTACTTTCTTAGTGAGCTCAGCATTGTGAAGACACCTGGAAGTCCAGCACAGAGGAACCTGATACCCTATTCTGACCTCTGCATGTGTCTTGGGAGCCGACTTTAAGCAGAAAGCGGCTAGAAAGCAGCTATCAGCTTTGCAGCCATCTTGAGCCATTTACCCTGATAGAGACTTGGTTTTCAACAGCCTACAACAGCTGAAGCACACTCTGATATCCCACATATCTTGTTTTGCTGTTAAGTGCCCCCAGCTGCAAGGAGCACGTGGTATCCACGCCTACAAGGCATGCGGTGCACGTGTTGTCCACGTGCTATCTACTCCATATATGCCTGTAAGGCGCACGTGCTGTCCACGCCTGTAAGGCTTACGTCATATCCACACCTGCAAGGCACGTGGCAAAAGCCTATAAATACCCAGGATTTCCTTGGTGTGTATGTGTGTGTGTGTGTATTTTTGTGTGGTGTAGTAGTAAGTGTAGTGGTGTGTGGTGGAGACAGTAAAGAAGACTTTACTACAGATCCTCTGGCTTGTCTCTATTCTTCGCGGCTCTTCCCCTTCTTCCCCCCACTCTCTCTCTTGCTAAACCCGGACCTGCGGAACAGAGCGGGCCGCTATAGTTTGGCCGCCAAGCGTAGGGCAGCTCAGGGCTTTTACACATGTGTGCGCATACACATACACACACACTCTCCAATGCACACTCACAGCCACACAGTCACACAGTCATACACACACACACACACACACACACACACACACACACACACACTTGAGGAGAGAGAGATTAGATAGATAGATAGATAGATAGATGATAGATAGATAGATAGATAGATAGATAGATAGATAGATAGATGCATAGATATGTACATAGATGCATAGATGCATAGATATGTACATAGATGCATAGATAGATGGAAGGATGGATGGAAGGATTGATGGACAGACAGACAGACAGACAGACAGACAGACAGACAATCAAATCTTTAAAAAGAGAAATGCAAGTTCACAGACCCACTGCAGCTGCAAGTGGGTGGCAACCCTCTCCTGCTGCTGTGATTTGGGTCCAGAATGTCCCTCCAAAGCCCATGGAGATTTGGTCTCTATCTTGGCACCATTGCAAACAAGCCCTTGGCGGGTACGAAAAAGACCATTCACTATTCTCTTCCACTCTTGCTTCCTGGTCACGAGATGAGAAGTCTGGCTTAGCTGAACACTACCATCAGGAAGTGTAGTCATGGGCCCAAAACAACAGGGCCAGGCTCTACAGACTGACTCAAAACCATGGAGTCATAAAGAGAAGCCTTTCCTCTGTCTTGGTATGTGTTCCAGGAACAAATGGCTGACTAATACAGCTGCTTCCAGAAAAGCCTAGAATGTATCTATCCCAGGACAGTGCTTCAGGGCCTTCAGGGCCTTAAACAAGGAGTAACAAACAAGGGACCATTTAAAGGTGTACAGAATCCTGAAGGAGATCAGAAGTGACAGCTCTCTGATTATAGCAGCAAAGGAGAGTAACAAGCAAGGACACAGTTTTCTCTTGTCACCTGCCTGCCCCAGTCAGGTCACTTGGCCCCCAGGCCCCTCTGCCTCTACCATCCCTGGCAGCCTAATGTTTTTATCACATAGAGCCTGTTGAGACAAGCAAGACACGATGGTAATTAAAATGATTTCACCAGCCAGACATTAGCACTGATTGTTTTCAACCAACACTAATCTAAGGGCTTAGTGCGTGTCACATCATTTAATCTTCTCAACACCGAGTGTACTCAGAATTCTCCTAATTCCTTGCTCTTGCACGAGAGGAAGCTAGGCGCAGAAACTGGCCCATTTCACAATTCCAAAACATTAAAGCTCAGATTCCAACTTAGCCGTGCCACAAGAGAGGTCCGCTCTATCTTGCATCTATGTACAATTATTTATTCTGAGAGGGGAGCATGCCATGCGTGTGGTGTGTCACATCACACATGTGGAAATCAGAGGACAACTTGTGAGTTATCAGCTCTATCCTTCCAACACATAGGTCTCTGAAATCAACTCAGGTTGTCTAGCTTGGTGGTAAGCCCTCTTAATCACTGAGCCATCTTAACAGCCCAAGCCTGACACACCCTCTCTCCCTCCCTCTCTCCTTCCCTCTTTCTCTCTTTTAATGGCGTCTTGCTGTGTAACTCTGATTGGCTTGCTGCGGCTCATTGTGTAGGCCAGGCTGGCATTGAACTCAGAGATCCACCTGCTTCTGCCTCCTGAGTGCTGGGATGTGCCACCAAGCCAGTTTATCAAGCCAGACACTTAACCCCTGGGTGATGTTTGCCTCACAAGCTTGTTTGTGACTACTCTGTGACTGATGAAACCAAGTCACAACGATTTAGTTTAAGGATCGGTGTTAGCCTCGTTTTTTTGATTCTAGAACCAGGCAACCAGGCAACACTTTCATAAAACGGAATAAGAGTTCCAGAAACTTCATTCCCAAGCTTGGCTTGTGGAGTAACAAGTAACCAGGCTTCTTAAGTCTCAGAGGTTTTGACTATAGGTTTCCCAAGTGACCATGTGACCAGGCTTCTCCAATCACAGGCCTTGACTCCCTATCTTTGTTTGGAAGTGAGTCAAAGAGATGGGAGGCCCAGAGGCTGGTGAGGGTGGCTACAGGCCTTCCTCCATTGCTGTTTCTCTGAGCCCTCAAGCCTGAACCCCAATGCCTTTTAGAAATCCCAGAAACTACCCGACTCTCTTTTGCCGATGACAAAAGCTGAGTTGATTTCCATACTTTGCAGCTGAAATTCCTTATGGTGTAGGTGCCTCAGTGAGCACTCAGTAAGTACAGATTGAAGGACTGTGGTGAGAGAGAAAACTGGCATCCTGTGAAGGGGCAGCCAGGAGCATGCCCACTTCCAACTTTCTACCAGGGTCTTAGAATCAGGTTGACATCATCACATGGCATGCCCTGGTGTTCAAGGGTGCCTAGGTACCAACTTCATTCTGCAAGGCTGGTGATGGGAAGAGAAGGGGCAGGCCCCTGTATTAAAGGCTAGTATCTTGGCAGATTGCCCGTGAATCCCCTGCACACCCAAGGGGCTAGCTCTCCAAGCACTAGCTGCTTTGGGCAGCTGGATAATACAGTTCATTCAGGTCACAAACCTCACAGAGGGAGCAGAGCCTACATTTGGTGGCTGGCTGGTTTCGCTTTCAGGGTGACTAGAAGGTATTCAGAGAGGCCCATCTTGCACAGAAGGATAGGGTCCTTTCCTTACAGTCTCTGTAATCAGCCTTACTCCTCAGAGCTGGGGGAACACCCTCCTCATCCCCATAGGACGCCTCTATTTTAGGCCACAAGCCAGGGTGCTGAGAGGAGCTAAGGGTCCTGGGGGCCAAAGCTATCACACTGGCTAACTCCACGTCTCTACACATCTTATTTCCTCTCTACTCTACCCAGCATTCAAACCACAAACATGCTCAACCCGACACAGGCAGGCTAGATGAGTGGTCTCCCTCCCAGGATCCTCCCTGCCTCTTTAGCCCCACCCTTGGCACATGTCAGAGCTGGGTCCTAACAAGGCCACCAACCCACCAAACCCAGGTCTGTCATCTTACTAGGCCCATGTTAGTCCCACTAGGCCATGTTCCTCAATTCACTTAGGCCCAGGTCTCTCAGTAGACCCAGATCAAGCTCAACAGGCCTTAGTCCCTCATAGCACTAGGCCCAGGTCAAGCCCACCAGGCCCTGGTCCCTCATAGCACTAGCCCCCAGTCCCTTCCCTGGAACAATCACAGTTGTGAAGCCACAGACCACAGGAACAGGTGGTGGTTGATCTGAGTGAAATAGAACAAACCAGAAGGATGTGAGTGGTACACAAACTCTGGAGGACAGAGCCCCACACCAGAAGACAGGCTCTTGAACAGCTGAAGAAGCCCTACGAGATCCACCCACACTGAAATCCATTTCCTGGCCTAGATCCCAGGACACTGGCTAAGTGTGAATCAGGAATCACCTCCCGGGTAGAGCAGAAGAACTTCCTCAGTCAGCTCTCTCATAAATCCCAAACTACAGGAAAGGCTCTGAAAGAGAAACGGCCACTGGTAGAGATCAGAGGCCTGTGAGCTAGGAGCCACGCAAACAAAGCCTGGACCTAAGATGCCCTTCCCGCTCCCCCTCCCCTTACCTCACAGGAGGCCAGTTCAGGTTGGTTAATCCTGAGTCGATTTCCAGTAAAGGCACCCTCTGACTGCCAGAGTCCACCTTGGGCTTTGTGCAACCTTCAAGAGAGGTGGGGCTCTCCTCAGACACTGAGTGAGACTCCCTGTGCTTTACACCTCATTCCCTGAACCCCAACCTCTTAGGAAAGGGCCAAGCAGGATCAGGGCTGTGCAGAAACTCACCTCCACTGATATGTGGGCTTGAACTCAGGAACCCAAGACCTTGATCTCTGGGAACTTCTGGAGCTCAGGGTTGAACTGAACTGACCTGTTCAGTTCAGGTTGAGCAGAAGGTGCTAGCTAGGCCCCAGGCTCTTCTTGTTGGTCGAGTTTGCTGCAGGCAGCTCACTCATGGTGCTGGGGATGATCCTGGAGAAATGACTCCCACTGAGTTTAAGTAGCACGAAGCAGTATGAACCCAGGAGCCCAGGACCCTCAGACTCAAGTTTTTCTCTCAGGGATACCTGCCACAAGCCTCGACTGTCACCCGTGTCACAGACAAGCCTATGAAAGGTGACGCATTGCATGCAGATAGAGCTGAAATGCATCTGTACACACACACTGTAGTATGAGGGGGCTCTTTCTGCAACTCTAGTCCTTCTATCTTATAAAAATAAGGGGTCAGAGATCAAGCTGGGCCTGGCCTACACACCCAAGGGCCAGAGGAGAGGTCGAGATAAACTGGCCTTGGGTGCTCTGTTGAGGAGGATGTGGCCGAGGCTTCAGGCCTGTGGTTTGAGCCTGGCAGCCTGGCTGAAGCCACCTGCACCTTTCATGCAGGAAGCAGGGGCGGCAGGTGTAAAGGGGCAAGAGAGTGGGTGGGAGTGGAGAGGCTGGGAGGTCTGTGGTTTGGGCTGTAAGGCTCACCAAGCTAGCGTGGTCACTTGAGGAGGTGCTGGGTGAGCCCTCGCCACCAGGCCCTCTTCCTGGGTCTCTCTCAGCTCTCTTCTGTCCGATGCCTATCCTAGCTCAAGGCCTAGAACATAGACTCACCCAGTGTCTCAGAATGGTCACCTCAAAGACACAAAAGAAGCCGTATTGCCGACCCAAGCAGAGCACTGAGACAGATATAAGGGAAGAATGCCCCCACCAGAATGTTCTGGAAGCTGTAACCTCCCCAGGTAACAACAATTAACACCTCCTCCATCCTAACATTAGTTCCTAACTGTACCAAGTGCACATGCCCAGAACATGTCAGAGTCTCAGGCCCCACCCAGACCTACTGGGTCAGAACCCATTACTTAGTGAGACCTCAAGTTGATTCATATATACACAGAAATTCAATTGAGTTCTGACAACAACCTTACAGACAGTGCTTCTCATGCTGCTCCTTGGATGAGGAAACTGGGGCAGAGAGAGGCTAGCCTAAAGCCTCATAGGTGGGAAGTGTCAGGGCTGGAAATTAGAACCAGGGCTTTCTGGCTTCAGAACACATAATCTTTTCTTCTGGCTCACTGCACCTTTGGAACAGGTGGATACTTGAGGTACCACTGGCTATGTTGGATCTGGCCAGTGCATAACCCTGACTTTGGAAAGTTGTCTGTGGCCTTCCCCCTGTTTCTCTGGTCCCTGCTTATCAAGGGAATCTCTGATAGGACAGGTTATATGCATTAGGGATTAACTAAATTACCAATAATTCGTCACATAAAAGAAAGAAAGAAAAAAGCACCCTTCTCCTTAGAGTTGTTGAGCGGAGAGCAAATCCAGGTTTGAACTCTCTGCTTCATGCTTCCTGGGTCTTCCATGCTGTCTGTCTCCTATTGACTGAGTCTGAATCTATCCCTGCCTGAAGGCTGTCTCGTGAATCTGTTTGTTCCTGTGTGTCTATTCCTATGTGTCTGTCATGTGTGACTTGGTCATCTTTGTGTTCTGTCTGTGTGTCTGTTGTGTCTGTCCCTCACAAAGGACTTTGCTCTGTATTTATCGAACAGTGCAGAAAGCATCACGTGGAAAAGGAACGGGACACTTTACACAAATCTTTAACAGTAACTACAAGGGATTGAAGTCTCTGACTCCAACTGATCCCAACCAACCCAGACAACAAACACTGCTACAAACATAACAGTGTACCAACTAGTGTTCATAAACAGATGTTTTCAACTTTTGTGGTTGATTGTAGAAGGCTCCTTTCAATGTCTGTATTTACTGCTTTGAACAGATGATACACTTGCATTGTTCTGGGTCGGGGCCATGGAAGAGTATACAACGTAAGGTTACAGTTATACATTAGCTTAGGTCATAGAAGTTGGTTACATGGGAAATCCCAGACAAGTAAGGTTGGCTGCTCCTTAGTTCTCTTAGACGCAGGTTAAACAAACAGGCTGAATACACACACCAGTAGGCTAGCAGTCTTAAGTGATCTCAAAGTGCATGGTTAACCCTGGCTATGAGGTCCAGCAAAAGTTCCAGTCTCTTAGTATGTAAGAGATATTTTCATAATACTGCACTGCCATTTGAATTTTGCTTTTCCTGGGCACTAAAGAAAAAACTGCCTTGAGTCAATGGCAAACCATTCATTAATCTTCTGATGTGAGAGTAAAGGGTCTCAGGAGGCCACGCCACCATCTAGGAGTCCTGAATCCACTCAAGGGGAGAGACAACAGATATTGTCATCAAATGGCTACACTTGGAGTTTGTATGACCCCGAAAGAGGAGGCCTGGCTCCTGGAGAGTCAGGAAGACCAGCCTTGACTGGAAAAGAGGCAGGAAGAGGCAGAGCAACATGGCCCGCAAGCTTGGCTGGCTAAAGCTGATGCCTTAGAGCTTCCTTCTTTCCCAAGTCCAGCCCGGATCCAGTCCCGACCTTCCCCGGAAGGACCACGCTGCTGTGAGGAGTTTAAGGTGAGTGTGTGTGTGTGTGTGTGTGTGTGTGTGTGTGTGTTATTTGCAGTATGTGTGTACAGAAGACTGAGGGAATCTTTCCAGCAAAAGTGAGTCACCTACATATACCCAGCTGGCAGAGGACCTCTGTGGACAGCTGAGAGTCCCCACACTCTCAGATTTCTGGAGTTCTGGTTTCTTGGAACTCTGCCATTGCTGCTGAGGGACCTTTCTCTTTACTGACCTGGAAGGGTCTCTTGACTCCTGACTGCTCCTGCACACATGCACGAGTGCGTACACACACACACACACACACACACACACACAGCAGTGTGTCCCAGGCACATTCAGTGAAACTGGTGTGTTATACACAGAACCTGTACTTCCTGCCTGGGCAGTGAGGCTAGTACATGCTTTCTACATTCTTTTTTCCCTTCTTACCCCCAAATACCCACCTGTGACACTTCTGCCTGAGGACTGTGTACACTAAAGGCACTCTAACGCCTTTAAGAGAAACTGAGATAAAACACACAGGCTGATACCAGTAGTTGCCACCAGGGGGAATTATGGGCTCTATCCTGGTTTCCAGGCAGTACCAATCAGCAAGAAGTGAGCTGAACACAAAAAGCCAGCCTGTGGGGAACTTGGATAATAGGCCTGGGCTCAGAGAGGACAGCCATCATTCTTAGTTCACACAGCAGGGCAGGATGTAAACTCTGATCTTCCAAACACCCTGTCCATGAAGGCTTCCTGTCCACTTCGGGCATCTGTCCCCATCCTGGCCCCGGGTCCTCCCAACCTTACTAACACCAACAGTTTCCTGCTTGATTTCACTTGCCTTATATATACTCCAGCACCTAAGCAACCCAGTGCTAGTAGACTGATCTCCTTGGTGTGTTCTTGGCTGCTGTGCCTAAGCCAGGAGTGGCTCAGGGTAGGGGCTCCAGCTATCCCACTGAAAGGGAAGAAGGGAGGGAGGGAGGGAGGGAGGGAGGGAGGGAGGGAGGGAGGAAAGAAAGGAGGAAAGAAGGAACAAGGAAGGAAGATAAAAAGTGGAAAGATAGGTAAATAGATGGGCAGATGGAAAGATGGGCGGGTAGACAGATTGATGGGTAGATGGACAGACAGATGGACAGATGGATGAATGAATGGATGGGTGGATGAGTGGACAGATGAACAGATGACCTGAAAACAAGCTGAAGAAGCATCTATTGATCCTTTCTTTATTCCAGGAAGAATCTGCTGGTCTCGCTGGCAGCTCCAGGCTGAGTCCCGTGGAATAACCAGGGTGTGAGGAATTTGCATGCTAACCAAGGAGCTCTCTTAACACTGGGGGAGAACGGATGGAAATCATAATGAAGGTAGCATCAGTGCAACATCCCTTGGCCTAGATTTTTGTGACAGCCCTGGTAGAAAGAAATATTAAATCCATATGACTTGATTCTAAACCCCTCAAGACTTTAAGCTAAAGTGACAGGAAAAAAAAATCATTCGGCGGGGGGAGGGGGGAGCACATATACAATTTTGTCCTTAGAAAATGTGGTCACCACAAGTGTAAATGACCTGGATTGTGCCTAGTTTGAAATGTATACAAAGGCCAAAAAATATACCAGAGCCTGGCTGAACCAGAGCAGACAGGGCAGGCTTCTAGAGGAAGTAACTCCAGCGGCCCCAGTGACCCCAGTGATGCCTGTGATGCCTGTGATCCCCAGTGTCCTCAGTTCCTTGATTCAGTGCAACAACATGCAAAGGCAGTTGATGTAGGCCTCGACCCCAACTTTGCCACCTCCTAGCTGTGTGATCTTTGTGAATTACAGTGCCTCCTTGAGCCCCTGTTTCCATAGCTGAAACAATGAAAAGCCATGGACATCTTGTGTAGGAATGGAGCAGCCCTGCACAGGAAGCCTGGCACACAAGGCATGCTGTGAACAGGAACATCCCCGGGGACAGTGCTGCTTCTTAGCTTTTCTGGATACGAGGAAGTACAGTGGGAAACATCCCCATAGGCTCGGGTGCTAATGGCTCTCTCCCGACTGGGAGCCTAGAAACTGTAGGAGGCAGGGCAGCTGGAGGAAGTAAGACACTAGGAGCATGTCCTTGGGGCTGTGTCTTGTTCTGGCCCTCCTGTCTGTCTGTCTCAGTCTGTGTCACTCCTCTCCCCTTCTCCTCCTTCCTATCCACCATGAGATGAAGAAGCTCAGCCACCACACACACTCCTCCTGCAGCCATGATGTCTTGCTTAAGTGCATGAAACCAAACCACCAAGATGGATCCCTCCATCCCCCCACCTAGGAAAAGCTAAAATAAATCATTTCTCTCTTTTGAGATGTTCCACCAGATATGTTTTGTCACAGCAGGTTGGTACTGGAAAAAGCAGATGCTGTGACCAACCTTGACTGGGTGTCTCTGGATTGTCTGGAACTGCCATGCAGGAAGAGATGGAAAGGGTTTGAGGATGTGAACTGAAAGTCTGGAGCCACTGGAAGCAGAGTGTGGCAGGGAGTCCTGACAGGAGCTTAGGATGCAGGCAGGAGCATGGAGCTGGAGCAATGGCCATCTGTCTGTCCATGCTTACTGTCCACGACATGAGCTCACTTGGGGACTGGACTTGAAGTTATTCATGTTACAGTGAGAAAAAACTCATCCGAGAGCCGGGCAGTGGTGGCGCACGCCTTTAATCCCAGCACTTGGGAGGCAGAGGCAGATGGATTTCTGAGTTCAAGGTCAGCCTGGTCTGCAGAGTGAGTTCCAGGACAGCCAGGGCTACACAGAGAAACTCTGTCTCAGAAAAAAAAAAAAAAAAAAAAACCAACTCATCCGAATTTTCATTGTGGCCTGAGTCCAGAGGTGGAGCTGAATTCAAAAGCAGTGGTCTGGTTAGTTTGGTGGGGGAAAATTCAAGACACTTGGCGTTGGTATAGATTATTAATGGCTGGTTTTAACCAGGTTTACAGTAATAACTGGGAGCAAAGTGCATGCTGGAAAGATTTTAAAAGCATACCTAATCTGGTCCAAAAAGGGAGGCATTTAAAGTTCAGTCAAAGAAGGGGTGCTGGTTAAGAAAATTAGAGCCATTAAAAACAAGTTTGGGGGCTTTTTAAAATCACAATTTGTTTTTGAAATTGTTAATGTAATTACTTTTTCTGACCTTCCCTTTCCTCCCTCTAACCCCTCCCATGCACAACACACCTTGCTCTTGTTCAAATT
This sequence comes from Rhabdomys pumilio, assembly GCA_030674055.1. Classification (NCBI taxonomy): domain Eukaryota; kingdom Metazoa; phylum Chordata; class Mammalia; order Rodentia; family Muridae; genus Rhabdomys; species Rhabdomys pumilio. The sequence continues at coordinate 23,991,249 of JANHMN010000012.1, read as the reverse complement.
CATGCACGCACGCACACACATGCACACACAAACACACACACGCACGCATGCACGAATGTACACACGCACACACACATTCCTAAATACATAAATACAATCTGCTTAGGCATATACTGTACCGTTTACTGTAACCTATATGTAGCATCTCAGGCTGAGCACTTGGTATTGGATAAACAACTGGAGGGGGCTCTTCCCTGAGGAAGACCATTTCTCTCGATACCAACACTCCATGGTTGCCCGTAATTCTTTGTCTGGGGTTTGGACCCCACAGCCTTTTCTTTCCCAAGTTAGTATGTTCACTGGCGTGCTCCTTGTTCATATCATGCTTAGGCAGCCATTTTGATGAGACTTTATGGGTGTAGATCCTCTGAGAGGCCACATCTGAGCCCTCCTTATCTTGTCTTTGAAGAGGTGGCTACTAATGTGACACCTTCCAGCCCGCCCCCCCAGTCTGCACCCATCACCAACACACCCCACCCCACCCCCTGCTGCAGGCTAGACCACACCCTCTTATCCTCTGTGTAAGAAGATTGTGCCTTTCCAGCCTTCACTATGGTCTCCTTGAAGAGGAAGTGACCACAGGGACTGACGTGCCTACCACACATCCAAGGAAGTCCCGCATGGTCTGGAAGCTCCTTCCTGTTGGTCAGAAGGATGTTGGACAGCATGTGGGCTGCATGACTTTTGCCAGTTTTTCTTTATTCTTACACTCAGGCACGCATTCCTAAACATATGGACTAATCCGCTTAGCCCATATAATGTAACCTGTATCTGTATGATCTCGGGGCTTTCTGAGGCTGGGTTGGACTATGCATACATCCTCTGGCTTCCCTCCTCAATGCCAGAAGGCCTCCTGGGCCATTCTGCAATTATTTTCTAATGTTAAGCAATAACAGGTCCCATCTCAAAGAAAAGTAGAGAGAGTATCTTCTGGACCAAGTATGAGTGGTCCTGGCCCCAGGACACTGAGTCACTTTGCTCCAACTGACATGTTCCACTTGGGTACATGAACCCTTATAAGTCACAGAACAAAGGAAAGTCATGAATCAAGGCCCTTAGAACACATCCTGATTGCGGGTATGGGACAGCAGGTTACAGCAAAGGGAGTGGGGGTGGCCATTGTACAGTAGGCTTTAAGTTCATCAGATGGCGTCTTTTCAGCTTTGGGGACGGTGGAAGTAGGTGGTCCTTTAAAGCTCATACATTCTAGGCTTTTCCTGATAGTTACCAGGACGTTAGATTAGACACAAAAGTGTCTGATAGATAGCTACTAAAGGGGGCTACGGTTATAGAATAAATTAGGCTGGGGTGCAGTTCAGTGGTGAGTGCTAGCCTAGGGGGTCTAATTTCATCACTGTTGCTGTGATATAACTCCCTGACAAAAGGCAACTTAGAGGAGAAAAGGGTTTGTTTATCAAGCTTACAATTCCAGGTTAGTCTATAGAGGGTTTATTAAACTTATAATTTCCAGGTTACAGTCTGTCATCACCGGGAACAGCAAAGCTGGAACTCACAGCTCCCTCTCCCATCATACTCATGGCCAAGAGCAGAGAGATGCATGGCCAGCGTTGCCTGTTTGCTTGTATGGCTTATGCTACCCTCACTTTCTTCACCCTTCTAGGGTTCAGAGCTCAGCTCATGAAATGGTGCCGCCCACATTCAGGGTGGATCTTCCTTCGGTTAACAAGACAGTCCCCCCAGAGATATGCCCATGGCCAACCTGATCTAGACAAGTCCTGCACGGAGGCTCTGTCTTGTCTGATTCTAGGCTGTTGTCAAGTTGCACTTAAAACTAGCATGTGTGAGGTCCTGAGTTTGATCTCCAGTCCTATGAAAGGGAAAGAGGGGGGCGGAGGAGAAGGAAGGGGCCATAGGCCAGACACCTGCCATGGCAGGTCTGGAGTATAGTCTGGTAAGAGATGAGGTAAGAAGGAGATGCCAGCTGTGAGGTCTGAGGGACGCCAGGAGAAGGCCAATGACACGGAGGAAAACAGCATACTGTCTGGTGAATGGGAAGCACATGTCTAAAGAAGCTGGTCAGAGTGGGCTCAATGGGATGGTGTGGGGAACATGGGAAGAAAGGGGGACCCTGACGGAACAAGAGAAAATGGAGGTGTGGGGCACCTCTGAATGTGTGAACTCATTTCTAGCTCTCTGAATAGTCCCCCTGTCTCCCAACCCATCCTGCTACCCACACTAGTCTAGGGGCTCCAGAAAGGGGCCCCTCAAAAGCATTTACAGGATTCTAAGACTAATACAGAATGGGATGGTACTTGAACCTGTTTCTTACCCTTTCTTCCTTCAAAAAAAAAAAAATCCCACTTATTCCTCAAGACCCAAGTATCCAGGGATTGGCCCTCATCTTTAACGGCCTCTCTTGCACCTCACACAAATTTTACAATCCCAGCACCTTTCCCTGGACCTGAAGCTCCCAATGGGGTCCGATCTGCCTCTTGTGTTTTTGGAATACCCAACGTCTCTTCTGGGAGATTCCTGGCTAATGGCAGCAGAGAAGAAACGATCTGTTGTCAATTCGATGCCCCGTCAGGTAGCATTTGTGGGGGAGGGTGGGCCACAGTGTGTTAATGAAGGTCATTCCAGCTGTGAGTGAAAGCAGTTAATTCCTCATAGCTCAAGGGGAGAAAATAAAGTCTTGTTGGAAATGGGGGCCAAAGGGACAGCCCTCCCCTCCCCCCAGCCTTTGCACAAGCAGTAGCCCCTGCCCGCCCTTCCTGCCCTCAGGTCTGTCAGTCCTTGCACTCAGCCTAAGTGTCCAAACAGGATTCCAGCTGGCCTTTTAGCCTTGAGGCCTCCTTTAGAACCATCATCCTGACCTCTGGTAGTTACCTCATCCAGCTGTCTTCTGAGAAAGGACAACTCAGATCCTGGATGCTTGGCTGAGAGGCCTGTGGAGAGATCCAGCCATGTGCCTCTTCTCAGTGGCTTATAATTCCTCTAACAGTGCTCAGCAAAAGATGTGTACCCAGAGGCTGGTGCAATTCAAAGGAAGAAGAGCTTCTCTCAGGTAATGGTTGCAGAGGACTTATGTCCATCATGAGGAGGGCGCTGTGGTGGAGGGCCTCGTGTCGGGGTGACAGGCAGATGTGGAAGAGGCTGTTCACATCACAGAGAAACAGCACAGATCATGACCAGAAACACAGGTCTTATGGACCTTCAAAGGCCCATCCTTAATGACAGGCTTCTGCCAGCTCAGCTCCCAGTCCTAGAGGCCCCACAGCCTCAAAGAATAGTACTACCCTGTAGGTACTTGTAAAACTTGAGCCTGTGGGAGCTGGCTCAGATTCAAACCCTAACAGCTGCCAACCATACTCCCCTGCCCCTCAGGGTCCTTCCGCCTCCCGCCTCCCTGTCTTGACCCTGAATGCCCTGGAAGTAATCTGCTGTTTCCTGTGCCTGTCTGCCAGCCCTCTGCATAAAGCTTTTACTTCTATCCCTTGTTTGCCCATGAAAGCTGCTGCAGGGACCTACATAGCATCTCCTCACTGCAGACCGGAGGCCACCAGAGGAAATACCTTGTGTTTTGAACACTGCTGGGCCCTGTGACATCACAATGGGACTCTCTGCCAAGTGTAGACTGTGGCTGCAAACTCAGTGGGCAGCCTAGAGGGAAGAGAGCAGTCTGTGGCTTCATGGTGGCTTCCTCTGTAAAATCACTATAATGACACGTGTGCCTCAGAATAAAGTTTCACAGAGGGTCTCCCAGGTTCTTTGCTTGACTTTAACACCTGCAATAGTTCCTATATATATCCTGTTGTACAGATGGAGAAACTGAGGCACAGAGAGTTCAGGAGATGCTATTAAGTGCTCACACTTAAATGGGGGCAGAGTCTCAACAACACAATCTTAACCAGAAGTGAGTGTGTGTGTGTGTGTGTGTGTGTGTGTGTGTGTGTGTGTGTGAGTGTGTGTGTGTGTTGGGGGCACTAACTGCACTGCTGGGAAGTGTTAGGGACTACTCCGAAGCTGAGGCATTGCTGCTATTTAAAGCTAAACTCTGGATAGCATTTCTCTTGGTGAGACTGATTTTGTTGAAAATGAGCATCCGAGCTCCTTGGGGTTTGGATGTAAATCCTGTCTATAATATCCTAGTCTCTTTCACTGAGGGTGGGTTAGGTCATGTGACCAATTCTGGCCAATGAAAAATTTAAAGAGCTGCTTCTGGCTCCATTTTCACCTCTTCTTTCCCTGGCACAAAAGTTGTCATGAGAGGCACACAGGGATGACACCTGGCCCTTGGTGTGGCCATGGAGCTGACCTGTCCCTCAACTCAAGGTTATTTTTGCTCTCTGATTTGTTCTGGGCTTGCTGTACCCCAACAAACACAGGGGTTCACAGCAAAAAGCAGAGGAAAGGGAGGTCTTCACTCATGCTCAGATGTTAGTTCAACCTGGGCCCAAGGCGTAAAGGGAAAGATGCAATGAGCACCCTCACAAGGTCCCCCCAGCAGGCAACACAAAACACACAAAAACACATACACAGAGACACACACACTTCGGTGAGCTCTAAATACCCCGAGGTGGGACAGAGGGGAAGCAGGACTTGCCAGTGGAGGCTCCTGCCAAAGTGATCCTGTTCTCTTTGCTCACGGTGAGCCTGGTGGGGGTTCACAGAGATTGCACACATGTACACACACACACACACACACACACGCACGCTTGCACACATGCATACACACGCCTTGCTTCTGAGCCACAGAGGCAGTATCCCTTTTCCTGACCAAGGCCCCAAGGAGGAGGCAGCTGGAAACACAGGAAAGTAATAGCAGTATAGTGTCCTGGCTGGTGAGGCCTGGTTCAGACTGCCTTCCAAGAATAGGCGTGTATATAGAGAAGACCTAGATTGACCAGAAGCCATGCTCAGCTGTATGGTGGGTGGGGGAGTGACTAAGCCTGGAGCAGATATTTGTAAGACACTGAGAAACGTAAGGACAGTCCTAACTGGTGACATTGGGAACTGAGCCACTAAGCTGCTGCTTGCAGGGCCAGGGAGGGGCAGTTGAGAAGACAGTTTGACAACATAAACAACACTGTCAAGTTCCTCAATTTCAGCGAAAATGTCCGGAAAATGAAGGTTAGTCAGAGGAAACCAGCCTTGTTCCATCAATGTGAGAATCTGTGCTGTCAATTCTTTCCCTGGACCGAGGATTAGCAGTCCTTGGGAGAAGGTCAGCCATCTGCAGGCACATGGGGACTGCATCTGTCCTCACCTCATCCTGCCTCCGACCTGCCTGAGGGTCAGGCGCTTCCTCATTGTGACTGTGGTCTTCACCTAAGGCCTTCCTGCCTCCTTGCCCAGCCCTGTGAACTCTTGACTCGTGTCCTGGAAATCCCTCTTTCCTCTTTGGCTCCCTCTGTGTGCCCCACCCATAATGTCCTCACCATCTGCTTCTGTTCCTGGTGAGTGTCTCCGGCTCTCCCTGCCCTGTACACGTGGCAGCACGGGCCCCTGCAGTGGGGAGGAGGAGATTCAGCCAATTCAGTCATCCAACAGGCAAATGCTCTTCAGCTAGAGGGTGTCACCCCTCCCCCAAACACACAGACGCAAGCACATACATAGACACACACACAGACACACACAGAAAGACACACATAGAAAGACACACACACACACTATTGTATGGATACAATGGGTGTGAAGCCAATGCTCACACAGTGGGAAGATATAGCCCAGGGCCCATGACAGGGAACATTGAGGTGATGGTCCCTGACAAAGCGGGTCTGAAGGGGAAGTAGTTCCTCTCAGAGCCCCTCAGCCTGGCTGCGGAGCCCACAGGAGCTGGGACCCAAGCTCATCATTTCTCTCAGACTACTCATGCATACTTCACATTTTTTGGAACAATTATCCCTCATGTCAGGATTCTGCACCACTGTGAGTCCTCGTAAGTTCTGAAGTGGGATTCTGCTGCCATCCCATGAGTACTTTGAGTTAAAGTTCTCAGAAGGGTAAGAAAGAAAATTTGGGGTCAGATGTTAGACAGAGTGGGGTCCAAAAAGGTTAAATTACCCAGCATCTTCCAACCCTCCAGCTAAACAAGAGACCACCTTGAGCAGAGGCAGAACAGAAAGCCACCAGGTCTCTTAGACACGTCTTTAGGAACAGAGGAGCCTGATGAGCAGGGTCTTTGTCTAGGCTAGGCCGGCACACCAGCCCGTTTTCCACTCTCAGCATCCAAATCCCCTACCTCCTTCAGAAGTCCAGTGAGAACTTGCTGTCCTCATGGCGTGTGGCATCCTCCCAATTTCTGGTGCTCATGTCCCGCCCTGGACCACAGTGCAAGCCTCCTCCCTCTGGTCTGGATCTGTCTGCGCCACCTGGCCCCAGTGAGCTGCCTCTAAAAGGCCCAGTCCAAGGTCAACCCCAGGCTAAGTTACACACATGGCATCTCTCCTGTGTCCAACTCCATTCTGTTTACTGCCTCTCTGTCTCTCTCTGCTTTCAGTTTATCTCACTGAGGCAGGATCTATATAACCCTGACTAGCCTTGAACTCTATATAGACCAGGCTAGCCTTTAACCACAGAGATTTCCCTGCCTTTTCGGAGCACCGGAGTTAAAGGCATAAGCCACCATGCCCAGCTCTCTCCACTTAACAGAGATCTTCTCTCTGCAACCCTGCCTTGGTGGCCTCCAATTTTATGAAGCCCCTGCCCAAGCTCTACCATGTTTTGCCTGTTTGGAAAGTCCCTGTCACCAAGATCTAGGGTTCCTATACCCACTGGGACTATGCCACTGAGTCAGAATGCTGAGTGTGAATGTTGTCAGAGGCAATCTATGGCTGCCTCTGAACTGAGGCTGGGAGGAAGTGTGTAGGGCCGTGAGACAGGACGGAGAGGTGGGTGCTGGTCTCAATACCCTGAACTAGCACCACCTAGAAATGCCTGTGACTTTGGTGTGAAAATTTGTGTGCAAATTCTGCAGGTTCTTGGCATGCAGTTCCCAGAGCTGCAGGCAGCTAACCAGCTGGTCACAAATTCCACCAACCACTAGATAGCAGATCTGGGCCTGCTTCGTGTTAGAGCCTATTTAACTAGCAAGAGCTTGGCCCGAGCACACTATGCGGCTATTGTACAGATACAAATGGATCACCTTTCTTCACAGCCTTCAACAGGCCCCAAGGACACAGAGCCCACTCTGCCACTGAACGGACTTGGTGCAAAAGGTATGTTCATCTTCCACTTGGACCACAGAGAGCCACCAGGGTGGCTACACAGAGCTGGGCACAAACTCCTGCTCCCCCACCCGCGGCAGCAGGTGGAGAGTGGAGGCAGGGGCCAGCTTAATAGTATAGGCAAGGGACAGACCATCCTCCAGGAGGCACGGTGAGTATTTTCTGGCTGTGTCTTATGAGACAGAGGTATGGGACTTTGCGGTCCCTCGCACAAGTGAGGTGCTGTGGTTGGTATGTGCTGAATATTGTCAACTTGGCAGGATCTAGACTCACTTAAGACATCACCTAAGATGAGTGTCTGGGCATGCCTATGAAGCTGTTTCTAGGCTAGGTAGTGAAGGTGGGAGGTGCTATTCCGTGGTCAGGGTCCAGGTCAGAATAAAAGGGAGAGAGAAAACAAGCTGGTCACCAACATTCATCTCTCTACCTCCTGACTGCAGATGCGATGTGACCAGCACCTCACAACCCAGCTGCCATGTCAACCACACCATGGCAGATGTACCCTCAAGCCAAAATGAACCCTTTCTGCCCTGAGTTGCTTTTGTCACAGTAACAAGACAGTAGCTAATATAGTTGGTGAGGCACTTTGGAGTACCCGGCTGGAACATGAGTTTCTGGAATGTTCTCTGAGGGAAATTACCACCGTGCTTCTGCTGCACAGAGGTACACTGTAGACCAACAGATGTTGCCCAAGAGGACATGGTACCTGCCAGGCGACATGCCATCTAATACTGAAGCCTCCACGCCCCCACCATCATAAGGCAAACCATTGTCAGCTCCACTTTGCAGGCTGTGAAATTAAGGCTCAGGGATGTGGGGACTTACCCAGATAGATCTTAGCTGACTCTCAGTGAGACTCTGGGACTCTGGCTGTGGATGACTGGCAGGAGATGGCCGTGGGGCAAATGTACCAGGCTGAATTGCCAAGAGAATCCAATATCTTTATTCACAATCCAATATCTTTATTCACACTGGCCAAGCAGGCAAGGACAGTCAGGCTGAGGGTGATTTTGTAGAACCAGCCTTCACAGCACATGGCAGGCCTTGCCTCTGTCACCCTGCCATGGCTCCCTTGGCTGTTAGCACCAGAGATGCCCTCCCAGGGCCAGCCCTGCCCTGGATCTGCAGAAGCACCAATGGACGGAGGCCACCTTCCCCTGAGAAGCTTGATAGGCTACAGTGGAAGAGGGGAAGGTTGGAGGGACACCAGGCCACACAGCCTGGGAAAGGCATGCGAGTTTTGATGTCCCTTGCTTTTTCACAACCTCCCCCAGGGTCTGTCTTGGCAGCATGGCTCAGAGAAGGCCCCCAGGTAACCTGAATGTCACTGGCTTCAGTCCCCAGACCTGCTTTGGGCTGAAACCTGCAACCCCTGTCCTGCCTGACTTGCCCACGATGTCTGCAAGGGCACTACAGGCAGGGGAAGCTGTGAAATGGGAGACACCTCCATGGGGACGGGGGCTTAAGCACCTTCATAAACCCAGTGTGAGCCTGGGCCTCTGAGGAGCCAAGAGGGCCAGAGAGCACTAGTGCATGGTCTGACCATGGCTAAAGTCCTGGAGAATGGAGAAAGGAGGCGGGCAGGGGGAATCTTCAAAGGTCAGGGAAGAGAACGGGCTCTGGTTCCCAGACGCCCCTTCATCCCAAGTGTGTCTAAACACTATGCCTATATTTATGTCAATGCTGGGCACTGGGCAAGAACATGGAGAATGTGAAAGGGACATTATCCCCATCTCCAGGACCTGTGGCACACAGGAGCAGTGCACACAGGCCCACAGTGCCCACAGACCCAGTCTAGAGGAGCACCCAGTATGTGCTTGTGTCTTAGTACCCACATCTGGGCTTTCCTAAGGCCTGAGACCAAGTGAGCGTTCAGCATTAGATGAATGCACAAATAAACAGTGGCTGGAAAGGGGGAGGAAGGGAAAAGTAGAGGCAGGGGATGCCCAGGGGGAGGAGAAAGCCAGAGGATGTGGGAAGAATGCTAGAGTTTGAGGGGGGTGCAATTCTAGAGTGTTCTTGAAGTCCCTAGAATGCTGGGAACATTCTAGAGAGCACAGTTCCCCAAGTGTGATCCACAGACCTGTAGCGACAGTGTTATAGAGGAAATCTCTAGAAATGCAGACTCCTGGGTCTACCCCAAATACGAAGCCAGAATCTACCAGGTAATAGAGTAGCATAGTGGAGTGTCAGGAGAGCCTGGCTTAATCTGAAAAAACGAAGCCAAGAGGGAAGGGGATGGAGAGAAGGAATGAAGGGCAGCAGACCCAGCCCTGAGACCTACAGGACCTGCCCTAGCCACCGGTCCACCCGTCAACTGCCCAGCTGTGAAGGTGGCCGGGGAAGCTCAGTTGTCCTCTGCCTTGATCAGGTGGCCGCTGAAGGTGATGTACGTGTCCACATCATCGCTGTAGATGCCATTCTCCCGCTCCCGCTTGAAGAGACGCACCCACACATAGTCACCCGGCACCAGAGGCAGCATCACGCTCTGGCTCTGCATGATGCTACGCTCACTGGGCTGTGCGTACAGAATCACCACCGCCTGCTCGTTGTGGACAATGTGCACATAGGTCTCCTTGTAATTCCAGCTGTGCACATTGAGGCTGAAGAAGTAGAGGCCGCGCAGGGGAGCCACGAAGCGGCCAGTGGCCATGTCGAAGTGACCATCCGTGTTCACGAAGACCCTGTCGAACAGCACTGAGAGGAAGTTCTCACTGCTGTGCAAACCAGTCTTGCGGCCCACAGAGAAGGCCGAGTAATGCGTCTGGCACGAGTTGCCAGGGCTACCTGCCTGCCCCTTGTCACCTTTGATACCCTGAGAGCCACGGTCCCCTCGGGTACCATTCTTGCCTGGCTTCCCTGGTGTTCCTGAAGGACCTCTGTCCCCTTTGTCACCTGTGAGGACATGGAGGGGAGAAGTCAGGACAGGAACCCATCCCTGTGCTAAGTAAGCACTCCTTTCTGGAAGCTTCTGCCCTTGCCAGGGTCCAGAAAAGGTGCTAGTGTTTATTAAGCACCGAACTGCATGCTAGGCATTACCACCCCAAACCTCTGCAGAGGCGAAACTGGGGCCATTTCCAAGGCCTAAAGTGTGTCCTATCCAGCTCAGCCAGGGTCCCCTTCCTAGCAAGATGAGCATGGCAAGCTTCTGGTAGACTGACTCACCTAGGCCAGCCAGGAGGTGGGGTAAGGTAAGACACAGTTTGTACTTCTGGTTAGAGAAGAAACTGCCTTTGGGTTTGGGGTCTTTAGGGTGTATCGTAAAAGGGCAATGCCAACTTCAAGGTTACATGTGAGTCCTTCTTGGCAAGGAGAGGACAGGACATCATGCATGACCCAGCCCATCTCACCCTCCCTGGAATTGGTGATCTCCAACCTAGTCACTTTCCCAGCTGCAGGCTGAATTTGAGCATGGACATGACACTGTCCACCCCACCACACCAAACACACCTAGTGTGTACCGAAGAGACCTGACTGCATGTATTTCCCTGGTGAGGTATACTTCCTAGGGTCCCTTTGACCTCAGCGGTGAGGTCAGTGGATGGTAGAGAGAAAACGAGGGATGGGGCACAGGTCTGTGAAGACAGACCAAAGGAAAGTGGAGTGGGCATGTCCATGGCTGTGGGCTGGCTCCACAGGTGCCATGTCCTGGGGAAGCACCTCACTGGGTACAAAGCACTTGAGCATCCACTCTGCCCAGCCTAAGGCCAAAGTAGTTCTGAGGAGGGGACTGTTTTCCTTCTACACACAAGCTAGCAGGAGGTTTAGAAAGAGGCCATCTTGACTCACAAGGCAAGGCGCTTAGACCCAGGTCTCCTTGTGCCACAGGGAACCATCCACTTTTGACAGCCTAGTCCAGGGCAACACAGGGCATGGGATGGTTAGCCACCGGAAGGGCATCCAGGCCTGGGCCCTTCCACTTCCAGAAGCTAAGCTGCCTGAAGTTGCACGGAGCAAGCCATGAAGTGTCCTCATCCAGACAATTAGAGTGTGCAGGGGTCCCAAGTACCCACTGGCTATTAGAGGGGAGTGCCCTGCTCTGTCTCTGACATCGAGGTGACCCCAGGAGAGCCCCTCTTCTACTAGACACTAAATTATGTCCTCACATTGTGTGGGGACATGGTGAGCAAAGATGGAGCAAGGATGTCAGTGGTGTGGCCATGGCAGTCCTGGGTCCCCTTGCAGTGGTGGGACATCCATCACATCTGATACTATAGATCAAGGAGCTCCCCCAAGACTCTGCACTTTAACCTCTGTCCCTGTGTGCACCACATGAAACCTATGGGGCCCGGTCCTCTCTCTGACCCCACGAAGAGAAACCTATATCCTGGTGGTGGCTGGCGACCCTGTGACATGTGACATCTCTTTTCACACCCCTGCTGGGAAGCCCCTTACCCGATGAACATAAGCTTACACTTCACCTTCTCAGGAGCCCTGTATGCCTGCCGTGCTCACTCTGTTGACTGTGCCCCACACTTCATCCCAACACCCTCTGCCCATATTTTTGGATCCCAGGGCCTTTCCCACCTGGGAAATCTGTTCATGGTACATCACTGATTCCTTAGCTCCTTACACACCCTCGGTGCTATGCATATGTAGACCAAAGGCAGACAGGGCCTAGGCAAGGCCTGCCCTGCTTTCTTTTGTCCCTCCCTCCCAATTCTGCCCATGCCTTGCCCAGTGTGGGAACTCACCCTTCAGGATGGTAATGTTGATGTACGGCCTGACCTCAGGCAGGATATAGGGAGGAACAGAGGCATGGACCGCATTGGCAGAGGACAGCGGGTCCTCAGGGTCACAGCATCGTTGACAGCCTTTGGGGAGATGGGAGGCCACAGATTCCCCAAAGGTAGGCCCCTCTGTGGGGACCCCAAACACAAGAGGAAGCAGGAATATTGCCCAGAGGAACCCCAGGTTGGCTGTCCCCATGATGACCTGGAAGGAGAGACAGATACATTTGTCTCAGTGTGTCAATGCCCAGGGAGAACACTGTCCTGTCGCCATGGCAGACCCAGTGTTACTAGGAGAGCAGAGTAGGGCCTCTGGCAACAGACAAGTCTGGGACCACCTGGAAAGCAAGCCTGGGGTGGTGCACTAGACTGGCCATGGGGCCTCTTGGTGTTAGTCTACTGTGGCCATTGCCATACAGCCTGGGAAGGAGGAAGGCCTTGTGGAGACCCTCAGATAGCACAAACCAGGCTCCCAGGCCTTTACTGGGGCACCAAGGAAGATGTCAGATGTTCACATGGCTAACCAAGGAGATGGAGAATGTTTCTTTGGCCCTCCCCCTGAAGGTTGTTTGCTGGCCTGGGCTCCTACCACCTCTTGCAAGCACCATAGGAAGTGACAGGAGCTAGGGTCCCTGAGACTAAGGCATTGTGGAACCTGCAGGCCACTTCTGTGCAGAAGCAGGAGGTCTCCCTCTTGAAGAACAAGCCAGAGATGTCCCCCTGTGGAACAGCATAAGGCTTATTACCTGGGTTCACCCTTCTGGCATCTTTGTGCAGTCAACAACCCACTCTTGCCCAGAATCCAAGTGATTCGAAGGCGGCTGTGTCAATCATAACAGGCCTACCAATCATCCACTGAGGTGGTAAATTGACATTAAGGGGGTGATCAGAAAGCACCTAGACATTGAAAGGTATCAGAAATGGTAATGTTCCAGCTTGGGCTTTGAACATGAAGAGGTCTAGAGTTTCCAGAGTGAGTCAGGAAGTAGGCCGGACACCAGGGAGACTGGACCAGTGGGCAGGAAGCCTGCAGTGGGCCTTTGAGGTGGTGACAGGCTCGGGGGCTGACACCACCCGATTATCACAGATCAGAAACTGCTATTGAAACCAGACTGGTTTTTACACCTCTGGCGTTTCTTTGTTTATTTCCTTTTTGTTCCTCTTTAACATTTAGTACAAATTCAAAAATATTTTTCTGTGGTTAATACAGGCTGAGGAGGTAAAATGATTACTTCTTGAAAGGTTATGAAGAGGGACTATGTGTTAAAGGGACAGAAGCACTGGGCCTTCTCTCTAGGGACCGGGGGGGACAACAGGAGGTGTCTTCAAAGACAACCCCTTTCTGGAAAGATCCTGTCCATACTGCTGGGGCCTGCTGGTTCTGCTCCACAGGCAAGGAAACTCCTCAGAGACCAACTCCAGAGACCTATTCTCAACTACAAGTCGCAGCAACCACCCCCTTCCCTGAGAAACACACACACACACACAAACACACACACACACACACACACACACACACACACACACACACTTTATTCTGGCCATAGTTGTGGTCTGCCCTGTGGGGGAAATCCGAAAAACTCACAAACATGTGACCTAGTGGTCATGTGACCTAGTGATTGCAGCTTAGCCCCTCTTTCATTCACACAAGATGCCAACATGTCTTCCTTGCCAGGCAATATTGGCTTACACTCCGGGAAACTGCCCAGCTTGTCAAAGACTTCAAAGGACCCATTCCTTCCTCTTCCGGTATAGACCTCACCATAGAGTCTATGGCTTGAGAGGCAAAGAACTCTCCCCCACCGCCCCCGCCCCCAACCCCAGCGTGGTTTGGAGACATTTTTGTTTCCTATGGGTCTGGTCCCTTGGGAGTCATAGAGACTGCTCAGAGACACAGAACTGGAGCTTAGGGGCAGGAAGCAGGAAGCAGGGCCTTCTCCTGAGAAATAGTACTAACTGCAGCTGGGAACCCTGGCTGGGTCCTGGGAGGGGAGCTGGGCAGGACTAAGTGTGAGGGATCACACCAACCATAGATGGCTCTTACCGGTCCCTACCACCTCACCTGAAAAGCCAGAGACTATTGATGGGTGGCTGGGCTACCATTGTTATCATCCAGATGGGTGAGGCGGGGCTTAGTGGCTGGGGGTGGGGAGGAAGTCCCTGCAGGGAGAGGCAGGTAAACCCCAGGAGCTGTGCAGGGTGGCCAGAGGTGCAGAGACCAGGCGATCTTCCAATGAGTTGGCTAGACCAGAGGGAAAGAGCTATGTGCTTGCCAGAAAGAGGGGAACACAGGAATCTCAGACTATGACTCCAACCCCCATCCCAGACAGAAGAAGAGAGGCCACCAGCCACTCACCCGCATCCTGCTGTTTCAAGCTTAACTCACAGAGCCCGGACGGCCTCTGGCTCCTTGGCCCATGTCTGTGATAACTTGTTGCAGGCCCGACCCCTAGGCCTACGACTGAGCTAGGAGGGCGGAGGAATGGAGGGAGGGAGGAGGGAGCACGCTGAGCTGGCTTCCCAGTCCCCTCCTCCTGCTCCCGCCCCTCCAGCCTGGGGCTCTGCCTCGGAGATACTAGGAAACTTGGATCTTTAACATCCTTGGGTATCTGAGGCCCAGGCTCAGCTATGGGAGCCTGTTTGAGTCAAATGCCCTGGGAGTTAGATAGGATGAGCATCGAGAGTCTAGAAATACTTGGCCTGGAGATTGGAGGCTGCAGGAGAGGGGGCAGGGCTCTGCATTACTCTGGAAAAGGAAGGCAGCACTAGGAACTCTGCAGCCTGGATCTAGTCTGAGCCTAAGAGCCATCTGCCAAGAGCTACACAGACAGAGTGGCATGAGCCACTGGTACCCATCCTCCATAGGCATAAATCCTGGTCCTAGTATCCAGCAACAGGGCCAAGCATTGCCTCTCCTACTCGAGGTGATCTAGGATTCTGCTCCTAGCACATAAGTGCTGGACCAAGGATGGCTTCATTTCCTCTTTCCCTACCTGGAATCCTGCCTTCATTGAGTCAACCTTTGGTCTCCTAAAACCAGCTCGCTCACAGAAGTAACCCCCAAGACGTTCAAGGTGGGGCTGGAGGAGGCAGCTGGTGTGCCCTGGGTCTAGGCAGAACCCTGCCTCAGTTTCCTCTTGGACAAACTGGGAAATGTTTAGTAAAGACCACCGCCATGTCTCCTAGCCCTGGTTTCCTGGGGTCAGAAACTCTGTGCAGGTCCTGTCAAATGGTCCTCACCCTTGTGCAGGTCCTCACCCTTGGCGACCTGTTATTTCAGTTTTGATGAATACTTCCTGCCTGAGCTACGCTTCACCTCGCTAGGGACCTTGGTCCTTAGAGGTATTTAGATTTATTATTCCCACCCCCACCCCCAGGCCTGGGAGTGTAAGCAAGTTAGCAGTTAGAGGGTCTTGGCAGTGGTATTGCTCTCCAGTCCACTGCTTATGGGATAGCTTTAGGTCTGGGACTTCCTGGCCCCACTAACAGCTAAAAAATAAAAAGAAAAATAAAAATAGAAAAATAAAAAGTACAGCAGCCCTGACTCTTAGGGTCCTTGACAGGGCTGTCTCTTGG
This sequence comes from Rhabdomys pumilio, assembly GCA_030674055.1. Lineage (NCBI taxonomy): Eukaryota > Metazoa > Chordata > Mammalia > Rodentia > Muridae > Rhabdomys > Rhabdomys pumilio. The sequence continues at coordinate 23,975,756 of JANHMN010000012.1, read as the reverse complement.
CCCAGGCTTCCTGGGTATTTAGACAGACAATCCAACAGCAAAACCAGGGCTGGAAAGGGCCTCAAAGATGATCTAATCCCATCCCTTAGTCAGGGACATTGTGGCCCAGGGATATCAAGCCTTTGGTACAAAGTCACATAGCAGAGCAAAATCCAAGTTGGGAGGACACCAGATTCCTCTAGTCTGCTGTTGCCTCTCAAAATGACATGGAGTCCTCTGGTCCAATCAGGAATACTTGAGGGAGGTCGCAGAAGAAAGCAGGTAGAGGGAAGATAGCTTATAGGGACCACCACCAGGCCCACACTGGCCTGGCTTTGTGTGGCCCTGCCAGAACAGCATTCCTGGGGTACAGTTCCAGGCCTACAGAGGCTACCCGCTTCAAGCTGCAGCCACCAGAGCGAAGGGCTGAGTTAGCAGCCCCGGAGGTGGGGACAGCACCAGTTTCAAATCTCTGGTGTAGAAAGCTGGGAAGCTGAATGAAAGGAAAGTTGGCTGGACCATGGAGAAGCAGCCAAAGGGCACACAGTTGTGCACCCCACTCCGCGCCCCACTTGCAGGGCCAGGCTGCTCACTCCACCCTAACAAACCAGGAGGCTCCCAGCCACTGATCTGCATGAGGATGTCCCAGGCATATCTGGTAGATTTGGGACATGGAGTCCAGCTCTGGAGTAATAGATTATGGCTCTGTTCTAGCTTCATGACATTGGGCAAATTTCCCTACTTCCCTGAGTCATTGGGATGGTGGTCTGGGTGGAGGTGAGACAAAGTTTCTCTGTGTAGTACTGGCTGTTCTGGAACTCACTCTCTAGACCAGGTTGGCCTCGAAATCACAGAGATCTGCCTGTCTCTGCTTCCCCAGCGGTGGGGATTAAAGGTGTGCACTGCCACTGCCTGACATTTGTCCGGGTCTTAAGGACCCTGGACCAGACGATCTTGAAGAGTCCGGGATTGTATGAGTGTCCGGGAAAGGGTACCTTGCTATTTTGGTTAAGCCCTGTATGCTGAGGTGTGCACCCACTTTTCTCTGCACACCCATCAGTAGGTATCCTAAGGCCCATGATACCTTCTATACTCTTTCAAAACCTCTGCCGGCAAATGTATATTGGGACACAAAAAGCCAGAACCAGGTCTAAGGCCAGAGTCCTACAGTGTGCTTGTTTCTCCACTCACTCCCGCCCTTTCTCCCTGGAGACAAGACAAAGACTTGCTGACGCCAGAAGTGAGCCGTGTGTAAATTGTGAGTGGTAATTCATAGTTGGAGTTCAAGGTCACTACCGAGTTAAGGTCTGCACAGATGGGTAGGAGGGCGCCATCTTCTGGAGGGAGCCAGCGTGCGGCCTGGCACCCAATACCAGAACCCCAGCAGGCAGTTCTGACTGCCTGGGGAGCGGAGTTTATTCCTCCAAACCTCAGCAGCACTCGGCAAAGTGGGCAGGGTTCCAGGGCCCACCCTATGGAAGCCTAGTAAGGAGAGGAGCCGAGCAAATCCGAAAAGAGCCAGAGTCTAGTCCAGCCGAGCAAAGCCGAACAGAGTTGAATTCGGCCGAGTAGAGCCGAACAGAGACGATTTTTTTTCCGAGCCTAAACGAACAGAATCGGGTCCAATCGGATGGGATCCGATTGTGGCCGAATAAAGCCGAATCTGAGTGAAGAGGAGGAGCTGGTGCTCTGAGGTCCAGCGACGCCCTCTGCCGGACAGAAAGCACTGGGCTGACCTGAGCGGGAGTCATTGGGTCACCTTGCTGTCTGATGACAGTCCTATCAGATGGGGTTGTAAGGTACACTTCGGGAATGAGGAAACCGAGGCTCTATGAGAGCCCGAGGCTGGCTCACAGGCAATCTGAGCTAGGAAGTGAATGATCTGGGGTTCCCCTAATTGCGTGTGGTCAAGAACACCCGTGCCACTGCCCACAATAAGTCAGGTTGTGTTTGTCCACTTATTACAGCCAGAGGCTACAGAGACTTCCCTTGTAGAGAGCGGACAGAGCTCAGACACAACCGTAGCCTTACAGATGGAGAAACCAAGCAGGCTCTGGAGGTGTTGACCGAGGGCGGCGGGGCGGCAGTGCCCATGAGCAAATATTGACACATTTCCTGACCATTAAAGCAGAAAGTCCGACTGAAAGAGGACATTCTGTCCCTTCCCTGCAAAGCTTTGAAACTTCCTGCCCCCACTCCAGGCCTCAGTCTCCTCACCTGACACAAGACGGCAACAAAGGATGTGGCCAGGATCTCAGGTCTCTGGGTCCCAATGGGCATGAGGCATGGCTGGGCACTCCTTGGAGCTAGTGAGAAAGAAAAGCTGTCTGTACACATGTACATACTCCGGATTCACCCCCATTCTACGGTGCCCTAGAGCGTCTGTCCAGGGCTGCAGGGCTTGGGGCGCTGGGCCTCTAGAAAGCAACTGAGGCCGTGCGGTCTGACTATCCTTATCCCGTCTGCTCTATACACTTCCAGGGGCATTGTGTGCCATGAAGGAGCTGGCACTGGTAATCTCAGAGCACCCAACCCCCAGCATTTTATCCACTTAGCACTGGAGAGGCTGAGGCAGGAGGATGGCCATGGACCAGGGCTGGGAAAGCAGTGTTATTCATCTTCTTTCTGGTCCTGACATTAGGCAACAACTGTAACATCCCAGACCACCCAGAAGGTCTTGCACATCTGTCCTGTGGACACACTTCTAAAAATGCTTATGTACCTGTGGGCAGCAGGCACCGGCCCAAGACCTGCAAAAGCTAGCTCATCTAATAACCTAAGCACTTCCTTGGCCCAGTGAGGAAGAAGCTGAGACGAGGAGAGGTTGATCTATGGGTTCAAAGCCAGGCAGTTAGTAATCAGATGGGCTGAGACTAAACCGCAGGCATTTTGAGTCCATAGTGTCTACACAGTGACATACTCTGCTGTCCCTTCCATATCCCTTGGCTCCTAGACAAGCCATCTTGGCCTCTGGGCTCAGCCTTTGGCAGTTAACGGTACCCATTCACCACATGTTGCATGATGGATGAGCAGGTTGGTTGGACAGATCTCGAGACCTGAGACAGAGGAGCCACTAACACCCTATGGGCTGTGGTCTTAACGAGAGCCACAGCTGGAGCTTCAGAAACAAAGATTATTGTGTTGACAGAAGCAGGGTTTCATGCCTGTATTTCGGACACTTGAGAGGCTAAGATAGGATAGACTTGAGGTCCAGGCTAGCCTGCACTACAGAGTAAGACTTTGCCATGAGAAAGAGAAAGCAAGGACTGAAGAGAAAGTGCCAGTCTGTCTGCAAGTGTAAGGACCTGAGTTTGGATCCCTAGCAGCCTACATTAAAAAGCAGCTCGTGTCACATATGTTATGAACCCTGGCATTGAGTTTAGTGAAAGATCCTGTCTAAAAGATAAACTGATACAGACTGGGAAGACACCCAGCATAGGCCTACATGTATGCATGCCTCGGTACATGTGTATACATACACATACACACACAGGGACATACACCACACTGACACACACAGAGACATAGACATACACATAAACACACATAGACACACATACTGACATAACATACCACACACACTGACACAGAGACAGAGACACAGACACTCACCACACACACACCCAAGCATGCACATGAGTTTAGTGTGACAGTTCTGGAGTCCAAAATGTCCAGGATCAGGGCGTCATCCTTGTCGATTTTCTGGGCACTGTGGGTCTGCTCTAAGCCTCCATCTGTCATTTGGGAGGAGGCTGGCACTCTCAGGATCTCTGGGCTTGGAGAAGCATCACCTTTGTCTTTGTTGGGAGGAAGGAGGGAGGTGCTGGGTTTTTAAAACAGGGTCTCACTATGTCGTACAAACTGGCCTTGAACTACAGGTGGTCCTGGAATTCCAGGTGTGTGCCACCCCATCACCTTGACCCTTTCCTCTATGCTGCTCTTGTTCCTGTCTGTCCAAATCTCTTTTCCTGGGGACACACATTGTATTGTGTCCGCCATACCTGAACGTGACTCTCTTTCCTATTTACATCTGCAACAACTTTGTTTCCAAAAGAAAGAGAAACAGGTTAAGATTTCAATACAGGAACTTAGAGGAACACAATCCAGCCCCTAACAGGAGCTGGCTCTCCAGGACACTGTGACTTTACAGCCTGTCTCTCAGCACGGGACTTCAGCCTCCCATGACCTGCGGGCTGCGTTGTCTAACTGTAGAGCGTCAGCACACACCAACCCTGGTACATAGGCTCCAGCTCCTGCCTCCTGAGCACACCCACCACGCTCTCCCAGCATACTGCATCCAAAAAGGAGCAATGCACAAGTGGCTACTTGGGAACGTTCAGATGCAGGAGCCAGGCCCTGACAGCCCCAGTCACCTTGTCTCTAGGACAACCCAGTATGGAGGATGGTGCTGACACACAGCTAGCCCTCAGAAAAGTCTCTGCTAGCTAAGTGAACTATGCCCAGAGAAGTGAAAAAAAAAAAATGTCACACAGTAGTTTCACAGTAAAATGGAGTCTAAGGCCTGGGACACCTAACTTTGGGTCTCATTATATGTACAATATATTTAAGATTTATTTCTCTCTCTCTCTCTCTCTCTCTCTCTCTCTCTCTCTCTCTCTCTCTCTCTCTCGTGTGTGTGTGTGTGTGTGTGTGTGTGTGTGTGTGTGTGTGTGTACTATGGCATACATGTGGAGGTCTTAGGATGACTTAGAGTCAGTTCCTTCCAAGGACCCTTGGAGGCCAGAAGAGGGTATCCACCCCTGAAACTGGTTACAGGTGATGTAAACTACAGGCCATGTGCTCCAGTCCTCTGAAAAAGAAGCAAGCTAGCTTCTTAACCTCTGAGCCATCTCCCCAACCCCTCTCATGACTTAGGGATACGTTCCTCCCACAGCTTTACAGTGGACTCCCCAAGGGCCTGAGTGTTGTCAGCAACAGGAAGTCCCCTGAGTCTCTGTCAGGACCACCCCTTGCTCGCCTTTAGGACAGCCTGGGATCTACTCAAGGCTTTTCTCCATGGGATTCTATGGAGCCCAGTTGTCAGCTCCCTCTGGGACAGTGGCCCACATCATCTTCAGATAAGGACGATCTCAACAATCCTCAGCCTTGTCCTCCCCAGCCTCAGACCCCAGAGCCTCCCAGCTCTTTTCCCGTCATACTGTTACAGATGCACAAAGTCCTGATCCAGAAGCTTGTGGCCTTGGGCTGTTGCCTGGCAACCACCTCTGAGCGACAAGATCAAGGTAAGTCAGCAGCTTCCGTTGCTGAAGAGGATGGAGGCAGGCTTGGCTGTCACTACCTTTCTGTCTCTGCTCGGGACTAAATCATAGATTATAGTCAGCAACCCCAAAACAAGCTCCTTCAGTTTCCCCTGCCTGCCCAACACACCCTTACTTATTCCCAATCCCAGCTTCAAAGCAGGCTCCTCACAGCACGACTCTGACCCCAGTGGCCTAACCTGTTCATGTATTTATCCCAGAGACTCACGGGAAGGGCCGGAGCTGATCTGCCAGGCTCTGGAAACACAGCTGTATGATCCCTGCCTGCAAGGTCAAGGTATTTAGATACTTGTGGACACATACTGTTCAGGGTGCCCCAGCAGAGGCTCCCAGTGTTAGGAAGTTCAAAATTGTGGGAGCAGAAGAGAACCCTCAGCCCATGTGGACACTGCCAGGTAACACAGGCAGTGGCTGACCCATCTATGAGGCTGCACACACCTGCCTCATAGAACACTTTGGGTACGTGTTTATGGCATGAGCATCTTCTATACAACGTGCGCTGAACAAAGTTACACACATACACACACACACACACACACACACACACACACCTGTATGACTGTACAGCAGCCACAGGAAGCATAGGCACACTCAGCCTACTGCTGCCGGCTGGTTGGCTCTTCCTCCCACGACCCTGTCCCTCCCACCATTGGCCAGATTATATTGTCCATCCAGGACCCTGCCCCTCTTACTGCACACCATTGGCCAGACTATATTATCTATCACATTGCCTCACCTCTGGCGGTCTGGAAAGACAGACACTAACCAGTCATCACCCTCATGGCCTTGTCTTTGGTGACTTAGTTGTACTCAGTTATCTCTCTGCTTTGAGATCTGTTGTTTAGATAATAGTAAGAAGAGGCATCATTTGGGGGCACAAATCTTCAAGGGTATAAGTTCAGATTTTCAAACACATCTGTGTAACCCTTGAAGGACTAGGAAATTATAGAGAAAGAAGCCACCCACCTGCACACTCGGGACACACAGAGAAAATGGTCTTAGTCACTATCTTTATTGACAGGAGCTCAGGTCAGAAGCAATAAAAAATTTCTCAATGGGTCACCCCCCTCCTTTGCAAGACACAGCTCACCTGCTCCATCCAAGAAGGTTGGCCTGCTCACTTCCTGACCCTAGTTCCTTCTCAGAGGAGCCCCTGGACTGGGTCTCAGTTCCCACACAGGCCTGTTTGCAAACTTCCTCCTTCTGCGGTGGCTTGCGTTCCCCTGACCCTTGGCTTCTGACCTCCTGCCCTACATTTCTCATGAATACCTTCACCTCCAGTAGCTGACACAGAAGCCACTCATTGACGGGGCAGGGTCTGGGCTGAGCCTGAGGTTGAGGTACTGCCACTTTATATCCATACGCAGCCCCACTGTGGTGAGCAGTAGCTACCCAGCATGACTGGGTTCCCTCCTGGGTTTCAGCAGACTGGAGAACTGGGGAACCACATTCTCACTATAATGAGGACACTGAGGTGCAGAGACAGGGTGTGGCCAAGCGGCTTGAGGTGAGTAGAAGATCCAGCTTTCTCAACAGTCTGGATTTGTGGGTTCCCTGAGAACCCTGCCTCTGCAGGGTAGGGCGAGGGTTTGGGCAGAAGCTCCAACCTCTCCAGGGCCAGCATTGCTGGGATGAGAAGGGCCAGCTCTGGGAAGGGGGAGGATGAAGTCCTGGCCCAGCTGAAACAGTGGCTACTCCCCACGACACCTCTGGGAATACAGAGGATGGGAGGTCTGACCCACACAAGGGGCTTACCATCCCTCCCTAGTGTCCTGAGGAGCTAAGTCCATTCCCAGGACTCCATCATGGCCTGTGCCCCTCTCACCAGCCCCATGCACCCTCCAAGGGATCCTGGCCATGTGTCTCCTTCAGATCCTTCCTGAAACCATCAGGGCTGCAGCTGAGCTTAGCCCAAGAGGTAGGAGGTGGGAGGATTGGGGGGTGAGGGGGATGGGGGAGAAAGGTTGGCTCAAGATCATCACAAAGTTCTGTTCTCTCCTCCCTCCTCTCCCATCCCCCTCCTGTTCCTACTGCCTCAGTGCCTCAGCCTTCTCTCCTTCCCTCAGGCTGCTGCATAACAGTCTGCCCTGGGGACCGGATAGCTAACCTGAATAGCCTGAATTGAATAGGGTGAGTCAGTCTTCGGGTGGCCTGAGCCTGTGTGGTGCAGTCCTCCCCCCAGAAAAGGAATACAAAATTAGAAGACCAGTCAGATGTAGGCCGTAGAGGGACCCAAGCAGCAAGAACCCCCTGAAACTTGGCTTCATCTGCCTTCTGGAAAATTCTTCCCTTCATGTCCAGGAGCACAGAAGGCCCAATGCTCAGAGGCCGGGATGAGGGTCTGTAGGACACTGGACTGTCCTGCAGAAGAGGTAGGAGGCCTGGTCATGAACAGAGTGGCAGAGGCCACACAGCAGCATGGTGAGGGCTCACCTGGGTCCTAAGCTGTGGCATCCCATCACACCAAGCTCACCCTTGTCTCTGATTCCCCAAGCCCTGATGTGCCTCCTTGAGGCCCAGGATACAGACTGATGGCCAAGATACCTTGTTTCTTGGTCAGACTGTCCAAATTCCCTTAACTTAGACTCTGATCAGGAGATTGATCCCAGTAAAGATTTCAGACTCCTCTTCTGACAGGGCCCACCCAGGCTCATTTTACCCATCCCTGAGTCACAAGAAGAAAACAAGGCCCAGAGAAGGCAAATGACCCAGCAAAGGACATACAGCTTGCAAACCCTGGCACAGTGGGACAGAGCCTATGAACATTCCGTCACTGGACCCTAGTACCGCAGTGGTCCAGAGAGTCGCTAGGACAGCCAAGTAAATAAGGTCACTAGCTGCTGTTTGCTCAGACCACTGCATGTGGCTGGTATTCGTGCCCCTAGGTCAAGCACAGCTTCTGCTCTTTTCTGAACCACGCTGCCTCTTTGACAGTCTTTACAGATGGCTCAGTGTGCTGGCCTTGTCCCCAGCTGTGGCCTCCTGGGGTAGAAGCTGCTGTTTCTTGGCAGTGCCTGTGCCTGGCCGTTGCTGTTGTCCACTAGTGCTGGGCTGTGCGATCTGACTGATCCTCCCATTCATCTGCCTTCTCTGCATCCTCCGCTCCTCCTCTTCCCTTCTCTCTTCTTCCTCTTCATCCTCCTCTTCCTCCGTCTTCTCTGGAGGGCCGGACCCTGGCTCCTGGTTCCGTACTCGACGTGATGGTCTTAGCAGGATCCTGCGGAAGCCCTGCTTGAAGCGGTAGGAGAGGAAGCCATAGAGGATGGGGTTTGCGCAGCTGTTGGCATAGGGCAGCGCCACCACCAGGAAGTAGAGGCCAAAGAAGGCGGGCTCCTCCGGCAGCGGGCACACCACATTAACGATGTTGAGCAAATAGAAAGGCATCCAGCAGAGGACGAAGAGTGCCACCACGGCCACCACCATGCGTGTGACCCTGCGCTCAGAGCGCCGCCGCCGCTGGCATGCGGGTGCCTGTACCCATTGGCACGAGGGTGCCCGCACCCGCCGTGTGGTCGACCGCACCTTCACCACAATGAGCAGGTAGCATAAGCAGATGACCAGCAGAGGCCCAAAAAAGCCCAATGCGGCCGTGTAGATGATGAAGGCCGTTCGCCAGGCAGCCGCTGGCTCTGGCCACTGCATGTGACACGTGCTCATGCCCCGGGGCACTCCTGAGAAAATAACCACAGGCAGCACCACCACAGCCGAGGCCACCCAGACAGCTGCACTGACCATGCGAGCGACAGGTGCCGTGCGCCAGCGGGCCGAGCGTGTGGGGTGCACCACAGCCAGGTAGCGGTCCACACTCATGACGGTGAGGCAGAAAATGCTGGTGAACTGGTTGATGCCATCCACAGCCATGACCAGTCGACACATGAGAGATCCAAACGGCCAGTAGGACAGGGCGTTCTGAGCAGCCAGGAAGGGTAGCCCTAGCATGAAGAGCTCGTCAGCCAGTGCCAGATTGAGGATATAGACGCTGGTCACCGAAGGGCTGGATGTGTGGCGTAGTACCACATAGATCACCAGTGAGTTACCCAACAGACCCACCACGCACACCACCAGGTACACCAGAGAGATCAAGATGCCACTGACAGCCAGGCCTGCCAGGCTAGTGCCAGCAGATGCATTCCCCAGAGTGGTGTCCAGGGGCCAGGCTGAGGATGTGTTCCCAGAGTCCAAGGTCGTAGGCACCAATGAAGGATAGGTAACAGTGGCCATGGCTGAGATGACGATCAGTCAGCAGTCAACCAACCCTAACCTACAGGAGGGAGAACACAGCTTAGTTGTGATAGAAGAGCTTCCTATGTGCCATCTTGGGTACCACCACCACCCTGACCTTAAGAGACCTACTATGTGCCAGCTCAAAGAGCCTGATCAGCATCTTGTGTTTTCTGGACAGCCAGTAAGGTGAGGGAGGGGTACTATTCCTAATTCTCAGGTGAGACCAACAAGTCCCCCCCAAACTCCAGGTAAAAGTTGATATAGTTATGTCTTTTCTAGCAGAGCCCCAAACTTTCCTCAGACTTCCAATTCCAAACAGAATGGCAGTGAACTGTTAGTGTCTCCTCTCCTGGGAGTCAGAGCCCTTGACACCTCCCTAATCCTGGCCATCCCATGGGGTCCTCTACCTACAGCTCTGCCTGGAGGAATGAGTGTGAATGTGAGGGTGTTGCCTGGACCCCTCCTACTCCAGGACAGACTGGAGATGAGAAATCTGCATCTGGAAGCTACATCTCCCAGATGCGGGCTGAGTGGGAGACCCTGCAGCTGAGTACTGGGCTGAGCAGGAGAATGCAACAGGATGCAGCAGGAGAGGACATTCCCTGGTGTTTAGTGAGGTCCTGTGTGCCTATGTCTAGGGGACCTTTCTGGGCTCCCCTGCTGGACTCACAATGTCCTGAATCACCACGGATCAGCCAACGCTGAACCGTTCCCACTGCCTCCATCTCTCTCTCACTCAATCACATCATTCACCAGTAAGTGAGGCATCAAATGAGTCAGAGGAGCTCAGAGTGGGCAGAGTTGTGAAGGCGTGGGCTGCACACTGGGGACCGGGACCTGGGGGGAAGGAAGCCCTCTGGCCTCCTCCTTAGCAGGTTACTGCTCCTAGAACACCCAGGTACAAGGCTAAGAGCAGCCTCTCCCATGGGCCTGATCCTTTGCCCCATCTCTTTCCAGCCGATAAACTGCTCTGCTCACCCCTCCAGTTCCCTTGGATTTTGGATCCTGAGTGCGTCTAACTCCATGCTGCAGAGTCGGATGAAGGGGAAGTCTCCAGGCTAAGAAAGCTGCCCTTCTCAATTCTGTATTGACTTACTCTGGGTGTGGACCCCTGCACTAGAAGCTGAGCGTGCTTTAGGATGCCTGATGAGCCTCTGGATGTAGGAGGCTCCTGGAAGTGGGAGCCACCTAGCTCCCAGCATGCTCCTGAGGAGGAGCATATGTGACAGCTCTGAGTGCCAGGCTGATGATGCCAAGGATGGCAATGGACCCCTGGCAGAGAACCAGCGCTCACTATGCTACACTCCAGATTGCCCAGGCTTCTGGCAGCCTCCAAGCTCCTGGCTCAGTGAGCCCGAGTGTTCTTCAACGTGCCACACCCTCAGCTCTCTTGAGCTGGGTCTAGGAAATCTGGGCAGCGGGCTGTGGGATTTTGTAGGGTCCTCACAGAGCTGGCTGCTCCTTGTTGAACCCCAACCCCAGAAGACTTTGGGAAAAGCTGGAGTCTCAGAACCAACCCTTGTGCGTACAGCATGGGGCCTTCCTGCTGTCCTCACCAACTGACCAGGAGCTAAGAAGAATCTCACGATCTGGGCAATAGACTGGAAGAAGCACTTACAGGAGGACCTGTGACCCGTCATCCTAGCCTACAGATGGACAGACTGAGGCCAAGCTAGAGCAGGCCCCTGACTCAGTATCGTGATGGCTTCACTATCCTGCGGGCCTAGGCAGAACTTGTCTGGCTGTTTGTATTCTTGAACTCTGGACCATGGGCCCAGAGCCTCAGCCCCATAGGAGCCTAGAGATGGGCATTTAAATTCCTGGAACACAGCCATGAAGCTTAGTCTAGTTTTCAGGCCCCGTGACTTTGAATCAGGGAATACTGCAACTCCAGACAGCTGGAGTCGAATCATCCTAGGTGAGGAGCTTTGGGATCTAGGACCTTACAGTTCTGCTCCCAGGGTGAGGGTGGGGCACCCTACGTCACCTGGCCACCCTACCCACTTGCTTTACGCAGTGCCTCTTTATAGCTTTCCCATAGGGTGGCCAATCAAAGGTGCCCAGGACTGCAGGAGAAGGGAGAGCTGAGAGCCAGGCAAACCTCATTTCCAGGCTTCAGGCACAGATGCCCTCAGGGAAGCTCAGAGTATGCTCCAAGGATGGCCCCTCCAGGTCCATACGAACACATTCATGAGCCTGCAGAAGTATGCGTGCACGCGAGCGCGCGCGCACACACACACACACACACACACACGCACACACACACGCACACACACATGCACACGCGCACACACACATGCATACGCACACACACATGCATGCACACACACACACACACACACACACACACACACACACACGCTCACAGAAACACAGCTACCCAGCCAGACCCTCCTCGGACTCAGAGATGGAACATCCCTCCTGGTACCCTGGCCCCCCTCCAAGACACCCTCCTTGCTGTCAAAGTCGACAGGCCAGGCAGGTTCTAGAACACAGAAATCACAGCTATGCACTGGGGGAAAACAGACCTGTAATTTCGATGCCGTCTTTTCTTTAAGGTTCTGAGAGCCTATGCCTGATCTAATTCCTCCTTGGAAGGGAGGGAGGGACTTTGCCTCCCTGTCTGGTTTATCTTTGGCACAAGCTTGCCTGAAAACTGGGGGTGGAATCTCCTCAGGGGACTGTTCGGGAGGGGAGAGACTCACAGAGAGGGTGAGTTAGTGCTCTCAAGCCCCACAGCAATTAAGAATGCCCCCCAGGCATGTCAGACACCCCTGTTGCTCTTATTTCCCTCTCACTGACTCCTGCCCTCAACAGAGTACTTTTCCTCAGCACCTAGCCTATCACTGTGAACTTAGTAAGTACTAACAGACACAAGCATGCTAAGCAGGTAGAAGTCAAAGGACCAAGGATGGGAGGGGCGATGAGGAAGGAAGAAGGAAGTTGAAGCTCAGAGAGGTTAAGTGACTTCCACAGGGTCACCCAGCTGGTGAGTGAGAAATCCTGTCTACTGGACCATGCTGGCTTCCTTAAAAGCCTCTGGCTTGGAGTTGTCAAGAGTCAGGACAGCTAGGGACAGTGTAGGCGAGGACCTCTGGCTAGCTCTGCAATGCACGTGTCCTCTGCACCCCTGGACCTTCCCCCAAAGGAGCTGGGATTTTATTAGTCAGCAGTGACTGACATGAACCCTAGGTCCAGAGCCTAATCCTCAGAGCCACCCCCTCAAGCCCCAAGCTGAGAACTTGGCCTCTGTTGATGCTAAACTGCTGTGTGACCTTGGACAAGTCACTTCTCTCTGGTTCTAGTCTCCTACTTCACAGGAGATGTGTGCTCCCACCTCACAGGGTTGCTGCAGAGGTGGAAGGGGCTTGTCAGATGCACCACTGCCAGCATGAAGCGGAGCTCAAGGCCCGGGAGGCCAGACAGAGGCTTGCATCTGGTTTGGTCCAGTTCTCACATTCTGCTGCATGGAGGCTCCAAGATTCTGGAATGACGGCACAAGATGCTGAGATTAATAGCCCTTCCTACCTTCCAGCCCACGTAGAGATCACTAAAAGCCTCATTGCTTTCTGGAACTCCCCACCCTCTGCCAGCCCCAGACTTAGCCCCAAGTTCAACCTGGTCAGAGAATTCCCAGATAGCCCACCTCCAAGTCCCCATAAGCCCAACCTCCTTACCTGCCTACAGGGCAAGAACTCCCTTTGTAGTCCCCAGGCTGGATAACATTCTACAGCCAGGTACCACCAGAGCATAGCCAACTGGGGTGCCACACGGTGCCCACTCCTCCAGCGTTTATGGGCTCGGGCCCTTCCTAGGTCCTCAGGGGCCACGTCAGCCCACGTCGCCTCTCCCATCTGGTCCTCGGTCCTGACTTGTCACCCGCACCTGGTACGTCACCCCCCATCTCCAGGATACGTGGAAGGTGCCGGACACCGGATGGGGGGTCTTCAAATGACACCCAGTTGGGGGTGGCAGGAGATACTTCCCAAGATGACAGAAATGTGAGATAGCAGGGGACATAAGAAGCCAGAGGAAAATAAGGAAAGGAGGGGGAGGGTCGGAGGTGGAGAGAGAGAGGAGAGGGAGAGGAGACAGTGTGTGGGCGGAAAGGCAGAATGAGGGGGAGTAAGGAGAGATGCCTGGCAAGGAGCAGGGACAGGGGAGCTAAGAGGAGAGGCGAGAATAGATGGACGGAGGAGCAGGGAGAGATGCAGAAAAAGGCAGGGACAGAGGGAGGCAGGAGGAAGGAGAAAGAGGGGGTGGTGGGGACAGTGACAGAGAAGGATTGTGCCACAGATGGTGACATGGAGAGCCAGCAGACGGGGGAGCAGGAGGGTGCGGGAGGGGCTGGGAGGAGGGGCTGAGCACCGGACAGCAGGTGCCAGACTGAGGGGCAGCAGGTTAGGGGCGGAGGCCAGGCCGGGAGAGGGAGAAGCGGATCCTGTTACCGGGGAGATTTCAGCCACCCACGCTGGCCTTGGCTCCTGCGGGGACTTGGGAAAAAGAGAGGAGCAGCAGAGAGGGGAGCTTTGTGCCAGAGGCAGGACAGCCTCAGATCCCTGGGATGTACTTCCCTGTGAGGAAGGGGGCTACTCAGTGAAATGAGAAGGACAGGGCAGGATGGGCTCCGAGATGTGGGCTCCGAGCCCACATATCCTTTGTGGAGGATTCCAGGAGCAGCAGGATGGGTCCAGGAGCAGCGGGACATGTCCAGAAGACAGCAGATAGGGACTGTGGTGCTGAGGTCAGTTGGATCTGGACAGAGGGGCAGAGAGATGGGATAGAAAGTAGGTATTTTAGCCTTTGAGACCTGAAAGTCAAAGGTATACCCTGAGGAAACAAATTCTCACTCTTAAGTGATACAATTTGAATAATAACAACTGCCCTTGAAGACGATTATTCATAACACATCTGCTGATGTGTTCCCTGGGAAGGGGAATATTTTGCTTCATTGGTGCGTGGAGGTGGTGGTCCCCGGCATCAGATTGCTCACAGGTGGCTACCTATGTAAGCCATTCTTTCTTGGCTGGTAAGCTGCACAGACTAAGTAGTAAACTGTGGCCATCTGTGGCCACAACTGGTCTAAAGCAGACACGAGCTCTGAGCAACCCTGAGTGTCCAAGGTGGGGCTTCTTGGTGTTGTATTTTTCTGCTCACAGCCCTCCATAACTCTTCCCAGTCACCTGCTGCCCACTGCCCCTGTTTGCCTCCTACTCACAGCTTCCCTTTGGTTCCCCAGGCTCTGAGCTCATCAATGTGATTCATTCATTCATTCATTCATTCATTCATCACTTGTCTATTCATCTCCAGATATGGCTGCCTCCAGCCTTGTTCCAGGCTCTAGGGATAAAAGGAATAAGGTTTACCCTGGGCAGACAATCCACACCATATCACTAAAGCCAGAGTCCAACCTTAGCTGGGACAAAAAGGAGTTGGGTACAGAGATGGGGCTGAGAATCATGAAGCTGGGTGAGGAGCTGGCTTCTCACAAAGCAAGGATCTAGGTAAGGCAGTCTCAACTAAGTCTTGGGGGACTTGTGGTCATCTTGGGATCTGGTCTTCTCAATCTGGATAAGTAGGGAGCTTCTGAGAATGGAACAGAGGTCTGTGCCTTGATTTGGGTTTCCATGGTTCTTTTGCTGCTACATGAGTCACATCCAGGGCAAGGACAGGAGCAGGAGGCCAGGAAGGAGCCTCAGAGTCTTCACACAGGCTTTACCTGCAGCTGGAATATTGATTTTATACCACCCCCTTGTGTGTGGGGGGGAAATGGTCATCTGATTGACCCCAGGATAGGGAGTCTCACCCTCAGATGCCCAAAGTCTGTCCTCACAGCTGTGATTTACTTCCTAGTGATTCATCTGAAGAAGGGCACGAATATTTTCTGTATCGGACTGTCAGTTCCCCAAGGTCAAGCTCTAGACATGGTCCCCAAGGTGGCCCTGGGCTGACACCAGCCTAGCACATAGTAGGCATTCATCCTGTTACAAGTGAGAAAGAACGGAAGATGGATGCATGGATGAATGGGTGCATAAAAGGGTGAGTACATGGGTGGATGGACGATCAGACAGATAGGTAGATGGACAGACAGACAGTCACATAGATGAACAGACAGATGAATGGATAGATGGATGGATAAATAGATGGATGGGTAGATGAATAAATGAATGGATGGATGATGAACAGATGGATAGATTGATGGATGGATGGATAGATGATGAATGGATGGATGGATGAATTGATAGGTGGATGGATAAATGGATGGATGGATGGATGGATGGATGGATGGATGGATGGATGGACAGATTGATGGATGGATGGACAGATGGATGGATGGATGGACAGATGGATGGATGGATGGACAGATGGATGGATGGATGGATAGATGGATGGATGGATGGATAGATGGATGGATGAATAAATGGATGGATGAGTGGATGAATAAAAATGGATGGATGATGGACAGATGGACAGATTGATGGATGGACAGATGGATGGATAGGTGGATGGATAAATGGATGGATGGATGGATGGGTAGATGGATGGATGGATAAATGGATGGATGGGTAGATAAATGTAAGGATGGATGGCAGATAACTGACTCATGGAGTTCATGGGTGAGTGGGTGGGTGGATGTAGAAAGTAGAAAGTAGCAGAGGGACAAGAAGGGACACCTGGTTCCTGAGGGTACACTGGAAGTTAGAGAGAGAATGGAAGGTGTACCATGCAGCAGATTAGGACCAATCCTTCTCTAGGAGGCTTCTGCCAGCAAAAGTGGCCCAGGCTCCTGTTGAGCCCTCTCTCTGGTGAGCCACAGCATAGAGGGGAAAATCTAGATCCATGCCCAGAGTTCTGGGAGCAAGGGACACTGGGGAATTCAGAGGGACACAACAGGGATGGCCCTACCCTGGGAGTTTGAGATTCCAGAAGCCTGTGGCTCAAAGTCCCAAATCCCTGACCTCAGGCTGGACCTGGCCCCCAGGGCTGTCAGATCTGTTGGGGTCTTGCAGAGGCTACTTGGCTGGGCTTTCCCATGTGATCCTGGCCTTGGCAAAACCATGATGGTGTCTCCACCCTCACACTAGAGGGCTCCCACAGCCAGCAATCATGGGCTCAGTCAGGAGCCCAAATCCAAATGGAAGTCAGGAACGTCACCATGGGGCCAGGAAGGAACCTAGCTACTGAACCAAGCCTGTCTTCTAAAACATGAGATGACCTACTGGCCAACTCTGGAGCTTTCTCACTAATGTCCCCATTAAGGATGTCTTTGGCCTTGTCACCCCCTGCTGGCTCCTTCTGGAGCTGAGTCTCAGGTCTGCTTTTTACTGACTGTGTGACCTCAAATAAGAATCTGACCCTCTCTGAGCCTCATTGTCAGCTCCTACTTCGTAGGGTTACGCGGATAACAGAATGAACCACCCCACCCCCACCCAACACACACTGCAGCAGTTCCTGTGACCCAGTGACTTCTAACTTCTAAGCTCCTGCTTGTGAGGGAACTGGGAACCATGACATTGGACATTGGAGAGAGGGACTCTGTCCTAGTTCTGTCCCCCACCACATGACTGTAAAACCCCTCTTGGAACTTCAGTTTTCTCCTTCAGAGGAGGCCACCGCCTGGCTGCAGGGCACCTGACCACGGTTGACAAGAGACAGAGAAGAGGTTTGTGGGATGCACACACCCCCTCACCTGTCTGACTCTCCAGAGGCCTCAGCAGCCTTCACAGGATTCTAAGAATGCAGCCCCCTCTTCTGCTTTATCACACAGATTCTCTCTTTTTAACAAAAGACACTTGAAAATCAAGAAGGACACCATGACCTTCTCTTTTCCCTTCGAAAGCAGGGGCTGAAGGCCATGAGAGGAGCCTCCCAGAACCAGGAGGATCATAACCCCGCCTGCTTACCAGGCAGGGCTGGGGAGGGTCAGGTCTGGGGAGCACACTTTCTATTTAACCCTCTTCTTCCCACAGGCCAGCTGCTGTGCCCTCTACCCAGCCCAAGAGGACGTGAGCATCCCCCCAAACCCCAGGGGGAAAATGATCCGGGAACTCTCCTGTACCGTCTCCACAGATACGAGTCATTCTTCTCCCATTAATCTGCTCTGTGTCCATTTTATTCTTAGCCTGACCAAAGACCCTTAGACAGCACAGTGAGATCAAGCTGCTCAGGAGGCACAGGGACTCTATTAAAATGCTGAGTCACAGCCTGAGTGCTTGAGGCTCTCCCATGGCCACCTGTCACAGTGCTCAGTGTCGACCTCCCGCGCGCCCCCCCCCATATCATTCCATTTTACTCCTCCTCTTTTCTAGAGCACCCTCCGGAAGCCTGAACTCTTTGCCCAGGCTTCCTCCCCACATCTCCCCTTCCCTTCCCTTCCAGCAAGCTCTGAGGCAGGCTTCCTCCCCTGGGCCTCCCTGTTTTGTTTGTAATGCAATTATTTTTTCATTTCTGATTTGCTCTTGTGTTCTTCACGCATTATTTGAAAACATGTTTCTGGATTCTGTTGTGCTAAAAAAGGTTTAAAACGAAGCAGACTCAGCCATCCTCCGATGGCCCTCTCAGCCATCCTCCGATGGCTCTCCTAGTCTGTCTCAGAGGCAGCGCTGGCCTTTCGTTATGTTTGCACACGCATCTTCCGAAGCATCCTTCTGCCTTCTTCCCACCCCTCCCCTCACGCACAAACTTGGTGTTTCTGAGCTAGACTCTCACTATGGAGCCCGGATTGACTTACTGTACTTTGCCTCAATCTTCCAAGTTTTGATTTCCTAAGTGTGGGTCATCCCACACAACAGGCGTTTTAAAAATTTACTTAAAACAACAACAACAACAAAACCCTTTTTATTGATTCTCTGTGAGTTTCACATCATTTACCCCAGTCCTGGTCATCTGCCCACCCCTCGTATCCACCCTTTGCCCTTGCAACCTCCTCCCCAAATAAAACACACACACACACACACACACACACACACACACACACATCAAAGCATTAAAAATCCCATTCTGGAAGCTGCAGTGTGTCACAGTGTGTCCCGCAGTCGCAGTGTATCCGTCTGTCCACCCACCTTCATTTGTGAATGTTCATTGCAATGAGTCATTGGTCTGGTTCAAGGCCTCTGGCTTCTATGACAACGTCAATATTGGCTCTTCACCTGACCCCTCTCAGTTTTCCTGTTGTTTGCCATGTGTCACGGAGATCCTGAAGCTCTGGGTAAGCAGGACTGGCCTTTCACTAGCACCAACAGTCCACAGATGATGTATGTTTTAGGGTGGGCCAACTCAAAGCTCTGGATCTGGGCCTGGGTGGTAGCTGAGCTGATCCTCCCACCTGTTCTCCCTTATCCACACCATCAGGGCGAGCTCTCCAGCACAGCTCTGGTTAGGCCACCCAATGTGGCCATCAGTAGGAGGTAAGTCAGCTCTTCTGCTCTAATGCCCTCTGTCCGGCTCCCCTGCACCCATGCCTCTAGAGCCAGCTTCACTGTGCTGCCCAGTGGAGCTGAGGGGTTGGGGGATGAGCACTCACTCAAGTGCTGCAGCGTGAGAGGGGCTGGGGTAGCTCTCCTGCTCTCATGTCCTGAGGCCAGCTTTGCTGAGGAGGTGGTGAGGAGAGTTCAGGCGAGGGCACCACCTCCGCACCCAGGCTACCTTCCAGCATTCAAACACACTAGTCTATTGAAACCACCACAGGTTTGTTGCTGCAACTGGACTGTGAGTTTACCAATCGTCTCTCCTGGGCTCTCTTCAGGGATGCCAACCATGCTAACAGTGCCAAACCTCAGCTGCTCTTCATGACCCCTTCATGTCTTGTTTGTGGGAAGAATTTGAAAACAACAACAAAAAAAAAAAACTTGGAAACATAAGCTGATAGATCTCTGGAATGTTGTGGGCAGAGATAATTAGGGCATTCTGGCTGAACCTCAGAAAACTAGAATGTTATATGGAATCATGAGTAAATGAAGCCTCCCCTCCCTGCATGGTTTTCTTCATGGTGTTTTGTCATAGCAATAGAAATCCTAGCTAAGTCAAGTTGGTACCTGGAGTGGGGTGTTGCCGTGACAAAACTGACCGTGTTGTTTTGAATAGAACTGTGGAAGAACGTCAGAACTTTAGGCTGGAAAGACCATTGCGTGTTGAGAGCTTAGTGAGCCATTCTGTAGGGACTTGAAAGATAAACCTGTTTAGAGCAATGCAGGTAATAGATGCCCAGCTTATGAAGTTCAGAGGGAAGCAGACTACTGAGCTATTTATGTGAATAATCTGTAATTCTGCTCAGATGGGGCTGAAGAATCAGCTGTGATTAAGAAGAGACAGCATCATCGTGGTGAAATCTGCCGGGAAGTGTTTTCTGAGGGTCAGCACATAAAACTTGCGTTCCAGAAGAAGCTGGATTGTACCTTATGCTGACAACCGAACTTGACAGTGTAAGAGTCACCCAGGTGGTACTGGTTTTGAAGACATGAAGGGGTCATGAAGAGCAGCTAAGGTTTGGCACTCTGTACCATGGCTGGAATCCCTAAAGAGAGCCCAGGAAAGGCTATTGGTAAAATTGCAATTCAGTTGTAGCACCAGACCTGTGGTGGTTTCAATAGGCATGGTCCCCATAGACTCATGTGTCTGGATGCTTGGCCCATAGGGAGTGGCACAATTAGGAGGCGTGGCCTTGCTGGAGTGGGTGTGGCCTTGTTGGAGTGGGCGTGGCCTTGTTGGAGGAACTGTCACTATGGGAGTGGGTTTTGAGGTCTCCATATGTTCAAGCTACACCCAGTGTGGCACACAAGTCTTCTGCCACCTTTGGATCAAGATGTAGAACTCTCATCTCCTTTTCCAACACCATGCCTCTCTGTGTGCACTTTGCTTCTTGACAAGATAATGAACTAAACCTCTGAAACTGTAAGGCAACCTCAATTAAATGTCTTTCTTTACAAGAGTTACCATGGTCATGATAGCTCTTCATAGCAATAGAAGCCTAAGGCAGAACTCCAGCATTTTTTGGAGACACCAGTTTCATGGGATGATCACCAAGAACAGCAGGAGCACTGGGGTGCAGCCAGAGAAACCTAGAAGACAAACTGTGTGTGCTACGGAAGGCAGAGCAGAAGTGACCCAGAAGATCTCAAGTGAATCCCAGGTGACTGGAAATCTTAGTTTATTCACACTTTTGGAGTTTGTTTTCTCTTTGTGCAGACTATGATTGTGCCCTGGTTCTTCCCTCTTGAAGTAAGAAAGCATTTCATTAATTTTTTATTTGATAGGAGCCCACAGTTGAGAGACTTTGAATTTTAAAAGACTTCAGATTTTAAGAGAGACTGGCTGTTTTAAAGAGACTGAACTTTTAAGTGTTTAAATTTTTAAAGACTCTGGAACTTCTAAAATTTGGAATGTTTATATTGTAATGTCAGTATTAATAGTGTGGTCGTGCGGAAACACAATAAAGGAAAGGTTATGGCTGAATGGTGATGTGTTTGTGTGTCAAGTTAACAAGAGGTCAGTTGTGCTTGCTTATTTTATGTCAACTTGACACAAGCTAAAGTTATTTGAAAGGACAGAAAATCCCTCCATAAGATCTGGCTGTAGGGCATTTTAGCAGCTGTTGGGAAAGGGTCCAGCACATTGTGGGTCCTGGGTTCTATAACAAATCAGGCTGAATAAGCCAGTAAGCAGCTTGCCCCCATGGCTTCTGCATCAGCTCCTGCCTCTGGATCCTGCCCTGCTTGAGCTCCTTCTCTCATTGTTTTTGAAGATGAACTGGTCTATGTAACTGTGAGTGAATAAACCCTTTTCTCCCCAAGTTGTTTTTGGTCATAGTGTTTCATCATAGCAATAGAAACCCTAAGACAGATGTGGACAGACTCAGTGCCCATGAAGTTTCTGATGGAAACATGAATGTTCCTGGGAACTAGACTACACCTCAGTTATGTTTCCTTATGTCCAAGAACTTTGTGAGGCCAAGCTTAAAAGTGACTGACTAATTAATCTGGCAGAGAAGATTTTAAGGCATTTCAGCATTTAGGTTACAGCATGGTTATTGCTAGCTGCTTTTAGCCATATTGACGGTGAGAACTGGGAAAAGGATTTGAAACCCTTGCAGACTGCTCAGAAAAGGAGTGGTTAAAGGTAGCTCTAAGAAGAAAAATGGATTGCTAAAGAGATTCACAGCATTAAAAGGATAGTTGATGTAATGGCACATGTCTTTAATCCCAACCCTGGGAGGCACAGGCAGGGAGGGAATCTCTGTGAGTTCAAGGCCAACCTGGTCTACAAAGCAAGTTCCAGGCCATCTGTGACCATGCAGTGAGAACTTGCTTCAGAAAACAAAAACTACCACCACCACCAACAACAACAACAACAACAACAACAAAGCCAATACCTTGTATCTGACCAGTAGGAAAAAGTGCCTCAAAGCCTTCTTAAGAATTGGTCAGACCTCAGCCATTGGCAGTGTCTTCGCTGTTAAAGTAATCATATAAAAGACTTTCCCAGGATTTCTTTCACCATACTCATCTGCCCAGGCACTTGAAGCGGCCACAGCCACGGTCCATAGCTATTGCTTGAGATAGTGGCAGACATTGTCATTTATATGACACTGATTTTGCAGCCACCAAGAGTGGAGGGGTTGTAAGATCGTGGAGGCATTCACCCAGATTTCAAAGGAAATCCTAGGAGGCTGGGGATGGGAATTGTGGCTGGGCCAGCCCCAAGAGTACCCTCTTGAGTGAAACTGAGGAAAAAGCTGAAGAAGCTGTAGGGACCATGCAGAGATGGAGGTGCCAGAGGCTTGGAAGATCTGCCAAGGAAAACCATGAGCAGTGAGCAGAGCCATCTCAGGAAAGAGGCCATGTGCATTGTAGCTGGCAAGGCCAGAGCTGTGGAATATATGCCGTGACGTTCACATCATGTCACCACGTGCCCTAGATGCAAAACACAATGTACAGGATTTGACATTCACCATGTTGGGTCTTGGGCCTCACATCTCCTTTCTATTCCTCTGCTTAACCATGAGATTTTCTACCAGCACCTAAGTTCCCGAAATAACGACTCTGAGACTGAATTACTTCATGAATAAATTCCTAAGCTATAAGTTTGGGCTTGTTCCCTGACTAGCTCGTAACTCAATTGACTGTTCATTCTAAGTCCTGCCACATGGCTAGCTACCTCTTCTCAGTTGCATGAATCTGTCTCTTCACAGTTCAGGCAAATCTCCTCCCACAGCTGACTCTATCCCAGAATCCTCTGTCCCTGCCGGAACTCCCACCTCCTATTTCCTGTCTAAACAAATAGGCCAATAGTTTTTGTTGACAGGTGATGCTCCCACACAGTGCACAAGAGATTCTCTCTACACCCTTATTCATGGCAAAAGAATGAGAGTGTTTACTGTGTAGTGTTACATACTTCTGATTTTGTCAATTTGCCTTGACTCCCAGTTTCAGTTTGAACTTTTGATTGATATTGAAATTGTTGAGACTTTTGGAGAAAGCCTCTGAGCAGTATGAGGTGTGCACAGGGCCGCCGCGTTGAGTAGCATGATCGTCCTTTGCAACTGTCTTTATTTGGGGATTCAGTGTGGTCTAAGGAAATGCATTCGGGTGTCAAACTGACACGGGCTGGGATTGCAAAGGTGAATCTTGCTTATCAACTTGATTGAGAAACACCTAGGAAATTAATAAAGAACAGCCTGGGACTCTGTGCTCATTTCCAGAAACAATTAGATAATGTAGCCTCTGTCTTAACCACTGATTTAATCCCCTGAGAGTCTAATTTCAGGCAGACTGTTGTGAAATGTAACTGGGGGGCAGAGGCCTAATGAGAGGAAGTGGGTCACTCTGACTATGGTTCAGAAGGGTAAATCTTGGTCCTGGCTCCTTGTTCTTTGTCTGTTTGCTGCAGAGGTGAGCAAGCTCTCCTCAACCATGTTCCTCCTACCTGGTGTTCCAGCCTTGCTACTGGCCTAAAAGGGAGGAGCTGACCAACCGCCAACCAAAGCCTTTGAAACCACAAACCAAAATAAATCTTTCTTCCCTTAAATGCTGTATCTTGGCTATCTTGTCCCTGTGGGGGTTTGCTAGGTAGAATCAAATCTACATCTTTCAAACCCAGTGTGTGGGTCTTCACCCTGGCTTGCTTGAGGCAGGCACACCTGAGGCCAGAGCCTCCTGGTTAATGAACTTTTTTCTGCTAAGGTAGCTTATGGGTAGCTGCCTGGCACAGGGAAAGGACTCAGAAGGTCAACTGCTCTTCAAGTAGGCTCCTCAGTGTCATACATCACTGTCACCGACGGCCTATAGTGTCTGGATCCAGTAGGTCTCTGGAGTTCCAGGAGGTGGGTTGCTTTGTATCATTGTGATCTGCAACCCGCCCCTCATCCTTCCCTCTTCTCAGCAGGCCCTGAGGCCTACCCTTCACCACTCTCCCGCTCTGTAGTTCACCCAATAGGATTTGGGATGATAGCTGTCTCCCAGTTTCTCTGCACACAGATGTTTTTGTTTCTGTTTCTTCTGTCCCTGGTTCAGGGCTGCCTTTCCACGGGGCTAGGGTATAAGGACTTAAGGGTCTGTGTACCATCCCAGAGCGTACTGACCCTCAGACCAGAGCTCTTCCATTCTGTACAGTAGATTCTGGTGTGCAGATCAAATCACCAGAACAAAGGTACTCATGTGCCTGTCTCTCCTTGACCTCCAAGCCCCTGGTGAGAAAGGGCTGGTAAACAAGGACTGGGCCTCATCCTTTTCTGTGTGTCCAATCTTAGCACGGATAAATGGGGACACAGGACGTGAATAGAAGCCAGTGTTCTTCTATGCCTAGTGGCATTTGCCTTCCTTCGTCTCATGACATCTCCCAGCTCTGCCTCACCCTCTGCAAGACCCATTGTGCCCTTTCCTGACATCCCCTGAAGCCTGTGTAGAGGCAAGTGAGGGTGGCAAGACAGATCAAAGAGGCAGACAGCAAGGCTCTCTAGACTCAGGTGCCTACAGAAGAGATGTGTTCCTCCCCCTCACCATTCAGGATGGTTGGGCTGATCCAGGCAGTTCTCCTCTTTCACAGTAGTGATATATGGGGACTCAACTGTCAAGGCATACACAGGATGGATCAAGGCATGACTGCACCTTGGTGGGCAGTGGAAACCTGCTTAAGCAAGTTAGCAGATTATGGGCATGACTGGTTCTCTCTCTCTCTCTCTCTCTCTCTTTTCTGTCTCTCTGTCGTTCTCTCTTTCATTTAAGTATATTCTTTTATCCATTCGTTCATTTGCATAAATCACTCAGGAGGCAGAGGTAAGCGGATCTCCACGAGTTTGAGGCCACCCTGATCTACAGAGCAAGTTCCAGGAGAGTCAGGCCTATAAAAAAGAAACCTTGTCTTGGAAAAAAATAAAATAAAATAAACAAAAACAATGATGTCATAGTTCTGGATGAGAACCTGAATCAGGTACGGAATGTCTGTGTTGGCAGGGCATATGAGATGAAAGCACAGGGGACATCTACCACAGAGGGGTCACTTCCCTGCTCTCTGCTGACATGGGAGCCTCCTAAATGGCCTGTGAGCTCCTGAGGGCATGGTGCAGCCCCCAGACTCCATGACAGCCTGCCAGATGAGTCCAGGCTCCAGGGAACAACGAATCTTAGGATGACACTTGAGATGGCACATTGTGTCTGTGATTGCCCACTGCGTTTGGAGTGGGGGCAGAGAGAGGGAAGGCAGGAGGCATCCTGGGAAAGACGTCACTGCTGACCAGGAAGAAGGGGCAAGGCCCAACACAGGAGGGGCAGTGCAGTTAGGGGCTCAAATTAGAGGACCCTAGGATGACAATCACACAGGCTTGACTAGTGAGTGTGGGGGTAACAGGTCCTTACTTTGGAAGAAGGAGCAGGAAGCAGCCAGGTGTCAAGACAGAGAGCTTCAGAAAAGGAGGTCTGGTCCAACAGGCGTTTGCCTCACTCCCCGGCCATGATGTCATGAACAAGAGGGCTGATTGTAGCCCTGACCCCTCCCAGGCCACACCCTGTGTGGTCTAGTATCAAGCGGATGCTCTGAGAGGTTGATGTGGAGCAAGCCTCACTCCTGAACCTACCCAACAAGCACTTCCTCCTGTTTCAAAACATCTAGTGTTTTCAAAACCTCTCACAGCCTGCCATCCTCTGCTCAGGAGGCCTCTGATCCTTAGCCACTGCACTCAGGGTCTAGGGCCTCGGGTACTAACAGAGAAATCAGCAGGAAGTCTGGTCAAGATGACAGTAGTGCTCCAGACATCCCATCAGTGTTCAGAGCAGACAACAGTGGAGACCACCTTTGTTATTTTTCTCCCAAGAAACCACGTCTCTGACTGACTCTCCTTGTGTGTGGCTGGTGAAAGCGGCATGACCTCAGAGCCACAACGGCTGGGAAAACAAGTATATATTTACATTAAAGATTTAGTTTTATTTTTAATGGTGTGTGTGTGTGTGTGTGTGTGTGTGTGTGTGTGTGTGTGTATGCGTGTATGTATACATGCACATAGGTGAAATTTCCCACGGAAACCAAAAGAGGGCATTAGATCCTTCTGGAGCTGGAGTTAGGAACAAAACTTGGGTCCTCTGACAGTGCAACAGGCACAGCACACTTAACTGCTGTGGATCTGGATCTCTCCAGTCTTCCCTCTCCCTGAAAACAAGTGTTTCATCAATGCTAAGTACACTG
>JANHMN010000012.1:23923494-23949593 GCA_030674055.1 Rhabdomys pumilio | reverse complement strand
GGCTTTTCAGATCCTGTTTCCTCCTCTGTAATGACTAGCAACACCCCAAGTGACCTAATGCAGGACTAAGGTTATGTGTGCCATGAAGGGGTGGGGGCAGTATTTCATGTCGTTACTTTTGCTGTAAGGCAAGGACCCCAGGGCAGCTTGGGGGAGCTGAACACCCATAGCAGGAGCCTACCCCAGCACATAGCAGAGTTTAAAGCTCACAGGGATGGGGGCCCAGGTCGGTGGGCAACAGAGGGAGAAGAAAGGTCATCACTGGTGGGCGGAGTCTGGTCAGGGTTCTCTAGGTTCTGGGCCTCTTACTCAAGGAAGTGAAATAAAGTTTCACACCAAGTGCAAAAGTAACGGGGACTTTATTCAGATGAAAGCGAAAGCTGAGATCTGGATGAAATAGGTTGTCAAGGTGACAGTGGGCTGGTTGTGTGTGAGGGCTACAACCCACACAGAGGCTCAAGGTTACAGCCCCGGCTTTGCTGCCCACAGAGAGGAGTGGCTAGCTACTTAGAGACTTGGTTTGAGTGGTTATGAGTTTACATTCACTGATCTGAATCATGTAAGTTCTTGCTTAGTGTCATGCACAGAAAGGAGCAGGAAGCTAAACGAGGGACCCTTGGACTCTGGTTGCACCCCAGGTTTTTAGCACCCCAAAGTGATGGGGGTACAGGTCCTCCCAACCATATTGGAGAGCTCAGCATGTGTGGGTTTAAAACCTTTCTTTCTGTGTCAGAGAAATCTTGCTCTTGTGTGAGCCAAGCTAAGAACAGACAGAAACTTCCCAAACTGCGCCAAGCCCCTCCAGAGGTGGGGGGTCCTATAAACGGGGGGCTGTGGAGTTGGGGAGCAGCTCTGGGACTCTTGGGGACAGAAAATGGAGAGGCTAAGCACCTCTTGGCTAGCCTTCCAATGTCAGGGTGTGCCATTTCCTCTCAGCCTTTCGGAGTCTCAGGCCTGGGGGGAGGGGGTGGGGAGGAGAGTGGAGAGCAACACGTGTGTCATCAAATCTCTGAGACTATGGTAGCACCTGACACAAGCTGGTCTTCAGAAGTGTGTTGGGAGAAGGACTGGGAATCTCAGGCAGTGCCATGCCCTTGACCGTGGATCTGTAATTCAGGGAAGACCTAAGTGGGAATGTCTCAGGGAAGACCTAAGTGGGACTGTCTCAGGGGAGACCTAGGTGGGACTGTCTCAGGGCCAGGCCCTGGGGTGCCTGATATGGGCAGCTCACCGACTTCCATAGCAAAGTAAACTCTCTGATAAGAATTTCAACCTTATCCAGGCATGGAGATATACATCTGTAAACCCAGCAGTTAAGAAGTTGAGGCAGGAGGATGGCAGATGTGAGGTTAGCCCAGGCGATATAATAAAATCTTATCTCAGAAACAAATGAAAAAAAAAAAAAAACCTTAGTTTTTCTTAGTGCCACATGGGACAGAAACTGTCCTTTGTAATGGTAGAATGGACACTTACCATGACCTGTGACAGTCAAGGTTATGGATCGATAGCTACTGGACACCCGCCCAGTTCTAGGAAGGTTGTTTCCCTTAAGAATTTATTCTCACCCACTCCCCCCACATCCTATGCCCTGGATGCCTCCTGGCATCACCTCTACTCCTGGCTCTAACACCACTCATGGCCAGCCACAGTGCAGCATCTCTCTGACACACGCGTGCTTGAAGGTGGGCCTAAGACAAGCTGGTCCAATCAGAACTCACGTGTGCTTGAAGGTGGGCCTAAGACAAGCTGGTCCAGTCAGAGTGACCCTTTCTTAGAACTTGCCTGGGGCAGATTTCACTTGAACTTGACCTCAGAGGATCAAGTCCCAAGAATCAATGACCAGAAAAATGAGCCTGGCAGCAGCAGGCAGACCCAAAACGGACAGGAAGGCAAGGCCCATGGTATGGTCCGAACCCTCCGCCCCACCTTGATCAAGCTGCACCTGAACTCACGGTACCTCCACCAAGAATAAACACATTTATTTTCTGCGTAAGCAAGAGAGCTGTGTTTTCCATTTGCCATGGTTCAGGTCCTGACTGACAGGTGAGGTGGGCAGTTCCGAGAAAGTGCAGCTTTATCCTTTGAGTAGGAAGCCTTGAGAATAGGGGTCGCCTGAGCTCAGACCCTCATGTGGCTGGGCAGATAAGAGATTTACAGAAATAAATTTGTTCTGTGTTTTTCTGGAAAAGGAGAACAGAGGAGCAGAGTTCCATGTCTCTCCCTTTGGTTCAGGGACAGGGGGTTCCAACAAGGCGAACACAGTGGCGACAGGCCATGGAGACTGGAAGCTTCGAGAGAGGAATCAGGAAGGCCTGGAGCAGGTAGGAGTATGATTCTGTATGACATGAGAATGGATGGCTGCTTCTTGGGGCTCCCTGCTGGTCTCTGGGAACACAGGAGCAATCCAGCTAGGACAAGGCCTGTCGTTATCCTCCCATCCCCAGGGACCTCCGTGGAGGACAGAGGCAAATTCTGCAGCTGACTTGAAAAAAACACCACACGGAGGAGACAGCATGTCCCACCAGCGCATCACTGGGCTTTGGTGGGGGCCCTGGAGGGTCAGGACCATCGGGGTGGGAGGACTGAGGTGATACCTGGAAGGGAGACAGGAGTGTTAATGACAGACACATCTTTGCCAGGGCCATCCAGGTTCATGGTTGCTTTTAACTTCTGCCTTCCCCAGGGCTCTCTTCCACTCCTCCCCACATACCCCCATGTATCCTCCCCAGGGTATTGTTGGGGTTCCCTGATTTAGGTTTTTGTGACAAGGACGGGCTTAATGAGAGCCAGGCAGCCCTTGTGTCCTGGCTTAGGTCACTGAGCAGGTTTTGGCCTGCTTGGGTTGTATCCATCATGGAAGAAGCTCCACAGGCAGTGACAAAGAGACTGAGGCTACCTAGGTACCCATGGCCCTCTGTCCTGGTCTAACTCTACTCTCAGTGCTGTGAAGGCTGGACCCTGGGGTAGGGTGCTCTTCCAGCATCAGAGGAGAGGGTATACCCCTAGAGCAGGCTGCAGGGGCGCTTCTGCTGTCGCGTGGGCTGTGGGCACAGGACTGCTCGGATTGCCTCATCGAAGACGGTCTTCAGGCCTCTCTGGGTGAGTGCAGAACATTCCAAGTACTTCACTGAATCTGAGGAGGGACAGCGGTAGAGCAGAAGCCTGAGTCATGGAGAAGCTGTCTACCCGAGTGGGGAGAATCACTCAAGTGTGGAGCATCACTCAACTGGGACTATCATTCAAGTGGGGAGTATCACCTGAGTGGGGAGTATCACCCAAGTAGGGAGTATCACTCAAGTAGAAGTATCACCTGAGTAGGGAGTATCACCCAAGTAGGGAGTATCACTCAAGTAGGAGTATCACCTGAGTAGGGAGTATCACCCAAGTAGGGAGTATCACCAGAGAGGGAATATGCCTCTCTGTACTTCATCTTCCTCCTGTAGGACTCAGTGGGTGAGAGATCCCCAGGACACAATGTCCTTTGTTTGGAAGATGGACAGGACCTGACTCCATGACCAAATCCCCCACTGCCTTCCTCATGGAGCTGACACCTCTGAGCAGGTCTGAGGACACCCCAATACATCTATCATTTAGTCACACCCCAATTTATGGGCAAACCAGGGCTAACAGAAGCTCAGCGAGGGGAAGAAAATACTCAGCTCTTCTGTGCCCTCCAGAAGACAGGCCCCTGGAGGCATCTGCGTGACTACCCACCCCCTGCAACCTGAACCCAGAGCCCTGACTCGAAGGCTGGGAGAGGCAGAGTCTTGAGGAAGGAAAGGGGAAGGAAGGGAGCCCAGTGACCTTTCTGGTTTCTTCTGCTCTCCTTTCTGGGGCATGCATTTCTGAGAGCTGGGAAGAACTAGTGGCCCTGCCCACCTCAGTGGGCCCAGAGCAGAGCAGACACAGGGCAAAGGCACAGAACTGCAAAGAAGGGTCACCCCTGGAGGGGAAGTCAATGAAGCCAGGGCTTGGGAAATGGGTCATGGCCTCAAGGAGAAGATGGAGCCTCAGGGAGCCAGACATTGTGTAGTCAGTCACACAGGGGCTTCTCATTCCTGGAAAGTTCTCCAGGCTGGCTATTCCCACTGAGAAAATGAAGCCAGCGTCCTGCCCTGACCGCCTCCAGCCATTTATTCCAGAGATGACTCTGGGTGGGGGCTCACAGCCTCTGTTCCTTGGGGTTCCCCATCCTTGTGATGACCAGTAGTGAAGCACTCTGGGCTGGGTTCATTCGCCTGCTCATCCTCACAGTAGCTGGAAGGGAGGAACTTTCAGCTCCACAGAGGATGAAATAGCCTCAGGGAGAAATGTCACAGACTGAAGAACACACACACATACACTCCACATACACACTCCACACCACACACACACACACACACACACACACACACACACACTCAAAGTCTAAGACCCAGGGAGGAGGAGCTCACAGGCAACCAGTGATGCAGGAAGGAAGAGACCCCATTTACAGGGCCCTGTCACTGGAGAACACATACTTTATGAGAAGTATGGCCAAGAGCAGCTTATGGACAAGGCCTGTAAATCCAGCACTGGGAACGCTGAAGCCTGAAGTGGCTTAGGCCTCACAGTGAGATGAGGGAGGGGAGGAGAGGGGAGCGCAGGGGAGGAGACAGGTAACCTTGGCCTGAGAAGCGTCTCTCTGAAGTGGAACGCAGTCAATGCAGACTCACATTGGTCAAAGTGTGGAGACTAAGCAGTTACCGAGTGCCTGGTCCTAAGTGGGACACCAATATCACACATACTCATCCCACCTGAGGCTTAAGGAACACTGAACAAGATGGAGCAGAAAGAGTCAGGGGCCATGGAGTGCTGGGAATGTCCTCTGGACATGACACAGTCATTGCCCTCATGAATTCACAGCACCTATGAGACCTGTGCGAGGTCAAAGCCAACACAGGGCGGCATTCCAGCAGACAACTCTAGCTAGACTCGGTGGGCTACACACACACCACGTACACACACACACACACACACACACACACACACACACCTCATCACTCACACACATACCATATATACACACACACACATTCACAGGCACACACACACACATTACACATCACACAGCTCACACACATACCCCACACACATACACACACACACACACATCACTCACACACATACACACACACCCTACACATCACACACCATACATCACAGACCACACACCACACACACATTCACACATACACACACCCCACACATCACACCTCATCATACATGTACATATCGTATGCACACCACACATACACACACTCTACACCACACATACCACACACACACATACACAGGCACACACACACAAGTGCACACAAGCACACACATACTTGGGACATGAAAGAAAAACAGGCATATGTCAGGTGTCTGGGGAGAGTGGGGGAAGGCTTCAGGGTGGATATAATCAAGACAGGTTGTTTATCATGCAGGAAATTGTCAAAGAATAAATTAAAATCTCTTTCTCTCTCTCTCTCTTTCTCTCTCTCTCTCTCTCTCTCTCTCTCTCTCTCTCTCTCTCTCTCTGTGTGTGTGTGTGTGTGTGTGTGTTTGTGTGTGCCTAGACTATGAATTGTGACCAGCTGCCTCACATTTCTGCTGCTGTGTCATTCCCACATGACGGACTGACGGACTGACGGACTGACGGACTGACAGACTGACGAACTGACAAACTGATGGACTGACTGTTCCTCAAGAGGTGAGAGAGGTGCCTCTAAGGGGGTGGGGTAGGGTAGCTCAGTGGTACAGTGCTTGTCTAGTGTGAGCAAAGTCCTAGGTTTGTTCCCCAACATCCTAGATCACTGCAGACCCCTCTAGGGACAGGCTGATTAAGAACAGAAGGTTGGGTACGTCCCTGACACTTGTGAAGCTGAGGCCCTATGTGAAGCAGCAGAGAGGCCCCTGGGGAGGTGGCCATGACAGTCACAAGAAGGCTGCGGTTTCTCTTCCTGTGAAGAGCCCCTCCTTCTTGTTTCCTGCAGAGGAAGAGGTGCAGGGCTGAGTGGAGGCCAGACCTAAGCTGGTAGTTCTGCCTTAAGAGGGCATCACAGGAGAGACCAGACCCAGAGTCAGGTCTCCTGGGGATGAAGAAGTGTTCCCACTCACCCAGCCAGCACCCATCCTCCATCCTTTTCATTTCAGCCACCACCCTTCTTCAGCCAGGTGACCTTGAAGGGTCAACCCTCCTCTGCTTGCCTGGTCCTTGGAGGCAAAGAGTGACTGGTGGAAAGCCAGGATGAGTGAAGAAAGGGAGGTGAAGGCAAGGCACAAAGGACTGAGTCACCCTGAAGTCCCCAGCAGGGACACCTTCTCCAGGAAGCCCTCCAGAAACAGCCCAGCTTGACTTGGCTGTCTGTGCTCCAAGCAATCACAGGCTATGCCACCTGTTCCTGCCTCACAGTTCCTCTCAACCCTTCACTTTAAGCACCTGGCTGCTGTGGTGACCAGCTAACACAGAATCCCACACACAGCAATGCTCTGGGCACCGTGAACCAAGTCATCACTACTGCTATGACATCGTGACAGAGAAACACAGGCACAGAGAGGCCGAAGGACCAGCCCAGGTCACACAGCTGGTACCATGGTTTGGAGAATAGAGTTTGACCACGCAACATAGCACTAAGACAAGGTTTTGTCCAGGCACCTCCAACTCCCAGTTCCCCACTCTGAGCTCGAGCCCCATACCAATATCCTTGGCCAGTGCCAGGCCCTGAGGGTAAGTGATGGGAGCCAGCTTCTTCTCCTTCAGCTTCTCGATGGTGTCCTTGTCATCTCGGAGGTCCAGTTTGGTGCCCACCAGGATGATGGGGGTGCTGGGGCAGTGGTGCCGTACCTCAGGGAACCACTGGAGGTGGGAGGAGAGTGAGAGGGAGCAGTGGAGAGTGGGACAAAGATGCCCAAGGCACCAGGAAAAAAGGGGGAAGAGGCCCAGCAGGAGGGTCACAAGGCAGAGTGGAATCTGAGCAAGCACGCAAAAAAAAAAAAAATTGGCAAGAATTTTGTTTGGAGATAAGAGTCAAGAGTGTTTTGTGTGCTGATATGCTGATAAGAGGAGGCACGAGGTTGGACAAGAAAAGGGACAGGGCACAGAGGGAGGAGGAACACTCACTGTCCCACCCCAAACCCCCAGCCCAGGGAGACTCTTCCCTCATTGACCCTGTGCGGTACTAGTGACCCTCTATCCCCTGGAATCTCCTAACCCAGGATAGACCTTAACTGCTGGTCCCTCATTCCTCAGCCCACTTACAGGTGTCCCCCAGCCCACTTGAGGCTTACCTTGGCTCGGACATTCTCATAAGAGGCTGGGCTGACCAGCGAGAAGCAGATGAGAAACACGTCCTGAATACAGAACAGGGTAGGGTCAGCACAAAGAGTCCTGTCTGGGGAAGCCTCAGCTCCTGCCACCCACTATGTAGCCATCTGCCTGCAATACGACACTCCCCTTTGCCATTGTGGGTAGAAAGCCCAGATCTGGGCACCCAGAAGCCACAGAGTCACCTGCAGCCAGCCACCTGCCCTCCCCAGCAACAGGCACACTGGCCTGGTCGCTCACACGGCCCCTGCCTGGCACGCATGGTGATACTCGGGGCAGCAAGGCTGAGGGAGCACAGTCTGGGGAGATCCTAGCTCTGCCCCCCAGGCCTCAAAGGGAGATGGGGTTGAGCAGGCACTGCTGGCCTGAAGGCCATCAGCAGTACATGGATCAAGACAGGGACCACAAGGAGGCACAGAGGTACGCACTGTCTGTGGGTAGGAGAGCGGCCGGAGGCGGTCATAGTCCTCCTGTCCTGCAGTGTCCCACAGGCCCAGATTCACGGGCTTACTGTCCACCATCACATTGGCTGAGTAGTTGTCAAACCTGTAGGGAGCAGGAACGAAAGGGTCAGCCTCGAACCCAGAGCCTCAAACTTCCAGTCCAGCCCAGTGTTGTTCTCCCCAGAGGCCAGGACTCAGAGAGGGGCTGTGACCAGTCCAAAGCTGTCTTCACAACTAATGGATTCTATTTTAAAAAATCTTAAATACAAGTAAACAAAGAGGAAGACGTGTCTTGGTCATTTTTTTCTGTCTCCTCTTGTCCTTTGGAAAGGTGACTGCTGGGTTGTGTGAGACTGATTCCCTCGGAGGTTGATCTGAAGGAGCTTTATCTTCCTCCTATGCTGGACACCTAGCGTGTGCCACACAGAGTGACTGCTTGTCCCTGAGTTAAGCTGAGTCTCCCTGAAGCCAATCCTGGGTGAAAGAGGCAGCCGTGTGTACTTGGGAAGCTGTCAGAGGGAAACAGGAAGGAGCTGATCCAGGTCAGCATCAGCGAGCTGTTGTCCCACCAGGCCTGTCTGGGAGGTGAAGGGACTGTGTCCTGAGCCTCCTGGATGGGCAGGAAGCCACAGATGATCCACTGTCTCACTCATGTGACAAGAGGCAGTGCTAGGGCCACTTCTAGAGGACAGACAGACATCAGTTGAGAACCCGTAGAACCTTGTATTGGTGTGGGCCCAACCCTGGGCCAGGAGCCCAGTGAGCTAGTGTTGGGACAGGGAACACTCTGAAGCCATGGGGATGTTCTAGCCCAATGTTCTACGATAAGTGGAGGGTTCTTTAGAAAGTAAGATATACCTAGGGAGAAAGAACAGGCTCCCTATGGTAGGGTGGGGGGAGGTGAAGTGAAACCAGGATCAGAGAGGCATCGTGACTCACCTGAGGTCACACAGCCAGTGAGTGACCAACCTAGGGGACAAGCTGTGTCCAGCAGGTTCACTATGCCCTGCCATAGCTGTGATTTTAGGGACATCTTCATTGCCTGTCCCTGGGGTTAGGGATCATCCGACCTCCTCACTAGCTCACACATGTACCCACTCATGACCGGATCCACTGAGACCTCAAGCTCCTAGCTTCTTTGCTCTTCCCTCACACGGCAGGCTCACAGCACCCACCTCCCGAGGTTGCCTACCCTGACATCTGAAGAAATGCCCCTTCCTATCCTACCTTACCCAAGTAGTCCCACCTATCCTAACTTGCTTCCCACCCTCAACAGGACTCTTTGGAACAATCTAGAGAGACTTTTCTGCCTCATCCAGGGCATCCCCACTAATTACACTCCTTGGGGAAGCAGGGGGACCTAGCTTGTTCCTTTCTGCCCTGAGGCTAGTCCAGAAGAGGTGGTTGGCGCATAGATCCGCGGTGTGCCTACTCTGGGAAACATCCTTGGGAGTCTCAGAAGAACCTTCTGGGAGGCAATGGTGGTCAAGGTAAGAAGGCAGGTGCCTTAGCTGTGTAGGGTTCTGGCAAACTGGAGACATCAGGACCCTCTATCTTCCCAAGATGCCTTGAGGCAAAGGCAGCTGTCTTTTTTGGTTCCTCCAAGCTTTCAGGACACCCTGAGAAAGTGGGAGATAGTCAGGACCTTTCAAAACACCCTTCTAGTACCTCCCTTGGCCAGGTTGAAGGGGATTTCCTACGTGTTATTAGGCCTTGAGGTCTCACGTGACCCAGGGGACCAGTGAGGAAACTGAGGCCCCAGATAGTCAAGCATCTTTACAAAGGCCAATCAGCTCAGAAGCATGCAAAGTGGCTGCTCTTCTGAAGATGCCCATTAGGGGGCGCCAGCAAATGAACAGGAGAGGATTGGTAGAGCCCTGGATAGGCTCCACCCACCAGCCAAGGTGCTCTGCCCACTGCCAGCAGCCGCTATGTGATGTTCTAGAAACTAGTACTCTGTTCTAGGATCAAGAGTGAGCTAAATACACCAGCCTCCTGGCCCCGCACGGCTCTGCCCCAGCCCTGAAGAGTTCTCAGTGGGTAGGGCGTAAAGGGGGAGGGATGAGCTGCAGCAGACAGGGAACACTGTCAGGAAGGCAGGCATGCTCTGGGTCTCTCTGACGGAGAGCAGGGAGCCAAGAGACCCAGGAGATTGTGGACAGGACCGAACAGCTGAAGGAGATGGGGCAGATGAGGTGGAACTTGGGGTCTTTGATAGCCCTTTGTACTGGGTTTTAAGCATAAAGGGGAGCCAAATGAGGGCTTGGGCCAGGTTGTGGCTCTAGCTACGTTCTACTTTTGAAAGCTCATCTGAGGGGAAAATAAATAACCAAATTAAATTAAAAAGATGTAACTAGGGACTGGACCTGTGTGTGCTCGGTACCCCATAAAGCTAGATGTGATGGTACATCTGTAATCCCAGCACTCCAGAGGCGGAGGCAGGAGGATCGGGAGTTCAAAGGCATCCTCATCCACACAATGAGTTTAAGACCACACCGAACAACACAACAAACAAACCAAAAGAACCCTACAAAATGTACCTGGAACCTGGCTGTTGGGGAGACTGAGGCAGGAGGATAGCTGCAAGCTCAAGACCAGCCTGAATTACATAGTGAATTCTAGGTCAGTCAGGGCTACAGTATATATACCCTGCAAAAACAGAAAGAAAGAAAGAAAGAAAGAAAGAAAGAAAGAAAGAAAGAAAGAAAGAAAGAAAGAAAGAGAAAGAGAGAAAGAAAGAAAGAAAGAGAAAAAAGAAAAACAAAATAAAAAAGTTAAAGTTTATGTGGGCTTCAGTTGGACAGAGTTGGGAAGGAGACAGGATGGGAGCCCACATCACAGCACCTAAAGGCATGAGGATGCTGTCATTGGCATGAAACCATTCTTGGGCAGGTGTCCCCAGCTGAGAATATGTGTGTCAACCTCTCTGGACACAGACTCTCTCAGAGGAGAAAATCCCAGTGGCAGCCAGGCACCAGCCACACAACAGCACAGGGAGATTGGTCGTGGACAGACCTGAGGGCCCTCAACACCTGACCAGCCAGCGCCATTAGGACACTGAAAGCCTCTGGCTTCCATCTCCCACCTCCGCACAGGAAAACTGCTTTACAAGGCTCAGATCTCCCAGTCCAGGACCTGTCTCTTGTAGAAAAGAAAACCGAGTCTCATGGGCTCAGAGGGAAAGTGACCACTTTGAAAGCCTTGAGCAAGTGGGTCCTCCAGGGCTGACTGAGCAAGTAAGGATAGGATAGGGTCTTGACTCAGGGACAAGAACAGTGTCAACACACCCTGGTGACAGGGGCCTTCAGCCATAACCCCTTTGCTCTTGTTCCTGCTCAGGTCTAGCCCCAGCCCTCTCTGACTTCCAGGTGCCTTATAATCCTGATGGCAGGAGTCAGTCACGCTTTGTGCAGCAGGGAAGTTTCTAGAGTCTTCATTTATATCAGCACGCAGCTGGGCAGTATCGGTGTCCAGCTGCCTGATCAGCCCCTCTAGCTGCCCTTTGCTGGGTCCTTCAGCTTAGCCAGGTATTAGAGGCAGCTGAACCCTCTGTTCCAGAAAGAGATTCCTGTTAGTATTCTGTCTAAACTCCACCCCCACAGTTACCTGGCAATAGCCAGGTGTGCCTGACTCACTATAAAAGGGGCTGCTTGTCCTCTCCTTCCTCTCTTGTTCTCTTGATCTCTTGATCTCTTGCCTTCTTGCTCCTGCTGTCTCCATTCCCTTCCCCCTTCTCGCCACATGCTCATGGCTGGCCTCTACTTCTCTTCTCTTCTCTTCTCTTCTCTTCTCTTCTCTTCTCTTCTCTTCTCTTCTCTCCTCCTCTTCCTCCTCCTCCTCTTCCTGTCTCTCTCTCTCTCTCTCTCTCTCTCTCTCTCTCTCTCTCTCTCTGCCTTTCTCTGCCTCTACTGCCCTCTTAACTCCCCTCTCCATGCCCTGAAAAAACAGTTCTATACTATACCATTGTGTGGCTGGTCCCCCAGGGGGAAGTGATGCCTAGGCATGGGTTCAATGAGATATCCCTTTCCCCGATACCTTACCACACCCCCATAGAACATATTCTCCCTCTCTTTATCTTTTTCTAAACACATCAATCCCTATAGAGCCACATTAAGGACTTGGAGCAGAGCCTTGGTTTGGCACTGGTCGGGTGGTGGTTCCTTTGATGGTGTGGGAGGCTTTGGGTCCTGGTCACTGTCCCTACGCATACCTCTGCTTTCTGCTCCAGGCAGGGCTCTCATGAAGATAAAGATGAGGGCCCCAGTGAGGTGCTGAAGCCAGACAGGATGAATGACCCAGGGGAGCAAGCCCCATAGCTGTCATGGGCCATCAGGATATTGTAACACCCATTTCCCTTGAGGACCCAATGCATCCACTAGTGTGGTATCCTGTACCAGGCCACCAAACCGAAGGCGCTCTAACTAGATGCTAGTGGTGAAGACTCCCCTGGGCCTTGTCACCACAAAGCATAGACCTTGTGTATATTACACAGTGTGTCAACCACCTTGTAGAGAAGTTAGGGAGACCCTAAGAAAAACATATGGCTCCTTGCCCTCCACAGGGCCATGGTCTTAAGAAAAAGAGAGCTGTGAAGCTCCTCTGGGGAATGACAGGCCTTTCGGCTGGACTAAAGGCTTCCAGGAGGGCACTAAGGATGGACCTAGAGGATGTAGGTATGAGGATGAGACAGGAAATCATCTCTGGGCATTTCTGGCAGCGGAAGAGCTGGTACAAAGGTCCTGCAGTAGCCCTGCCTAAGGATCTTTAATCCCAAAAAAGCAAAACAGTGGGTAACATCTCTAGAAGGGAAGACCTTCTAGATACTTCAAAGTATCTAGGGGATACTTTGAAGAGTTTGAAATCTGTGCAGGGAGCTGGGGAGCTGCCCTGTGAGTGGTGGGGTACCCTGAGTCTCTTCTGACACCTGCAGACTCCTTGTGTATCATGTGGCAGCCGGTGGCTACATCCTGCACCAGAAGACAGGCTTCCCACAGACTGCAGCTGGCACTGCCCCACCCCAGCACATGAGTCCCCAGACGCTGCTGCTGTCTGAGTTTCTGAGGTCCTCTTACTCCCTCACCTCCATACCCCATCTCTACTCCTCTTTCTCCTCCTGGCTGGCTTGGAGGACATCTTCCTTTCTATCTTTTTATGTCGTCCTATAGCCCCTCTTCCTTCTAGAGCCTCCGCCTCCTTAGCATAAGTCACCGAATTGCATGTTGAATCACAAGCCAGCTTCCCCATGACGGAGAGTCTCTCTAGCCTTACCAGCCTGCTTGATCTCAGGCCCCCACAGGGGACAGCCCCCAAGAAGTCACTCACACAGTGGGGATGTATTCTCCAGGGAAGGCATTGGTGGTGTAGCTGATGAGAAGGCACGTCTTGCCCACGGCTCTGAAACACAAGAGACAAGATGCAGGCGAGACAGAACTCACAGCTGTGCTTGAGAGAACAGGAGGGTGGAACTGTACCCAGGCTCCAGTCTCTCAATCCACACCCCATACCAGTGTGCTCAAAGCCCTGCAGTGCCCATAAACACTCTGACTTCAGTCTTAGCCGTGGGTGTGAGCCACACATCTGAGAACTAGGGGACTGTACATGTACCGGTGTGCAGGGTACCGGTGATCGACACAGACAACCATGGGGGCAAGGAGAGGACCCTGGAAACCTGGGTAAGGCTGCCTCCTTGAGCTTCAGATTCTGCTGCCACCATCTGCCATCTATGCAACTTTGCAAGTGACCTAAGCTCTTTGTACCTCAGTTTCCCCATCTAGACAACAAGGACAAACCCATCTTCCCAGTTAAATTACTGATAATTCTAAGACCCTGAACCCAGTGCCATAGGAGTGGCATCAACCAATGACTGTTAGGGACTGCCTGTAGCTCCTCTTTGAAGGTAAAGAGGCCTGAGTTCAAATCCTCTGCCTCCAAGGCAGGTTACTTAGCTTCTCTTGAGTTTCTGTCTTCCCTCCTGTATATTGAACTCTGTGATGGTAAGGAGGGTTGGTGGAAGACAGATTATACAGAGGACTATGGCCCCATGACCATACACAGCAAATGACAGAGAAATGGGACAAATGGAGATGACCACCGTTTAGGCTATCTGCCTGCCAAGCTGGGAGGCCACCCAGGTCATTCAGCAGGAAGCCGAGAGGCCAGAGGGACAGCTCTGGGCCTTCCCCAGTTCAATTCCGTTAAGTCACTTCCTACTCGAGGAGGCTGCTCTGCTTTCCCTCCCCCCTAAACGTCTGCCCTCAAGCCCCAGCCTGCCACCAAGGTAACTTTGAATGTATAGGACCATAGACTTCCGCCCCCTGCCCCCCTCCCTCGTCCCCAGATCAGACACAAAGCAGAAGTGAGCAAGGCAGCTGCCGCAGATAACGGCTGACACCCCAGCAGCAGCAGCGGCTGCAGCAGTGACCAAGTCAGACCAAGTCAGCTGAGGGTGTGGATAGCCTATGCCCCCAGCAGAGCCAAAGTGTGACCTAGGGACCCAAGCCAGGAAAGCTCTCAAGGCCTCAGCCCCTCCCCATTTCGAACTGAAGCTGTGCATCTAGAACATGCCAGGATGGGTCTTGTGGAACCCACAATGTTCTTGAGGACTGCATCCTAATGTGCTGGGATACATGGGAAACCGACCTACCCAGGCCTTGGGTTACGATAGCCTGTGGTCCCAAGATCTAGCAATGACTATGAACCCTGAGCAGGGCTGCAGCCAGCCTGCCCTCTGGAGTCTCCACAATCTCTTCACCTTCCTCCTTCCCTTACACTGGCCTCCGTGCTCCCCTTGCTCCTCATGGACATCCCCTTACAGCCTCCCTACCACATGGAGTTCAATCACACACAGCAGCTAGGACAGCCAGGCACCTGTCTCAGGCTAGCTCATTCCGCCCCTAGAGGCAGAGGCTGGACTGAGAATCAGAGCTTCCCAGGAGTCCCCTAGGCACCTCAAGACAGCAACTAGAGCCTGGGTCAGCCTGGGAAACAAAGGTTCAAAGGTCACGTTGCTGATTTCCCTCCTCGCACCTGCACCCTGGACAGAAGCCTGATGCTGACCCCCATAGGAGCCCTGCCTCAGCTCTCAGGGTACAGGCAAGTAGCAGCACCCCACCCACAGTCCCAGGTCCTCCACCCAAGTGGCTTCCGGAGTTGGGTGGGCTGAGGACAGAGGAGCAGTCCAGACCCACCCCAAATGTTCCTTGTAAGCCCTTACAAGGAGAGGAAGCGACTATCCCCAGAACCTCCTGGGGGCCCTGAGCCTGTGAGTGTACCAGGGAGGATCTTGGGGACATCCTGGTGGGAGGGGTGGGAGACAACTCAGCCAGGTACTTACCCATCACCCACCACCACACACTTGATGGCCTGCATTGCATCTGAGGCCGAGCAGCCAGTGATGACAGTTGGTCAGGAGCGTTGCTGGGGTCACCAGTGGTATGGAGTGGCTAGGAGGTGCCCGGCAGTGAGGAGCAGCACCCCAGCTCAGGAGGCAGGAGGAAACGGAAGAGGAACTTACCCAAGCTGCTGCCCCACAGCCTTGAGGGGGTGGAGCATGCGGTCTGGAAGAGGACCTGGGGCCCCACAGGTGCTAGGTTGGGTCCTAGCTACCAAGGGCACCTGACTTAAGCTCCAAAGGGAACCCAGGCACCCTCTGGGCTTGGAGATTCACTTCCTAACCTAGGGCAGGGACAAAGTTGCTCTCTAAGAATCCGTATCCTCCAAGAAGTCAGTTGATCTAGACCCTATGGGCAAGCACTTGAGTGCCTACTATGTGTCAGGCATTGTGTTGGGCAAGCACTTGAGTGCCTACTATGTGTCAGGCATTGTGTTGGGAGCTGGTGACTCTAAAATGCAGGAAGCCAGGTTGTCCTGGAGTTTCTGCTCTGTAGAGAAGACAAACCACATCATAGGTGCTGTGAGCAAGGCAGGAGAGCTACAGAGCAGCCTGAGAGTCACCAGCAGGGAAAGCTGGTGGCTATGAAAAGTGATATCCAACAAAGGCGGCCCAGGGGGTGTTGCCTAGGCAGGGGCCAGTGTGTAGATAAAAGGCAAAGGAGGGGGAGGAAAAGAGAGAAGGGAGGAGGTAGAGGAAAGGGGAGAAAAGGAGGAAAGGAAGGAAGAGGGGGAGAAAATTGAGAGAGGAGGAAGTGGAGAAAAAGGGAAAGGAGGAGGTGGAAGGGGAGGAGGGAGGATAGGGAAAAGGGGAGGAGTTGGGAAAGAAGAAGAGGAATAGTGAGAGAAGGGGAAGGGGAGGGAAAGGAGAAGGAGGAAGAGGAGGAAGAAGAAGAGGAGGAGGAGGAGGAGGAGGAGGAGGAGGAGGAGTCAGATGCAATAGAACAAGCTGTAGGAACTTGGCAAGTCCAAACCTATTCACAGCACTGTTCAATTCAAGTATTCAGAAAGCTGAGACAAAAGGATTGCTGTGAGCTTGAGTCCAGGATACAGAGTGAGTCCCAAGCCAGCCAGAGCTATGTAGCAAGATCCTAGGTGAGAAACCACCCCAAACCACAAATCCTACCTACAAACTGTCGTGGGCTTCTTGCCATTTTGATTTTATCAACTAATTGTTAGGGATACTGAAACACTTGCCATATGTTTAACCTTTGTGTTTACAAGTGTTTGGTTGGGTGTTTGTGTTTGCAGCTGTTTATGTTTGCAGGTGTTTTGTTGGGCATTTGTGTTTTTAATTGTTTATTGGACCTTTGAGTTTCCTATCACATAAGTTACCTATTCGTGCGTTTGTCCATTTCTCAGCTGAAGTATTTTCCCCTCTCTTATATTTATTGGAAAAGTTCAGTGTTTGATTTTTTCAAGTGTGGATTGCTGTAAACATTTCATAGTTCATTTCCAGTATGCGGGATTTTTTAATAGGCTGTGATATTTATAAATATTTATTTATATGTGGTCAACTTTAAATTTTCTTCCCTAATGATTTAATACTCTTTGAGTGATTCTTTCTTAAGCATTCCTGTGCAATTTCACAAAGATATTCTACAAAATGTGTACAATATCTGTCTACTCTGTCTTTGCACACAGAGTGGATTTTAGATGACACAGGGACTGCTTATAGTTTTCATGAGATGTTGATTTGATTTCTCTAGTGCTTTCTTAGTTTCTTTTCTTTTTTTATTGGATATTTTATTTACATTTCAGATGCCATCCCCTTTCCCTATTTCCCCTCCCTAGAAAACCCCTATCCCATGCCCCCTTTTTCATTTTGCTTTTATACAATTTTTTAAATGCTAATCAAAGGCTTTGTAAGTATGGTAATGCTCAATCAGAAGTGTAACCCAATACCCAACCTAGATATATAAACTATCTTTGACTGGTAGAGACACGTGAACTTCTGCCTCCATGCCCCCTCTCTCTTTCTCTCTCTTTCTCTCTCTCATCACCTAGCTTCTACTTCATCTTCTCCTCTCCTTACTCCATCTTTTCCTCTCGGTGCTCCTTCCCCCTTAGCTCCTCCTACATATCACCCTTCCTGTTAAAATAAAACTTTTCTCTCAGAATACAATTAGAGCATAATTATTTCTATTTGTA
This sequence comes from Rhabdomys pumilio, assembly GCA_030674055.1. Lineage (NCBI taxonomy): Eukaryota > Metazoa > Chordata > Mammalia > Rodentia > Muridae > Rhabdomys > Rhabdomys pumilio. The sequence goes on along the minus strand of JANHMN010000012.1, from coordinate 23,932,280 downwards.
CCAGTGAGGTACAAGATAGTCTTAATACCCAGTTCATCCTTTTGTTGACTAACCAGAATTAGTTTCTTTTCTTAACACTATGAAAAAAATACTCTGATCACAGCAACATAGGGGGGAAAGGATTTATTCTGGTTCATGGTTTAAGGTTAGAATCCATCACAGTGGGGAAGTCAAAGCAGCAGGAGCTTAGAGCAGCTGGTCGCCCACAATCAGGAAACACTGATGAGTGCGTTGCCACTCAGATCCTTTTTTCATTTAACACGGTCCAGTCTCCAAGCCTACAGGATGGTGCCACCCACAGTGGGCTGATCTTCCCACCTCAATCAATGTGAACCAGATGCCTTTCTCCTAGGGGATTTTGTCATGTTGAAAATGGATACAGACCATCATCACAGAACCACCTATTAAACAGAGCTCCACCTTTCTTTTCCCAGTGAATGGGCAGTCAAGAGGTCTCATGTACCAAGATTGACACCTGCAAACCAAATCCTAGCCCCTCTATCTGCTGGTCTGCCCACCCACCCAGGGGCTGGCACAGGCCCACTTCAGTTACACCAGATCTAAGCCTTTACATACAAAAGAAGAAACCTGTCTCTCTTAAACTCCCTCGGGATTGTTCTAGTGGTTGATGAGTCTCTGCTCTTCCATCTGCATCGTGGAACAAGCTTAAGCAAATGGCAAAAGAGTCCTGGGCTTCGTGCGGTCCAACCTACAGCAGCGAGTGGGGACCTGACATCCTTGTGATATTCAATCTGCCTGCCTATTAGCGTCTTCTCTTTCTCCTTTATATCTTTCAATAAAATTTTACCGTTTCCTCCCAGAAAGGTCATGCACATTTCTCAAAAGATTTACTTCTTGATTCCTTATTACTCTCAGCACTATTGTAGCTAATAATTTTCAAATTGAATTTCCTTTCTGTTTCTTGTATGAAGGGGAAATGTCAGGCTTTGCATATTGGATTTGTGCATGTGGTAACCTGGCAGAGAGACTTATGGCTGCTTTTAAAACTTAAAAAAAAAAAAAAAAAAACCCAAAACTGTATTTGTATGTGTGCCCACGCACACACCTATGGAGGTCAGTTGGTTCTCTCCTTCCACCATGTGGGATCCTGGGGATCAAACTCAAGTCATCAGACTCGGCAGGAAGTGTCTTTACTCTTTGAGCCTCCTTGCAAGCTCTTGCTACAGTTTACCATGAGATTTGCTAACAACCTGACAGTGGTTTGAGGACAGTTTATCACTAGTATAACAAAAAAACGTAACAGTGCTATTTCTTCCTCTTAATGTTATAATGTTCATTCCTCGGCTTGTTTGGGCTTTTTATAGGAGGGCTACATAAGCCCACAGTGCTGGGCATGGAGCCTCAGTCCCGGCCTGAACAAGATGCTTCTGATGTCTTAATGTGAAACATAAGAGAGCTGTTGCCCACTAAATATGCTTGCTACTGTTCTTCTTAACAGTGCCTTTGGTTTTTATTCTGTTTAATTTTACTGAACGAGATGGTACAGATGACAATATTTTCTGATGTCCTGTCACCCTGCTTAAACAGCCCTGACAGTCTGCTTGACCGTCTCCAGCCATTCTCCAATTCATTCTACACTCTCTCCCTCCGCCTCCACATGTGCTCATGGGTGGGGACCTGCACACGTGTGTGCACACACATGCTCACACCCACACTCACACACAATTTACCAATCGTGATATTTCTGTGTGCATTATTTTATGTTCTAGCTCCACACCTCTTTCAACTTGTCATCTCCTTTTTCATAGTGTGTCCTTTGAAGGATATATCATTTATGTCCACAGGCCAGGGGAAGGCTGTGCCTCACTAAGATGCTTTTCTTACAAAGAACCATGCACCATGCTCCATGCATCACGCCCCCAGAGGTGGTCTGTGGGGCTGACAGGCTTATAAGTGGGTGTAAGTTGGCTGCAAACTATTTACCACCAGAAATGCTTGCTGAGAGTGCCCAGTCTTTTTTAATGACACAAAGACACTGTCTGGCCAGAACTCCCTTCCAAGGCTATGATGGTAGCCCTGCCCCAGTCCCTGGTCAATCTTTGCTTTCTAAACCCTGAGGCTATCTCACCAAGGCACACTTACCCTTAGAATTGCTACATCTCCTTAAACATGTTCACCTCAAACACCCAACTGATCTTTATCCCAAGATCGGACCCACTTAAATTGTTGTGGAAATAAGAGGTTTGAAAACATCACTTTGTGCAGAGGAGATGGTTCAGTGGGTAGAACACTTGTCATACAGCAAGAGAACCTGAACTCGCATCTTCAGAAGCCACATAAAAGCCAGGCAGAGTGGGGCAACTCTGTGATACAGATGATCCTACTGTGAGGTGGGAACTGGAAGAAGGAACACCCCGGAAGCTCACTGCCAGCTAGCCTTTGAGTTTGCCTTAGAGCAAAGAAATGACTAGGACTGAGTCAGGAGCTTGCCTTGTGGCCTCCACAACACAGGCACCATAGCACATGTGCATTCTCCCTGTTCTCCCCGAGACACACACACACACACACACACACACACACACACACACAAAGAGAGAGAGAGAGAGAGAGGGAGAAAGAGAGAGAGAGAGAAAGAGAGAGAGAGAGATTTAAAAGATATATTAAAGTTGGTTCAGTGGGGGTAAAGGTGATTGCTCTCAAGCCCTATGACCTGAGTTCAATCCCCAGAACCCACACATGATCGAAGAAAAAAGGTGACCCCCGCCCAAAGAAAAGTTGTCTTCTGACTTCCAAACTTGCACATGGTATGCACCGGCACACAAACACACACACACACACACACACACACACACACACACACGACAAATAAATAATTTTATTTTTAAATCTTTATGTACATTGATGTTTTTGCCTATATGTATGTCTGTGTGAGAATGTCAGATCTCCTGGACCTGAACAGTTGTGAGCTGCTAGGAAGTTGTGAGCTGCTAGAAGTTGCTAAGAATTGAACCCGGGTCCTCTGGAAGAGCAGCTGTTGACCACTGAGCCATTTCTCCAGTCTCACAAACAAAGACTTTTAAATGGAATAATTAAAAAAATATATAGTCTCTTTTTTGAAAAGGAAAGCTGCCCTCTACTCTAACCCTAGTGGGTGTGAGACATTTGGGCTGGGCAGCATTTGGGTCAAAGTCCTCTCTACCTTGAATGATCAACCCAGAGGTGAGCAGGCACCAGCCTGGCAGCACCTTCCCCAGAGTGACTGAGCTGTCCCTCCCCATTCCTTACAGCTCCGTGGGCCTTCCTGAGTCACTCTGCCATTGTGCTCACTCCTTCCTCTCCACAGCTGGGCAAGAGATGCCATCTGGGAGGCTGCACCAGGTACAACCAGGGCTCAGTGAGGGGACTTTCTCCCAGGAAATCCCCAGAAGAGTACAGGCCATTCCCTCCATTAGGGACTTTCCTCACTGGAAACCTAGATACGTGGCAGAGCCAGGATCTGACATCCTTGTCTCAGGGACCCTTTGCAGTTAGCTCCCCTAACCCACTTCAGGTAGATGGGCAGATGTGGGGATGGACATGAATGGATGAATGGACACATAGATAGATAGATAGATAGATAGATAGATAGATAGATAGATAGATAGACAGATGCATGGATGCACACATGAATGGATAGGTGAATCATGGTATGGTGGATGGATGGATGAGTAGGGGGATGGACAGATGTATATACTAATATATGGATGAGTGGATACATGGATGTATAAATGAATGAATGCACACATGGATGGATACACATATGTGTTTGTACAGATGAATGAATGGAGGGATGGATCAGATGGATGATGCATGGATGGATGGTTTTATTCATGGGTGGTTAGAGAAGTGAATGAATGGAAAATGGACGCACACATGGGTGAGTGCATGAGTGGATGCAGAGAGATGTGGATGAATGCATGGATGGATGGATGGATGGATGGATGGATGGATGGATCTCCCCTCCTTCAGGTACATCACCTCTCTATCTGCTGCATCTGCTGCTCTCTGGCCCCCAGCTTTCCCCACTCTCTGAGGCTGTTTCAGGGTGGGGCTCTGAGACTTCTCTTCACTCAGCCTTAGGCATCCCATGATTCTTCACTCTAGCCTTCCCCTCGTCCATCCTACTAGCTGAACCCATAGATAGATAGATAGATAGATAGATAGATAGATAGATAGATATAAATCTTTTAAGGCTTTAGGCAACTGTCTGATATTTCCCTGTTACATTTGAGTGGGAAGTATGTTCACACAGTCCAAACTCAAACGTATTTACAGGGGCTAGAGAGAAGGCTCGGGAATTAAGAGGGAGCAATCTCCAGGGGATGGCGTCCTCTTTTGGCTTCCAGAGGCAACTGCATGCATGGATGCATACTCCTTCTCAAATACACATAATTTAAAAATAATAAAATCTTTTCAAAAGAAAACCTCTGGCTAGTGTCATGAGAACTTTGGATTCTTTTAAAAATACAGAAATACTAGAAGAACATGTTTTCGTTTTAACCCCAGGGGTGGGATATGGGGCTGTTTCAGATTGTCCATAGCAGCTGACTGATTTGTCTCGTGCTCTAGCAGGGTTCTGATTTTTGCCAGCTGTGGATAGTTTCTGCAGTTATGTGATGTTTAGAATTCTAGGGACTTTTCAGAGAATATATAAATGCTAGAGACCCATTGGTGGGTTGCTGTTGGTTGTTGATTGGTTGCTGTTTGTTAAATAGTTGTGTGGGAAGAAAGAAGGGAGGAGGAGGAGGAGGAGGAGGAGGAAGAGGAGAAGAAGAAGAAGAAGAAGAAGAAGAAGAAGAAGAAGAAGAAGAAGAAGAAGAAGAAGAAGAAGAAGAAGAAGAAGAAATAGAAGAAGTTAGATACCAAACTTGCCCCAAGGAACTCTACGGCCCTAATTAGCAGGAAGTAGTTTAAAGATAATGTCACCCCTTTCTCCTCTATCTTTCTTTCTCTCCTACCTAGTATTAGGGGTTGAAACAGTGGAATATGGGTGCAGATGGATGGAATAAAGAAGAACCCACAAAATAATCAAAAGTCTGGCTACAGGCTAGTGTCCCTGCTGTCTGAGTCCCCTCATCAGGTGACCTCCATGGCTGATTCCTCAGGACAGATCCAGGAGAATAAAACATTCTTTACTTCCTCTCCATACTGTCCTCCGCACCTCCACAGTTTCCATTATTCACCCTGTATCTTTGTTCCCTATTTGCGAATAGCTTCCTCTCTTCCCGCCCCAAGTACCAGCGTGGGAATGTCTGAGGAGTTCCCGCTGGGCGCGGAGGAGGATCCCCGCCCCTCTCCAACGCAGGGCCACAGCTGTGCGCATGTGCACTCTGGCAGGTATAGCATCTGAAGGCTATACCTCCCCAGCGCCCCAACCATCCTCTGGGTCATTGGATTGGGTGCAGGGTCTGGACGTTTGTTTTAACTTCCCTCCAGGACTCATTCAGGCTCCTGCAGACAATGCCTTAGCCAGCCCCTTCCTCTTCCCTCTCAGCATCTCAGAGATTCAGGCGCGACTGTTTTTGACAGTCGGGCAGGCAAAAAAGAAAATAAGAGTGGGTTGGTTGTGATTTGCATTCGGCTTCCTCTGAGCTAGCATTTTTCCAGTCGGCCTGGAGCTCACCCAGTTTCTCCTCCACCGCAGCGTTTTCTCATGCGTTGTCCTTTATATCTTTTATGTTGGTTTTTCCCACTGATTTTCTTACTAAGGAAATTCTCTCTTTCTATCGCGAGTATCGGGCATGATACTTGGTTCTAGCTTCATGGACCATGGGCTAATTAACCTATCTCTTTGTTAATGGTTTCTGGGTGGGTGCGAACTTCCCAGAAAGGCTTCTGCCATTGGGCCGTGTTTTAGAAGCATCCTTCTATGATTTCCTGGTTTAACATTTCACAGTTGCTCGCCTGGGAGAGCTCATATCACCCATCCGTATGAAGTACATTCTACTTCCTGTTTCTCCAGATGGCCACCCATTAGCCAGCCCTTCAGCCTGGTGATGTGTGTGTCTTCACAGTGACATGCTTCCTGCCTCCTACGAACCTACTTTTAAAGTCAGGCTGGCCTAAGCTATTGTTCTTCATATTTTCCCCTTCTGAGTCCCAGCACCCAGGACTCTTCTCTCTCTTAAATGTCTCATTTCCTTTTGTGGTAGGCGTGGAAAGCAAGGTGTCACCATGAAGTTCAGGCTGGCCTTAACCTCATTTGCCTGCTCAGTGTCCCAAACGTTGAGATTACAGAAGCGTACAACCATGCCTGGGTATAAATATTTTTTGGAAAAAAATTTCTCCTCTTACTATGCCCCCTCAAAACTCAGCGGGGGACTGGAGTGGCGTCACCAGATAAGAGCAAGTAAGATCTGAGCTGAGCTCCCAGGACCCACATCAGCTGATTTACAACCTTCTTAACTCCGGTTCTAAAGGATCCAACGCCCTCTTCTGACCGCCACAGGTGTCTTCAGGTGCGTGCGTGCGAGCGCGTAGCTTTTCTACAAGAAATGTAGAGAGGGTTTGGTGCTGACATGAGAGAGCTTTGAGTTTTGGAGGCAGAGCCTTCTCCGAAGGTCACCCTCACGATTAAGGGCTGTCCTACTGGCCCTGCTAACTCTCCCAACCAACTGCCTCTTGCTTTTCTCCCTGGACTCTGGCCAGACTCTGGGACAGACCCTGACCTAATGCCCTGCCTTTACTCAGCAACCCTGTCCCTACTTCCTGCTTCCTTCTCCAAGATAGAGTCTAACGCTCTCGCTCACCTCTCACCATTACTCCAGCCTCAGCCAGAAAGGGGGAGGTTGGGGTACAGCAGCCCAAGTCTCAATCCGTCTAGCTTCCCGGAAGCCCACACAAGAACTGCAGAAACATTCTGAACCCGGAACCGTCTGGCTTGTGCCTGTGTGCACACTCTCCCTCCGTCCAACCACTGGAGGTCTCAGGTACCCTCTCCTGCCTTGTATTTCTCTCCTGCCTTGTGTTCTCCCCTGGTTTGGGGGGAGGGGTGGGATGAGCCTCGGAAGGCAGGAGGGGGAGGAGCCGGAAAGGAGAGCATCCATTGGTCCACTGCCAGAAAATCTCTCATGCATTGCATAGCTAACATGTTTTGGGGCTCCTGAAACATATTTAAACAAGCTCCTGCAGGGTCCAACAAAACGGCATCTCTTTCCCAAAGAGCTCCCTGGGAGACAGACAGGACAGTCTAAATCTAAAGAACCTCACTGGGAAAGGGAGATGGAGGGGACTTGGCAAAGGAAAGTGGGGATTGAACTGGAGGGCCCAGGATGTCTTCAAGACCACTGAGGATGCAGTAGCCTTGAAGATGCAGGAATGAATCACACCAGGTGCATAGTGCCTGGTCCCAGAAATACACTCTTGATGCTACTTTGTATTTTTTTTTTCCCAAACACAAAAGGAAAAACATGAAGGATGTGAATTCCGCTTGCGCCCTCTGGTGGCCACACGAGGAATAGGCCAGAGTGGGTGGGGCAAAAGTCAAGAGAAAGGCCCAACCGGCTTCAGGGACCTCAAGGGTGGGTAGGGATGAGCTGGAACTAAGGAGAAGATACGGAAGACAGGCGAAGCAGACAGACTACAAGTGTGTATTATACGGTCTGCAGAACTTGATAGTAGTAGAATCTCCTATCTGGTGTCCAAAATGCTAGACTGACTAGTGAGATGACACTTGCTGCCAAGCCTGACTACCTGAGTTTTATGCCCAGGTCCCACAATAGAAGAAAGGAGCTGGTCCATGAACACTTGTGTTCACATACAAACACAATAAGTAAATAAAAATGTAAAGTGTAATAGATACACACACACATATATATACATACATACACATATATGTATACATATACGTATATGTATATATATATATATATATGCTAAAGGCTCATTCTTTGTAATGTGTCAGACACAGACATGGTGTTACTTAACTATATTTGAAGGTAACCAGGGGGAGGGTTGAACCCCAGAATAGGTCTTCTATCCTGGACATTTCAGCTGAGAGACATGTCAGATAAATCTGAAGAAGGAGAAGGAGAAAAGGAGGAGAAGGGTCCAAACTAGAGATGCTGCGTGGACCTGCCCCGAGCCATTCACAAGGAAATAAATGTGAGTACCTGAGCCCATGTCCTGAGCCCTGCATATGATGGCGTTTGGAAGCAGGTCCTTAGAAGGTGGCTAGGTCTCGAGGGTGGTATCTTCATGGGCAGAAGTAGTATATTTACGGTTCAGCCCCTCTACCACATGGAACATGGCAGAAGGATGGTCAGCCATGAACCAGGAAGCAGCCCTCCCCAGAAGCTGACTGGGCACAGACAGGACTTCCAGCCTCCAGCAGCATAAGCTGAGGTTCTGTTATTTATAAGTTACTTGGTCTGTGGCACTTCATCACAGTGACCAAAGACAGTGAGGACCGACTGGTTCTTTGGCAGACTGGCTGATTGATGGATTGAGTGAGTGGGTGAGTGAGTGGGTGGGTGGGTGGGTGAGTGAGTGGGTGAGTGAGTGAGTGAGTGGGTGGGTGAGTAGGTGGGTGGGTGGGTGAGTGAGTGAGTGGGTGAGTGGGTGGGTGAGTGAGTGGCTGATTGATGGATTGAGTGAGTGAGTGGATGAGTGAGTGGGTGGGTGGGTGAGTGAGTGGGTGAGTGAGTGGGTGGGTGAGTGGGTGGGTGAGTGAGCGGGTGAGTGAGTGGGTGGGTGAGTGGGTGGGTGAGTGAGTGTGTGGGTGAGTGAGTGGGTGAGTGAGTGGGTGAGTGAGTGGGTGGGTGAGTGAGTGGGTGGGTGAGTGGGTG
>JANHMN010000012.1:23872877-23923394 GCA_030674055.1 Rhabdomys pumilio | reverse complement strand
GTGAGTGGGTGGGTGGGTGAGTGGGTGGGTGGGTGAGTGGGTGAGTGAGTGGGTGAGTGGGTGGGTGAGTGAGTGGGTGAGTGAGTAAGTGAGTGAGTGAGTGAGTGGGTGAGTGAGTGGGTGAGTGAGTGGGTGGGGTGAGTGAGTGGGTGAGTGAGTGGGTGAGTGGGTGAGTGAGTGGGTGGGTGGGTGAGTGGGTGGGTGGGTGAGTGGGTGAGTGAGTGAGTGGGTGGGTGGGTGAGTGGGTGAGTGAGTGGGTGAGTGAGTGGGTGAGTGGGTGAGTGAGTAGGTGAGTGACATAAACTGGTACAGTACCCTGGGGTTGACTGAAACGTCTGCACACTCAGTTACAGTAAGGTATGCCTGACAAATAAGAATTATATACACTTAGCCGGCCTGCTGGGGTATTTTGAGCTATGTATACATTGTGACATGGTAACATCCAACGAATGAGTGTGTCTGCCATCCACATGGTGTTCTGTTCTGTGTGTTGGGGGTGAGAACGCTACAGCTCGACCCGCAGCAACCTTCAAATACACAACGGAGGCTGTAGAACCCCCCCCCTTCGCAGGCCTCACCCCACCCGCTCACCCCAGCTCTCTGTTCCTAGTTCCCAGCTCTGTCCTGACTGTGGTGAATGGTGCTGTGTCACTAGGGCCTGACTACAGATCTGTGACCAGCTGTCTTTGTGTCCTTAGCGAGCCTATGAAGAAGTGAATATTCTAGATCATATAGTCCCATTTTTAAGTTTGGAGGAAGCCCCGGGCTGTTTTCCATGAGGGCTTCTCATTTGCATTCCTGCCAGCACTTTAGGGCAACCTCCCTCTCATCCTCCCCACAGATTCCACACATGCTGTGCTTCCTTCAGTCTGATGGCTGCCCTTCAGAGAGGAAAGCAGAGCCTCCCTGCAGCTTTCATTTGGATTTTCCCAATGACTTATAAAGACCAGCTTTGTGTCCATGTGTCTGGGCCCATTCTTGGCTTGTGTGTCTGCTTGAGCTTTTGCCTGCTTTAAGATCAGATTGTTTGTGATGCTATTGAGTTGGGTTTGCTCTTTATATATTCTGGGTAGCAGCCATCTGACAGTCTGTGCCTTGCAAATCTTGTTCATAGTCTCCTCTCAGGTGACTTCTGTTGTAAGGATGCCTTCCTTCTTTGATGCATCTGATATGTCTTTCTTGCCATTGTTTTATGTCTTTTCAGAGCCTCCTTTTAAAAATATCTACAGCACATCTACCCTTCCTGGCCCCACATTGATGTCTTTAATCCATTTTGAGTCCATGTTGAAATGTGGTGTGAGAGATGAACTCCTTTCTACTCTTTATTTTATATGCGTTGGTGTTTTGACCATATGTGTGTGTACATATATACATATTCACATACATATACACATATACACATACATATATGAATAAGAGTGTTGGATCTCCTGTAAGTGGAGTTATCAATAGTTGTGAGCTGCCATGTGGGTGCTGGGAACTGAACCTGGGTCCTCTGGAAGAGCACTCAGTGCTCTTAACCACTGAGCCATCTCTCCAGCCCCTCATCTCTAACCTTGTGCATGTGATCATACAGTGTTCCCAGCACTGTCTAATCAAGAGAGTATCCTGGCTTCCTCACACGTTCCTGAAACCTGGTTGACTATAAATGTGTGTGCATTGATTTCTGGTCTCCCTGCTGGGTCCTGGTTGGCCTGTGTGTGTGCTGTGCAGCCAGCACCATGCTGTTTTGACTACTATCGCTTTGCAGTGTGTTTTGAATTCAGGTATTGTGACATCCCCAGTTCTTGCTGTTCAAGATTGCTTCTGCTGAGCATGAGGCACAGGCCTGTGATCCTAGTACTCAGGAGGCTGAGGCAGGAGGATCACAAGTTGGAGGCCATTCTGAACTACACAGTGGAGGTGAAACTCTATTGTGTGGGAGAGAGGAAGAGTTTGCTAAGCCATTCCGCTCTTCCAGTTGTTTCGTGATTCCACACGTATTTTAACAATTCTCATTTCTGTGAAATTAATGCTTAAATTTTGACAAGATCAACCCAAATCTGTAGGGTACTTTGATTAGTGGGGCATTTTTGTTTGTTTGATTTTGAAACAAGGTCTCAGGTTAGCCCAGGCTGACCTGAAAGTTCTCAAAGAAGTCAAGTGACCTTGAACTTCTGATCCTCTGCCTCTGCCTTCCAAGTTTTGGGGCTTACATATGTGTACCACCATGACCAGGTTGTGGCTGCTAAGACTCGAACCTGGGTCCTTGTGCATACGAGAGAATCACTCTACCAACTGAGCCACATCCTCAACCCAGTACTGGCATTTTAATAGCAAGAGAAGTGAGGTCATGGGCTAACTCTCTACCGACTCTGACTTCTTCACTCTACTGTGCTTTTTTGTCCCTGACTCCAGAAACCACGGCCTACAGAACTCGCAGGTGGCCCCACCTCTTCAGGGTCCCAGTACCGTCTAACATTACCACAAGAAGAGCCAAGTTTCCAATGCACCTCACAAATCATACAGAGAACTAGCCCAGACCTTCTCTTTGAGTCCCTTCCCACCCGCAGCCAAGCCACTGGTCTTCCCAGACTGATGGCTGTAAGTGGTGGTGGTGGGGCAGGGCTTTTGAGAAGACAGAGCTAAACTGAGCTGAGGCCCTGATCCCACTCGACTAGCGTCTTACAAGAGGGAATAAGAACACAGACAAGCACGCAGAGAAAAGTCTGTGAAATTGGACCACAGTGGCCCATACCTGTCATCCTGGCACTCAGAAGATAGAGGCTGAAGAATCCAGAGTTCAAGGCCAGGGTTAGCTACATAGGCAGGTAACAGTCTGGGTACAGGAAACTCATCTAGGGTTTGAGGACAGAGAGGACAAGTTGTATGCGTGTGGAGACCCAGGGGGAAAACTGCCGTGAGCCACAGAGATGCCTCAGAAAAACAATCTGGGACCAGCAAAATGGTTTAGTGGGCAAAAGTGACTGCCACCAAGACGGATGACCTGAGTTCTATCTCTGGGAACCACATGTAGAGGAGATTTTCTGACAAGGCGGGTCCTTCCTTGTCTGCCAGTCAAGGGAAACGAGGTGTAAACAGGCCCTGGTGCCTGGCCTCTCAGCCCCCTTCCCTTTTGAGACTCTTTCCTCCCATGCCCCCTAACCTCCCACACACACCCAGAATCCCACACAGACCCAGAATCCCACACACCCTCTAGCCTTCCACACACCCCCAGAATCCCACACACCTCCAGAATCCCACACGCCACCCCAAGCTACAGGCACATACTGACCCCCACACTGAGTTCACGAGGCTTCCCCACAGAGTTGGCACAGGTCATTCCCGCCCTCTCTATTCTCTCCCAAGGAGGCCATTAGACCCCCTCCAGCCTGCAGCCCCTTCCTAGGTTCTCCCCAAGAGAACTGTCACTGTCATTCCTCCTGGTATTGTCCCATGTGATAGTGGACTACCCCAAGGACTGTCTGCTCCCAGGGTGGAATGGTCACTGAGCCCAGGCAAGACAGAGACCCCGTCTCCCATGTGACTCAGATCCAGGTCACTAGCTGCCTGCTGAGCCTGGACACAAGGCTTTGTTCTCTTGAAACCGAGAATCTCTGACTATAAACATTTGAGAGGAAGGGGTGTGTGTGGGTCCTGATGGTTGTTAGTTGTGTCCAGGAGTACAAGAACATTGTACAAATGACATGTACCTTGAGGGGACATGTCCTCACAGGTGAAGTAAAGGCAGTTTGCCAGCGGACAACCTAGAACTACCATGGCCTGTGGAATGATGAATGGGAAAACAATGGCAAACTGGGAGGATTATAAGAGGAGAGAGGGGGAGGCATGAGAGATGAGGGGATGAGGAAAGATTGTGGGGAGGGGGAAAATGGAGGGAGAGAGGGAAGAGAGAGGGGAAATAGGGTGAGCAGAGGCACATATTTGAGGGCCATCCCAAGACTTCCTGTGAGACCTTTGCATGCAGGGTGACCCCCAAGGGGAAGCTAAAACTCTCAGACAGTGATAAATAAATGCCCACACCATACCATTAACAATCAGAAGTAGTGAGAGGAAAAATCAGTATGAAGAAAATTCTTGGTAGAGATAGGATCTGACCCAGAACATCGAAGACCTACATCAGCCGGGCCAATCAGACCCAACCTCTCAGCCCTGCAGATCCTGGCCCCACACTGCCCTCTTCCCCAACATCCTGCACCCTTCACTCTGAGACCAGCAAGGGAGATTCGGGAAGGATGCTTGGAGAAAACAAGACAGAGGTGGAGCCAGCCCCAGGATTCCTTGGGTGAAAGCTGAAGTAACTTAGAGAGGTCAGCACTGCCCTGGAGCCCAGGAGTATTTCTGAGTGTTGTTCCCATATCGGCCACACGAGGGCGCCCACGAGCCAACTGTGCTCAGGATAGACCTGCTCAGCCTCCCTATCTTCCTGGTGGCCCAGGCTCATAGCTGCCCACAGAGGCCAGGCCGGCTCTCCCACTGCAGCTGGCCGTGACTGGCTCTCTGCTGTGTTCCATGGACACTGTTCACAAGATCCCTCTGAACTCTCCTTGTTTAAACCATTCGCCTCTCCTTGTGCCGCAGCATTACTCTCGTTTTTTTTTTTTTTTTTTTTACAGACAGGAAGCTGGTACTTGTCCTCTGTTGGGGGGGTGGAGGATGAGCAAGAGAAAAGCTGGCTTTCCAGTCCCGAGCTCTGCAGTTTCCATGGCACTCCACCCCCACCCCAAGACCGCAGAGCACCCTGGGTTGTCTGGGGGATAAATGACTGACCGTCTCCATAGGACAACAGCTTCATATTTCCCTTTTTTTTTTTCTTTTTTTTTTTTCTATCTTTTTGTTTTGTTTGCTGTTAAGACAGGATCTCATGTAGCCCAGGTTAGCCTTGGGGTCACTATGCAGCCAAGGATGACCTCCAACACTAGAGACCCTCCTGCTTCCATTTGCCAAGTACTGAGATTACAGAGCGAACCTTCACAGCCAGTTTCTGGAGCGCTGCAGATGGAAACCAGGGCTTTGTTCACACAAGAAAATCACCCTACCAATAAGCCACATCTGCAGCCCGCAGTCCCTCCGTTTTGTTCAGTAAAGCTTTTTCCTCATTGTTAGGGCAGAGTCCTGGTGGAGGCCTGGGATGTCTGATCCCAGTCCCTGAGCCCCATGTTCCTGTCTGGAGTTCTTATCCCACATTTGTGAGGGCCACTGTCTCCTGAGGGTCAGGTAAGATGGCTTCTGTGATGGTTTGTATATTCTTGGCCCAGGGACTGGCACTATTAGAAGGTGTGGCCTTGTTGGAGTAGGTGTGTCACTGTGGGTGTGGGCTTTAAGACCCTCATCCTAGCTGCCTGGAATTCAGTCTTCTAGCAGCCTTCAGATGAAGATGTAGAACTCTCACCTCCTCCTGCACCATGACTGCCTGGACACTGCCCTGTTCCCACCTCGATGATAAGGGACTGAACCTCTGAACCTGTAAGCAAGCCCCAATTAAATGTTGTCCTTATAAGAGTTGCCTTGGTCATGGTGTCTGTTCACAGCAGTGAAGCCCTAACTAAGACAGCTTTTATCCACAGGTAGCTCACAAGTCCTTCATTCGCCTTGACGTTGAACAAGCAAGATGCCTCTCACGTCAGTGGCATGTCTGTGGTTAACTCTGCTAGCCTACAATGGTGGTTCTCAGCCTGTGGGCCCTGCCCCTTTGGGGTTGAAATAACCTTCACTAGGTCACCTGTCGGACATTTACATTCTGATTTATAACAGTAGCAAAATTACAGTTACGAAGTAGCAACGAAATAATTTTATGGTTGGGGGGGGGTCACAATAACATAAGGAACTGTATTAAAAGGTGGCAGTTTGAGAACCACTGACCTAAGGTTACATAGAAGAGCTAGGTTAGCTGCGGTCCTCCGCATTCTGACAGTCTGACAGGTGTGGAGACAAAAGGAGAGGACCACAGTGAGCAAATGACCTCTCAATGGTACAGAGCCCAGGGCCACAGAGGAGGGAGTGAAACCTGACTGGGGATGGCAGTGCCAGGCAGAGTCCTCTCCTCAGCTTCCTCCTCTGTAATCCCAGAGGAGACACTTGGATAGCTGTCAGGCCTCCTCCTGTAGGATGTGCTGACTTCGAGGACTACAACCCACTGCTCTCACATTGCCTTAGTTCTGTTCCTGCTGCTGTTATAAAACTCAGTTATAAAATTCAAGGGTGCGGTCCACTGTGGCAGGGAGAAGTTAAAGTGACTGGAGCTTGGTGGATCTGGTCACACAACTTGCGCAGTCAAGACATGGAGAGCAGTGAATGCTTGCACTTGGCTCAGTTTTTGTTTGGGGGTTTGCTTGTTTGTTTTGTTTTGTTTTGTTTTTCTCCTTTCTATTTACCCTGCCTGGGGAATGGTGCCACCCACAGTGGGCGGGCTGTCTCACTTTAATTTACCTAATCAAAGTGATCCCCCAGAGGCATGACCAGAGCCCATCTCCCATGTGATTCTAGATCCCATAGACTTGACCACAGATAACAACCATCACAAGCTCCTACTTGACACCCTTGGGTGGGACTGCCTTCACCCAACCTTGGCAAAGGCAATCTTTTCAGAAAGCAAGAGCAGTAGTGCCAACAGCCTCTGGGTGAGGGTGTTAGAACCCCGCCTTACACCAGGAAGTGCGAAGCCTACAGCTTAGCTCCCAGTGCAGTCCAGGGTCAAGTTGGGAGCGAGTTTCACCACCCCCGAGTGTGTAGGAGGAGATTCCAACCTTTTGAAGCTACCACTCGCCTTTTGCTGGGGTGGGATGCAGCATCTGTGGCTGTGGGAACTCAAGAGCCATTTGCTTAGTCAATAGGCACTCCAAACAGCACAAGAATGGGCTAGCCAGAAAGTCCCAGAGCCTGTAGCAGAGTGGTAAAGAGAGGCAGAGGGTCTCACGGGCTGAGGGTACAGAAGCCACTGAAGGGGTTTCATTTGGTTTCCTTTGAGGAGCTTGTCGGAGTTTTGTTGGTTTAGGGCCAGCAAGATGGCTCTACAGGTCAAGGTGCTTGCTGCCAACCCAGACGACCTGAGTTCGAACCTCAGGACCCACACGGTAGAAGGAGAGAACTGACTCTTGCAGGTTGTCCTCTGACCATCACACACATGCTCCTCTGCACACAAACACAAAACTAATTTAAAAATGTAACCACGTTGTGTTTGTTTAAATTGCGGCAAAACAAGCATAAAATTCACCATTTTTTGTTAGTTCGAAATGTATATTTCCTTACTGGGAGCATTCATAGCGGGCAACCAGCCCTCTCTAGAATATTCTACACTGTTTTCTTCCCCCACCCTGGCAACCATGATCGCCTCTGTCTATGGATCTGATGTCCCAGGGACCTTATGCAGTGGAACCCTGCAGTTCGGTCCTCTGTGGCTGCCTTACTCCCTCTGCCTAGTGTCTACACAATTTTTCCATACTGTGACCCATGTCAGATGCCTTCCTTTTCAGGAGTGAATAATATTCCACTGTATATGATGTGCAGACTATATGCCACAGTCCATACTTGGACTCATTCATCCATGGACACTTGACTCCACCTTCTGGCTACTGTGAGCATATATGGCTAAGTAGCCGTTGGAGCCTCGCTCTCAATCCTGTAGGAGGGTTTCAAGCCATCATAGTTGGGAAGGTGGCAGTTAGCCTCAGTGCTGGGGTGGCAGTCATGGAGATCAAATTCTGTCCCAGAACACCCGACTTCATTTTCGTTTGTTTACCTTTATTTGTGTGTGTTTGTGTGAATATGAAAATGTGGGTGCAGTGCCTGCAGAGGCCAGAAGGGGCGTTAGATTCCCCCAAAGCTGCAGTTTCAGAGGGTCCTCATCTGGGAACCAAACTCAGGTCTCCTGAGAGAGCAGCAAATGCTCTGAACTGCTGAGCCACTGCTCCAGCTGCATGGGCATCCTCCTGCCTGAGTTCTGTGCATGCTGCCCTTGCCTGGTTTTATTATTTTCTCTTTGCTCTGTGTTGTAATTCTAAGGTGAAATATCTGAACAACAGATAATGCTAAATGCTGGAACTGATCATTACAGGATAAATAACCAGCCAACCGCTACCCTAAACCTCTCCATCAGTCTTCCCCGTCGCCTCTTGCAGCCCAGTTCATCCGATGGTCTCCAAATGACATTGAAGTGTGGCCCAAGGGCTCCCTAATCTTGTTCCTTAATTAAGAATCAGATGGTGTTCATTGCAGGGAGATGGTATGTGGGTCTGAAGAGTTTTAGGGGACTGACTGGGGAGATGAGAGTCGATTGCATCTCAAGGACACTCCAGCTTAAGAACAAGAAAGATACGGGCCCTGAATAACAACGACCCACTCGGGGCCTGCTGCCCAGTGTCCCTGACACCACCTTTCTCCCTGTGAGAACCGACTGCAGACCTGAGCCCTCTTAGATGATCTTAGGGAGGAGGGCAGCCTCTTTCCTTCCCATCTTCTGGGGCACTGCCCTTGAGGAAACTGGATCCCCACCCCACCCCCACCCCACCCTGACTTCACAAGGGTGAGATGTCAAGGATGAATAGGAGTTGGAAGTTGAAGGGACTCAGAGAGCAAAGGTAAGTGGCCCAAGAACGCATGGCATGCTGATGTCAAAAACCTCAGGTCTGGCCTCCCGGACCATGGCCACCTTACTACATCTAGCCTGGTTTTCCTCCTCTTTCCTTTCTTTGGATACTGAGACTCCCTATGGCCACTGCCCCTGCATGCACAGAAGCTAGCCAGCGGAAATTCGAAGGGTGCTATGCCAAACTTTGGGGGTGCTGAGGCTGAACTTCAGATTTGCCTGAGCTTCCTGGCAGCTAAGGGGAAAAGGGAAATAGAGCGAGTGACTCAGTTCTCCTCGGTGCAAAAGGAGAAGCCTGCTGGAGCCTTGGTGAAGCAGATTTTCCTGACAGTATGCTAGAGGAAAGTTCTGGGGTGGGAGGCCCCGGATGATGTCATGCCCATTGCTGAAGGCTACAGCCCACAGGATATGTTGACATCATCACAGAAGAAGGAGGGCGCTTGGGTTCCATCCATCCTAGCACAGGTGTGTAAGGGCTCCAGACCACTCACGGGGACAAACACACCTTCATGGGGGCCTCATGGGATATGGCTGCAGCTGCAGGGGGAGGGGGGTGGTATCTGCCCTGACCATCTTCCCTAAATCCCAACAAAGGCAAGCAAGCAAGATTCTACCTGTGCCCAGGGATGGAGTACCTGGGAGCCAAGGCACAGTAGAGACGAGGGACCAGCGTCATGTGATCACCGCTTTTGCCCCACCCCCACCCAGGAGCTTCACTAAGACACGGCTGCATCCCATTTTAGAGAGAAGGATGCTGGGCCTGGAGGGTCACAGTGGCTCTGGGCAGGTACACCGAGGCTGGAGACCGGAAGGTCCTCAAAATGATCTGCGGTTGGCACTGTAGCTCACAGCCACCACATCCCTGCCCCTCCACAAACATCTGGACCAAGCGAAACAGTGGCCATACCTGCTAACAAAGACCATCCATCACACAGAGCTGGTTAACTGACATTTCATCAGAGGAGTGAGGACAGACAACCTACTCTCACCTGAGGTTCCAGCCACTCTTCCGAACCACTGTGGATAACCCTGCCCTGATCACACACGGCCCCGGCATCTAGGGAGGTGCTAGAGAGTACAGGATGGGGAGGTAGAGGAGATTCCAGCTATGGGGCAGTCATTGTCCACGCTAGATGAAGACTTTCAACACAGATGCTTTGGGTCACCCCTGTTCCGGCAGATGGCCCCACACCCTGGCTCTGTAAATTCACCCAAGAAACTCGCCGGTTCTCCAGCGTGAACTTCAGGGGGCTCATATTTTGGGTTGCCTTTGGGTCTGTAGGATCTGAGTTCTCATGTTCAGGGGGACCTTGGGGCCCTTCTCAAGCCTGGCATTCTGCTCCGACAGCTTAGGCCTGAGTCAGACACAATGACCCCCTCCCCCATAGCCCAGGCCCAGTGACATCTCCCCACTTGAGCCCTCTGCCCTAGGGCCCTCTCTTGCGTGTGGCTCTGGGTCCTCCTCTTGGGAGCTATGTGACACTTTGTCTTTCTTCTTTCTTAAAACAAGTGTGTTTCGTGTTGCTGTAGTGGGGAGGGAGGGATGCACCCTCACACATGTGAGGTCAGAGGACAGCACTGTGACTTCTGCTCTGTCTTTCCATCTTTTTGTGGATTCCTAGGATTGAATCCAAGCCATCGGGCTTGCGCTGAGCCATTTTGTAAGCCCCTATTTAGTGTGTGTGTGTGTGTGTGTGTGTGTGTGTGTGTGTGTGTTTGTTATACTGCAAACACTGGATCTGTGGCCTCTGAGGACAGCACACACACACACACACACACACACACACACACACACACACACATGCATACTCATACAAGTGGAGGCCTGGGTATTTTCCTCAGTCTCTCTCCACCTTTTATTTTGAGACAGGTTCTCTCTCTCTCTCTCTCTCTCTCTCTCTCTCTCTCTTGGTCTAACGCTGGCACTCACTGATTCAGCTAGCCTGGCCTATGGGCTCCGCCTGGCTCTACCTGCCACCTGCTGGAGTTACAGGTGTACATCTGTACATCACTGAGCCTGGCTTTTACCTGGTGGACTGAAAATTGTCCCAGAGGCTCCTCCTATGTTTGAATATTTGGTCCCCAGTAGGTGGAAGATAACTAGAACTATTCTTTCTCTCCCCCCCCCCCCCCCTCTCTCTCCTTGCTTCTTGTGGATTAAGATGTGAGCTTTCGGCTGCTCCAGAGCCCTGCCTGCCTGCCTGCTGCTGTGCTCCCCACTGCACTGGTGATGGACTGGGACTGTAAGCCCAGTTAGACACTTTAGTAAAATGTCCTGGTCATGGAATTTTGTAACAGCAACAGAAAAGTAACAAAACACATGAGGCTGAGTGTGGGTCCTCCTGCTCCTATAAAAAGTACTTTATTGACTGAAATGTTTCCCCAGGCCCCACATTTAAGTCTCTCAAAGGCAATGGCCCCTTCATCTCTGAGCCTGATATACCCGAAGAAGAGAAAAGTCTCGGACATGCTCTAACCCCATATGGTCCTCAGAGCCCACAGATCCAGTGTATACGGGATCTACTGATTCAGTGTACAACATCTGCAGACCCAATGTGTGCAGCTGATTTTGAAGCCGAGGTCCTAGAAACCCAGCACTACCCTAAGACAGGATGGTGACCTGAACCCAGGTCCTGGAGCCTAGGATGGGCAGATAGGCAGCCCTAGCTTTCCCAAGGCTCCAGTGTACAACAGACGCTGAAGACACAAACCCACAAAGGTCACAGAGGCAGCAGGAGTGGACACACATGTGAGGAGCACTATTTCTGAAGGCTGAGACTCCAGCTGGCAAATGTCACTGACAAGACCCCATGTCCAGACAGGTGGCTCCACAGACAACAGCAGTTGGAGGGTGGATCTCAGCAGGAAGGTCCGTAAACCTCACTCTCTGGGCCCGTGAAATGGGTAGAGAGAAGGCTTCAGGATAGGACCTCAGTTTCCAGCATTCTGATCCCACGGCGGTTCTCTGTCTGCCCATGACAACTAGCCCTTCCCAGATCCTCTCCGGTGACACAGTAGCAATGAGATGGCCTCGGCTTCTTCATGCCCACTCTCCTTGCTCTCCTCCCCTTGTCTTCTCAGTTTTTGAAATAGGGTGTCATGTAGCCCAGGCTGGCCTCAAACTCACCAATATAACCTTGAACTCCTAATTTCCCTGCTTCCACCTCCCAAATGCTAGCACTACAGGTGTCCATGCTATGCTCAGGTCTTCATCTCTGGCATCTACAGGCCCAGTCCAAACACAGTCCTGATGTTCTAGTCCTGAGCCAATCAGCCCCTCCTTCGGGAAGGGTTATATTTACCATCGGAGCAGGGAAAGTCCTCTGAATTGTTCGCTGTCTTAGTTGCTGTCTTAGGGTTTGTTTGTTTTTCCTGTTGCTATGACAATATACTATGACAAAAGCAACAAAAGCAACAATAGAGAGTTTCTATTCAGCTCAGAGCTCAAGGTCCAGTCCACCATGACAGAGGAGTCAAGGCAACAGAAGGTTGAAGCAGCCAGTCAAAATCCATCCACAATCAGGAAGCTGGGGATGGGAGATGGACACACTCTGCCGCTCAGCTCCCTGTCTCTGTTTATACAGTCCAGGAAGCCAGCCAGGGAATGGTGCCGCCCACAGTGGGCAAGTCTTCCCTTCTTGAGTAACAAAAGCCAAGATGACCACCACCCACCTCCACACACACACATAGACATGTCCAGAGATCTGTCTCCCAGGTGGCTCTAGACTCTGTCCGTTGACAATTTACACTAACCACCCTGATCATCACCCTAGTCACCGTCCTTTTAATGACAGGCACTGACTCCTCCTACATAATGTAACTGACTGCCATTGCGGTCAGATGTGTCCCACATTAGCTAATGGCCAGTGATCCTGGGAAGGGTGTCAGGGGAGAATTTAGACATGGCAATGGGACATTTAACCCCAGTTTTTTGCCCCTGCTGTAGCCCCTGGGTCACCCCACCCCCAAGCACCAGTTCCCAGCTTCCTGCTGCCTGTGGAGGAGCATGCTTCTTAGCAAGTCCTGTGGCCTAACTTGGATGAGGAGGGACAGATGTGGGAGACACAGGGCATCTGGAAAGGCAGAGTGCTGCAGAGCCCAGCCTGCCCCACTCCATAAGCCAGATTAGTCCAAGCCTCTGGGGTGTCCCCTGCTGTTGATACGCAAAACTGCACCATTCTCTCTGCTATACTCTGGGTCAAAGACACAGGGCTGAGTTCAGACTGCAGGGGGAGAAAAGCAGGCCCCACTTTGTGTGTGTGTGTGTGTGTGTGTGTGTGTGTGTGTGTGTGTGTGTGTAAGGCCTTGGCTATGCTAGACAAGCTCTCTACCCATGAGCTACGTCCTCAATCTTTTTCTTCTTATTTCTTATTTTAAAACAGGTTTTTACTAAACTGCCTGGATCAGTTTTGAATTTTTAATCCTCCCGCCTCAGTCTCCCAAGAAGCCAGGATTACAAGCCTATACCACCAGGCCAGAAATGTTTGTACCACTCAAGGAAGGGACTACATGCTTAGCCTATACACTGAGGGGATCCTCAGTGTATTCATTCATTCATTCACTCATTCATTAATTCATCCTCACTAGAACACCCTTTTCTCCTCACTGGACTTCTGAATAGACTGGAAACAGATCAGTGAGCCAGGCTGTGCCCTGAATTTCAAAGAGTAAGCACTCATCTGACTGATGTTTCTGTGAGCCATCCCTCTTTCCCTCTAGGATCTGAACCAACCCACCAGAAAAGGCCTGGGAAACGAAGCAGTCAACAATGGGGGAGGGGGAGGGGAAATTAAAGTCTAAAGGAAAAGCAGTTTTTAAAGTACCTACTATGTTCCAAGAATCTCACACTGCTCTTTCTACATTCCCAGGGTTGAGTGTGCACACTTCCTTTGCACGCAAGCAAAGTGTAATTCGTGACTAGCCCAAAGTCACATGCGCCCTGAGTGGAGGAGCTGGGGATCACACAACTAGATGTGGCCGCAAAGTCATGTGGAAGGACTGAATAGATTTGATAGTGAGTTTCCCCGCAGCCTGGGGAGAGAGGGAAATTAGATACTTCATGAGGCGTGAGGGGAGGGGTGGCCTTTCTTTGAAGGAAAGCAAAGCCCTGCCCATCCCTGAATGACTGTCTTTGCTCTGGTGAGATTTGGTGAAGAGTTCAGAGAGGACCTTAGAAGCTGGAAAATCCTTTGGCTTGTCTATAAAGAGGTTGCTGGGTAAAGGCCCACGCCCCCCAGAGAAGGTCCATTCTTAGGACCTTCTTCTCCTGAGACTGAGCCTGTGGGTGCCCATAATCCATCTGCCTGTCTGTCTTTGCCAGCGCCCCGCCCACAGCTCTGTGTTTCTTCTGCTTCCCCACTTTCCCAGTACTCAGATGCCAGGGTCTCAGCTAAGTGGTGAAACCCAACTGCCTTTAGGAAGTGCGCTCTGCATCATCAGGAGCCTGCGCACAGACCCCTGTGGCCAGGGCTGACTTCCTCCCACAGGGTCTGGGCGGGGCAGGCAGGAAGGGGCCATGACTGGTCCTCTTGGCTACCCACCAGAACAGCAGCTGAGCTAGCAAGACAAGCAGCTGGGCCATCTTCCCTCCGGGCTTCAGAATGGATGTGTGTCATGCAGGTAAGCAATAGGTCCCAGCCACGGGCCTCAGCCTCTTCCTCCTGCAGAACAGGGAAGCAATGGCAGCCATGCCCAGAAGACCAGGAAATAAAACATCAAACTTTGTGAGCAGAGGCAGGCACTGGGCTGCATTCCAGGTCTCAGGGTTCCACAGGGATCTGAGTGGTCGCTGACCTGCTGTTCTCTGCACTAGCTATGGGGTGGATGGTGACAAATGAGATGAAAAGATAAGACAGAAGATCAAGGACTAGGGAAGAGGGAATCAAGAGGCCTCAGGCCGACAGAGCTAAGCAGAGAGAGTTCGAGGAAGAGTCTTCAGGCAGAGGGAAGGTTCTCCGCAGGGGTCCCGAGGTGGCTGGAAAGAATGACTTCTGATGAAGGTAGATGGTGTTGGTGGTGACACCTGCCTGGACCGTGTGAGGGCCCTACAGAGCCTTTTTAGCTCCTGGGGTCTGGGGACCTCTGAAGGAGGCTGGGGACATTGCCTGAGTGAGTAACATGTTCAGTGAGGCCCTGGCACAGTAGGCCTCACTCACTCTGTAGCCAGGGTGTTGGGTCTGAGGGACAGAGCAAAAGACAGTTGGAAGGAAGCTGTACAGTTGGGACAGGAGGGACAGGCTGCTGTGGTTCTCAGGGAGCAGAGAACAGGGCTGTGGGAGGAGCCATGTCCCTGTACTTGAGCCTCAGAGAGTTCTCTCGGAGGTCTAACCTCTGAGGGACAGCAGTTGCTAGCTGTCTGGATCCCCAGTCTATGTGACTGGTCCAGAGTGACACCTTTCCCCAAATGAAACCTAATGCTGAGCAGCCAGGTCCCACCCACTGGTGCTGGGTATTCTCCAGATGCTATGCTTTGTTCCAAATCCCAGGACATAGAAACCCATCAGGTTCGTTCTCTCTCTCTCTCTCTCTCTCTCTCTCTCTCTCTTCCTTTCTTCTTCTTCTTCTTCTTCTTCTTCTTCTTCTTCTTCTTCTTCTTCTTCTTCTTCCTCCTCCTCCTCCTCTTCCTGTTCTTCCTCTTCCTCCTCCTCTTCCTGTTCTTCCTCTTCCTCCTCTTCCTCCTCTTCCTGTTCTTCCTCTTCCTCTTCTTCTTCCTCCTCATCCTCTTCCTCCTCTTCCTCCTCTTCCTGTTCTTCTTCCTCCTCCTCCTCCTCTTCTTCTTCCTCCTCTTTTAGATTTTTGGAGACAAGATTTCTCCATGTAGCCTAGGCTGTCCTGGAAATAGCTCTGTAGACCAGGCTGGCCTCCAACTCAGAGACCTGCCTGCCTCTGCCTCCCCGGCGCTGGGATTAAAGGCGTGGCCACCACACCTGCCTCCCTCAGATTCTTCCAACAGCCATTCCTTTATGGATGGGACACAGGAGGCTGTGAGGGGACACCAAAGATCTCCTTACTATAATCTCTCCTTGTCTCTCTGGGGCTTTGTGGGGGAGGAGCAAGGGGAGGTGAGTTAAGTTCCACAAAGACCCAGGGACTGGGCTGAGGTTCAGGGCCAACAGGAAGGCAAAGGGAGACCAGGCATAGGGTCGCCAGACTGCTTTATCTTTCTGTTTGTTCATTTAGTCATTCATTTTACACATGGCCCTGTGGCATGCTTCAAAATGACCAGAGGGTAGCTGGCTGATGTTCCAGGTACTGAGTGGAGGGCAGAGGACCCTGATCCTCACCGGCCACACCCACAAATGAGGAGAATGAGAAAAGGGGCTGGGGACTTCCTGGGGGAGGCATCTGAGAAGGGGGAGATCTTTCTGTTATCCAAGTCCCACAGAAGCCATGATGGCTGGGGATCCCCTCAGATTCATTGTTTGTGAATGGCTAGTCCTTTGTCCTCCTGGCCTGCCTCTGGGAATGTGGGGATCTGTCCTGCAGGTGCCAGAGCTGGGTGTCTTCTGCAGCAGGCATGGGTTCCCTTGTGATGTTTATGGATAGGGGTGGTGGCAAAGGCTCTCCCAAGCTGCCTCTGGCTCCCTGCCATGGACCTGTATTATAGGGAAGCAGGCTAAGGCCCTTCCCCAGGGCCTGCAACAAGGTGAGCCCTGAGCACAAGAAAGCCCTGCCTGATGTAGGCCAGTGGTGGAGGGTAGGCAGGCTAAAACTAAAGGCTACTGGCAGGGAGAGGAAGTTCCCTCCCCTTCTGCCTAACGCCCGTCAGGAGCCCCCTCCCTGTGTGCCCAGTGGTACCTCCTTCACCAGGAAAGGGGAAGTGGAGCCAGCTGGCCTGGAAGCCAAGATGCAGGCACTAAAAATAAGATGGGAAAGAGGAAGGGCAAGGGGGAAGTGGTAAGGAGCTGAGGTGGCGGCTGCCAGGCAGTGGGCACTGGGTGCTCATTGGCCTGAGGCTGGAGCACAGAAGGCAAAGCAGGCAGAGGTGAAGGTGACCTCTTTTCACATTGTTGTGGTTGGCACAGAGTCAGAACACCCAGGCTTGTGGGTTTCACGAGGCTCTAGGAGGGTTGTAGGCTCCAATCCCAGGTGGGTAGAGTGTGGACCCCAGCTCCACCACCACCCAGCTATGTTGGCTGAGAGAGGTCATTTAACCTCTCTGAATTTCCAAGAATATCACATATAGCAGGGAGTTAAAAACCCCCTCTTGAGAGCATGAGGGATTGAGAGACAGGAGGAAGAGTACACAAAGAGGGTCCTCAGTTGAGGAGGAGGCAGTGGGAGCACTCAGGACCAGCACACAGAGGGAGGTGGAGTGGCTTTGGGAAGCCCGGCTTCCACCTTGAGCTCAGATATCAGTGAGAGGCATGGACACAGAAGAAAGATTGACAAAATCTGATGATGGCGGTGCCCAGAGGCTAGAGGGAGGTGCTGTCAAGGCGCCTGGGGTTGAGGTGCACTCCTAAAGCTCGGAAAGAGGCTAGGTAGAGGGGAAATCTCAGAGTTGTCCGAGGTCCAGGTGCAGCTTGGTAGTCAACCAGTCTAAGTTTCATGAGAGATGCTGCCAGTGACGTGTAAGCCTTTAGTTCCAGCACTCAACAGGCAGAAGCAGGTCGAGTTTGAGGCCAGCCTGGTCTACAGAGTGAGTTCCAGGACAGCCAGGACTACACAGGGAAACCCTGTCTCAAAAACAAAGAAGGGAAGGAAGGAAGGAAGGAAGGAAGAAAGAAAGAAAGAAAGGAAGGACAAAGAAACAAAGAGAGAAAATAAAACTCAACAAAACAAACAAAACAACAAAAACAAAACAGAAAGTGAAGAAGACACATGACATCAGCCTCTGGCCTCTACAGGGCTGAACACACATGCTCATCCACTCTCCTAACACAGACATCCACATGCACATGCATGCATGCACATACGTACACACACATGCACGCATGCCTGCACATACATGCACACATATGCATGCATGCACACACACACTCACACCTGGCTCGCCTGGGCAAATCCTTGTGTCAGTCACGATGCTGAAATCCCATACTGTTCCCTCCTAGCTGTGTGACTCGGGATATGCCACCTCACCTTCCTGAGTCCCCAAGTCTTAAACTGAGAACTACCCCCGTAAAGAATCATGAAGACTAAACGACTGGGGTCCCTTGGGTGTCCAAGAGCTTGGACTTTAATGAGACCTGCATCAGACTCCTTTCTGCCCACCTTGGAACATGATCTACCCCTGCAGGGAAAGAAAGTCCCACTGAGGCAACAGGTCTGCAGTCCTGCTTAAGGAGCCTCACACTCAGCTGCATGTGCAATGGGAAGGGGGACTTCGTGTCCTGGAGAGACCATCCAAGCAGGGGACCTTCTCCTCTGCATCTACACAAACCTGTTCCATTCTTTAGCAGGCCTTGATGGTGACAAAGGGTGAAGACATTCAGGTCCCACTGCACACAGCCTTTGCTAAGAAGGGGTTCTTGGCTTCACATGGTCCCATGGCATTTGAAAGCCCTTCAGCCAACATGAATAGCTGGACCAGGATGGGGCTTAGTGGTCAGGAATCTGTCAGGCTTGTTTCAAAGCCTTTGGTTCTATCCTTAGCAACACAAAAATAAAAATAAAGAACCGGCTGGTCTTTGTTAGAGCAAAGGTTCCAGACCAAGGGAAACCATGGCCCAGTGCCAGTATCTGCACCCAGCTGGTTAGACATTATGGGTGGTAGTCAGGGGACCCAGGAAGGAGTCCAGCTTCTTGCCATGACATATGGCTACATCCTTCGCTGTGCCAGGGCTAAGGTGGCCCTGTAGGAGTCTGGTAAGTCAGTTGAGCTGGTCATTAGTCAGATTGTGTCTTCATGCCCCTCCTGGATGCCTGCCTGTTGGTGACCCCTGCAAATCTCTGCTCACCATCTTCTATAAAACCACCCAGGTCTCCTCCCAACCTGTATCCCCTAATCTTTCCACTGCCCTTTCACTTGGCCTTGGTCTCAGCTAGTCACTGCAGGAACTCAAGGACACCCTTTCTTCCTGAACCACAGGAAGTGGTGAATCAGGTGCCCTGACCAAGGTCTCCACCATGGTCTTTCTGGGATGGCTTAGAGATCCTTAGCTGCCCACATTGTTGGCTGTAGCTTGCTTTTGATTGTTTGGTTTCTGGTTGTTGTTGATGAGACTGCATCTCACCCTATAGCCTAGGCTGGCGTTGAACTCGTAATCCTCCTGCCTCAACCTCCCAAATGTTAGGATTACAAGTATGGCAAGCTGCTGTGCCTGGCTCTGTGGAGATCCTGACTGGAGTGTAATAGATGGGGTGAATGAACAACGTCCGGGTGTGGCTCCAGCGCTGTGGGCCCCACTTTGTTTTGGGGGATGATGGGATGGCATGGGATTGGGAGCCAGTCTGATTCAGGGCCCCAGTTTATTTCTATTCTCTGAGCTACAGTGTCTTAGAGCTTGGACTGATGGTGTGCCAACCCTTTGCCCCTTCTTTGTTCTGCAACTTTATTTGACATTCAGCAGGTTTAGTGATCTCCACTACATTGGTGGTCTGTAGATCTTTTAATGTGATTACAGGCACTTAAGTTAGCAATGCGTCAAGCTTGTTTGGTGAATCCTCATCACGTTTTCTGGACAAACGGACCCAGATGTGATATGAAACATTCCTTATTCCTTCGGCCCAGACAACTTTATTGAGCCTGATATCGATACACACATCTGGACTCCCTATCTCTCTCATGGCAAATTTCCAGATTCCTTTGAGTGCCCGAGGGGCCCACTTCTTGAAGTCCACTCCATGGGTGCATTTGTGAATGTTGATGGTGTACTCTCAGGTTATCACCTCGCTGATGGCAGAGTGGCCCTTCTTCTTCTTTTTGCCATCCTTCTCTGTGGGAGTCATTCTGCCAGGCCCAAGTTGGAAAGGCTCTGTTTTCCCTTCTTATAAAGTCAGGATCATTCTAGTAAAGCTCAATTGCCAGCTTCCCTTGCAGCTAGGTATGGCCAGTTGACCCCATAACAGCCACAGGAAATCTCTTTCCTGGGAGTAAAAAGAATGATGATGGAGAAGTGGGGTTACTCTGGGGAGGGATATCCAAGAATGCCTCCCAATGGTGGTGGCGTCTAGTCAGGCTCCAGTGGTGCCAGCAAGTGTCACCGGCATCGTGGGTCTCACTTTGTTTCAGGGGTCTCCCTAGGAGGAGCCTTGGGATGCAGAACTAAGCAATCTTTCTCTCCAGATCCAGCTGAACTCAGCAGTGGAGAGGCCAAGGAGCTACAGCAGATCAAATGGCACAGGAAGCAGCTACTGGAGGACATCCAGGTGTGTGCACATATATGCTCACACTCATAGACTACAGACACTCACACTCAACAGACTCATACCTGATCTTGTTCAGATGCACACATGCTCACCCATGCTCACACTGAGACCTACACACACTCATAGTAATGACTAAACTACACATGCCCACAAGCCAACCCTTGACACTATCTCCCACTCTCCTGATCAAATGTTCAGAAAGTGAGTCAGACTTTTGTCTTCTCCTCCCCCAAAGCTCCAGGCACCAGCCCCTCCCCCTATCCCGAGTCCTAGATCCCTGGCTCCTCTCAGCTCAATCCAAGGTCCCAGAGCCCCACCTCAAAAATAGAAAGTGGGCTGGACCTGCCAGGGACTGCCCACACCAACTCAGTGGCTAGGCCCAGAGCAGACCAGGTGCAAGCTCTTGACACTTCCCTCAGGTGCCCTTTGGACAAGGTCACACCCACCCTTTGGACAAGGTCACGCCCACCCTGGGCTGAGCTCTGGGGAGCTCACTGGTTTCTTAGATGATGACTCCGTGATTATCAGTTACCTCCAGAGTCAGGGGTCTGTTCCTCAATCTGGCCTTGCTCAGTTCAGCCCCTAGGCCTCTGCAGACTTTCTTACCTCCACTCGGGATTCCTCTCAGCTCTCCTCACATTTTCACACCTTCCTGATCAAAGTTCTACCTCCATCTCCAGGCTGCTTGCCACCTACACACACATGCACACTTGATTCCACACAAAAGCACCCCCTCCGCTAGCATCCTATTGAACACACACATGTGTCAGGCTCCTGTGGTGGTCACTTTCTGCATACTTCTTCCCTTTGCCCCTTAGCCCCCTCGCCAGGCACCCATGGCCCCAACTTCCCCAAACTCTATCTCCATGAAAACAGAACCTGGGCCTTGTTCACGCCTGGCCTCTGGCCCCTGGCCCCTGGCCCCAGTTATAGTTATAGCAAATAGGTAAGAGTAATAGTAGTAGTCCCCATTATGCCTGTGAGTGGAAGCTAAGCCAAGATCCCTGGGGACAGTATCTGTCAGCTTTCAGAGCAAGGGGTCTCATGCCAGTTCTGATCCCTAGGAACAATCCGGGAGTACCACATCTCAGTACCCCTCATCTTGTGGGGAGCCGGCGCTTACCTCTTGGGCTATTTGCTCTGTTCACCCGCTACCTGCAGGGTAGAACCGGGACAGCTACTCTCCGAGTGGTCCAGAAAATGTGGTTGGTGGGCAAGCTGGGAAGGGGATCTCCTCTGTACTGGGCAAGCCCTGGAAGCAGCCTGAGGCATGCTGAGATGGAATCGAGAGCAGCTCAAGCCTAGAATCTGCCCTGCAGACATGGGAATGCCCTGTTGGCCGTGTACATGTGACAGGCGCTTACTGACAAGTGACAGAGAAGATATGATGCCAGACAAGAGATGGGATCCAGGCCCTAGGTGGCCATGAGAGCCACAGAGGAAGAGCAGGGAAGAGCAGCTTCTATGGGGAGCTGTCAGCCAGGTGGAGTGAGGGCCTGTTGGTGGGAAGAGTGGGCAGGAGACTTCCTGGCCACACGGGGGTGGGGTGGTGGTGGAGGGGAAGAGCAAGCTGAAAATAGGGTCAGGTGTGTGCACAGGGACTCCCACCCCCTGAAACGAGGGCTGGTGCAGGCGCAAGAGCACACAGAGGTATTGAGTTTCTGCTTTGAAGATGAAAAGGTACAGGAAAGGGGTGGGGCTGTGAAGGCTGAGAGAAGAGCCTGAACCACAAGCATAGTGGGACTTCCAGGCTGACCCTTGTATGTGTGTCCACAGAAACTGAAGGATGAAATTGCAGATGTGTTTGCCCAGATTGACTGCTTCGAGAGCACTGAGGAGAGGTGAGAGGCCTGGCCCATGGGAAGACGATTCCTGGGCACATTTCCGCGTGTCATGGATGGTGGTAGGACCCAAGGAGATGCCCACAGCCCCATACGCACTGTCTGGACCATTCTCCATTGATTCTCAAACAACCCCCACACTCTCACCTCTCCACCCCACCTCCCCACAGTACTGCCTGCACATTACTGGTCAGAGGCAGTTGGAACCAGAAGAGCAAACACCCTGACCCTGACCCTGACCCTGACCCTGACCCTGGATGAGGGTAAGGGAGCTCTGGTGTCTAGGGACCAGAAGTCTGGCCTGAAGTAGGCTCTGCTGGCCCAACTCAGTCCTCACACAAGAAGGTCCTGCTGGCTCTTCGCCCTATGGTTGGGTCTTCTTTCTGGGCCTCAGTTTCCCCATTTATATAAGGAGAAGGTTGGGTTCCCATATAACCTCCTAGACCCCCAACCTTTTGACATTGTAAAACCACAAGTGACATTTCTGCTACAAATTGAAAAAATAAATCTTTTAACGTTTCCAAGTAAGTTATGTATTAGTTGGCATGCATAGCTCTCCAGGGCCAGACGCAGCCGCTTGTAGCCAGCAGGCTAGACATGCCCGCTAGGACTCTTGGGCACTGAACTATTGAACTACACATGGTTTGCCGGGAGTCCGCCCAGCCTCTGAAACCCCTGCTTCACAGGCAACTCATACACATGCACACTCATGTGTACACATGAAAACACACACACACCCTGCATGAGGGCAGCTGGGAGTTCTTGCAGAGAAGGAAACTGAGACCTGGGGAAGTGAGGAGAAATGAAAGAACTCATTCTCGTGGCTGGCCCAAGAGTATATATAGCAAGACTTATATTCAGGAGCAGCCTCTGGGACCCATGTTCTCATTGGCCCCATCATGCCCCTGTCTCCTCCCCAGTGAGCTCTGCTAAGCTCTGAGAGGCCCAGAGTTCGGTGCTCAGCTTACAGCTTACCCTGCCTCTTAACACCCTCCCAGGTGGTTCTTGCTCTCCCAGGCGGGCCAGACACAGGGGCTGGGGCTACACGTGGAGTTCCAAGGACATGCTGGCTCTCCTGAGGAAGGCCTCCTTGGGGCTTATGGGGGATGGTGGCATCCAGAGCCACCATGTTGATATGCCTCTGTTCACAGCCGGATGGTACAGAAAGAGAAGGAGATGTGCATCGGGAGAAAGAAATTCAACATGGACCCTGCTAAGGTACATTCAGGGGAGGGGGAGTGGATCCCACCAAAGTAGGTTTCTGGGTGACCGTAGGAGGACATGGACTCACAAAGGTGCACAGACGAGCTAAGGGAGGAAGCTGCCTTCTGGGGACCTTTGAAGCTGACCCTACAAACCACCCAGCAGAGAGCGCTGAGACCCCTTAGGGACAAGCCTTTGGTCCCTAGCTAGGGCTGGCCTCTGTTCATTCTATAACACTGCAGCCCAAAGACAGGAAGGCTGTGAAATCCCCTGACTTGGATCAATCCCCTCGCTTCCCTGGCCCCGTGCTCTACTCTAGAATGGTCTTATGGCAGTGAGGCCCTTAGACCTTGAACTCTCTCTTTCCCTAGCATGCCTTCCAAGCCCAGGCTGCAGAAACTCATTCTGAATTTTTGTTGCCTGTGGCTTCAGTGCCAGTCAGCAGCCCTTCCTTCTGCCAGGTGGCCATGGGTTCCTTCTCCACCAGGGACAGCCACAGGAGGAAGCCACAAACCATACTAGAGCAAGAGTCCAGGCAGCCACAGAGAAGGCTCTGACTGAGACTGCCTCACCTATGCATTCACCTTGCACAGGCTTAGGCCTGGGACTACTGCTCCACTTACCTGCCCTCTTACAAACATGCACTCAGGATGCCTAGCAAAGCTGGCTTCAAGGTGCAGGGAGGTGGGGCACGCCCTCCCATCCACTTGAGAAGAGCAGTGAAGGTCATTGCCATGGAAACTGGCTACCTCCCAGATGGGGTTTGCAGTCACCTCCCTTTTTTGGTTCCACTGGTCTGTGTGACTTTTACACAATGAGCGTAGATTGCTACTGCGGTGAAATGAAACTATTTGGAATAATAAGAGTGGGGAACTAATAAAAGGAGAGGCTGACTCACCGAGGCTTAGAACTGTGACTTCCAGCAACCACAGGAGGGTGTAGTCGAAGCGTGCCAGGCTGGAGGGACCCCGGGAAACTCTGCTTCGCTTAGCCCCCTGAGCACACCTCCAGAGATGGGGAGCTCGATACCTCCCAGAGGCAACTGAAGAACACCATCCCAGAAAAGGCTGTGGGGAGTCCAAACACCAGATCCCCCTTCTTCTCCCCTCCTCCACCAGGGGCCCATGCTATGGGGACAGCTCATGAACTCTGTGTCATCTCCAGGGCATCCAGTATCTCATTGAGCACAAGCTGCTGACCTCTGATGTCCAGGACATCGCCCAGTTCCTCTACAAGGGCGACGGTCTCAACAAGACAGCCATTGGCAACTACTTGGGGGAAAAGTAAGAGGATCCCCAGACAGGGAACGGGAAGTGAGGGTGTGGGGGTGGACATGTCACTCAGGGTGGACAGTGCTTGGAAAGCCATCGTGCTGAAGACTTGAGGTGAGCACTGATTCCCAGGTTCTGGCATATTCAATCATTCATTCATTCATGCATGCATGCATGCATGCATGCATTCATGTCAGTTGTGCCTGCTGTGCTCTGAGCTCTCTTCCCAACACTGGCCGTATAAGACAAGATGGTCAAACTCCTGTCTTCAGGGACAGGTACTATCTGAATGGGAGAGAGACAGAAATGAGCTGTTGGGTACACAGAAGGCAAACAGGAGGGCTCTGAGCTGGGGCTCTGGTTTCTGTTGGCAAGGAAGTGAGGGCCGCGCACACAGAAGGATTTCAGGCTATGAGAACAGTCAATGACAAGGCCCTCAGCAGGGACAGCTTGACTCAGCAGCAGGTGGAAGAGAAAGAAGGACTGAGAAGGAGGAAGGAAGGAAGGAAGGAAGGAAGGAAGGAAGGAAGGAAGGAAGGAAGGGTGTGAGACAGGGGGATCCGGGAGGCTCCAGACAAGAGTGTCTGAGACCACCTTCTGGCTGGTAGAGGGATGGGCCACAGTGTAGAAAGCTCAGTGAGTCACCAGCCCTTCTCAAACACTGCTGAGTGGGGCAGCTCACAGGCTCCTGACCTGAGAGGTGGGGAGAGGGAGGACACAGAAAGACCAAGGCTGATGAGGAAATGGGGGATGGGGATTGCAGAGGCTGGAGTAGGGTCACCAGGCAGGAAGTGACCAAGAGTTCATTGCCTCTGTGTCTATGTGTGTGTGTGTGTGTGTGTGTGTGTGTGTGTGTCCATACACATGTGCGTGCATCCATGCACATGTGTCTGCATGTGTTTAAGAGGGTGATACAGAGGGAAAGAGAGACAGAGGTATGCCCCCACTGTATAACTGGGCTGGGAGGATGTCATCTCTCCCCTCCCTCTCTAGAAGGCGGACATGGCAAGTTGCCAAGTGTGTCATCTTGTCCCATCCTTCCCCAGGGACCCCATCAACTTGCAGGTTCTGCAGGCCTTTGTAGATTGCCATGAGTTTGCCAATCTCAACCTCGTTCAGGCCCTAAGGTGAGTGGTGCAGGGAGGGGACATGGTGGGGGTGGAGGTGGGGGTCCAACCCAGGGCTGCATGCAGAGGAGGAAGCTTGAGAGGCCCATGGCCCTGTAGAGCTGAGGCAGGAGAATCCCAGACAGAAGCCTGCAGCTGCCTCTCATTGCTCCACCACTGCGATATCTGCAGCTACCCTGCCTCAGATGGAGGCCTCATCTGAGGGTCTAGCACCATGTTCTAGCACTTTCTAGGCTAGCCCACATTTACTTTGTTCCTGTGTCCAGCTCTGTGTAGAACACGGTCGCTGTGGCTCGTGATGGCCTGATTCTAATGCTCTTACTTCCACTTGTGTTTTCTCGTCTGTGCATACAGTGTGGTCCCCGCATGAGCAGCGCGTGCCCCATGAGGTGCTCTCCAAACCCCAGCTTTGCCCCTCATTCCCCATGTGACCCAGAGCAAGGCACAAAGA
Organism: Rhabdomys pumilio; assembly: GCA_030674055.1. NCBI lineage: Eukaryota > Metazoa > Chordata > Mammalia > Rodentia > Muridae > Rhabdomys > Rhabdomys pumilio. Next base: position 23,897,607 of record JANHMN010000012.1, on the reverse strand, counting down.
AGAAACCTCAAAGCTGGGCACAGTGCTCACACCTGTAATCATAGCTGTGAGCTCCAGGCCAGCTTGTGCTACATAGTGGGTTCCAGGCTAATGTGGGCCACCCTCTCTTAAAAACAAATAAACAAAACAAAATGAAACAGAGAAGGAAGCACAGTTCCGTGGGCCTCTATTTCCTCATCTGTAATATGGAAATCAGGACCAAGTCAGAAGGGCAGGAGGACTAAACGCAGAAGGGCTTGTAACCTGACACAGCTAGTGTCTCATGTGTCAGCCTTAAGTCTTGGTGAGACTTCATGTCAACTTAGGGAGTCTTAAAGCTGCTGCTAGGAAGGCCTGGAAGTCAGCTCCCAAGAGGGGGGATTTGATCTGGGCTTTGAAGGATGAGTAGGAGTTTGCAAGGCTAAGAACAAAGAGGCTACTATTATCCAAGCTGTATGGGCTTCCTTGGAGGAAGGGCTCAGGAATCACTCATCTGTCTGTCTGTCTATTATCCATCTACCTATCATCTATAATCAATCTATCATCAATCTATCTATCTATCATCTATCAATCTTTTTTCCTTTGTTTCTTTCCTCCTTCTTTCTTGCTTTCTCTCCTTTTGACTTTCTTTCTCAATAAGCTTTTGCTGAGCAGGTTTTAAGTGACCTGAGGAGCTAAGAGAACTTAGCTGACACTAAGTCACAAGTGTCCAGAACTTAGGGGAAGCTTAGGTCCCAAGGAAAGGGAGGCCCATGGAGGAGAGGTGCTGCCAGGGCCCCACAGCCGGAGCCTGCTGCTCCATCCCAGTGTTCTATAAGACTCTGCATCCTTCAGTGCTCTTGGCACTTCACACCTGAACTCACCCACCCCATGTTTGCCCAGCCCAGAGGTTGCCGGTTCACATTCACCGCCTGGTGCCACCGAGAGCCCCGCCTGCCTCACTGACCATGGTCCTGTCCCCTAGGCAGTTCCTGTGGAGCTTCAGGCTGCCGGGCGAGGCCCAGAAGATTGACCGCATGATGGAGGCCTTCGCTGCTCGATACTGCCTCTGTAACCCTGGAGTCTTCCGGTCCACAGGTGACAAACTCTTCATGTCCCCCAAGTACTTCACCCTTCAGACCTTTACCAAACCCTCACAGAGCACCAGTTCCATGTCTGTCTGGAGCACGGTCCTGGGGAGAGGGAACAGGGAAAGACAGAGCAGCGTTGGGATGTGAGGTACAGGATGGCTTCTCAGAGGAAGCAAGTCTGAGTGAGGTTTTGGAGGATGAGTAGTTCTCTAAGAAGTTTTAAGGGAAGATGCTTTAATGTCTCCACTTAAACAAAGGTTCCCGTGCATGTAACATCTTGGGAAAGGCAGAACAGGTAATCAACAGGCTGTCACCCATACCTCTGTCTCCAAGGGGAACCAAATATTGAGACAGGGACAGGATGAGGGAGGAGCCACCAAACCACAAGCCAAGTTTCGGAGGGGAGTCCCTGCATTGCTGGTGCTTTATATGCACAAGGCCTTTGGACCCTCATGTCAGCATCCTCAAACCCCCATGCCAGTCTCTAAGCACAGCAGCAGATTGTCCCCAGGAAAGCACAGAGTCAGAGTCAGACAGGCAGCAATCTGTCCTATGTCAAACTGAGGACAAAAGTTCCCTGGAGTCTTTGCTGCACTTGGCCATGACCTGGGAACTGGCATCTGGTTTCTACACACTTACACACCCAGCAAGGGCAGGGAGCACATCAGACCCATGTTCACCTGCGGTTCCCAGAACCCAGAACAGTGTCACGCTCAATAAACACTGGTGGAGGCCAGGGGTGGTGCCATACATTTATAATATCAGCACTAGGGAGGCTGGGGCAGGAGGATCACTGCCAGTTCAAGGGCCAGCCTGGGTTTCATGTAAGACCCTGTCTCAATCAATCCAGTCATTTAGGCTATGTAGAAATGGAAGGGATTTTAATCATCCAATCAGTTTGTCACTTCGTCACCCGGAGTCACTGTGTGACTCAACTTCCTGTGCCTCAGGGTCTGGTCTTTAAGATGGAGGTGTAGCTGCACCTGTCTCCCAGGACAGGCCTTGGGGGTGCAGAGAGCTGAGCACACGGGTCAAGGGGTTGGGAGCTGGCCCCCTCAGGTTCTAGATCCTCAGGAGACCCAGAACAGCAGGCACACCCCGAAGCCTGCACACAAATCTGTGCATTGCAGCCAGCTGCTGGCAGCTTGGCCTAAAAAGGCATCCAGGTTACCAAGCAGCTTAGAACAAGCTACTAACTAACAGCGGCTAACACCGAGCTCCAGTTCCCAGGAGGCAGAGAACAGAGTAGGCGGGCCTGGAAGGGCTGCAGCTGATGGCAAGCAGGATCTGAAAGGGAAGGAGGGCGGGCAGAGCCGCAGGGGGCAGAGCGGCAGCTGAGGTTTGCAAGAGTGGGAGGGGAGGCTGGGCCTTGAATGTCTGCCAAGCTCAGCCAGGGGTGGGCTGGACCTTGCCAGTTCTGGAACAGAGGATGGGACAATAACCTGGGCCAGAACTGTGACCAGTGCCAGGTTCCACAGACACCTGCTACGTGCTGTCCTTCTCCGTCATCATGCTCAACACCGGCCTACACAACCCCAACGTGCGGGACAGACCGTCCTTCGAGCGCTTTGTGTCCATGAATCGTGGCATCAACAGTGGCAGTGACCTGCCGGAGGAGCAGCTGAGGGTGAGCTCACCACCCCCTTACTGATCTTCCGGGAGTCCCACCCCTCTCAGATACAGTGGAGGCAGAGGGCGCGGAGGTCCACCAGACTAGTCATTATTATGAGGTGGGCCATCATATGTGGGCATCATCAGCCTGGCCTCATCTCACCAAGGATGTCTGCACGCGGGCCATGGGAAGTACGTCAGATTTAGATTTGGGGAAACCCTGGCCAGTCATTACTCACACTTGCCCCAAAATGGTGCTTTGAGCTTAGTGTGGGGCTCAAAGGCACACACAGACTATAGGGATCCATCCTGAGCACCCCAGTAAAAGGAGACAATACCTCCTAAGCTCAGAATGCCAGCTTCTCTGCAACAGGGAGAAAATGCTCGGCTGGGTGCTCAAAGGGAGAAAACCAGTCTCCCACAATTCCCCACTAGCTCTACAGCAAGGCTAGTCCCAAGCCTCTTGTCCCCTGATCCCAACACAGCATCCTTGCCACACTGCACCAAAACCTGTTCTTGGCCCAGGGGCCCAGGGATAACTCCACACAGGTCCTGCCCTAGATCAAGCCCAAGGTCTGGTGGGAAGGGATCCACGTGTGAATCACATCCACACTCAACCCCCACAGCACACTGACATCAACCATGACTGTGAGAGATTTGCTACAGAGAGAGAGGCTGCTGCCATCTTGGGGGCAGAGGGGGAAGACAAAGGTGTCACCCCAGAAACCTGGCCAAGCATGCACAAGGTGCTGGGTCCAGTCCCTAGCGTTCGCACCTGGGAGGTGGAGGCAGGAGGATCAAGAATTCAAAAGCATTCTTGGCTATGTAGCAAGTTTGAGGCTAGCCTGGGTAAGAGAAGATGCCGTTTCTAAGCAAACAAGCAAAAGAAAGCAATGAAACAAAAGCAAACCAGCCCTCAGTGCAGGCTGGAACACAAAGGCATTAGAGGTATCATGCTCGGGGGCAGAACCAGCATGCCTTCTCAGGGGACCCTAGATGTGTGGGTCTCCCCCTGACTGACTACTGTTGCCTTCCATCCAGAGAGCCACTACTACATCATCCCCTCCTCATGCTCCTTGGCTTCCAACTTTCTTGGAAATGATAGCTGGTCACCTCCATGTAGCTTCCAGTCTGTCTGGGAGGGTCAGGTACCCTGGTCAGCAGCACATAGCCGGGCAAACAGCAGGGCCAACAGGAGCCTTAGGCAGATGGCTGCCAGTCTTTGAGCCCACAGCTGGGCTCTGGAGTCTCTCCAGCAGGAGCGAGCAGCGCTCACAGGGAGTGGGTAGTGATTTGGAATCTTCCTCAGCTGTGTCCTACTGTGACCAGGCCTACTCTGAGAACCATCCCAGGTTTCCACAGGCAACCACATGGACCCAGGCTCCTCTTACCTTCTCCTGGGCCTCGTTTTAATATATTTTTTTATTTTTTTAAACAAAGCAAGAACCCAGTGCCACACTGTCTCTTTTTGGTGAATTCTTCATGGACCACATGTTGCTCAACTGTCGAAGAAGCCATAAAATGCTTTTAAGTTCACCAAGAGTCAGAAGTGAATTTTCACAGAGACATGCCCCAAGAGAGGTCACCCCAAGGTCACACAGCCCTGGAGTGTATGCGTGTAGGAAAGACTAGGAGAGGTGTATTGTGGATGTAGGGTGTAGGCAGGCCGGGTCAGAGTACGTACAAGGTTCTAGGTGCAGAGGTAGGGGTAGATACAGGGGCAGGAGACGAATACCAGCTCCTCCCTGGGCCATTCCTCAGGCCTCCCTGTCAGAGCAGGCAGTGTCCTAGGCATGCTGTCACTGTGCCCCCCTGTTCCCAAACTTAGGTCACAGGGTGCCACTGGAGTTAGCTGACCTGAGGCTTCCTGTTTGTGGTAGGAGAGTCCCAGCTTAAGCTGTGTCTGCCTCCTGCAGAGACCGAACAAAGAACCGAACCGGAGACGTATGCATAGTGATAGAAATAGAGTTTACTAAGGAAGAAAAATGCATTTCTGAGAAGTGGGGTGGGGTAGAGAGCGGGCACAGGACTGAGAGTCAAAAGCTGCAGCCCCCCAGTGCTCAGCCTTCCTGGTTCCTCACGTTCTCTCCAGAATTTGGAAATGGAGGTTCGGCTCCTGTGGGTTCTGTCTCTTACATGTGGCCGCAGCGTACATGTGAAGGTCAACTTGCAGGAGCGGTTCTCTCCTTCCAAAGGATCCAACTCAGGTTATTAGGTTTGGCAGCAAGTGCCTTTACCCACTGAGCCATCCTGCTAGTCCATCGTATGTACATCTTGATAGCTCTTTCTTCATGCCTTCTTGTCCTGCCACACTGGCTGGGAGAACCACAGCGAGTATCACTAGAAAGAATGTGGATGGGACTGGAGAAATGGCTCAGTGATTAAGAGGATTGTCTGCTCTCTCCCAAAGGACTGGGGTTCAATTCCCAGCACCCACACGACAACTCACAACTGTCTGTAACATTCTATTTCCATGGGATCCAAGGCCCTCACACAAACACACATACAATTAATTAATTAAATTTAGAAAACAAGCAAACAGTGATCCCTTTCCCTCAGACTGTTGGCTTCAGATGTGGCTAGATCCAGGGGCTTGACGGTGTGAGGGAGCTGCATGTCACATCAAGGCCACCCCACACCCTGGCGATCTTCTAGACCCTGGCTACTGCAGAGATACGCAGGTCCAGGCCATCAGCTTCTCCTAGAAAACTACTCCTGGAGTCAATTCCTATTGACTGGCCAGGGTCATGTGTCTCTGTCTAAAGTAGTCATTATAGCACATAGGATACAAGGCTCTAAACCACCGATTAGAGGTCCCTCCCTGGCACCTGGGGATGGAGTGGGGTACTCAACTCACAAAAGAGAGGAGAGGGCATCCTAGAAACAGGTCCCTGAAAGTTCTCTATGCAGTGGTTTGTTCTGAGACAGGGGCTTCAGGGTGTTTTCAAAACACAGGACGTGTGGGTGTGTTGCACTGTTTCTTCGAGGCAGAATACAAACGTTACTACTGTGACCGCAGAAACTTTCCGGTACCCTTGTGGGTTTAGCAGAGCCTGAAACCCTGTCTGTCGCCCTGCAGCCTTCTTGGGCTCCCTAATACTTGGCTAAGCTGAAAGCTCAGCTACTGCTATGGCCTTCCTGTCCCAGACACTCATTCCACCAGCCACTCGGGGATTCCCAAGGTAAAGTCTGCCACCCCCACCCCCATGCTCTGCTGCCTTTACTCCAGCCAAAACAAGTCAGTCCCCAATTTCCTCTCACCCCCATACCATAGTGAGGTTGGGAGGGGGACACTGGACAGCACCCTACACTGGGCACCTCTCCTGCCACTGGGCCTCTGAACCTGGAGCAGTCAATCCCTTCCTCCCCAAGGCCTCTTTTAGCCTCACCTCAGCATGTGTTATCTAAAAGGTTCTTCTGTCTACCTAAGTAGAAGAGGGGCATTTCCCATGTGTCTGTGTCCTTATGTATGACCCTAAGGCACCCATCCTGCTTACTCTACCTGAGGGCAACACAAAGGAAGGCACACAAGGGTCTGGGTGTGGCCAGTGCAAAGAAGAGTGCCAGTCACCTGAAGGGACAGGGACTTGTGGGGAGAGGTCACAAGAATGGCCCAGGAGTAGGTTAACCAGGAGAGGGCTGACTTGCCAAAGGTGACGAAGGCAGGTTGTCCAGGCCCCATACTCAGTGGACTGAAGCCATCCTTTTCCTCTTCCCTGGCAGAATCTGTTTGACAGCATCAAGAGTGAGCCTTTCTCCATCCCCGAGGATGATGGTGGTGACCTCACCCACACCTTCTTCAACCCTGACCGTGAAGGCTGGTTACTCAAGCTGGGTGAGACCTCTGTGCACACACTCTGATATGCTCACTTGCACACATATGGCACACACTCGTGTGCACACACACACACCCCTTAGGAGTGGACCTGCACAGCTCTGGGTCTCTTAACCCACAGCCCAGCAGTCTACTTACACTTTCTATTCTTCCTCTCATCCACCCCTCTACTTATCCATCTACCCACCCATCTATCTACACATCTACTCACCCATCTACCCATCTACTCACCCACCCATCTACCCACCTACCCCTCCATCCACCCATCTACCCACCCACCCCTCCATCCACCCATCTACCCACCCACCCATTTACCCACCTACCCATCAATCTACCCATCTACCCACCCACCCATTTACCCACCTACCCATCAATCCACCCATCTACCCATCTACCCACCCATCTACCCACCCACCCATCCATCTACCCATCTACCCATCAATTGTCCTATCTATCCACTCATCTGCCTACTCATCCATCTACTTAGCCACTCATCTATTCAGCTACCCATCTCATCATCTATTCACCTGCCTTGTTCATCTATCCATCTGTCTACCCCTACACTCACATCCATGTACCCACTCATTGCCCATCTGTCCACCCACTCATTTTGTCTCTAGCTACCCATCCACTTACCATCTGCCCGTTCATCTATCTACCCACCCACTCCTCTACTCATCCATCCATCCATCCATCCATCCATCCACCCATTCTTCCATCCACCCATTCTTCCATCCACCTACCCACTCACCTATCCAAACACTCCTTTATCCATCCTCCTGTTCATTATCCATTCATCCATCTACCTACCCACTTATCCATATATTCACTCATCCATATATCCACACATTCATATATCTACCCATCCATATACCCACCCACCCATATATACATAAAAACACTTTCCCTTCCACCCATGCATCTGTCTTAGGGGTGCAGGGGTCAGGGGGTGGCTGCTAGGGGGCAGTGGAGACAGAAGCTCCATGGATGTTTCTCCCAGAAGGATGGAGAGAAGAGTCTAGCAGAGTACCTCTGCTCAGGACTACTAACCATGAGGTGCTGGTCCTTGAACACCCGAACCTTTGGGTGGTCATTCTCAGGAAGCCGAGAGTCAGCAAGGTTAGGGCAACTTCTCAAGACCACACAGACAGCAAGCATCCTATCTAGGGCAGCAAAGGGCTGGGTGTTCCTAAAGCAGGAGGACAGAGAAGGAGAGAGAGGGGGGAGGAAGAGAGAGAGAGAGAGAGAGAGAGAGAGAGAGAGAGAGAATATAATTTAGATAGATCATCCATGGCGAGTGCAGCAGTGGCTTCTCTGATGATTGACAGAAACAACCAGCCCTGCCTCCATAAACACTCCCAGGAGCCTGCCCAGCACAGCCAGTCAGGCATGGACTTGGGTCTTCCAAGGCAGATGAAGAAAAATAACTCATCTTGAAGGAAAGACCCAGGCTGGGCAGCTTTAGTCACTTACTGTGTATCTAGACCATGGCAGACTTACCCATATCCCAGATACCCACTAAGCCTTCTGTCACCCCAGCCTCTCCTCCCACCGTCCTCTGGGTCTCCTTTGCTGCCCCAGGCACCAGCTTCCAGCCCCCAGGTCACAAAGCCAGACAGCAGAGGGAGCATCAGAGCCTCGCGGCACAGCTCACGACCCTCCCTTCAGTACCAGCTTCTGCACTTGGACAGTGGAGGCAGTGACCCAAGAGGGTGCTGGCCAATATGGCTGAGAACTTGGGCTCCAGGGCAAGGACACTGGCATTTGAAAGCATGGAGCTGTGAATGCATGACCTAGTTTTTCCCAGCCTTGGTTTCCTCACCTATAAAATGGGGTTGCCAGTGGCCATCCAGGAGGAGGAGGCTGGCCACAGGGATTTACGTCCTCATTTCCTCCCATGCCTGATACATCAAAGGTGGAGTTCTCTGTTAGCTACTGTTCTCCGTGCTGCAACAAAAGCAACTTAAGGAGGAAGAGGGCCTTTGGCAGGAGCTTGGAGAGGCTGGTCACATTGTATCCACTTTCAGGAAGCAGAGAGCAATGAGGGCCAGCGCTTGGCTCAGTCTCTCCTTTTTGAGTCCCGGCCTCCAGCCCCTGCTTGCTGCCCACATTGAAAGGGGGTCTTACCACCTCAGTTGACTCAGTTTGGAAATCCTCTCATGGACGGACGTGTCCAGAGGCTTGTCTAGATGATTCTAGATCCTATCAACTTGACATTCCACATTAAGCATTGCAAGCACGTAAAGCAGACGAGGGTCTGGGTGTAGGTTCAAGTCAAGGTCAGGTGACAGTGGCCTAGGAGAGCATGGAACAGAGCCACTGACCCTCTACCTGATCTCTGGGAATCCAAATGCAAGGAAACGGGGTGATGGGAGTTGCTAGGAGCTACTAACACTTGAGGTATTAAAAAAAAATGGATCTGGAGGCTTGGTGAGCAGAGAATACTCACAAAGCTCCCTGGCTGACCTATGAGGGAACTTGGTGGCCCAGGAGGAGGGAGGCTGACCCTCCCCTCTGCCGGCCTCTTGCAGGGGGCCGTGTGAAGACGTGGAAGCGACGCTGGTTCATTCTCACGGACAACTGCCTCTACTACTTTGAATTCACCACTGTGAGTGTATGGGGAGGCGGGAATAGGATGCAACCAGCCACAACCAGACCCTACAGCCCTGTCACTGCAAGAGAGTGTTAGGCCCTTTCAGAGGGTTCAGTGTTCCTATGATCCCATTTCACAGGTGTGGAAAACTCAGAGGCAAAGAGGAGAAGGCTGGGCAAGGGAGAGCCCTGGCTTAAAGTTGAGTTTCCGGGGCTGTTAAAGCGTGGCCCTAGCCTGTGTGAGGCCCTGGCCAATTCCCAGCACTGAAAACAAAACAAAACCACTGTTCAAAGACGGATGGAGTTCCTAACGGCTGGGCATGGGGCTCATACCTACAATCTCAGCACAGAGAAAGCAGGGGCCTAAGGATCTTAACATGTTCAAGGCCAACCTGGGCTACAGAACAATATCCTTCAAAAAAAAAGAATGTAAAAGGGGCCGGGGGCTGGAGAAATGCCTCAGCAGTTAAGAGCACTGGCTGCTCTTCCAGGGGTTCAACTCCCAGCACCCACATGGTGACTCACAGCTGTCTGTAACTCCACTCGTGGGGGTGAGATCTGACGCCCTCTTCTGGCCTTTGTGAGTACTGCCTACATGTATGTAGTATACTTACATGCATTAATTGGGCTTTCCAGATCCCAACCAAGGCTCTCGCGCTGAGCCGCTATGTGGCTAGGCAGTGTGCAGGGAGGGTCTGAGGCCCCAAGCTTATTTCCTGCCCTTGACTTTCCTTCCTTTAGGACAAAGAACCTCGGGGGATCATCCCCCTGGAGAACCTCTCTGTGCAGAAGGTGGATGACCCCAAGAAGCCGGTGAGAGTCCAGCTGGGGATTCAATGCACGGCTGAGGGAAGGGGCCTGCGTGGGACCCTCCATGAGGCCCAGATACTCTGTAGGGTCTCTTCTGAAGCTTTGAACACAGGAGGGTCCGTGTCATTGAAAGAACAAGTCTCTTTTGTCTTGTGGAGCTTGGCTCTGGCACTAACTGGGAAACTTCTAAATCTCAGCTCTTTTCTGAGCCTTGGTGTACACATGCACGCATGCACGCACGCACGCACGCCCCAGATCTGTTACACGGGATTTAGGGAACCTGGTATGTAGTAGGTGCTCAATTTCCTCTCCCTCTGAGCTGTTTGGGAAGGTCATTCTGTGAGAGCGCTGCTCTTGCTTCCGTGACCCCCCAAGAATGTCCTAGCCTGCCCCCCCCCCAATTTCACCCTCACATGGTACCTCACACAGTTCTGCCTGGAGCTGTACAACCCCAGCTGCCGGGGCCAGAAGATAAAGGCATGCAAGACGGACGGAGACGGCAAGGTGGTAGAAGGCAAGCACGAATCCTACCGCATCTCAGCTGCCAATGCCGAGGAGCGTGACCAGTGGATCGAGGCCATTAGGTGAGGGGCAGCAGGGACAGTGGACATCTCCTGTCCCCTTCTGACTTCATTGGGATCTTCTTTCCTTGTCTATAAAGGAACAAACTCCAGATCTCCTTCCCATTGGGTGGCCATTGGTGGGCATGTTCTTGAGCCGGTACCAGGCCAAAGCCAGGGAAGACAGAAGAGGTTCAGTGGGAGGTCCCAGGCACTTGGTGCTTGCAAAAAGCTCAGCCTGGAAACGGGGTGCGGCAGGATGGGGAAGGGAGGAGGAGGAGGAGGAGGGGGAGGGAAAGGTGGAGGGGAGGAAGACTACTCTGGGTGTAAATAACAGGGCAGACATGGACCAATGGGAGACTTGTCAGCTAGAAGACAGCAGTGGCCACTGGACAAGGAATTTGAAAAATCAGAGAGACCCAGAGATGGCAGACCCTTGCTCAGAGACACACAGCAATGAGGGACCCAGTTGGCTCCACCAGCAGCTCTCTTGCTTCTCCTGGGTTTCTAAAGGAGCTAGAAAGGAGTCTGGTGATATCTGCTGAGCTCTCACCTCCTAGCCTGAGGTCCCATCCTTGCTGGGCCTGCCTCTGGGACAAGGCTAACAGGATGATCTCCCCTGCATCCATCCCTGCCCTTTCCTGTGCAGCAGGGTGAACCACACATCCCAAATCATAAGCCCAGAAGTCCCTAGCCTCCAGCATCCTGAAGTCTCATTTTCTCTCTACCCCCAGGGCCAGCATCACCCGAGTCCCCTTCTATGATCTATTGTCTGCTCGGAAAAAGAAGATTGTCAGCAAGCAGTGAGCTTCCGGGAGATGGTGCTGGCAACCCCATAGGCCCTATGGTACCTGGAGTCACAGAGACACACCTCTCACAGGCTGTGCCTGTTCCTGCTCACAAGCCTGCCCCTCCCCATCACTGGAACTGGCTGTTGGTGGATGTGGCTCCTCAAAGGATACAGACCTCACGGGGAAACCTGCCAGGAAGGACCTACGAACCTCTACCTGGGACCACTGCTGCTGGGTTAGGATGGAGAGATGAGCCAGCCTAGAGCCCACTACCATGTGTCTCATCTTCTCCCTCTCAGCAGGAAGACTATCGATTTCCTGGAGGCTTCCAGCTCAGAGGTTTTCCTCCCCTCAGATTGTCCAGGCCCTCTCTGCCATGGACAAGTATCAGGATTCATCTAGCTTGGAGCCCCAAAGTTTTAGACAAACCTCTCCACCAAACACAGCCCTCCTCGGGGTCTTACAAAATGCAGAGTTCAGATAGGAAACATTTTGGCCCAGCAGGCTTTGGGTCAGCTTGGCTTCCAGGGGGAGCTAGGACACCAGGTGACTGAATGAGACCGACTGAGCTGGAAGGTTCTGAGGATGCTGCTAGCACTGTTCCCAAGGGTGTTGACCTGAAAGGATGAGCAGAGGAGACTATGGCAGTATCTACAGCTGTGTCAAGTCTGACCTACAGCTGAGAAAAATGGGAGAAGAGAATGCTTCAGGTTGTGCCTACCAGGAGGGATGCTTGGAGGCCATAGCAAGTCAGCTGGTAGCACAAGACTCAGGCTTGGACAGACACTCGGCCATGGCCCACTGCTGGCTACCTGGCTGGCAGAGCTAGGGTAGCCAGGGCTGCAGAATGGGCCCCTGCTCCTGCCTCCTGCCAGAGCAAGGCCAGATGTTCATACACAGCAGGCTGCTGTGTCCCCAGGGAGGTCCCTTTTGGTGGATGCTTCTTCGCCAGAACACTTGTACCTCTTCTCCTGCCTGAGGAGCCCGCCCCGCCCCCCACTCCCGGGAAAAGCTCTTCAGCAAGGCAGCAAGAAATGGGGCTTTCTGTGCCCTGTGCCAGCCTGGACTCTGAGAAGGAGCAGCAGGTGGCCAGGCTGTCCTCATCCTCCACAGGAGCCCACCTGTGAACTCTCTACAGGATAGAAAGAAGAGAAGCAGAGTGGGGGTGGAAGGGAAGACACCCGACTCAGGAGGGATACACGCCTGGGAGCTGGGGCACCAACAAGGCAAACGGAGCTCTTGCTGGACAATTGAGAACTTTCTGGTGAGCTGAGCCCACACCAACTGCCCACATTTGGGGGTTAAGGGACCCTAAAGTCTTCCTCTGCCTCTGGCATGTGTGTGTGCACAGAGGCTACATGACTCTCGTCTCTTCCCCTTCTCTGGTCCTCGGCTTCTTCCCCAGCACTGGTGGTGGCGGGGCAGCATTTTCTTTCCTGTTGTAACACTTAGAAGCAAGAATAAAAGCTCATGACACAGCTCCTAGACAGAAAGATATTCTGTAATTGTGTCACCATCCCTGACTCCTCCCTGGTCCTCCCCCTCATTCTTTTCCCAGACCAGGAAGAGGGAGCACTCAGTGATCCTTGGGACAGTGTGTGTGTGTGTGTGTGTGTGTGTACGTGGGGCGGAGGGGGGCTTACCATGCTGGACAGAAGTTCCCCAGGAGCTGAGCTTCTCAGTGGGCTTGCTTGAGCCAGGAGTAGCGGCTAGGCTGAGTTAGTTTTACTATAACCTGGGAAAGACAGAATTTTCAGAAGGCAGCACTATCTGCAGATAGAACAAATGATATGGAAAGTAGGTAGTGATTCCGCTGCCTCTGGAGGGATGCAAGCACAGGCTGGCTCAGGGACCAGTGTGGGGAAGGATTGTATAAGCTTTGCCGACTGTCTTCACACAGATGTTTAGAAAGTGTCCCAGCTGTGCCAGGCTCTGCCTCAGGCACTGGCAGGCCAAGACAGAATCCCTGCCACCTGAGCTCATGATGCAGTGCTCTCCTCCGGTCCTCCCCTCAGGCTCCAGACTAATCAAAGTTTCTTTTGACTGAACTAGCTCAGCTTACCCATATTTTCCTTCTGTGGTCCCATGTATTGAGTGCTTATGGTATACCAAGCTCTCTGCAGCAGAGCCAGGAATCCAAAGACCCCTGTGACCACAGTGACATCCAAGGCTGGAGGCTGAAGAGATGACTCGCCAGTGCACTGGCTGCTCTTCTCAGAGGACTGAGGTTTGGTTTCCAGCACCCACACAGTTCATATCACCTGTAACTCAGGAGATCCAAGCTCTTCTTCCAGCCTCCACAAGCACATAGTAAATACACATACACACACAAACACACACACATGCATGCACACACATGCATGCACACACTCACACACAAATGCACACATCCACATGCATGCACACACACATGCACACATACATACACACTCACACAAATACACATACATGTACATGTAAATAATAATAATTTTTTTAAAAAATAGCATACAGAGCATGGTGACACATGCCTTTAATCCCAGCACTTGGGAGGCAGAGGCAACTGGATCTCTGTGAGTTCAAGGCTAACCTGGTCTACAGAGTGAGACTGTGTCAAACACAAATCCTCAGCACAGACCCAGCATGGACTGGCATGCACACGGGACAGTGCAGGACTGGGCTGGGCGGATGAATCCAGGAGGAGGGTACCTAGGCTAGGCAGCCAGGCCTGTATTGCAGAGTCACCTCATCCTCCAGACTGTGAGGTCCATGCAGGTCTGACTGTGCATTTGCTGAGCACCTGCACACAGTGGGTGCAAAATAGTTGTTAGTTTGGCTGAAATGGCCTAATTTAAAAAACAGAAACAAAAAACAAAACCAAGAAAACCCTTAAGGCCTCAACATCAATAGATTCCAGGGTCTGGGGCCTCTGAGACCAAAAAGACAGATATTTCTAGGGACAGAGAGGGTCCAGGACCACATCACACCTGAACATTGGGAGGTCCCTCTGACTCTGTTCAAGACCTCCCCAGGGGTGGGTTTTACCCATTTCTGCTAATGTGCAGTGCTACATCTGGCCAGCAGGCGGCACTCACCACACACAGATGAGCTTTCTTCTGAAGCCAGAAGGACAGAGCCTGGACCCCTGACCAGCTCAGAACCCGGTGAGGGAATCACGGATGGGGGTGGGGGAGGGAGCGCCATTTGATCAGCTAGGGCCTGTGGCCTTGAGCCGCCCTTTAGGGGCCTATCCCTTCCTCACAGAAACCACACACATCTGCCTCTCCTACCTTCTTTCTGGCTGTGTACCTCAGAACAGGCTGCTCCCCGTTTGGATTAGGTTTTCTTCCCTGAGAACTCTTTTAACGGCACTATCCTTTAATGGAGATGTCTACAGACAACAAGGTCTCAGGAATGGACTCAGTACAGACTCTTCCCTAGGCTGGAGCAGTGGGACAGGGTGACAAGCAGGTCTCGATTGCCACTTACTCCAGTGGAGGGGCAGCGATGAGAGCCTCCCAGAAGGCCTGGGTTCAAGGGCTCACTCTCTTCCATGTCTTAAGTAATTTCTTTCAACATTCGGTGCCTCGGACAGCCCACCTGTAAAATGGGAATAACTAAGTATATATGAAATGCTTAGACCAGTGGGACCAGCAAGAAAGCTTAATGGGTAAAGGTACCTGCCACCAAACCTGAGGGTCTGAGTTAGATCCCGAGTATCCACAAGGTAGGACAGAAGCAACTCGTGAATGCTGTCCTCTGACCTCTGTATATGCTGGGACACTTACACATGCACACGCGTGACCCATAAGAGACAAGATGAGGTGAGGTGTTTGGGGAAGATCCCTGGGCTCCAACACAAGCCTCAGTGGGCCAAGCGGGTGCTGTGGTGACAGCCAGGGTCAGGCCTGAGCGGATGTAGCTCATCCCTGCATCCATGCCTGGCAGTTCCTAGCTGCAGGGAGCTCTGAAAGGCTCCAGGACTGCAGCTGTTGAATGGAGGCCAGCCCAGCACGAGAAGGCCTGGTCTGGCCCAGAATGCCTGGGGAGAGAGAGGAAACAGCGAGAGGACCACTGCCAGGAACCCGGGGGCTGGAAGTTTCTGTAGTGCCCAGATGTCAGGCGACAGGACATGGGGGCAGGCAGCCTGGAGTTGGAGGCTGGTTTGAGAGACCTGGAGAAGTTGATTTATTAGAGAGGATGAAAGGAGCTAAATATGTTTGCCGCTCAGCGATGACTCAGGCATTCCCCAGGGGTTCGAGAGAATGAGCATCAAAGAACCAAAGGCAAGCCTCCTCCTACCAGGGCACTGCCAGGCCCCTCCTCCCCAGCGATAGGAAACAGCCACTCTGGCCTACAAGGCCCAGGAACTAGCTGACCTCACCTAGAACGGCTGATGAAAGACCTCTCAGAGAGAGACAGGTCCAATCCTGGATTTTCTCCAAATTGCTGTGTGATCTTAGTCCAGTGGCTGGCCCTCTCTGTACCCACATTCTCTACTGCAATGAACCAGGCTCTGCCTCCTTCACTCATCCTATTGGCTTCTCTCAGAAGTTGAGAGATGTTTTCTTTACCAGAAAAGCTCCCAACTGCTCTCCAGGAGAGAAGCCAGACTCCACAGAACCTGGGAAACGGGAGGCAGCAGCTTTCCAATGCCAAGATGCAGGCCTGGCGCTGGGACCCAGGAAGAACTGTGTGCAAGCCAGAGGTCACAGTGACAGAGGAGCAAGAAGAAAGCAGGGAGGGGTTGGGGGGACATGCCAGCCTGAAGGTCTGTTCTAGGAAGTGTGGGAATCCCCCAAACAGCAGCTGGGCACAGCTGGGAAGTGGGGAGCAGTTTGGTGAATTGGGGGGGAGGGTATTTAGGGAACTTCCCTGTTTTATGGCTACCTTAGAACAGCAGGACTCGGAAAGCAGCAGAAATGCTTCAGGTGCACAGCCTTAGCCTGTGGGCAGTGTCTAGAGCCTCTCTGTGGACTCTCGCTTAGGGTGGATTAAGGAAGACACAGGGAACTGGCAAGTATGTGGGGGAGATAGCGGCCAACAGCCTGGTACAAGGCCAGACTCAGGATGGACAGGTCACAGTCAGTGGAGGGGGTTACAGGGTGCAAGACACCCTATTGGGACAGTCAGCTAGACTAGCTGGGAAGCCCTCCCCTTCCCCATTGGCCCTCCCCTCCTGCTTCTGTCCTGTCTCCCTTTCTTGATCACCCTGCCCTGGCCCAGTGGCATATTGTAAGTAATTGAAGACCTGAGTTCAGATCCTGGCTTTCTTTCCCCAAGCCCAGCTGTGTGGCTCTGAGGCAGATGTCCTGCTGTCTCTGGACCTTGTCAGCTCACCTCCTGCCACAGGAAACTGGGGGTTCCCAGCTGTAGTCTTGGGACTCAGAGTCTCCAGTTGACCTGCTAGCCTAGGATAGCCCCGAGGAGAAAGTAGACTTTCTGTGGGTCTCAGAAGTCCCTGGCCACTCTCTTCTCCTACCTTAAAGGCTGCAGTGGTCTAGCCTTAAGAACCCTGCCACTAATGACTCCACAGTTGTCCCTCAGTTTTCTTTTTCTTAGGAGAATTGTTTGGAGGTTTGGTTGACTGAAATGGAGTTTCACGGTTCTAGGCTAGCCTAGAACTCATGGATAGTCCTCCTGCCTTAGCTTCTTGAATATTGCGATTTGTTTTCCGAGACAGGGTCTCACTCTGTAACCCACACTGGCATCAACTCACGGTGATCCCTTTCCTCCGACTCTGAAATTCTAGGGTTCCCAGTGTCTACCTCCACACTCAGCCTCCCCTTGATTTCTCGAAATCTGTGTTCCACACTGGGTACAGACAGCACACCCCCCACCCCTGGGCCAGCACGGATGCCACAGCCCCAAATGCCAAACACATATCAGCCACTCAGGCTGCCAGCATAGCCCCTTCCTCCTCCTGCACTCTCCATTGCAGGGAGAGTTCCCTGTGCCATGGAGTGCCAGCCAGCTTCTCCCAAGACGCCAGCCTTTCTCTTGTCCCAGTTATGTGGTTACAGTTCAGCTTCTGGTGCAAAAGCATGGCAGTCTGGGGCTGCCCGCAAGGAAGCTGTAAGTGTGGCTGGTTCTGAGACACTTCGTCCATGTTCTGCTTAACCACAGCGCTATCCAGGGACCTCTTAACCAGTAAAAACAGCCTGCTTGTCTGCCTGCCTGCCTGCCTGCCTGCCTGCCTGCCTGCCTGCCTGCCTGCCTGCCTGCCTGCCTGCCTTCCAGAGGAAACAAAGGCTCACTATAGTTAAGACACCGACACAGAGACACTCCCTGACCCCCAAAGGCAGAAGAGTCCTCCATCTTCTGGACATAAGTCACCACTTCCTCCCAGTAGCCCACAGGGAGATAGGACCACTCCCATCCAGTAGATGGGGTCAGATCCTTCCGCTGAGGGTCAGATCCACAATCTCCGCATCTTGTCCATCCTCTAAAGGCTACAATGTATCTCTTTCCAACTCCCTTGAGGATTTTCCCTGAATAAATAAAAACCATCTCCATTGCAAAGAAATTATTTAATAAAACATCCACCATCAAAAAATAACATATTCTCTATAGAAAATTAGACAGTATAACAGAAAAGAAAAGTCACAAAACTTCCTTTAGTATACCTGATATTGCCAGCATTTCCAAACCTAACTAGTTCATTACGTGTGTAATGAGTTAGATATCCGCAGTGGTACTGCGGATACAATTTAGTGATCTGCATCTGCCTTAGTACTGTGGGATTCCCATGCCCCACAGGAGCAGTCAGAGCAGGTGAGGGCACCCTGCAGTAACAAGCCTTGATCTCTTGCTGTTGTGTAGCAATTCCCTGAGAGAGAAAACATCCCATCCTGGAGGGAAGCACCTTTAGAGACAGACTGTTCTAAAAGGAAGTGAAAGGTTCCAAGCGGAAATAAACAACTTAAAAGCTTCAGGAAGTCCCTGAAACGGACCAGATTCTCTAGGGCTCTTCTTTAGCATACATCAACGGTAAGGACTGCCCTCTAAGCTGCCTAGAAGAGGCAGAGACCAGAGGAGTGGCCTGGAAGAGGTTTAGACCGTGATTCTCAACCTGTAATTTTCCTGTTATGAATTGTAGATATCTGATATGCAGGATATCTGTGAAAGGTTCAATGCAACTCCCCCCACAAAGGGGTCGTGACCTACAAGATGAGAAGCACTGGTTTAGACCAATGCACTATCTGAAAAGGACACCCTTGGGCCTATCTAGCTGCCTGCAGGCTGTGCAGTGTGCTCCAGGTTCCCAGCTTTTGTGAGCTGTCACCCTTGCTGGGTTGGGCTTTGGAGATGCAGCTGTCTTTGATTCATTGCTTTCCCTGTGAATAACTGTTCAGCCACACTCCTGTAAGTAACCATCCCTAACGCCCCCCAAAAAAACCATAGACTAGATTTTGATGGTACCCATGCTTTGGTCTGCCATTGGCTCCCTATCTGAGTGAGTAGACCTTTGTCCTTGTCTTCCCAGAGATAATGTCATACACCACTTGCAATGAAGGGCGTGTTTTATGCTACCCTGTGGGGACTTGAACATCGGTCTCTGTCACAGGCACTCGGGGACCCAGTCTGACTAGGTGCTATCTTGGCACAGACCGGTAGGAATGCTATTTGGGCAGGACAGTCTTCTCTCATCTTTCATTGGCAAATGCAAGTCATATGGTCACCTAGCCTCAAGAGGAGTGAAGTACCATGCTACCCCCTGCCCAAGCAAGAGGGCAGATGAGAACAAATCTGCCTGGGGCATTAACAGCAGTTACCCTTTGGATGGCTACATGTTCCCATCTGCTCAGGGCTAAGGTGGTTCTGGCATCAGGACGCCTGGTGCTAACTCTGGGGGAAAGCCCTGGGCAGATCTGAAAAACTCATAGTGCTTACACCATACATTCTTCACAAGCGTCTTTCTTACTGGACAGTAGCCAGACTGCATGAATCCGTAGTTCTCCTGTCTGGAGATTTAGAGTGCTTCCAGTTTGACATGTTTCTAAACCCCAGTGCCAGGCTGTGGAGATGGCTCAGCAGGTCAGGGTGCCTGAAGGAGAAGTTAAAACATCAGATGTACATTGCCTGTGCCTTGTTACACAGTCTCCCAGAAGCCAGTGGGAGACGTCCCAACTACACTGTCCCAAAGAGAGCTTGGACAAATAGGTGCATAATCCCCAGGACTTCCACTCAGCAGGTCTTGTGTGGAACTTACCAATGTGGTTCCCAGCGCGCTCCGAGGCTGTGTTGGTGGCTCCAGGTCTCAGATCACACCTTTGAGATCTACCCAGTTAGCCAGTCCGTGCCACCTGCCTGTCACCTGACAGCTGCCAGTGAGGTGACTCATCCCTTCTCAGTTTCCTCACCTGTAAGTCGGCTTCGTTTGAGAAGGACCCACATGGCAAGGCTTTGAGGGGACGCCCAAGCTTGTGACGAGCTGTTGAAGACAGTGAGTGTTCTTCAGTGCTAGATTAAATAACTTCGTGTTTTAAAATATTTGTTCATTTGAATGGAATTGCATTTATTAAAATTTCCATGGCTTTCAGAGCTGAGTGGGAATGAATTATCTCTGTGCCTGGCTAAGCACATGTGTTTCCTCTCCTGCGTGAATCACCGGCTCCTGCCTGCCTTTGCCCGTTATCTGCAGAGCCCCTGCCCTTCCCCACCTGCTCCATCTAGAGCAGACAGCCCACCCCCACAGCCTTCCTGCTTGCGGAGAAGATGCGCACATTACAGAAAGCCAAAGCCGCTCACTCCATTTCAGTAGTTACTCCCTTGCTCAAGGTCAAGCTTACTTGATGACTTGGTCCAGAATATGACAAACAGAAAGAACTGGATTTGAAGGATGGGACATCCTGCCTTGTGGTGGCCGCAAGGACAATGGATCATCCTCCTGGATCACTCCACACTCTCTGGTTCTGATAGCGGACAGAGGCAGGAACTGGGGTCTCTGTGTCCTATACCCATCCCCACCATGGGTTCTTGTCATATGCTGCCATGTTCTCTCTCCCCACTGACTGGTCCCCTCCAGAAAGACTCCTAGGGGGTTCTGTTGCCCACTACCAGCTGGAAACAGGGGCATGGACTGTAAGAACTGTCCCCAAATCCCAGAATTTGGAAGATAGAGGAAGGAGGATTTCTGGGAGTTCTGGTCTGCATAGTGAGTTCCAGGCTAACCAGAGCTATAGCGAGATCCTATCTCAGAAGAAAACAAGCAAACAACAAGAACTCATAACCCAGCATGGTGCCACATGCCTGTAATCCCATGACTCAAGAGATGGAGAATCAGAGGTCAAGGGTCATAGTTAGCTGCATATCAAGTTCCAAGCCAACCTGGACTAGAAGAAACCCTATCTCAGGACAAACAAATATGCCCTCAGCTTTAGAGAAGCCACTTGTGTTAGTTGATTTCCACAAGCTTGGCTGAAGAGAAGCCTCAGTGGTTAAGATCACTGGGTGATGCTCTTCCAGAGGACGCAGGTTCAACTCCCAGCCATGTGACATCTCACAACTGTCTGTGATTCTAGTTCCAAGGAATGGAATCTAATACTCTCTCTCATCTCTCAGGCACCAGGCATACACACACACACACACACACACACACACACACACTCAAACAAAACACCTATACACATAAAATAAAATAAATAATCCAGTGTCCAAGTCAGTAGAAGGAGTTAAATGGACCCGCAGCTACCACAGTGGCTAAGTGGAGCTTGCTGTTCTGTCCAGTTCCGTTCCCAGGGTGATGGCCTTTTTCTCTATTTGAACTGATAATGACCAGCCCTTCCATCAAGCTCCCACAGAGGCCCCTACCAGGCTGCCCCTGAGGGAGCCTCGTGTTTAAAAACATTTGAAACACCACCCAGAGGCCACAGAAATGGTAGGGCGCCGTTCTTCAGTCAGTAACGAAGAGAAATGAAGGAACAGGGGGCTGAGGCCCTCAGAAACTGGACACCTTTTCAGGGACAGCCTCAGAGAGACCCCACAGTGACCCTGCAGTGGGTTCTCTGTGACAGCCCACAAATAAAGAACTCACTACAGTACTAATGGAGAAACACAGACTCCTGGAGATCTCAGCTTCTCCACTGGGGAGTAGCTGGGAGAAGAGCCTGTCCTGGGTGGGTGGCTCACATTACCTCCTAACAGAGCTGGGTGTCCTGGGAATGGGCTCACTGGGCTTGCATGTGCATCCCAAGGTAAGAGAGGGAGGCAGTCCAGTCAGACAAGGCTATGGGAGGGGACTGGGCCTTGGACTGCACTCAGGACAAGTCTACACTGGGTGCCAGAGATGCTTCCAGAACAACCACCCAAGGAGCCTCAGTCTTGCTGACATTGCTTTGGGATAACTGCCAATCAATCATATTCTCTCTCTCTCTCTCTCTTTCTCTTTTAATAGCATTGAGGGTTTTTTCTTTTAGAAAAGGATGTGTGTGTGTGTGTGTGTGTGTGTGTGTGTGTGTGTGTGTGTGTGTATTTAGAGACGGGGTGCCACACTCTAGCTCAACCTGGCCCTGAACTCACTACATAACCCATACTACATGCTTCAGACACAAAGCAATCTCCTATCGCATCAGCCTCCCAAGTCGTTTCTTTCATTTTTATTACTTTTATTTGGGGGAGCACAACCCGAGTTTGAGGGTTAGGAAGAAGCTTTACCCACTGAGCCACCTTTGCACCTGTGGTTTGCTTTTTTCTTTTCTTTTTCCTTTTCAGACCAGCTGGGCTACCATATAGCCCAGGCTGGCCTCTGTTTCTCAGTAATCCCCCCAACTTAGCCTCTGAGTGTTGACATCAGAGGCACACATGATATCCTCAGCTTGAATATTTTCAAAGAGAAAGAAACTAAATATTTTCTGGCTTGTGAAATTTGTATGAAATTGCACTTTTTGTGTTTCTGTTTGTACCCAGAGTAACAGTTTTGTGGTGCAGGGAGGGTGGAGATCAGGGCCTCTGTGGTGCTAGGCAGGCACTGCCCACTGAGATTCACTTCCATGCCACAGCTGTATTAAATGCCACCCATTCTGTGGTGGTGTTTCCATGACAATAGCCAAGCTGGGTAGTTTTGCCCACAAGGTATAACTTCAAAACTACCGACTGTCCAGTCCTATCCGAAATCTGGCTGCCATCCTACACTAATGGGACAAGGGGTTCATTTCCAGACTCAGATTCTCACCAGAGCAAATGGGAACCCTAGTCAATGAGGGTCACCTGTGAAGGCTGGGAGGGAGCCTGAGGGTGAGCCCTGAGGGTGAGCCCTGAGGATGAGCCCTGAGGATGAGCCCTGAGGGTGAGCCCTGTGGCCTCCTACTCCTCCCTTGGGAACACCTGGGAGAGAGCCTGAGGGTGAGCCCCGAGGGTGAGCCCTGTGGCCTCCTATGCCTCCCTTGGGAACACCTGTGATCTGTTATAGGCATCAAGGGCTCACTCCTGGGTGACACTCACTCTGACCTCTGCACAGGGATGGACCTGCTCTCTGGATCCCTGCTCCCTGCTTAGCTTCCATTATGGTGTACCCAGTCTATGCCCAAGCCTAGCTAGCTTCATCTCCAGACCCGAGACCACACATTTCCTGGATGGCATGGTTGGCATGGTTGCAAGAAGCCTTGGCTGGCTATGCTTTTGGTGGTGGTGGTTGTTTGAGGTTTGGGGTTTGTTGTTGTTTGTTTTTGTTTTGTTGTAATTGTTTTCATGGAACAGGGTCCCATGTAGCTCAGGCTGACCTCAAACTCACTCTGTAGCCAAGGATGACTTGGAACTTCTCAGCCTCCTGCCTCCACCTGCCTAGAGTTGGAATTATAGGCATTTGCCAGCATTTATGGGATGCTGAGGATTGAACTCAGTCTACACACTGTACTCTGTTCTTCTGACACCAGTGCATGGTCAGGAATTCTCCTCCTTATGCCCAGTCCAGTGTGGCTCCATATCCTCTGCTTGGCCCCTCAAGTCATAATCATAAAAAGCCCCAAGTCTAGGACACCTCTTTAGATCTGTACCCCCACCCCCACCTCTAGCTGCCCATGATGAGATCTTGCTGCCCTTATAAATATGCATGAGTGTCTCCTGTTGCCCTTATGAATAGTCATGAGTATCTCCTGGTGCTCCTGTTAGCCCAGGAAGCACCAGGACTTGGATTGGTTTTCCTGAACCTTCAGTCCCAGCAAAAGCATGGACCAGACTTAACTAAATATGTAATAAATGGAAACCAGATGGGCTGACGAATATCTGTAATGCAGCATTCAGGAGCTGAGGCAGGAAGATTGTTGTGACTTAGAAGCCAGCCTGGGCTACATAGTGAGATCCTGACTCAAAAAGAGGAGGAGAAGGAAGAAGAGGAGGAGGAAGAAGAAGAGGAGAAGGAAGAGAGGAAGAGAAGGAGGAGGAAGAAGAGGAAGAAGAAGAGGAGAAGGAAGAGGAGGAAAAAGAGGAGGAGAAAGAAGAAGAGAAGGAGGGGAAAGAGGAGAAGAGGGAAGAGGAAGAGGAAGAGGAAGGAGAAGGAAGAAGAGAAGGAGTAAGAAGAGAAGGAGGAGGAAGAAGAAGAGGAAGAGGAGAAGGAGGAAGAGGAGAAGGAGGAAGAAGAGGAGGAGGAAAAGGAGGAGGAGGAAGGAAGAGGAAGAAGAAAAGGAAGAGAAGGAGGAGAAAAAAGAGGAGGAAGAAGAGGAGAGGAGGAGAAGGAAAGAAGAGAAAGAAGAAGAGAAGGAAGAGGAGAAGGAGGAAGAAGAGGAGGAAGAAGAACAGGAGAAGGAGGAGGAAGGAGGAGAAGAAGGAAGAGTAGGAGGAGGAGGGAAGGAAGAAAGGAAGGAAGGATGGAAGGAAGGAAGAAAGAAAGTAAGCAATTAATACAGTTGGATCCCACTCCACGTTTTTGTCCAATGATCTCTGAAGCTCCTGTCATGAAGGCTTTGAGCTCACAGTGAAATGGTCCAGGTCCCCTTCCTGCTTCCTTGTTAAACCCCATTTATATTTGCAGAGGCTCCCCAGCACTTTATGAAACCAGGAGCGTGGAAAGTGAGAACCAACTGCTCCAAGGCCTGGAGGACCTCAGCAGAGTATAGGGAGCAGGGACCTGGATGTTACCCTAGGTGGATCCTCCCAGCTGTCCCCCCCTGGGGATGGGCCTCACCTCCCAAAAGAAGATCAAAAGGCCTCCCTAGCTGCTGGATTTAACCAGTTGAGGTTTGAAGTTCTGGGTCTGCAGTACTCAGTGGCAAGCATGATTTGCAGTCTGGTGGCCTGACCTGTCCTGCTTAGACCCCAGACTGAAGCTCAGACAGATACCCCAGCGCACTGCCCCCAGCCCCCTCCCAGCCCTCAGCCCAACCTCTCTGTCTTGCTCCTTCATCGGAACAGCTCCTGCAGCTAGCATGCGACTAAGGCTGCCGTCGTGGGTAGAATGTCAATGAGGCCTAAAGAGCCCATCTGGGGACCAGAAATGAGGCAGAGGCTGGAAAGGAAGAGGGGCAGGAGGCAGGAGGCAGGAGGCAGGAGGCAGGAGGCAGGAGGCAG
>JANHMN010000012.1:23828837-23872867 GCA_030674055.1 Rhabdomys pumilio | reverse complement strand
GCAGGAGGCAGGAGGCAGGAGGCAGGAGGCAGGAGGCAGGAGGCAGGTCAGAGGGCAAGGCTGGGATTAGGGCCAGGCTCACTGTAAAACTGCCTCCAAGGGAAAGAAAGGAAAGGGGGCTGCGCCAGAACAGAACAGAGGGAGTTTTAGGGGTTGGTTGAAGAGACAGAGGGGATCCAAGAGCAGACAAAGGAGAGGAGCCACCATCAGTGCCTGGGAGTCTTCCACAACAGCTAGAGATTCAGCAGGCCTAGGCACAGGAAACCCTGGAAGCCCACATCCAGACATGGACAGGAAGCAGGGCTGAGGACAGGCGTTATTAAGAAAGCAGCTGTGGCCGGGACTAGAAGCTGACAAATCAGACAGCAGTCTGCCATGCTTACTGGTCCCTTCATTATCATTCGAGGGCAGACCTCTGTCCAGAGTCCTGCTGGTCCACTTCCCTGCCTTTGCCCAACCCTGCACCACACCAGATCCCCTTCACTCCCACCGGACCATATTCTCAGCCAAGCCACACCCTGACTCATCCATCACTCTAGCCTGGCCTCCCTCAGAGGCCCACGCTACTGTCCTTCTGTCCCGGTAGGCCGGGAGTGGGAGTTGCTTCCACTATGCTAATTCCCAGAGTGCTGCAGTGCTAGCCTCTGAGACAAGTGGCTAAGCTCCCAGGCTTGGGATGTGGCTGGGGCCAGGTTCAGTTGAAGGCCCTAGGACTCCAGTCACGAATAGTAGGTGCTTCACACACACACACACACACACACACACACACACACACACACATACACACACACTAGGACCCTCCTTCTGTCACATCATCACAGGTGCGTATACCAGGTGTCAGTTACGGCCCTTGAGCTGAGCCGAGGGGAACCCATTGAAGAGCCATAGGTACCACTGCTGTGGTGGCCTCCCAGGCAGCCCAGCTTGGGAGAGAGCTCATTCTCCTTGAGTCTGCAGCTGGGGCAATCAATCGGTTGCCATGGAAACCAGCCACGAATCAGAGACAGGCACTTCTTGGCTAAGCCAGCGCCACCTACCCACCTACTCAGGCCTGGCCGTGGATGTCCCTCACTTAGAACTGTTGGAGAAGGCACCAGGGAAGCAGGCTCTTGATAGGACTTGGGTCATCAGCTTGAGACCCCCCAAAAGACTAGTGCTATCTTGGGGGAACTGACACTTTCAAGTAGTCTCCTCTCATCCGATGTTACCAGGCTCACGCCTTATACTGTAGCTGTACCTTATATTAACCAGTCAGAAGTAAGCCCTTTGGGGGTTGATCGGATCCTTTCACAGGGTTGCCAAGAAGACCATCTGCATAGCAGATATTTCCATTCCAGTTCCTAACAGCAGCAAAGCTACAGTTATAAAGTAGCAACAAAAATAATTTTATGGTTGAGGGTCACCACAACATGAGGAACTGTATTAAGGATCGAATCATTAAGAAGGTTGAGGACCGCTGCACTATAGCCCTACCCCTTGGTGCTTAGAGCACGAGCTGAGGGGAGGGGTCGTGAGCCCATTGGGCAGAAGAGAAAGCTGAGGCACAGTTCTAGTGTCCCTGGCAATGTAGGACTAAACCCTCTTCCTGAGCCTCATTTCTGAGTCTCTCTCCTCCATGGCGTGAGAGAGAGACACACAGAAACTCTGCCTTCCCACCAGATCAGAACTTGAACTTAGTACTTCCTGTTCCCATTCATGGCAGGCTCACCAAGGGCCATTAGCCAAGCCTGTGGGCCTGCTCCCTCCTGCCCACCCACGCAGC
Organism: Rhabdomys pumilio; assembly: GCA_030674055.1. Classification (NCBI taxonomy): domain Eukaryota; kingdom Metazoa; phylum Chordata; class Mammalia; order Rodentia; family Muridae; genus Rhabdomys; species Rhabdomys pumilio. The sequence continues at coordinate 23,871,105 of JANHMN010000012.1, read as the reverse complement.
TGCAGCCTCTGGCTCCTGCAGTGCGGCCAGAACTGGACGGAGCCCTGGCTCCATGTCAGCCGAGCCAAGCCCATTGCTTGGCTCCTCAGTGGGAGGAGCCTGAGTTTCTTAGATTGTTAAATGGGGGTGATTGTGTCTGCCTCACAGATGAGTAGTGAAAAGCCAAGCCAAGGGCAGGGAAAAACTTAGCACAATATCTGGTAGGTTATATTATAATCCGTGGATGTGAGGCCCTGACTCTCAGACTTGGAACCTAAAACTTTTCCTGGGAGCTGACCCTCTCCAAGGTGCCCAGCTTGCTGGAGGGTCAAGAAGGGGGATGCTACCAGTATTTGCGACCAGACAGGAGCACAGAGAATTTCAGGTCTCATCTAGAGAGTCCCCAGCAAGACTCCAGACGCAGCTAGCTAGGGGTCCGTTGTCACCCCAAGTCTGTGTGGTTGTTGCCAATGCTGTGCTGCAGCAAAGGGGACAGGAGGGACTTGAGTGGGCTCTAAGTGCTGAGGAAGGAAGGATGAGGAGGCTAGCCGGACTCACAGAGAACTGCAGAGGTGTCTTGCCACCCATGGGTAAGGCTGGTGCCTTCTGCCTAGAAACCACACTCCCAAACTCCAGCTGTTTCTGCTGGCATCCAGAATGTGTGGCCAGAGAACCTTCCGGCATGCATAACAGCCCAAGCCCTGCTCAGTAGAGTGCATGGGCCCAGCCCCCTCATAACTACCCCCACCTTCCCCTCCCTCAGCGTGGACCTACTATGATCCAGAGGTGCATCTGCAGAGCACAGCTCACCCTCTCACCGGGTTGTCCTCTTAGATGCCAGGCTGGCACAGAGACTTGTGGGTTTCTCGTGGCCACACAGCCGGTAAATAAGTAGACCAGGTGTGAGAGGCTTCAAAGCCAATTTCTAAGGAAGATGGTGGGATCTTCCTTCTGGGGGTACACTCGCCCTATTCCTTCTCATGGCTCTCACAGAACAAGATGGAGCAACAGGACCCTGGCATCACCTCTCCAGGAGCTGCTTCTCTCCCTCAGAAAACAAGTGGATGCACCAATTATATTTTAATCTTTGTGGGGGTTGGGGTGGCTGGCACGCTGACAGGAAGCAGGTCTGTAATCAGCCCTGGGGCCAGGTGCCCTCCCTAGCCAGGGCACTTTTCTACATTCTAGAACCTCCCGTGATTAAACACTAATTGCTGCCACGCTCTCAAATTGAAGACTTTAATTCCCCCCATCCCACCCCCGAAACGAAAAGTACATTTCAATCAGTTCCTCTCCCAAACCATTCCTCCTCAGGAGCCAGGGTGGAACACAAGCCCCTGGAGACTAAGGAGGAGGCAGCTCCTTTCCCCATCCCCCCACCACCACAGCCTGCCATTCCCTTCCCCAAGCCTCCTCTACTCCCCTGCTTACAGCAGGACTCCCAGCACTAGGAAGTGTGGGAGAAACACTTGAGAGACCAAGGAAGCTGTTTGAGGTCACCCCAACAATCAGCAGGATGATGATGCAGGAGGATGGCCTTGAGCTCCAGACCAGCCTAGGCTACATAGCCAGAATCATTTCAGACTCCAGGAGGAAAGCTGGGCAGGGACCCAGCAGAGTGGAGGCCTGGCCCCAGGGTCCTCATCTGCCAGAGGCCAGAATCGGACCCTGAGGCAGTAGCCAGTTGTCCTTGGGTTCATGCTTCTCAGGTATGGTTTCTGGGTTTGTAGATTCCCTGGGGTGGGAGTGAGGAGTGCTGACTCACATTGTGTTCGAGGAGGGGTCAGGAATGGGCAGGACACTGATAGGGCAGCCAGGGTTTGGAAACTGCTAGGTTGGCTGACAATTGTGAGTGAATATGAACCCAGAGAGGGTGACCATACATCCCAAGGTCACATAGCAAATCACATAACAATCGCTTCCCTTTCTGGACATTTTCAGAGAAGCCTGAGAGCAGAGAGAATGACCAGGCACAATGGCTTGAGTTCTAGTCCCAGCTATTCCAGAGAATGAGGTAGAAGAATCCCTGGAGCCAGGAGTTAGGGGATCCTTCTGATTTTATTTGGTGTGAGCATTAGGAAATAGAGAGGGAGCTGGGAAATCCTCCAAGTCTCTCCAAGGGTCGACATGGGCTCCAGAGTCTCCAGCCAGGCCAGCCAGCCTGATATGTAGCCAGTGTCAACCACAGCAACTACTGATTGGGCCCCTGCTGAGGCCAGGACCCTGGCTAGGTGACCATTGCCATCAGTAGAGATCAGTCCCCCAGACACTTCACCTCCAATCTAAGTAGGCTCTCCTGCTCCTGTCCAGTTCACAACAGGGCAGGGAGGGGCTGAGGAGGCTGGGATCTAAATCTGCAGCAGCTCTGCCAGACCCTGCTCTAGGATTCAGTTCAGGGTAGTGTGCTCAGAGCCCAGCACTTAAAAGCTACAGCCTCAAGCTGCATCGAAGCTGGGCTAGGAGTCACCTCCCAGAACCCAGAGGAACACAGGGAAGGGCAGAATATTCACTGTGTGTGTGTGTGTGTGTGTGTGTGTGTGTGTGTGTGTGTGTGTGTGCTATGTGCTACACTACCTCTCCAGTTCCATATCTTGATACTGCCTGCCCCACTATGCACCCATTCTCCACATGGCACGTGCCAGCTCCAGTGACCTGCAGGAGAACCCGAGCAGAGCAGGGCAGGGCAGGTGTGTGCTCAGCCTGGTGCCCCACTCCCAAGATCCCAGATGGTGGATGAGAGCCCACCCCTACTCTGCTGCCTTCCCACCCCAACCCCCACCTCCACCCAGCCAGCCCTTGTGTTTCTCCCTTGCCTCTTTCTGCTAGCCCACACCACAGGTGTTCTGTGATGGCTGGACACCCTGCCACCAAGCGGTGTGACTGTAGACCAACTCTTAACCTCTCTGGATCTTAGTAGTGTTCTTAGATATTAACTAGATTCTGGTAGGAAAGTGCCATGAGGATCCCAGTGATAGAAGGCTGCTGCTATCCGAGTTAAAGGGGAGAGCATAAGGTTCTGCTTGCTTTCCCAGGCCTGTGTTTGTTCTTCTATGCAGACACCTTGGAGGGGAAGTCGTTGGCAAAGCAGGCTGTCTCCAGGGAGGGAGTCTGGTCCCTGGGGGAGGGGAGGGGAGCCTCCGTATGGCACATGCTTACCTTTTAAATATTGAATGCATAAGTGCACCGGTGATTCCAGCAAATAAACAAATAAAGCACAAACGTTTACAAAGTGAAACTTTAAAAATAACACCAGTAACAGGCGGCTAGGAGGAAGGAGCCAGGTAAAGAGAGGGAGACAGTGCATTCGCCCCTCACCTTCTCCTGTTTCTTGTGTCACACCCTGGGATGCAGCATCTGCCACGTCCTTGGAGGGTGACAGGACCTGTGATGGGGAACAGAGTAGTACAAAACCAGGGGCAGGGACACCAGCCCCAGGACTTAGTGGGGATTCCCATTCTAGCTTCAGGGGTCTGCAGGGACAGTCCCCAGAGGACCTCAGAACCCTGTCCATGATTCAGCAGGCTCCCAGTGTGCACACAATCGTCCCAACATCACAGCAATGATCAAGGGGCCCTCAGACAGTCACAGGCTTCTCCCTCTAATCTTAGTGGCCCCTCCCTCCAGGTGGGGCCCCTCCCTCCTGCTCTCTCTTGCTGCTCGACTGAAATATCATCAGTACCCAGTGCCCATCTGCCACAAGCCTGAGAGTGGCAGAGCAGGGCGGGGCAGGCAAACTTTTGCCTTAAGCATCTCAGAAATCTGGATAGGAAATTCAAAGGTGAGCACAGGGGTGCTTTATGAATCCTGGAAGGTCTTCCCAAGAGGTGTGGGTGACTGAGACCCTAGAGCCTCCAGGCTATCTTCCAGGCCTCTGTCTCTGATAAAGATTGTGAGGGGCCTGTTGCAAGATCTCCAGTGCTCGTGGGTCTGGCTTCTTCATCTCAAAAAACATCCCTTGGAGGCTAGAGAGACAGCCACCAGTTAGGAGCGGATACTGCTCTCCCAGAGGACCTGAGTTCAATTCCCGGCACCCATGTCAGGAGGCTCACATCCATCTGTGACTCCAGCTTCAGGAGACACTTCTAACCTTCAAGGAAGAACTCATTCACACACACACACACATATAAAAATATTTTAATTCCTGAAAGCCTTAAGTTTCAAGTCACAGGCTTAGGTTGATACTCAGGCCTGTCCCCTGGCCCTAGTGGACACATCCTTGTACCGTGCACAATCCCAGCTACAAGATTCTGTACCCACAACAGCTCTTAGAACCTGCCTGCTGCTTTCTCTGCTTCTGGGGCTTAGATGGTTCCTGAAGGTCCAGCCTCACCCTCGCCTGCTCTTCTGTCCCGGCTGGGGTTGAGAGCCAGGCCTTTGGAAGAGACTGTGTAATCTGCAATCCCAGTTCAGCTCCCAGTTGGGACCTGGAGGTCAGAGAGACCCCTGGAGAGTAGGTAGTCAAACCTCAGGCTGACGGGGCCATCCAGGAACAAGGCCACACTCAGAGCCGTGGGTAGCACACAGCAGAGAACAGCCCTTGTGCTGTCCCTGGCAGCTTGAGACTAGTAGACCTGGTCTGCCCAGCAGCCAAGGATGCCTGGCCTCGGGAAGCACAGTTTCTTCAGGCACCATGTTGCCTGGTTTCCTGTGGGGTTGGTGGGATAGATAAGCAGGAGGCCCTGGAACAGGCTCTCAAGGGAAGCTGGGACTCTCCCACGTGTTTGACCCCGATGAGGCTCTGACCGAGTCTATGGCAGCTCCCACCAACTGCTCCATGAGGCCCCATGACCTTAGACTACAGAAAGGCTGTTCTTTCCCAGGATCTCAGCCAGTCCCCTTCTGTCTCCTAACTCTCCTCATTCTGTATATTGTTAGGTCCCTCAGCTTCATTCACTAGCTTCCATTTCCTGGTACGATGATGGATGCTGCTCCTTCTGTGGGGAAGAGACTTCCAGAAGCACATGACTCCAAAGCATGGCATAGTGGCCCTGTCCATGTCCCAAAGCACAGTGTGGTGGCTCTGTCCAAGTCACAAAGCATGGCATGGTGCCCCTGACCACGTCCCTCATCTGCAGCTTCCTAAGGCAGCACCGTTGATGACTGTCTCCAAGAAGTGACCTGCTCGTCAAAGATCCCTGGCTATTACTAGCGACTACTCACTCAGCCTGTCCCTCAGCACTCTGGGCTGTGTGGACTCCCAGAAAGGACAGCTGGGTGAGTTGATCTCCCAACTTGGCATCCTTGTCTGGTGCTGTTCCTGGGCATAGCCAGGCTTGGTCTTCAGTCAGTCCCCACTAAAGGAACGCATATGCAGAGGTGTCACTAAGCCTATGGCAGAACTTGCTTGTGAGTGGACAGACACACATTCCTGTGTCAAATGATAAAAGGTTTTATTAGAAGAGTCCCAGGGAAAAAACCCTTCCTTTCTCCCCTGGTCAGATTCCTGACATGTTAGGTCCCTTGGCTTATACTGCCTGCACAGTGAATGCTTTCTCATGTCCTGTTACACACACACACACACACACACACACACACACACACACACACACACGCACGCACGCAGACTCACATGGACACACTCAGAGCCTCATCGGTCCAAACATGGGGGCGGGGTAGAAGGCCTCAGGCAGTGGAGGTCACCTGCAGGCCAGGGCCATATCAGACTCTTTTTTGCCTGAGGTATCCCCTTGGGCCATGTTTCTGACTACCAGCCTGTCCCCTCTCTTAACGGCATAGCCCTGGAGAAGTGATGTCAGTATAGCCTGAAGCAACCCGCAGGGCCTGCTCCTAGGGTCAGCCTCAGGGAAAGAGACACTGGGACCAGCAAAGAGATGTGACCATCCTGGCACCTGCCACACTATACCTGCAGAGGGCTGAGTGACTTCTCCCAATGTCTATGCTGGGCTTTGAGTACCGGCTGGGGCCCAGAGCACAAACCCTACTTCCCTGCCAGCTTCTGTTTCCTTTTCTCAGCAAGATGGGGCATAGCAGGGGTACAAGGGAGCAGAAGGGTACAGGAGAGACATTCAGAGTAGAGAAATGCCAGAGTCTCTCTGTGCCTCAGTTTACCTATCTGTTAAGTCATTGGAATGTTCTCAGTGACCTAAGCGAGGCACTAAAGGACAGAGTCTGTGATTCTGCTTAGGAAGTGGGGTTACTGGGGTTGGTTTTGATGAGTACAGGATTTGGCTGATAGTCAAGGAAGTACCCAGCAATGTTTGCAAATGGCAGCCAATACAGTAAATGCATGTCATGAAAAAGCACAAGAAAGGGCTTTTAGGATAGGTACATCATACACACACAAGCATAGGCATGCGTGCACACACACACACACACACACACACACACACACATACATACATACAATCACACTCCTCTTCTTCCCTTCCAGGATATCGCCAGCAAAAAGGTAGCTAGACACGCACAGTATAACAAAATTTATATTTGATTATTCTCAGAGTTACCACACATGCTCACACTCTAAATTCCTAACTGTCCTTAGCCTATCTCCCCAAGGCTGCTCACCTGTGACATATCATAGCCGAAGGCCAGGTCCAGTCTCTAACAGAAGTCTCTAATGCAAAGAAGTCTCTAATGCAAGGGCTGGGATCCTGGGGGAGACTCTCCAGCCCCAGGGCAGATCAAGGAAGGCGTGATCTCTCCAGATGCGCAGAGCAGAGCATTACTCCTGGCCTCTGCTTATATACTGTCCAGTAGGCATCCTGAACTTCTAGGACTGTGTCTGGTAATCCTGAGTGATGTCACTGAGTTCTGGTTAGCAGGTGCAGTCTTGAGTGTGGTGGGATCCTGACTAAGCTATTTTTACATGTCCAAAAGGCATTTTTTTTTAACTCTGCTCATGACTGGGATTGGCTTGTCATGTGTCACATTAGGGAAGACTGGAGTGCAAAGGTCTCTCAACCTTGTTCTTCCTTTCTAGTATTTGGGTACAAGTGGGTCATTAAAGAGGAGTCTGGACCCAGTGTGGTTCCAGAGAGGTGTTGGAAGTCCTTGCCCCTTCTCTCGCTACCCAGTATTCTGTCTTGCAACCAACCAACAAAGCTCCTTCCTTCCCTCAAGAGGCTGTCCTCAAGGAGGCCATGTGGTCAAATGCTTCTCAGCAGGTACACAAGACCCTGAGTGCCAGAACCATAGGTGTGAACCTAACTGAGGTATGGCAAGCCAACATGGCCACTGCCACTAGTCTGAAAGGGCCCTGGAGGGCTCTTAGAAATGGTAGTGTGAAACTAATCCATTGGAAGAAGGAGAAAGCAAGAGACAGAGAGAAACGCAGAGAAAAACAGAGACACAAAAAGAGCCAGAGAGAAGAGGATGTCAGGGAGAGACTCCTGGCCCCACTGGGCAGCGTCATTGGTGGAAGCAGGGCACAACTGTGAAGAGAGGCTGGAAGCTGAGGCCTTGAAGGTCTGGGTCCTCTATAGATTCTCTGACTGCTCAGTTTGAGATTGGAGATCCCTAAGAGCCTAAGGGAACTGGGCCCTCCTGCCCCGATGACATCCATTTTGTATTGCTGTCCAGGGCAGGCAGTGGCAGGTTGTCATGGTACTGGGTTTCCATCCCTGCTCATCCTGGGTAGGGCCAGGAAAGCGTGGAGCCAGGGAGGCTTCAACACCGTGAAGCTCTGTCCTACACACACAGAGCCTGCGCATCCATGCACCTAGCTACACAGAAAGATGCAAAGATTTGCCACTGATTCCATCTATGTCCATGGTCAAGCCAATTTCTCACTCTGAGCTGTATGTCCAACATGGATGATTCTATCTCCGATAGTTTTGCTAAGGATAACCCAACCAGGAGAGGATCCTGGGCAGGAAAACCTCAAGCAACCATCCCTCTCCCTTTGCTGAGCTGGGCTCTGCATGGTGCCCAGCGCTGGTGCTGAGGCCGGGGAAGCTGATTTCTTTGATGGCCTTCAGTCCTCTGCCACTCTGGACCCTGGCTTCCCTCATCTGAAAAATGTGTTAGTGAAGACAGAGCCCCTCCCTCAGAATAAAGAAGAGGCACAAAAATCTTGAAAAAGCATCTGCCCACCCTCAAACCCCTAGGCCTGAGCTTGTGCCAAGCCCAGGCTCTACCATTTACCTGTGAGAGTCTATCCAGAGGTCTCACCTCCAGCACCATGATAGGGTGAGGGTTTGGGTCCCCCAGAGGCTGGCCAGACCCACCAAGAGCCCCATGCTAAGGAGGCAGAGAGACAAGGAGGGAAATATACTCTCACCTATCCATAGTCAGCTCACAAGACTCCCATGCTTCTTGCTGTCCAGAAGAAGAGTCCTTCCTTCTCAGGTGTTTTGGGGTGCCCTTCAGTATGGGGCCCCTCTTCTTGGCATTGCTGCCAGGCCTGTCAACCTACATCCTGAAGGATGAGGGCGGAGGTGCTTTCCAGGTAGATAGAGGATGATAAAGAGGGTGAGCCCCCCCCCCCCATGCATCTGCTGACTGTGGCAGTTTCTCCAGGCCCCACCCCCAGAGCCCCTGGGTTGTTTTTTTTTTTTTTTTTTCACTTTGATCTACTTGGATTCCTCCAGGGCCAGGAAGCCACTGGACTTCAGTGTTGATTTGTCACAGGAGATTATTGGCAGCAGGGTCTGTCACCTGCACAAGGAAAAGAAAATGAACCTCTCATCAGAGCAGCCCTCCAGGGTTCTGGGAGCTAGGGGTAGGGGAGGGGGAAGGGGGGAAGATGGGGGTACACAGACAAAGACAGGGAGGTGGGAAGGAGGGAGGCACAGTATTTAGGTATCCTGTGCCAGCACATCCTAGAAAGACCTGGACATGCAGGACAGAGATTGAAACACAGACTCCCCAAGAGTAACCGGAGGTCCAACAGTTAAGAGGCAGTTTCCAGGAGTCAGGGACTCCATTTCCTATTAGTGCTGGAACTTCAGGGTTTATCACAAACGCTTAAAGCATTGACAGATAGCCCAAGACTATCCCCATTTCACAGAAAAGTAGACTGAGGCCATCAAGAGCAGGGACTTGAGAGCAGTAGAGATTAAGCTTGCTCTCCTGCCCATCAGGTGTTCTCCCTTCCTGTCTAAGGTTTCTCTGAGGGTGGAGAGGATGGGCAAATCTCCAGCCCCAAGGATCTGCCGTATCTTCTGCTGCCCTCTCCCAACACTGGGCTCTAGAATCCCAGTTCTGACTTGCTAGGTACTAGACAGCCTACTCTCCTGAGTCTCAGTTTCCCCCAATGGGTGAGCTCATTTCCTGTTTCCTCATTTTCTGGTATCCTGTGAGAGATAAGGTAGGCTCCCCATTCCCACTCCAGGCTGCCTCCAATATGCTGTTCTGCATCTTTCAGCTGGGCCCCTAAGGCCCTGTTTCCAAAGCCTCTACATCCGCCCCCACCTTGGCCAACTTCCCCTGCCACCTCCTGCTGCCACCCCTGCCACCGCCACTGTACTGTGCACCCGTCTGTCTTACTCCCTCCCAGTGCTCGACGCTTAGCTGAGCAGTATTCAACACCCACGGCTGCCAGCCAGAGCTGAGCCAGACAGGGACAGGTTAGGCCTCCACAGTTGCTTCCCCTGTCTCAAAAGCTGCCAGCCACAGCCTCCCAGGGTCACTCTCTCCAGCCCAGGTTCCTTCTATTCCCCACTCCCAGCTCACCTAGCCTCCAAATCCTCCCCAACCTGCCCTGGCCTTTTCCTCTTCAATCTATTTCTAGGGCTGTCCAGCAGTGGCGGCAGCAGCACTGGTTGAGCAGTAAGGGAGAAGCCAGCAGCATGGACCTCCAACCTGGCCGGGCTGAGAATATTCAACTCCTACAATACATCAGTACAGCAGTGACCAAGCCAACCCCTCCACAAGGCCCCATCCCCGCCCCCTCTCTCTCTCTTTCACACACACACACACACACACTTCAGGACTGTGGAGATGTTGTTGAAAGCACACCAGAAGACACACTCAGGATGCTGGGAAGTCCTCCTGAGGACTGAGGGCACACTTCTAACAGCCCTTGTCTCCCTGAGTCCTCCATCACCTCTGCACCCACTGTGGCTACAGGGTCACAGTGCCTCTTCCAGAGCACTCCTGATGCCTCCCCCACCTCCCAGGAAAGACCAGTACCTGCCCTGCCCTTGCCACCCCCGACCAGACCCTCTGTCCCTTCCCCATCCCCCTCCTACCTTCCTCCTCTCATTTCTCTTTGGAATCGCTTCGCCCAAAGTTCATTTTGAAAGAAATCGATTTCCAAGCTCTCGGAGATGCAATTTGGTTTTTCATTTTGAAGATATGATGGTTAAGGAAAAGTTTGGAGACTTAATCACTGTGGAAGGCCTGGGAAATAAAGGATCCTCTGCCCCCAGCCCTGGTGATGGGCAGCAGGCATCTCTTGCTATGACAGAAAAACAGGCAGGTGAGGCAACTGCAGCCGTGTGATGTAGACAAACACACTGTACACTCACACGGCTACAAATACACACACCACGCATCCACATGCATGTATACACATGCTCTCACACAACCACATAAAACTACATGCATTTACATACATGTATGCACACTCATGCACTCAACCACACATGCACACATGATACGCACACAAACGAGCATACCTATTTATTCACACAATGGCACAGGTGTCACATATGCTCACACATAATCACATCCATGTACAACCGATGTACAACCACAGCACTCACACACACACACACACACACATGTATCTATACTACATACCATACACAACCACATACATATGTAAACACAGGTATGCACACACATGTGCATACACATAGCCCTTACTCAGCACAACACCCTGTGCCAGCCCCCTCCCTCAACAGTCGTGACAGGAGCCAGTCCCCTAGCTGACTCTGCCTCCAGTCTCTACTCGGTCTTGCTCTGGGTTCAATCCTCGTTTCTAGGCCTATCCTTCCAAAGGTTCTTCCTAAATTTGACATAGCAAGGATTCAAGATCCATCACTGTTACCCTCGTAAGAACATTCATAGGCTACCAATGGCCAGCTGGTCGATGACCACATGCAAACCATGGCCACAGTAACCCACATTTCTTGCAGCAAAAGCGTGTGTGCATTTGACATCACTTCCCTGGCTGCCCTGACAGAATGAGCAGCTGCTGAGTCTAGCCCGAGTCTGACACCACGGGCTTCCATGAATATGCGCTCAGGGATCTGGGAAGGTCTTTCTGGAAATTGTAGAGCTGGTTCACACCCACACACTCACACATGCACACTCGCTCACACATGTACACCCTCCACCCGTCACTCTCCTCCTTTAGCCTCTGGAAGATTTGCAGGTGTTCATGTGAAGGTAGAAGCTTCCCTGGGAAGATATTGTTTGACCCTCTAAGGCACGAGCCCACAGCTCCTGGATCATAGAGCCACAATGCATCCTAAACCCAACTCAGTGTAACCTCTAGCCAGCACTTGCTCACACCCAGTGCTGGGGAGCTCACCTCCACCCATTTATCTGATCTCTTATGTTGGAGTACTTCTCTATACTGAACACAGTGCTGGCCTCGGGGCTTCTCCTGCACTGGTGCCATGGCCTGGGACCCCTCTACCAGCCACTCTTAGTAACAAATCTCGTCAGAGTGCTCTCCCCATCCCTTCTGACCAAGTAGTTAGCATTGTGTCAGGGTTGAGAAGTCACAGACACCCATGCCTGAGATACATAGCCTCGGACAGGGAAGGATGGGGGGCTGGGAGTGACAGGTAAGGGCGCCATTAGCCCTTTCATGACTGCCCTCACCAAGGCTTCTGAACCCAGGGAAAATTGGGGAGAAGGGTGTGAGTTGGGGACAGAGCCCTGTGTCAAAGGTGGAGAAGTGTGTGCAGGGCTTGCTGAGATGGGAGAGGAGCGGAAGGGCAACTGGGTAGCACGGATGTAAGCACTCGCCCCTCAGTTTCTCCACGCTGGTCAACCCACATTCTGTTCAGTGGGTCAGACTCAGACCAGCACAGACTCTGCCACTGCTCCCAGGCTCTGGGGCCTCTCTCCTAGGCTCTGGATGAAAGACATCTGAGGTCCTGAACAGAAGGGCGGTTGGCTGAATCCTGCCTTCAGGGCAATCTGTGAGCAGAAGGGCCCAGGAGTGGGTATCCTAGCATGGAACAGGACCACATTGTCTTGGTGGGGTGGTGTCAGGAGGCTTTATGGAGGAGGTGGGTGACTGTGAACAGAAGCCCAAGAGACTGGGAGGCCAACCAGGTCATGGATACTGCTCCTAGACACCTGGCTCACTCTCGCTACCTCTTTTCTTCCTCTGGGTATGTGGTGTGTGCTCCAAGAGTCACATCATGACACCTTGGGGTCCTCCAATGACCTGGCCCTGAAGCTTCAACTCACAGGAAGAAGCTGAACCCTAGGATGGAGGAGGCAGGGCACTCACACCCCAGCTTTGCCCTGAGCTCTTTAGCCAGACTCCAGTAAAGGGCTGTGTACTGCAAGGCTCAGGACAGACTGCCAGTGGCGGACCTCTGGCCAGCCCAACTCTCCCCCCAGGGACAGTGGAAGGGAAGATGGCAGAACACGTGGTGTTACCCCCAGGGACCAGCCAGGTCCTCGGCCCAGATTCCTTGATTCTGCCCCAGTTTGGGGCTATTGCATTGGCAGGGCCAAAGGCGGCCTACTTCTCCAGAAGGCCTAGAGAGTCCTGAGAGGTTCCCTGGGCCCTGCCCACTCCCACCTCCAGTCTCCTCTCCATACTGAACTCACACAAGGGACCATCAGCTTGGTACAGGATGAGTTCAGCACAGAGACCGTGCCCCTTTGGATAGCTGGCATGGGATACCTCCAAGGTCACAGAAGTCAACCGTTCTGTTTTTCAGACTCCACTCCCACCACCACCCTGGTGCTCACTCCCCACCCCTCCAGGCCAGAACATTCCAATGCATTGCCTTCAGATCCAGTGGTGGCCAGGAGGTGGAGTCTGAGCTATTTGTCTGTTTTCAAACTGTCTCTCTAGATAGGCCAGGCTGGCTTTGAACTTACTTCCCACAGTCCTCATGCCTCTGTCTCTTAAGGGCTGGGCCCTAGGCCAAATGAAGGCTTGGTGAGCACTCTGCCTCAGAGCCACACTCCCAGTCCCAGGCTAGATCTTGAAATTCTTGTCTCCTCTGCCGCCCCCACCCCTGCCTGCCCTTTTTAGTAGGGGATGGAGGAGGCCAAGCACAGGGTCTCACATTGTATCTTAGGATCTCAGACTGGCCTTGAACTCACAGCAATCCTCCTGCCTCAACCTCCAGAGGGTTAGGGTTACACATGTGAAGCGTTACACAGTACTCATTCAGAGATTACACCCGAGAGCGCAGCTCCTAGGGTGGCACGGGCCTTTAATCTCATCATTCAGGAGGAGATCTGTGGCTGTGTACCCAACCTGAGCTACATAGTGAGACCCTTAGGTCTTGGTAATTAGAGAAATAAGGAGGCTGTCACAGAGGTATTTGTCTCCTGAAAACAGCAGGTTTGCTGAGTGCATCTCTGCGACCCTGGGAGACATCAAGAGTCCTTGAACTCAAAGACAGTGTCCATCACAGGCCCACAGACAGCATCTGATGGGTCAGAAGGACAAGTGTGAAGGCCACCAGGGCTGTGGACCAAGAGGGCCGCTCTTGGGACAGATTCAGCATCTAGAGGTGCCCTTGACAGTGAAGGGTCATCTAAACTCAACTGGCAGAAACATGGGCTGTGGGGACAGAGGTGGAGGGAGACCCAAAGTGACAGTCACATCTTTACATGAACAAAATAGAACTAAGCTATGGGCCTTGGTTTCCAGGCATCACTTACCTCTCTGCCTCCTGATTTCCCTTCCATCATAAAGCATGCTTTACTGTGTGCCTGGTGGCTATTACGAGGGACACAGAGGCGTAGGTTTTGTTCTGAGCCCTGAGGGCTGAGAGAAACTCCTCTAAGAAGAATCTTGAGCAGACCCAGGGGCCTTCCTCCTTCCTCTCCACCCCTACTTCCCACCTTGGCTCCCTCCCTGGGCTACCTGCCAGCCCCTTCCCACCTCCTGGGCCCTGAGCCCCAGTAGGGCTGAGTATGTGATAACACAGCCCCCAATCCTATCATTAGTGCTAATGACTCCAGTCAGCTCCACGGGTGGGAGGCTGGGTAGGGGGGTGACACACAGCCCACCCCCAACCGCACAGATAGTATCAGAAATGGCAGATTCTGGCTGAGGGGGGATGGTTCAGTCAAAAGTGTTTGCTGTGCAAGCCAGCATCCAAGTTAGGAGCAGAGCACCTAGCGCCTCTTATCCTCGAATGGGGACACAAAGACAGGAGGATCCCCCGTGCTCATTGGTCAGCCAGTGGTCAACCAACTAGTGGGCTCCAGATCAGTGAGAGGTCCTGGCTAAAAAAGTATGAGATGGATGAAGAGATGGCTCAGGGTTAAGATTATATACTGTTCATGTAGAAGCCTGAGTTTGGCTCCCAGAATCCATGCTGGCTGCTTCACTGCTAGCTGTAACTCTAATTCCAGGGTCTAACACTCTTCTGGCTTCCTTTGGCATCTTTATCTATGTACACGTACACACACACACACACACACACACACACACACACACACACACACACACGTTAAAAATAAAAATCTTTTGGCTTGAAGGTAAAGGTACCTGCTACCAACCCTGATGGGGTGGGTGATCAGAGTCTGAGCCTAGGGGAGCCACATGGAAAGAGAACATTCCCACAAGGTGGCCTCTGCCCTTCACACTCATGCAACAAACAAGCAAACAACAAGCAAGCAAAGATTTAGTTTACTTTTTCGGAAAAACATAGCATTGTTAAAATGTGCATGGTGTTTTCCCTCTTGGTATGTCTGTGCACCGCCCAAGCCCCGTGCCTGTGGAGATCAGAAGAGGGCGTCAAATCCCCTAGAACTGGAGTTACAAACAGCTGTGAGCTGCCACGTGGGTGCTTGGAATCAAATTGCCTGCAAGAGCAACAAGTATCCTTAAGCACTGAGCCAACTCTCCTGCCCTTATTTTACTTCCGTGCATGAACATGTATTCTTAACCAGCTGCGCCATCTCTCTAGCCCACTTTTTAAAAATAAAGCAGTGAGACAGACACTCAGGAAAAAGTCATTTCAACCTCTGGCCTCCATTAGCACACGCGCACACACACACACACACACACACACACACACACACACACACACACGTTTCAGGTACCCCTGCTCTGTGCCCCTGTGGGTAGAATGAAGGCAAGCATGCAAGAGGGCATCTGGGTCCTGTCTCAGGACCAGAAAGCTCTTTAGACCCATGCCGTTTGCCCCTCTTGTAGCCTACCTTCTGTCTCTTCCCCCTTTGCTCTCATCCCTGGCCTGGAGTCAGAAAACACAGCTCTTCCCTCTGATCCTGTCTCCCCTTTCTGGGCTGTGTGTCCCCAAGAAAACCATAGCATCTCTCTGGGTCTGTGTTCTTGTCTAAAGGTGCAGTGGCTCTTCTTGGTGCCTGCCAGGTCTCCCCATTGCAGCCACCCCCATCTAGCCTCCGGAGGTGCTCACTTCCCATCTCCTCCCATTCCCTTCCTCTCCTCCGCCTCCCTTTTCTTCCAGTCCTTACATCCACTCTTCCTCCCTCCCTCTCTCCCTCCTCACCTTCTTCTCTTTCTTTTCTCTACCTCTCCCCTCCTCCCACCTCCTCCTGCTCCTGTCCTGACTCCAGCAGCCTCCTCTCACTGTCAATTAGCTGGCTCTGGCAGCAGGCACTGAAAGCCAGCTAGAGCACCCAGCTGGAAAATTGGGTGTCGAAAGCAGTCAGGAATACTAATGCCCCACCCCGCTGCCTGGGCCATGGTCTCTCCCAGAGGCCAAGTGGATGCTGATGCTGGTACCCTCCTGCTCTTCCTCCTACTGCTCCTCCTCCTCCTGCTCCTCCCCATCCTTTTCCTCCTCATCTTTCTCCTCTTCCTTCTCTACCTCCTTCTCCTCCTCCTTCTCCATCTCCTTCTCCTCCTCTTGCTCCTCCTCCTGTCCCTCCTGTTCCTCCTCCTCTTCATCCTCCTCCATCCTCTTCTCCAACTCTGCCCAGGGACAAGTCCTACCCCCCCTTAGCTCCTCACCCACCGTCCAGGCTCTCTGGGGTCTCACTGGTGCCTGGGTCTTCCAGTCCTGCTCCAGTGGCTGCCTTGCCTTGACTATCTTCAGATCTTCTGGTCTCCACATCTTCAGGTCTCCCTCTCTCCTTCTCCTCCCTCTCTCCTTCTGGGCAATACCAGCCTTTCCTTGGTCCATCTGGCAAATGGCCAGCATTTCTATTCTCGGGGTATCTTGGTGTGATTTCTATTGCTGTGATAAACACCACGACCAAAAAAAAAAAAAAAAAAAAAAAAAAAAAAAAAAAAAAAAAAAAAAAACCTTGGGGTTTTGGGAAAAGTGTTTGTTTTGCTTATATGTCCTGATTGCAGTTCATCACTGAGGGACATTGGACAGGAACTCAGAAGTGGAACCTGAAGGCAGGAACTGATGCAGAGGCCATGGAGGGGTGCTGCTTACTGGCTTGTTCCTAGCTCACTCAGCCTGCTTTCTTAGAGAACCCAGGACCACCTGACCAGGAGTGGCACCATCCATAGTGGTCTGGACCCTCTCACAGAAATCACTAATCAAGTGAGTGACCTACAAACTCCTCTATAGGCCAATATAATGGAGGGTGGACAAAATTCCTCAACTGTGATTCCTGCTTCCTAGATGACTCCGTGTACACAAAAACAAATTGGCAAGTATAAACAATGCTGACTGGCACAGAGCCCTCGGGTGACTTCACTGAGTAGATGGCCACCCGATGCCAGTGGACCTTATAGGTCCCCAGGTCCGGGCTAGCATCCCTCCTAACAATGCCCTGGACTGCCTAGCCCCAACTCCTAGAGAGGGAAAGCTGCCATGTTTACCCAAGCCACCTAATTCTACCTCAAGAGTCCCGAGTAGGCCACAGAGGAGGACGTGGGCAAAACTGGCATGGAAACAAGCCCAGTGGCCACCTGTGCAGTTTTCCCTCCGTGATTCTGGCTCATTTATTCTTGGTGTGGGTGTGGGGCAGTATGGTCTAGTGATCCACACAGGAAGCCTTCTGGTGTCCTGTCCCTGAGGACAGGTGGAGTCCACAGGGGCCCAACAGTGACTCCAAACCCCTGAGGTATCCTCAGCACCCACTGTGCATCAGGAGTGGCCTCTGGGGATACAGCAGGGGAGCTTTCTCCTAACCTTCCTCACCTCCGACAAACAAGTAGCGAGAGAAGCTGGTGGGTTGGTCACTAGAGTATGTGGCCGTCCTTAGGAAGTGAAGCCACAGGCACAGCTGGGATGGGAGCCCAAATGACAAGTGTCACCAAAGTGAAAGAGAGGGGGAAAGGCAGAGAGGCTGGAATGCCTACAGTTGTTTTAGAGATGACCATGGTGGCTGGGACCAGAGAAGGCAAGAGGCTCTCACCCAAGCTGCTGACAGGCGGCTCTGAGGGAGATGTGTGCTCATGTCGATTTTCTTTGACAATATCACCAAGTGACCCAGGCTGACCTTGAACTCACAGAAGCCCTGGTTCTTCAGCTTTTCTAGTGCAGGGATTAAAGGCAAAGATCTTTAATCTTTGATGTTTTTGTCCATCTGTATGTCTGTATTGTGTGTCTGTCTGTGTTGTCCTCTGAGACTTGGACCCTCCTGTCATCCATCTCAGCCTCCTACTGGGACCACAGGTCCCATTTTAAGCCACCTTGCTGCTCTAGCTACTGCCTAGGCAGTGTGTTGGTGGTTTGGATAGGGTGTGAGGCACAATGGACATGACTGTCATTGCTTCTCTTCAGCTCTCCAGGGAGTTTCAAGACTAACAGGATTGGGAAGAGGAAAGGAACTGCGAAAGAGCGTGGTTCTGTAAGGAGTGGGACTTGGGAGAGGTGAAGCTGGGTTAAGAGAGGTTAGAATTAAACTCAGGGACCAGGTTGGGCTCTGTGGGAGACAGGGCTTGGGAGGGGTGGGCTTGGGAAGAAACAGGAGGGGCAGATACCCTCACAGGTCTGTCTTGGGATAGGACAGTCCACCCTTGGTGGATTAGCCTTCAGCTGTGTTTTGGTTTGCTCTTTGCACAGAACGTTCACTTCTAGGGTACAAAAGACCTGGGCTCAGCAGGTAGAGTGCTCATGGCCACACTTGGTGACCTTCATTTGGTATCCAAAACCTGCATGGCAGAAGAACAGACCCCCCCCCAACACACAAGTGGTTCCCTGGAACCCTCCCCCCGCATGCCATGACCCATACATGCCCATATGCCTATACACACAAACAGTGTAAATTCACACACATGCACATACACCCTTTTAGTGTCACCTGAGCTTGCACTTCACCAGAACCCAGAAAAGCACACTTAAGGGAAGATGGACCCCTGGGGGATCATACTGATTGTATTGATGGATATAGCAAGGCACGTCTTTTGGGCCAGGCACCCTGAACTGTTTGAGAAGGCTAGCAGAGCTCCAGAGTGCAGGCGTGCAGGCAGCATCCGCTGTTCCCTTTGCCTGCAGACATGAAGCCCCTCCCCCCCCATGCCTGGGCCTCCTCTACATGAGACTGTGAACTAAAGTAAGCCTTTCTCCCTTAAGTGGCTTTTGTAAGAGAACTTTATCACAGCAATAGGAAAGGGCAAGGAAATGTACCCACAAGGCCACACAGGAAGCAGCCATGCAGGGCGACAGGGGAAGGACCAGGAGGAACAGTGGACAGAGAGGAACAGGAGATGCCATGCAAAAGTCACTGCAGAGGGCACTGGGTAGAGAGCTGCCTGTTCCTTTGGGAACTCTAGAATTGCAGTATGCGTCCCAGGGACCACAGGTTACCAGGTACTTACAACCTGCCCATGTCTCTCCATGACAAAGACCACCACAGGCACTCACTTGCAAACTACTCAGGCTAAGGACTCCATAGGGCCTGCTGCAGGAGCACCTCTGAGTGGGAGAGCAGCTCTGAGGGTGTGTATGCACTAGCAACAGTCCTCATTCCCTAAGGACTTTGAGTCTCTGGAGTGCAATTACTAAACACTACCATAGCGCCAGCCAGGGCACTCTGAAATATCAGTCCCACAGGGACCATGTGTACAGGCCACATCCACACCCCGGTCACCCAGTGATGTCACTGACAGGGTCCACTCTGGGCCATCTCACCTCTGTTTTTCACAGTGACTCTGGGCACTTTCCCTTTTTCTGCCTTCATGAGGAAGGCTGCAGCCCAGGCATTACACACCCCAGGGGCAAAGACATTAACCACACTGACACACTCTCTCCATAGATACAGTCTTGTTTTTGTTTTTGTTTTTGTTTTTGTTTTGTTTTTCGAGACAGGGTTTCTCTGTGTAGCCCTGGCTATCCTGGAACTCACTCTGTAGACCAGGCTGGCCTCGAACTCAGAAATCTGCCTGCCTCTGCCTCCCAAGTGCTGGGATTAAAGGCCTGTGCCACCACTACCAGGCAGATAATTTTTTAATGTTTGCCTGTGATAAATCAATGTGGCTCTTGGCTTTGGGAACTGGCTTGTGGGAGGAATGCCGAAGACTTTGGATGCTAGGCTACAGATGCCCTTGAATACTAGAAGCAGAGCTCTGGGGGAGCTCGGAAAAGTAGAATTCCAAGAGAAATGCAGGCAGTGGAGACCTGCCTGGTTCATGAGGCTTCAGAGGGTTGGAACAAGGCCGCCATCAGGAACTCAAATGGGGCCACTCGGGAAATATTCAGCCCGATAGTATAGCTTGTGTGTTAAATTTGACATTTCACGTGTCTCATGAAATCCTGTTGTTTTGTTGGTCAAGGTGAAATGTGGGCACAAGTAGCTCACCCCTGAGCAGGGAAAGGGGTTCCATTGCTCTGAGTTCAGAACCCTTTTGAGCCTAGTAGTATCTCAAATGGATTTCTATGTGGGTTAACCAAGGTGGGAAGACCTGCTGTAAAGATGGGCAGCGGCTCTCTATAGGCCAAGATGGGAAGCGGAATAAAAAGTAATCTGAGTAGCAGGAACCCATCACTCCCAGCTCTCTGACCGCAGATGCTCTCTTCCTGACCTGACTTCTCTGCCATGGTGGAACGCAGCCCCCTCAAGCTGTGATCCGGGATCCCTTCTCCCTCTTGTATCTTGTCACATTCTGTCACAGCAGTGAGAAAAGTGACCCAGAAAATTGGTTCCAAGAGTTGTATGGTGGTTGGAATGTTGTAGGCTGAAGAGCTGGCTCGGTGGTTTTTTTGTTTTTGTTTTGTTTTGTTTTGTTTTGTTTTGTTGTTGTTCTTTTGTAATTGTGCCCAAGCACCTTTAGTCCTAGCACTAGGGAGGCAGAGACAGGTGATCTCTGAGTTTGAGGCCAGCTTGGTCTGCAAAGAGAGTTCTAGTACAGCCAGGGCTATACAGAGGCCCTGTCAGGGGATGGGGGTGGCAGGGAGAAGGAGGGGAAGCCCTTGTTGCTCTTGCAAAGGACCTGAGTTTGTTTCCCAACACCTATGTGGTGGCTCACAGCCATCTGGGCATCAGAGGTGCATGCAATTCACATATACACTTGCAGAAAACATACGCTGTTTTTACAATGTCCCCCATCAACTGGAACAGTAACACCGGAATACTTGTTCCCCAGTTGGTGGCATTATTTGGGGAGGCTGAAAAGTTATGGCTTTACTGAGCCAATGTCACTGGGACAGGATGTGAGAGTAAACGGGCCTGCTTGCCTACATCCAGTTTTTTCTCTCATTTTATGCAAGAGGTTGAAATACAAGCTCTCAGCTTCCGGCTCATGCTGGCGTGACTGCTGCTAGCTCTCACATCTCTGCCCCAACTCCATGAACTCTTACTCTTATCCCTCTGGAACCATAAGCCAAAATAAACTCTCTCTTCCTTAAGCTCCCTTTAGTTCCAGCATTTATCACAGCAACAGAAAGGTAACCGACACGGGGTGGAGCTTCTGTGATAAATCAATGTGGCTCTTGGCTTTGGGAACTGGCTTGTGGGAGGAATGCCGAAGACTTTGGATGCTAGGCTACAGATGCCCTTGAATACTAGAAACAGAGCTCTGGGGGAGCTCGGAAAAGTAGAATTCCAAGAGAAATGCAGGCAGTAGAGACCTGCCTGGATCATGAGGCTTCAGAGGGTTGGAACAAGGCCGCCATCAGGAACTCAAAGGGGGCCATTCGGGAAATATTTAAGCAGATAATATAGCTGCATGGTGCCCATGTCCTGAAACCTTAAATGAAGTTGAATTTAAACATTTATATTTATTTTATATAGACAGGTGGGGTGGGGATGCCCACAGAGGCCAGAGGAGTGGGGCAGAGGGTGATGGTGCTCACTGAGGCCAAAGGTGGGTATCAAATCCCTTGGAGCTTGAGCTACAGAGTATGTGAGCATCTGGGAAGTGAATCCCGGTGCTCTGTGAGAGCCATATATACTCTAACTGTTGAGCTGTGTTTCCAGCCCCTGGAGTTGAATTTAAAGCTAGTGGACTCCATAGCCACATTTCCAACAGATTCTCCTGTGGTGAACTCCTTGAGGACTTGGTGTTGGGGTACTACTTCCCCCTCACAGTGACTACCCATGTCGCGTATACGCACCAGCATATCAGCATCGTGTGCCCTCGCCAGTATCATGACCAACTTCAAAGTTTTCCTCCCTCCTGCTGCCTTGACTAACCCTGCTAGTGAGTGTGTTTCCGTGCAGGAGGTTGCAGTATTTTACAAGTGGCGTGAGGGAATGTCTAGTGAGCTTAAAAGCCAAGCTTCGTTGCCCCAAGGAAATTTCACTGGTGGTGATCTTTTTAGTAAAATCTGGTTCATTGGCATCTCTAGGACCCAGCCCACTGGCAGGAGAAATCATGATAGCTTACAGAACTGACCAAGTATTAAAGTTTCCCTTCCTTGGGACAGAGAGCCCTCGGGCCACAGCTTGTTCCCACTGTGCCTCTAGTCGATACCTCTGTGTTGTCTATCTGGAATGCCCCTGCAGACCTCATGTCCAGAGGCAATTCTCCTCTTCCTCAGCTACTAAAAAGCGTATCATCTTTTCCCTCTTAGGTGGGGGTGGGGTGGGTACCTCTCCTTTGGCAGAGGTAATATTGACAGAAGAACACACAGGATACAACATGTACTCTGCTCACTGCTCTCATCCAGGCTCACAGTGACCAGAAAGAAAAGGTTGCTGAGGTAAAGCTGGGTACCCAAATTTGTAGTTTCAACAAGGCGAGAGCAAATGACAAAGTATCTGTAATTGTTAAAGAGGCTAGCATCATTAAAACCTGGTGCCGATGCTCTCCTCCTCAACAACAAAGGGACACATTTCCCCAGGATCAGCACACACAAGCTGACAGAGCTGGCGATGGACCAGGGGTCCAAGCTCCATCGCAAACTGCTACTAGAACGTGGCAGCATAGTCCCCCAGGACACCTGTTTCGCAGGCATGAAACATGCGAGATTGAGAAGGTCATGGAATCTTACCCCACAGTTCCAAGGAGTCCCTCAGGTGTGTGCCAGGGGTTCAGACTCCCTGCGTGGAGACCCTGAGACCCCACTGCATGAAGCTGTGAAGGTAACCAAATGAACACTGCAGGATGTCGGAGATGCCAGGCCCACGAGACAAACGGGCAGCTGTAGAGCCATGCTAGCCCAAGAGAGAAGCCATGTTTGCACAGGCAGCAGAGCTGAGAAAGCAAAGCTACTCCAGCCCTTTGCAGCCCAGATGTTTCCACGTGAGCTCCAGAAGCTGGACAGACAAACATTTGATGCTTTCCTGCTGGGTTTTGGTCTTGATTTTATCTAATTATACCTTGCTGTGCCCCATTCATTCCTTTAGGAATGGGAATGTGGTTTCTGTGCCATTGTGTAGTAGACACATGTAACTTGTATTTTACAAATCTCATAATTAAAAGATTGCCCCGAGTTCCAGATAAGACCTAGACTTTGCTCTTTTCAACAATGCTGGGACTATTAAAGGCTGTGGATCTTTTTTTTTTCCCTCAATGCATCTTGTATTAGCCTTATAGAGGTAGGGAATGGAAGGTTATAGCTTAATTGTGACCTGCTTGGGTGTCAGGTTGATAAGGGGCGAATTTGTGAAGGCTACTCTTGTTAACTTGATGGGACTTAGAATCACAATATGGGTCGGGGAACCTTCTGAACATGCCTGTGAGGGAGTTTCTAGGTTAATAGACATAAGAAGAATGTGCTCTAAATGTGGGCAGCATGCTTTCATGGGCTGGCTCCTGTACCACATAGAAACACTGGAACTGAACAGCAAACTTTCATGGCTCTCTGCCTCCTTCCCAACTGTGGATACAATGTGACCAGATAGGTGCCTCACCCTCAGTGTCCTGCTGGGACACCTTCCCCACCAGAGTGGACTGTGCCCTCAAAACGTACCAGAACAAATTCTTCCTTTCTTAAGGTTGCTTCTGGTCAGCTACTAAGTCACATCGATGGGGAAAGTAACTAATACAGATTCTCTCTCTCTCTCTCTCTCTCTCTCTCTCTCTCTCTCTCTCTTCCTTCTTTTCTCTTGTGATGTTGTCTCACACTATAGCCCATGCTAATCACAAACCCTTGGTAATCCCTCTGCCTCAGCTTCTAGAGTATTGGGATCACAGGCTGGAGATGCCATGCCTGGCCAGAAATGTACTCTCAAGGAAAAGTTGGAGGGTGACAGTGCTGACTTCATGGTGTCAGTCACCAAGACAGTCATCCTGCTGCTTTGCCAGCTCTGCCTGTCTCCTTCATTCACTGTAACTGCTGAAAATCCAACCATCATGCTTTATCTTCTAGTCATTGGAGGAAAGGAGGGTTAAAGGAAAAGAAAACATAGTACATAGCAGCCATTAAGGAAGGTTTCTGGAACTTTCCAATGGTCACTGGACTTGGGCTCAGGGCCCCACCTAGGTTGGAAGCTAGAAATTGCCTTAATTCTAGGTGGCCAGTTGGCCAGGTAAAATTCAGTTTTTCCTATAGTGAAAAAGTAGATGTTGGAGAGACATGTGTAATCACCCCTGTCCCAGTGCAGGAGCGTGTTTGCATGGGTTTCTTGGGCATTTTAATTTTTATTTAAGAATTCTTTCCTCGATCTTCCCTCTTCCTGGACAACAGGGGCCTCTGCATTTCAAACATGCTTCTCATGATGGAGAGCCTCCTACCTCCCTCAGCAATCTGTGAGGACAGTCCTCAACTCTAAGTATCTGTGTCAGATAAATGGGAGCTCAGCTTAGGACCTATGTGTCCTTTGTGTGGGCTGAGTCAGGGGCTACCCTGCCCTGGCAAGTGTCAGAACCTGCTGGACATGGAGAACTCAGTTCTCCATTCTCTGGCTGACTCATGTCAAGGCCAGAGACCTTGTGCTCTAGCCAAGTACCCTTAAGAAAAGAGACCCTGCTGGATCATACAATCATCCTCCGTAGTCCCCATGCTAGCGCTGCCCTGTCACCTATCTCCTTGTGGCCACAGTGTCACACATGGCCACTCATTTCTTCATTCAGCAGGCCTTCATGTAACTTCAAAAATTAGTGAGATCTCCTCGAGTCTCCTCTAAGCTGTGCCAAATGCCTCCAATTTTCCTGAATTCTTTGTGCAGCAAGGATTCTCAGTCCTTTAAAATGGCTTTGTTCTCCAGGGAGTCAATTCCTCTCCTGGGCAGTCACTCCAAGGGGAGTATGGACACCGCAGAAGAGCACAGACTTCTCTGAATCCTGTGCCTCTGTCAATGTGATCTGTGGCTGCGTCAGACCTAGAAACAGCTCTGTCACTCAGGCATCCCCCCACCCACAAGCTCAGCCTTCCCTTGTCTCCAGGAGTAAAGACGATATGTCGATGGCATAGTGATGAAGCATGTCTGTAAGTCACATGTCTGTAAGTCACACAAGTGCCACTAAGTGAGTTCCAAGAGATGCTGTTAGGCCATCCTTGGCTTCATTTTCTTCCTCTCCCTTGGCCATGCCTCCCAGAGAGCACTACAGCAAAGGCTATGAGTTTCTGCATCTCAGGGACACACAAGGGCATCCTGAGGAAGCCCTGGCCCAGCTCCTCTCACTACCCCTTCCATACTTTGATGAGACCTGGGTCATGCAGTTATTCCTAAACCAATCACCACCATGTGGAGCTTGACCCAATTCAGAGCCCACAAATGCTCTGTGTGTTGCTGGGATACATAAGGAGAAATAGGCTCAAGGAACTCCCACTAAGAGAAGGTACCCAGAGGCTATGAAGACAAGCAGATGAAGAGTATAGCCATGTACTATGTCCAGTAGTGCCCACTGGCTTGCAGAGACTGATGTAGTGCTCAGGATGGCCCAGAAGACAGTTGGGGGTCTCCACAGCCACAGAAAAGGAGTATGGCTTGTACCCTGGGGCCAGGGGTTCCTAGAGGGGTCAGCAACTTAAGGTTGCTCTTCTGAGGGAATTTCCTGGGAGGTGCTGCAGTGTAAGAATTGGGGAACAAAAACAGAGACAAGGGTGACCCTCAACAACTCCTGGAGCTTCTGAGAGGACAGATAGACAGCCACCAGGAGGCTGAGGGCCACTCTGGTTTAGTGACCTGAGCTTTGTCAGCCTATGGGTGGTATTTAAGGTCCAGGGAGTTAAGGAACAGAAAGCCAAAGTGTGGTAGCTGAGCACCCTGGGCTTTTCTCTAACTACTGCAGGCATCTGAATACCAGCTACGCTGAGCTGCATGAACCTGCACAGAGATGCACGGAGCTACACAGAGCCGCACACAGCTGCATAGAGGCAGTAAAGGCAAGCAGTGACACTACCAGAGCTCAGAGAGGACAGGCTTTAAGCATGGCCAGGCAGCAGAGCCCCACCCCGTCCATCTCCCTGTATTTCTCTTTTGTGCTCTTTTGTGGAGTCTGCTTCTCTTTGACAAGCCTGCATAACTCTCGTTGTGGACAGTACCCTCAGCCAGCTTTCTGTAGCTGCTTGGTGGGCCGCGCCTAGGCACAGGGGCCTCAGCTCTCGGGTCTTCAGCCCTGCACTACAGCTTGGCCAGAGGACGTAGCTGGCTCCATTTCACAGATGTGCAAACAGAGGCTCTGGAGCTCAGAAGGGCAATCCCAACCCTTCCCCCTCACCCCCACTTCCCTTTGCAGGTAATCCTGGTGGGGTCTACCTTGGTTCATAGTCTAATGGATGACACCATCTGTTTATGGGGGTGGGATCAGGAGGAGCAGTCGTGGCTGCGGAGGTCTAGTATGGTGGAAGTCAGGGAGCCCAGCACTCTTCTTGGACTAATAGCTAGCATGACTAGGCCCGAGGTCCCTGGAGAAGAATCAAAGGACACTGTGCCTTCAAAATACTGCTGGCGAGCCTGAAGATCAACAGCACAGGACCCTGTTTCAGGAGCCCCATTGGAAACAGAGCCCTCCACGCAATCAGCATTAGGCCCAAGTGGAGGAACTTCTGTCCTCCAGTTGTAGCCCTAGACAGGTCCTTAGACCAGAGAGGCTGAGAGACCAAGGTAACAGTGGACGTGGCAGACTGGGGTGGAGGGCTGGATGTAGGGAAAGGAGACTAAAAGAAAGGAGGCCTGGGCCCAAAGGTGCCTGCCCCACATCTCACTGTCCTCCAGATGTCCTAGAGCAGAGGACCAGTCCCTCCATTCCAGGGACTGGTTTCCCTGATGGCACTCTCCGCAGCATAGGCTGCAAGAGACCATGCTGCCTGCTGGGGCTCTGGGCTCCAGGTTCCAGGTACCAGTCTTGAAGTGTGTGGAAGAACATGGCAAAGAGCTCAGAGGTGGCCACAGAAGTGCCATCCCTGGGGCAAAGGTCTTGCCTGTTTCCTTTCGGCTTCTCCATTGGAGAAGTCAGTTAGGATAGCTACCTGGGAAGCACACAGAACAAGGTGTAGTCTTGTCTCAGAAAAGTCACGGAGCCCCTAATCTGAGCAAGTTCCTAAAGAAGAGCATACACCCTTCATTCAATTGGAAAGGCAGAGGGAAGGTACCCCACAGGCCAAGGGACTTCCTACCTATCTTCCCATGCTCTCACCTCTCCTCTACCCTCAGACCCACAAGCTGGTCCCATCCAGTTCCTGGGTTCTAGTACTATCTTCTCTCCTGGGAACACATTTTTCTATACCTCTACCCAGGAGATGGCCTTCAAAGCCACCTGCTCCTGACCAGACACCAAAATGCAAAAGGAGTCTCCCAGCCTATGGCCATATCCTCTTCCAATGGGGGTCACCCACATCATCTTACTGAAGCTCCCTCACCCCAGGTCTAGCCCCAAGGTGGCTGCATATCATGGTAGTAAATATTGAGAAGTCAGAAATCAAGCTAACAACCTGTTATAGCCACTCCCCTTTTTTAGTAAATAAGTCTCAGCAGGGGCCTAGCAGGCATCAAGTTCAAGTTGGCAGACTCCTTGACACAGCGGCTGGGGAAAGGTAAAAGAAAAACCCTTAGCCCATAGCATTCTTCTTTCCTATCCCACCCCCAGCACATCCTACAAGTTGGAGGACAAGTGTTGGCATGCACCCAGCTCCCTTCTAAGCTCTGTCTGCAGCTTGTTGTGCGGCTGCCCTGAGCCACTTGCACCCACAAGAGAACACCCCACACACAGGTGGGCACTGGCCATCCTCGGGAGCATAGACCCTGGATGCAGGCCTGAGGTCAACTGAGAGACCATCCCGGGGTCCCGGGTCCTTCAAGAAGGGTCAAGTGTGGAGGCTCTGGGACCATGCATGTTGGTACTGGGGTGAGAAGCTGGGGCGGGATTGGGCCCATGCAATCCCTTCTTGTGTACACAGCCTGGGTGAAGGCCATGCTTGGCCCAGGAGACCTGATACTACCTCTTTTTTCCATCTCAGGATCATGGTGCCATGTCTGGGACGCATTGAAAACAGAGTGAACGAACCACCTAGCTAGCTCCCCTCTGGTGCTTTCTAGAACCCAAGGTGGTCCTCTTCCCCAAACCTATTATTTTTGTTGTTGTTTTTTGTCTCATTCTTCTTACTTTGGATGAGGGATTTATCCTAAGAATTTATCTTAGAAAGAACAAGAAGTTTAAGCAGCTTGAGTCAAGGTGCAGAATTCAAGACCTAGAGCTGTCACAAGCTAGCATTCCTCCACTGGCTGACAGCCTCCAGACTGGTGCTTTCTGTAAGGCCATCCCCACTAAAGGGATGTCAGAAAGAAATTATATAGAAGAACAAGAAAAGCCTTGGGGATCAGATGAGGTGGGCTAGCTCAAGGAAGCAACCTCCGGCCTCATGTTGTCTCCCTCTCAAGGTGCAGTAGAACTGAAGGGCAGGAGGTACCGGCTGTGTCATGCAAGGGCCTCTGGAACCAGAGAGGTCCCCAAAGCCGACAGAATCTTCTATACTCCACACAGGGCCCAGGCCTTCTTGTTGGGCCTTCTTGTCTATAGATCAGGCAGCTTTTGTGAGACCTGCACTGTCTGGTTCTACCCTAGGTCTCTAAGCCATTCAGTTTCTGGATTCTGGCCATCTAAGCAGTGCCACAAATGGGACTCCCTCTTGAGCTTGGGCCTCAAGTTAGACCAGTCATTGGTTGCCACTCCCACAAGCTCCGAGCCACCATTTCCCCAGCACATCTTGAAGGTGGAACCAGAGCACGGCCCACAGAATCAACTAAGCAGGGCTCATAGGGGCTCACAGAGACTGAAGAGGCAATCACAGAGCCTGCATGGGTCTGTGCTAGACCCTCATACATGGTGTGGTTGTTCAGCGTGGGGTTTTTGTAAGACTCCTAATGGTGGGAGTAGGAGTGTCTTTTGGCAGATCATGGGACCTTTTTCCTACTAGAGTGTTTTATCTAGCCTTGGTTTGAGGATTTGTGCCTAGTCTTATTGCATCTTGTTTATGCCGTGTTCAGTTGATATCCCTGGGAGGCCTGCTCTTTGCTGAAAAGGAATGGTAGTAGTGGATCTGGGAGTGGAAAGGAGGTCTTGAGGATGATGACTTGGGGGGGATGAAGAAGAGGCTTAGGTCTGGATGGATGTATTGTAAGAGAAAAGAGTAAAGAAAAAAAATTCCACACCCCAGCATGGGAGTCCTTGGTTCCACCACCAGCCAGCTTTGCCATGGCAGCCTTGATCCTGGCGCCAGCAGTTGGGGGATGGGGGCCTCAGGATGGACCAAGGTGACAACAGAATCTACTGCAACCCAGCTGCATGCAAGTGCAACCTCTGCTGTCTGCAGCAGAGCAGGGGAATTCCCACCATCGAGTCCAGCTAGGTCTGAGGGTGAGCTGTAAATCCTCCATGCAAATATAAGTGAAAGGAGGGGGAAGGGCGGATGCCTTCCCAGCAGAAGGACCAGTCCAGGAGGGGAGATCGCTGGAGGAGGTCAGGATACTGAGGATGCTGACAAGGCACAGCATCCTGTACCTGTGTTTGTTGTCACTGTGAAACTCCTCACGTGAGCTTGGCAAGGGCCCTGGGATCAAAGACAGGCCGCCAGAGTCTGTTCTATAGGAGTTCGAGCCAGAGCGTGTGGCTGCAGCTGAGCAGAATGTAGACCAGCCACCTTGGTGGTGAGGAGACCACCACTGGTCCTCCTACACAGGTCATTGCTTGGGTCTTAGGAAGAAGGATAAGAAGGGACCAGGACCAGGCCTTTCCTTGTGGTTGGACCATAGAAACAATCCTGAGTCCCTTAGTCATTGAAAGGGGTTAGCAAGGCAGGTAAAGGGGAGAGTTCTCTTCGGAAAGCAAGGCCCAAGGACACATGCATGGGAGTGGGCCACAGAACGGGGAGTAGAGGGAAACCACCTGCAGGGACAGGAGTGGGAGTCCAGACCTTTCCTCGTTGGCAAATGCCTGGCCCAGGCTCACCTTCCTGTAGTTAAAAGGCCTGTGAGGGACTAGGTACTATCAACAAGGGTAGGCCTCCGGAGCTGCAGACAAGGAAGTGGGGAGAGGGGAGTAGGGCCTGGAATTCCCCCCCAACACAAAAGAGGAGGGCCAGAGTGAGCCAGACCTCACAGTGAGGAAGAATTTAAAGAAAATGTGAACTGAAAGATTACCCACAAAGCCCTTGTCAGGGAGCAAAATGATAGACCTTTTCTGTAGGAGAGAGAGAGGCTTTGGGCCTGGGAGAATCCCAAGGAGGGGAAGGTGGCAGAAGGCCAATAGGGCAAGGTACCCCGCAGCTGGAAAAAGACCCAGGAGGAGTCCCCAGAACCATGGACTTTGGGAGGACCCCAGCCACCTAAGGGTCAGGAGGCTGAGATGGTCAGACCAAGGTCTACCATAGCCACCTAAAAATGGCTTCCAGAGACTGTGTGAAATGATTGCTTAGAGGGACCAGCAGGAGTCAGGCCCTGAGGCAGGAGGGCAAGTTGGAATGGATTAGGGTGATACTCAAAGAGAAGGGAGTCCACACCCCCTAGGTGAAGTCTCTCACAAGCTGAGAAGAATTTTGACACAGTGAAATTTACTGTGAAGATGGCCCATGTGGAGACAACGTTCCTCTCACGTATGTGTCAAGAAAAGAGACTAGAACAGGCACGCACGTGGTGCACAGACATATATGCAGGCAAACACCCATACACAAAACAGCAATGAACCCACGCTTAGGGCCTAGAGCTCCGTGACCTTGTTAATGAACCTCCAAAGCCTGAGACTCACACCAGGGACACTGTGAAGGATTTGTCTCAGCTTCTGGTGACCTAGGGTAGAGAGTAAGGGTTCCCTGACCCCCGCGGCCTATGGCTTCACCGTGTATCAGTCCCACTATCTTGTATAGTGTACCTAAGAAACCAGAGGGCCTTGTTCACTGTGGAAGAGAAGAAAAGGTCCTTAGAAAGCCCTTGAACAATGTAACTCCAGAATTCCCCAAAATATAATTGTGCCTGTTAAGACTTTAAGTGAGACACTCTTGCCATAAGCCCAGAATATGTGTACTGTCCTTGTCTGTGTGCTCTCTCTCCCTCAATGCCCATACTTAAATTTATGCTAATAACTTTTTTTTTTTTTTTGGAGACAAGATCTCATGTATCCCAGGCTGGCCTTGAACTTCCTATAGAGCCAATGCCTCCACCTCCAGAGTGCTGGGATTACAGGTATGTGTTGTTTATTGAACCTGGGGCTGGGGTTTGAACCCAGGACTTCATGCTTGCTAGGCAAGCACTCTACCAACTGAACCACACCCCCAGCCCTTATAAAAACTCTTAAACTCCAATTCTGCTTTGGACTGACACACTCTCAAGGCTTTTTTTTTGGTTGTGTGTGTGTGTGTGTGTGTGTGTGTGTGTGTGTGTGTGTGTGTCTTGTTATGTTTCTACAGCGAAGTCAAGAATCCAGACTGCACTCAAGTGGAGGTCTCTCAGACGAACGTCTGACTCCAGGCAGCAATTCTGGGTTGTCTTCCCTCTGCTACTAACAATGGTGCCATGTTCATCCCTCACAGGGACTAGCTCAGTCCTGGCAGCCCACTTAAAGAAAGTCTTCAAAGATCCAAGCCAAGTGGGGTAGGGCGTATGGTGGTGACTCTGGCCCCAAACCTTCAGCCAAGTTTGACAATTAAGCCTGAGGCCCCACCTAGCATGTAACCCACATTCTGCCTGGCCACAGGAACCCATAGAAAGTCTTGGTTCTTCAAGGCAGGAGTGGCCCATGGCTATTAAGAAAGGTTGGCAGATGGTAAAGGACACAGAAGAGGGGTGACCAGGATCCAGGGATGGGTGCCCAGGCCAGGTCCAAAGGCAGCTTGGGGTCTACCCTGGCAGGAGCAGGGAAAGTGGCCTGGAGCAAGTCAGGCTCCATGACCACTGTCAAGGGCAATTTTCCTCCTGAGAAGCTGCCTGTGTGCCTCCCCAGGGATGTGGATCTTGGGATGAAGGAGAACCACCAGTAGACACCAGGTGTCATGTCAACACATCAGGTCACGGCTAAGTGGCTTCCACGTTCTGGTGACAGGGTGTTGGGAATGCACCCTGATATTCCCTGCTAGGCACTCTAGGATGACACTGCCACTCAGCTCTGTTATCCAGGAAAAGAGAACATGAGAAAGGACAGCAGGAACTGGAGATGCTGGGTGCATTCAACACAAACCTCAGTCCTGTTGTTTTAAATAAGAAATTTATTGCAAATATAGAAATTGATTCTCTCCATACAGGAATCTCCAAGGTGAGGAAAACGATTTCGTGCCATTCGGTTTAAAACAGGAAAATTGAAGGGAGAGGCGAATGGAGGGAGGAGAAATAAATGAAGTTACCCCCTAAAAGAAGAAAGGGAGAGAGCCAAGGGCCCCCAGGAGGGGGCAAGTTCCTTACACAGCGAGGGGTCACAGGTTCAGAGTCCAGGGCCCCGAGCCCAGCTCTGCAGGGCTCAAACCAGGTGCCAGGCCGCCATGCCCCTGGGGGCTGGCAGCTCCTGAGGAGGGTCCAGGGAAGGGGGATGTGGGAAGCAGGGAGGAGAGGTGACCATCACCACCTGGACCTCCACCTCAGCCCTGTGCTTGACTGGCAGAAGAGGGCAGGAGGAAAAGGAGGCCACCCTTGGGGACACCTCTATTCTCCCTGCTGTTCAGCAGGGGCAGCTGGCATCTGGGGGGCACTAAGGCTAGTGAGGGGGGAAGAGACTGTTTCTTAGAGGTGGGTGTAGGTCACGTGATATGAGCATGGGGCCTGGGGAAAGTCTCCTTGTCCTGGGGCAGAGGGGATCCCAGAGAACAAGCCTTGTCAAGAGGGGCAAACATTAAGGGGGTGAGGACACTCTACTTACTGGTAGCTAGATACCCCGTACCCCCTATACCTTTTCCCACCCACCCACACCCTGGAGAAGAGGTTCTCAGCCTTGTCAGAACCTGCTAGGCAGAGGGACAGGATAGTTAGGGAAGAGGCTCAGGGACAGCTGGCAGGTCCCCCACCTCTCCCTCCTTGCTCATTTTCTAAGCGGTGGTTCTTGCCATGCAGACCTCTGTCACCTGTCTCCTTGAAGAGACAAGAGGTCACCTGGTCCCCTATGCCCATCATGGCAAGGAAGCCCCCATCTGCTTCCCTGTAGTTTCAGCTCCTCATGAACTGGTAGGATGAGAGGGCTGTCACCTCTGTCCCTATCTGTCTCCCCCTAGACCCCTACCCCGGGCCTGTCTAGAGGTTTCTCTTTCCCTGTACTTCTGCCCAACTTCAACTTAAATTTTCTGGATTGTGAGCAAATGCCATTTCTAATCGAGAACATGGAGAAGGGCCATGGGCCAGCCCCAGACATCAGCACCATCAATGGCCACCTGTCCTCCCTGCACTGTCCAGGTGCTCCTAAGTGGGCTTTCCCTGGCCACCTCCCTTGACAGGCCCTCTAGCCCTGCATAGGTTTGTTTCAGCGCTTCCTGCTCTGTACTCAAGAGGGAGTGTCTCAGAATTGAAGGGCCATTGGTGACAGGAGACCTTTCCACAGACTCCAGAACCTGGTCCAGGCTCCCTGAAGCTGCTAAGACTAAGCATTTTTCCATCTGATCCAAGCTTATTTTGGGAAGGCCACACATTCCCACAAAGGAGGCCTCACGGGCTGTTCTCTACCAGGACAGGAAAGCCCAGTTGTGACCTCCTAGCCACATGTCCCCCAGATGACTCCATTAAGCCCCTAGGTTCCTCCTTTCCCTGTGCCCCTAATCATGGCCTGCCCCAAGTCTCAGGCCCAGAACTCACAAAGCCAGGGGCTTCACTTGGCTCTGGGGTATAAGAATCCATTTGTCTTTTTGTGACAATTGTACTTCTGCCCAGGGACAAGCCATTTTAGATAGTACATAGGACATGCCAGGGGGAAACTCCTAGGGCCTACCCTAAAGGACTGGCCAGGTCAACTGGAGGACCTGCCCAATGGAGGTACCTATGTCTTGGGTCCCCTTGCTCTGTATCAAAGGTCCCTGTGGCCTGGTCCCCCACTGTTGAAATGGATCCTTTCTTTAAAGTCCCCCTGAAGTGGCATCTGTGTTTTATAAAAGTTACCTTCAACCAAGAGTGATGGCCAAACAAGTAGGGACAGAGCCCACTCCACTGTGGGGAGTCTCCCTGATCATGACAAAGCCCACTCCCCTCCTGCAGGACCCCGAGCCACACCATGAAGCTCCAGGCTCTTAGCCTCCGGTACTCAGTATGATAGTCTCTCCATCCCATGTGGCTGGCCAGTTGCCTCTTTGGAGGGCCCCAGTTTCATTTCCAGATGGAAACAGGTCTGTGGGGATCCTTCCACAGCCTCTCTCACAAGAATGTGGCCTTGAGAACACTCTTCTCAGACTGCTTTCCCCAGTGGAGAGGAGGGAGGACAAAGCAGAGGTGGTACAGGACAGAGATGGGAAGAGGCAAGGAGTAGCTGTAAAACTGGAGGAAGGCAGGCAGCACTTGTGGGCCCAATGCCCAGAAAGATGGGAGGAGGGTCTGGGGCAGGGCTAGGTTGGCGGCACCTGTTTTGGGTCTTCTGCAGAGCTGGCCCTCCCTGGGTTTCAAGAGCTGCTCGGATCACACAGAGGGAATGGGGGATGGGGAGGGGAGTCTGGACAAACTGGCACATACACGACAGATGTTTGCTCAGAAAAATACAGTAAAATCGTCATGCAAAGATAACAGGGGTCTGCTTGCTCACGCCCCCCAGCCTCTCGGCCTGCCTGCTGTTCTCAGGGTGGTGGGTTTAGGGTAGGGTGAGGGGCAGGTTTGTGGCTAGGGGAGCTCTGCTCTTCGAATTCAGGCTGGCCAGTCCCCTCCTCTCCCCAGAACAGTCTTTTTTTTTCTTTATTTTCTTTCTTTATTATTATTATTATTATTAATTTTTTTTTTTTGCAAATGTCACCCCTGAGTGAGCTCTGGGCTCAGCCCACCCCAAAGTCGGTGTGATAGAGGTGTTCGGTCAAGTCTCCCCACCCCGGTCCTTCCCTGTACCCTACCCCCAAGGAGAGCCCCAGCTTTCCTGGTCAGAGACCTCACAGGGCAAGTGAGATATCTCTCTCCCATCCTCCTCTTCACTCCACAGTCACTCTCCAATCTCATGAAGCCCAAAAGAGCAACAGGTATGAAGAGACTCTGGAAGTTGGGGTGGAGCTGAGAAGGCCCCTCCCTATTTCAACGGGAAGCTAAAGAGCACACAGGCAGGGGGCAGAACGGCCCAGTACAGATGTCCAAATGCCCCACAGGCCCACTGCCCACTCAAAGGCAAAGGACAATGCCTTAGTCTAGTCTTGGGACTCAAGAACAGCCTCCAGAGCTTGTCCCCAGAAGCTCCTGGCTCTTGAGAAGGCTGCTGCCTGGCCAGGCCTCTTTTACCCCCCTCTGCCACCACCCACACTGAGAGGACTCCCGAGCCCAACGGTTGGTCAGTTGGTCGCTCTGGGCACCAACTGCCAGGCTCTGGGTTGCCATGGCAACAGACTAGCTAGGGAAGGGGAGGGGCCAGGAACCTGGCCTGCTCCCTGACCAGGGCAGTTAGGAGGCACCTCACTGTTTGTGCTTTGATTGGTGTTGGGAGTGGGTCAGAAAGAGGACTGTGGCCATTTCCATGGAAACATGGGACCCTCCTCAAGCCAGGGGATAAGACAGGGTGGGGTGGGGCAGATGCCCTCCTGGGCAGGCCGAGATGCTGCACACAGCAGGAACCAGGCAAGTGGGGTGCAGGGTGCAGGGAGGGATCCCCACATTCTACATCACCTCCACACTGGCCCCAGACCTCGTCATTCACTGTTGCTTCTCTGTGGTGGGTAGGAGTCCCAGAGACCCAGAGAAACTAGGGGCTGTGGCATGGGGGCCTACACCTGAGATACCAGTGGGGAGTGGGTCTACCCACCACCCCACACTCAGGCAGCTCCCCAGGGCTACTTGGAAGACACTTGAAGGGGGCTGGTGGCACCCTTTGCCTCTGCTTCTGTCTGGTCAGCAGGACATTGCTTACGTTTGGCCACCCAGGGCTAGGGACCATAGCCTTTCACTTTGTAGATGCCCATGGACTTTCTAAAGAAGAAAAGCACCCGCCTGCTTCTGTCCCTAGACCCCTGAGACCACAACTTTGGAAGGAGTAGCAGATGAAGGGGACAGAGCCCAGAGGAGCAACTGGAGGCGGGGCCAGCACTGGGCTAGGAAGCTGGGAGACAGAGCTGTAACCTGTTGGGTGAGAGACCCCAGGGGCTTCTTTCCTCTCTGTGGGCCATCCATAGTGGGCGGCAAGGATGCTCACTGTCCACACGTTGCCAAATCTCCAAGGGAAATGTTCTCCAGCTTGGAGGATAGCCTTCCTGAACGAGAGGCCTATGGTTTGCTTCTACCCAAATCTCTTTTGCCACCAAACCCGCCTGAGTCTCAGGCCCCACACCCTCTCTGGCCTCTTTCCCAGCCCAGCAAGTCCCTTGGGCAGCACAGTAGAGACAACTGGTGTCAGTAGCAGGTTGTAAACTTTAAGGAAAATGTTTGTTTTCCTGTCCGTTATTATTGGGTGTTGGTTACTTCACAGTCAGGTGGTGGTCAAGTGTGTGTGTGGGTGCGTGTGTGCGGGTGTGCATGTGCGTCCACTCCTAGGCCCGGGCCCCTTGGCCCCAGGCTCCTTGGCCTGTCCCCCGCCTCCCGGCCACCCTGTTGGGGGGCCCTTCCCCCCAAGTACCCCTGCCCTCCTCCCCATCACCTCACCGGTGGGGGAGGAGAGGGTCACAGCTTCTGCTGGGCTGAGACCCCCTTCCAGTAATCAAGGATGTCATGCAGGTCCTCATCCTTGGCAAACTGGACCTTCTTGCGCAGGGCATGGCCAGCAGCCATGTATACCTCCTCACGATGGTGCTTCTTGTAGGGTCGGAAGCGCTCCCAGATCTTATGTGTGCTCTCAGACGAGTACTCAGGGCTGGAGGAATACCCTGAGTAGTAATGTCTGGGGGAGAGCTGCGAATAGGTGGAGTCTCGCTTAGAGCGGGTCAGTGGCTTGAGGAAGGACACGCGCTGGCTCAGGCTGTCAGCGCCCTCCTCGTAGTAGAGAGCGGGGAAGCTATGCCGGTGCTCACTGCAGTGGTAGGCCGGCTTCACCTCCAGGTGGTGAATGCCACCACCACCCGTACTGCTTCCACTGCTGCCCGTGGGCACCAGTGGAAGCCGGTCCAGCGGGCTGTTGAGGGGGCTGCCTTTCTCGATGTACTTGGAGTCGCTCTTGGCCAGTCCCGTGGGGGTTGGGTGGTCTGGCACATCCAAACTAAAGACCTTGGCGCTCTTGATGGAGCCACTGGATGACACGCTGCAGGTCTTGCGGGTCACTGCAGCGTCGGCACTCAGCTGGCGCTGCAGTGGGTGGTGGGAGCTCTCCTTGTAGGGGGGTGACAGGAAGCTGGGCCGCTCCAGTGCCCCAGGAGTGGCAGCTGAGGAGGCAGCAGGAGCCGCAGGGAGGGACTGGCACTCGAAGGCCAGATCGGAGTCCCCACCTCCGCCACTGCCACCCCCAAGGAAAGAGGCTGAATCCAGCTTGAGGGCGTCGATGCAATTGTTAATGATCTGGTTAACCTTGTCCACTTCCTTGGCAATGGTAGAGATCTCAGCAGCTGAGCCCTGGCCATTTTCGACTTCTGGGAGTTCATCCTCAGGCCGGGCCAGGCTGTCCCCTGCAGCACCTGTGCGCACCTCAATGTAGTTGCCTTTGGTAGCCACCTTGGGTGTGTCTAGCCCGGCCTCTAGACCCTTGGAGGTGGGCAGTTTCTCCCCGATCATGGAGGGAATAGAGGACATTCTGGCCACAGGCAGTACCGGTGGCTCGGCTAGCTTCTGTGCAGCGTGCACTATGGAGCCAGCGTCCACATCAGTGCCATAGCGCATCTCCAAGATGGTCTTCTTGACATTAACGGACTTCTGCTTCTCCTCTTGCATGCGCCGCTTGCGCAGGCAGTAGTAGACGGCCCCCAGCACAATGACCATGCCAAACAGGCAGCCCAGGATGGTCATGATGTAGTGTGTGGTGGTGGAGGTGCTGGGGGCCAGATCCCCAGGCACAAGGTCCCGAGTGGTGAAAGTCAGACAGGTGTGGTTGAAGCGGCGGCTGTTGCGCAGTGAGGTGACACAGAAGGT
The DNA here is from genome assembly GCA_030674055.1 of Rhabdomys pumilio. Lineage (NCBI taxonomy): Eukaryota > Metazoa > Chordata > Mammalia > Rodentia > Muridae > Rhabdomys > Rhabdomys pumilio. Next base: position 23,833,161 of record JANHMN010000012.1, on the reverse strand, counting down.
GTACTCAGTGTGTGCTCGCAGCTTGTCTAGCGTCACGATCTCTTTCTTGTTCTTGAGTGTCATGACATCGGAGAAGTAGCTATTGTTGTACTGGACCAGCACATACATCTTGCTGTAAGGGTGTGGGATGATGACAATCAGGGTGGCCGAGGTGAAGGTGACTTGGTGCAACTTGATGGCTGGGCCAGCAGATGCGTCTGTGGTGGACGAGGCCGGCGGCTCCACTGAGAGGATCTCATCAGGATTGAAGCCTGAGTTCTCGTCAGGCTCCCTCTGCGCATCCGTGGAATAGGGTGTAGGGTGACTCACGGGCCGGGCAGGCATTGAGCCGTTGCGGCACTTGGCCTGCAGGACAGTAATGGCATTGAGGCTGTGGTAAGGTCGGGGCACGAGCAGTGGATAACCAGCAAACTCCCTCGGTGACTCACACTGCAGGCGGTCATAGTTCTTGGTGACGTTGTTGAAGACCACAAGCCAAGCTAGGAAGCCAAAGAGATCACACTCACAGTTAAAGGGGTTGCCGGCCAGCTCACACACCATCAGACTGGCCAGGCTGGCAAAGGTCGCGCCATCCAGACGGCTGAGGCGGTTGGAGGACAGGTCGATGCTGATGAGGCTGGGGCACTCGGAGAAGGCGGTGGGCGTCACCACCTCAATGAGGTTGTGCTGGACAAAGAGGAACTGCAGGCGGCTCATGCCACGCAGCATGCCCTCCGTCAGGTTGCTGAGCCGGTTGTAGCCCAGCTGCAGGACCTGCAGGCTTGTCTGGCCCAGGAAGGCACCATCCTCGATATAAGAAATCTCGTTCTTGGTGAGGTTGAGGTCCGTGAGGTTCCCAAAGCGATTGAGTGAGGAGTAGAGCACAGCTTTGAGCTTGTTCTCGTTGAGTCTCAGGTCGTGCACAGTGCTGTTGATGTGCTGGGGGATGGTCTCATAGGGTGGCTGGTTCTGGCTGCAGATGGCCAGCCACACATAGCCCTTGTCCCCCTCGATGAGCCAGCAGTCAGCGTGCACAGCGCCTGGCTGGAACACGCATAGCAGCGCTGCCGCACACAGCCCCAGGCGCAGCATGGCCCAGGCTTTGGCCCCTTAGAGGCCCAGCTGGGGTGAAGGGCCGGAGCACAAGAGGGACCTAGCAGCCAGAGGCTGGGGCTGGTAGCACAGTCCTCCCTGGAGCTGTCACCATCTTGAGGGTGACCCTCAGCACAGGGGCCTTGGGCAGGACGGGCAGGACAGGCAGGATGGACACAGCTGGTGCCTGCTGTTCTGAAGGGCTAAGAGCAGGCAGTGGGCGTTGTTGTGACTCCAGGTTCCCGCTGGAAAAATATGTAGGGCTTCAGGCTTTGATGTCTTCCTCTTCCCCTTCTTCCTCTTCCTTCCCCTTCCCCTTGGGTTCCAGGCTCAGACCTTCAAGCAGTTCCCACAGGACCCAGGCGTACAACGCTGAGGGCTGTTGAACGAGACGGAGACAGGAAGAAGCCCATCTGTTCCTGTAAGGTAGCATCAAAAGACAGTGACAGATTAGTGTGAGGGCCTGGATCCACCCTCTCAGGGTCCAGCATAGGCCCCATTCCTCTTTTATACACTTTTAGAACCAGGAGCTCCGTGACCCCTTGGACCCTGCTTCCATAAAGCAAAAGAAGGCTGGGGTTGCGAGTCTCCCAGGAGAGACTCAGGAGTAACCATGTGGGTAGGGGTGGTCTGAGCACCAAGACAGAGGAGGAAGACTGAAGAGGACCAGGTGGGCACACGTGCATGGGCACCCACCCTCCAGGGCACACCCAGCACGCAGTGTCCACATGCAGCTGCCTGTATAAAGTCTATGAAACCAAAACTGCATGGGCTGCACATGGGAGGGACACACACGCGCACGCACACACACACACACACACACACACACACACACCCTCCCTACCATCTGTATACATGACAGACATGTCCACACATCCAAGTGGGCACCCCCAAATCCGGATAAGAATTAAGAAGCCCAGTGAAATGCCTCGTTCTCCATGCCCAAAGATAAATAATTCATTTGTTGTGTAACCGCTCTTGTTCCAAAAATAATTCCCTTGTCTCAGCTTCCATGGGGGAGGGGAGCAGAACAGGCTGGCAGTGGGCCTCCCTTGTGGTGAGGGTGTGTAAGGGCCAGGGTCTCTGCAGAAGGAGGGCTGGTGCTGTGGGCAGAACTCAACCAAAGGAGGAAGGGCTAAAGTAAGGGACTCTAGCCCACTCACTAGCAGAAGAGGGCACATGAATCACAAAGGGGGTGTGTGACTTGGGACCACCTCATATCCCCTTCTGGAGTCAGAGGATCGGAGAAGGATGAGGCTTTGCACCAAGTGACATAGTAAGGCTGGGCCAGGATCAAGGTTCCTAAGATATTGACAATCACCATAGAGTCAGGAGCCAAGGGGCCCTGTCTGCACAGACGGATGAGCTGGGTAAATCGCACTCTCTCTTGAATACTGCCCTTCTGCAGTGCCAGGGAAGCCAGCCCTTTCCTGGACCATTGGATGGGAAGTGTCAAGGTGCGATTTGGCTGCTCACCCTGAGACACATAAGACTGAGCACCAAGCAGGGGGTCACAGCCCATCTGACTCATTCTTCACTTTCCACCATGAGAAAACCAGGTCCCAAAGCCCTGGGGAAATTTGGCTGGGTACCCTGCAAGCTTCACACAGCCCAACCTGGCTCCAGCTCACACCCTGCACTCCAGACTCCAGAAACTGTGAAGGCCCTAGACAGCTGCATTCCAGCAAGGACAAAAGATGGTCAAGAGAAATCCACATTTGTTCCGGAAAGCCAGAACAGTGTCCACAAGAGCCACCTCCACCTCCTGCTCCTCCCCCAGGGAGACTCTAGGAAAGAGAGTGCTTTGAGAGAAAAAAAAAAAAGAATGTCTAGACTTTGTGTTAAAGTGAAGCCAATTTAAAGCTGTGAGCAGCAGAGGGGAAAGGGAGGGAGGCATGAGAATGCACCCGAGGAGGCTCCTGTGCCAGTCAGTGCATGCTGAAGAGCCAGCTGATAAGGTCCAACCTGGGTCAAAGGCTGGCTCTGTAGCAGGCTGGGAACCTTGGAGGCCAGCCTGACATACCTTTCTGCTCATTGTGGGGCCAAGTGTGAGAGTCACAAGGCTGCCCAAGCAGCTGACAGCCCCCCATCCTCACCCATACCACACAATGCTCTCATAGCCGAAGACTTTGGCTTCTGTGAAACACGATGGCCTGTTTTCCACCACCAGCCAGATCATCCTGGGGGCCGAGTCCTCTCAGTTGCTGTCTTGAGAAGCAGGGGCCAGCCTGTCCGAGAACCCTCAGTCTGTAATGCAGTCCCTCCTCAGTCTGGGGACCACACTGGTGTGCAGACACAAGGGCGCTGACGTATACACCGAGAGAGCATGCAGGCTGGCACACACGCAGGAGTATGTGTGTGCACACAGGACGTGTGCAGCAACAGTCAACCATGGGGACACATGCTGCTGTGTGCAACGGTGGCAGGCTTTCGTGTCTGCGGACTTGGAAGTGCAGCCAACTACTCCCCCAACCCGTGCCACTTAAGCACATGTATGTTGCTCATACATGTGTGTGCGTGCATGCTTACAAAGCTTCAGCCATACACAGAGTCCCTCCCCCTGCTCAAATCCAAGCTAAAATCACTTTAGCCAGGGCCAGGCTGCCCATAGGAGGAAAACCCAGGGGAAGTAGGGGTTAGGAAGAGGCCAGGGTAGGGGGCAAAAGGGGGCCCTGGTTTGGAGAGGTGCTGCTGGTTCCCCTGGCTCTGCCCTTCCAATCAGGCCAGGGTAGACAGAATGTCCCATAGCTCCCCCAAGCCCTCAAGGTGACCCTGAAGTGGCCTTCTCCTGCTCCTCTGCTCCCCAGGATGGTTTGGGCTGGGGCCCAGTGCCTACTCTCCCTGTGACGCATGCAAGGTGGGGAGGAGGCTCCCAGCACTGTGTCCCGTGTCCCGTATGCGTCAGTTACCCTGTCCTCAGCCTGGGCTGTCTGCCCACCACCCGTTGAGGCCTGGTGCAGCCAGGGAGAGGACAAGGCCACAAAAGCGCTGACGGCAGCACTTGGCCCCCTGCCCAGCTGCTCACCAGATCAAGGTGATGGTGTGCAGAGGGTGGGTGTGAGGGTATCGGGGTCAAATGTACAAGGTTGGTCTCCCCTGCTCCCATGAGGGTGCTCCCCAAATACAAACATACCTGGGAGGAAGGAGAAAGGAGGCTGTAGTGACAGCGGGGCACGGAGATGATTGGGGAGCCCATCCAACAGGACTGACCACAGGGAGGGAGCTCAGAGACAAAAGGGGAGCACATCCAACA
>JANHMN010000012.1:23809753-23828827 GCA_030674055.1 Rhabdomys pumilio | reverse complement strand
TGACCACAGGGAGGGAGCTCAGAGACAAAAGGGGAGCACATCCAACACAGGACTGACCACAGGGAGGGAGGTGACAAGTTTGAGTATGACAGTGTGACATGGTGGGTACCTGCTGCCTACCTCCCGAGGCCCAAGGAGACAGAGACTGGACTCAGCTAAATCCCCAAACACATCTAAGAGCATGTCAGGAAAAGTGCGAAAGCAGCCACCCAGAGCCGGATCCTGATAGTGCTGAGCCCCAGGGGCAGCTTAGGAGCCATGCAGCAGCAAAGACAAGGCAGCACGGGCAGGGAACACACTTCAGATCAGTGCAGCGTTGGCAAAGAGCAGTCTAGCCAGCTACAGGCTGTATGAGGTCCCTGCCCATGAATCCGTGGATGGAAAGGAGGAAGGAGAGCCAGCAACATCAGTGGGCATTGAGGTGGGGGTGGGGGTGCAGATCAGAGCTGGAGACAGACTGCCTGAGCCACCTGGCGGTGTTCTTCTGTCACAGGCTTAGCTTCAGTGGCCAGGCTTAGCTTCAGTGGCCAAGTTGACCCAGCTGGGGTTGTGCCCTGGCCATGGCTTCCCTCTGTGGACTCAGAATCCTGGCATCCGCAAAGTGAGAAGGTGAGCCCCGGCTCAGCTGGATTCCAGTCTTCTCATAGGGAAGATGGGGCCAGGACAAGAGAAGGATGTGGTCCTACACTTAACTAGAGCAAGCTAGACTCCAGACTCGGGACCGCGGTGATAAACCCCAGGCCTCAATGGGGTCCTCTGCTTACTCCCTGCAGTACAGGTGCTGGCCTGAGCCCTGGCTCCCACACACAGCTCTGTGGATGTACCCCAGACGCACAGCTGGGGCAACAGTGGGGTCCCACAGGTGGCAGCCCAGGCCTAGCAGGGTACTTGGTGTGATTTCTATCGTGGCACCACAGCCTGTGGTGCTTTGAATGAGAACAGCCCACTCTGAGCCTCAGTTTCCCCTCTTAATATGGCAAGATGACTAGCAACTGGGACTTCCAGGAACCTCTGGGACACAGCAGAGCACACCTGTCCTATAGAGTGAGGGTTTTCTCATCTGTGCTGATCCCAGGCTTCCTGCTCCCATGGGACAGGGAAAGGACATGGAAACATGGCTGGTGCCCTGGTTACCCATTAGAGGTGGAGGTATCAGCAGGAAGACACTGGTGGTGGCAGCTCAGCACTGGCACAAACTCTCTGCAGAGCCAGGCTGGCCAAGCTCCCCCAGTGGCGTCATAACCATCCCTACCGTGCCGTGACCCCAGACTAAACAGGACGGATGCCTCAGGCCCAGCCAGAACTCGCAAACCTTACAGCAACCTCACCACCCCTTTCTAGAAGCTAGCACTGGGCAATTGGGCCACTACCCATCCTTCCACCTTCTGGGGCCAAGGCTCAGGCCTCAGGGTGGGACACTAGGGTTTACTGCTGCCTTCCCCTTCCAGAGGCTTCTAAGACAAACCGTCCTGGATCTCTGATCCTCTATGAACTTGGGAAACTGTGCCACCATCACTGAACTACCTGGCAAGTTGATAAGTTAGCAGGATCTCAAGTGTGACGAGCCCTGCGGGAGACAGAGAAAAGTGCAGGCACCGGAAGTAAGAAGCTCTGGGATCAAACACAGCTGTGTGACACAGGCAGGCTCATCACCTTCTCTGGGCTCCAGTCTCCTTGCCCAGAGGTGCCTTTTCAGTGGCTCAGGTGTATCTGACATATCCTTGAATGTCAACCCTGTGAGGCTAATGAATGCTTCAGTTAACAGACGAGAAGACGGGAGTGCTGGACTCAAAACAGTAGGGCAAACACTGCCCCTCTAGTGAGTTTCCTCCCTCAGTGTACACCCACCTGATGGAAGGAGCTTGCTCCAGCCCCTGGGAGGTTAGCTTTTCTGTCAGTCAAGAAATTTAGTTGAGACCAGGTGTGGGCCTCGACCCCAGGACCTTTGTACATGACTCTGCTTGGCACATACTTCCTCAGCATACCCACTGCCTGACCTCAGTCACATCTCTGCTAAACTGTTCCGCGTGTCATCCCTGCTTTGTCACCATAGCTAAGAGAACCCCCTTGTTTTGCTCTACTGTGACACCAGGTTCTCAGCTGCCACCCACTCCTCTACACCACCACCCAGCCCAGCACAGGCGGTGCAGCTCTATCTGATAGTTTGCGGGTGTAACTCCCATGCTAGCCACAACAGGCCCAGACACACTGGTGCTAGGCCACTGTGTGCAGCAGAGATGGCTGAAACTCCTAACTCCTCCGGGCCAGGGTGTCAGAGGTTAGAACTCACCACCAATGGGGGCTCGTGATGTGTCAGGGGATGCCCTGAGCCTCCTGGCCTGGTTAACCCCTTACACTGCTCATTTCAGACCAAGAGACAGAGGCTCAGAGAGGTATAGCAATATGCCCAAGGTCACACAGCCAGGAACCTAGGCCAGCTTTAGTCTTGCTAGGGTCTCTGCAGGGACTGCTTCCCATACTTGTTCACATCCATTACAAGACTCTCAGTAGGTGCCTGCTGCTGCCTCTCCCTCCCTCCCTCCCTGAACCATGATGTCAGCTCTATCGTACCCTAGCTTCAGCCACCCCAGGTCTTTCCTACAACTGGGCTACCTGGAACGCAGCATCAAGGCTGATGGCTGAGCTATCACTTCCACCAGGCCTGGCTTCCTCTCTCTGTCAGTGCAGCAGGAGCATGAGTCAATGTTCTCACCTTGCCCTAGATGTCACCCAGGCCCCCGGGCCCCGTGCACACACTGCCTGACACCCTCAGAACGCCCAGGACAGCTGGGGGCCCCGTTCTGTCTCTGTCTCACCCGAAGTGCTGGGTTTCATCCACCCCATTCCGTCACGTCTCATTAGTCTCGGCCCAGAAGCCAGCTGCTCCGCATCCCCAGGGAGCTGGCCTCTGCCCTCTGCCTCGGCACCCACTCTGTGTTGCCCCTTGCTGGGAGCGGCCATAGCTATGCCATGTCACAGGGAGGAGATGGAACAGGCTGAAGGAACACGTCATCCCTCCATACACTACACCTCCAGCACCCTGTAGGGGCTCCTCTTACACCTGCTCTGCGCAATCGGCACAACTTCCTCTCTCTGAGCTTTAGTTCCACTTCCTCCAGAGCCAAAAATCCCTTCCCTCCTTCCCCACATGTCTGGAGCCTGGAACTCCTGGCTGGAGACATAGCCAAGAAGAGCCTGCCTTAGGTGGAGCCCGAGCATGGGAAGAGCGTCTGCTCTGGGGCAATGAGGTCTGGGGGCTGGGTTCCCTGTGCAAGGCCTGCAATCCAGGGCTTATGGTCTCCGGGCCTCAATTCCATCAGTTCAGAGAACAGCAGTCAGTGTGCATGGCTCTGCCGGCTGTGTCCCACTCCCAGCTCACGGGTCCCTCTACGTCCCTGTTCCCAAGGCATCCCGGCACTAACCACAGCCAGACCTCCAAGCAGCTGCAGGCAGGAAGTCAAGGACTGCCACAAGGCCTTGTGCTTGGCTAGTGCTCTGATTTGTGAGCAGTTCTGGGATACCTAGCCTGGCCCAGCTCCTGCCCACCCAAGCCTCAGCCAGCCTAAGACTCCAGGCACAGGGGCCCTTAGGTGGCTCTGTAGGGAAGACTATTCTAACAGTACCCCAGTCACTTCCTGGCTCTTGCAGAACCCCCCAACCCCCCACTCTGCTCAGGGAGCAGTCTTCGTTCTCCCCCACCCTCACAGGGTCTCTCCTCCCCTGGAACCCACCTCCCCTCCTACATTCCCCTCCCCACACCTGACCCTGCCCTTTCCCTGGCCTCTCCCCCACCAGTCTTTCCTGTCTCCCTACCTAGTCTCTTTCCCCTATCACACCTGCCCACTCCCAGCCTGGCCTCTCCACCCGCATTGCCCCTGCCCTCTTTCTGCCTGGCCTCTCCTCCCCCACTTGGCCCAGCGGCAGCCCCTGGGCACTACTCACCGGTCTCCACTGGACCCGCTCTTGCACAGTGCCTGCGCGAGCACGCTGCCTCTGCCTGCATGGCCTCCATTCATTCATTCAATAAACATTTATGGAACACCTACTATGTACCAGGCACCGGCTAGGCCCACCCTCTCGGTTCTACCTGCAGTCTGCTCCTCCTCCAGGGTCCCAAGGGTGGGCATTTTCCTGCCTTCCAATATCCTTAGGGTCATTCCAAGGCAGGGCAGTATGTCAGGGGACCTCTGGGGAGAAGCGGAGGCTCCAGGTTGGAGCACGCAGCCCACTGGGACAGTTTGGCCTGTCAGAGGAATACATGGGCAGAAAAGGCATCAACTGGGCCTAGAAGCTTTCCGGGAAGATCACTCATCCCAGGAAGCAGGCCTGTGAGCCTGTGCTGTTCTGAGCACCGCTATGCAGAGGAGGGGACTAGATCTCCAGCTGCTATGCAGTGGCTGTCTCTTCCTTGGCCCCAGGCTCTGACTCATGCAATGCCAAGGGACCCTGCTTCATCTGGACAGTAATTAAATTTTGTTTTTAGCTAGCTGGCAGTGTGGCGAGCTTGGGAGCTTTCTTCTGCAAAGCATCCCTGTTTCTGGAACCCACTAGCACCCATGGACAACCCGGTAAGCCACGGTTCTGTCTGCTATAGGACAGAGCAGGAGGCACAATACACCCTGACCAGCACCCTGATCCCTGGGCACTGTTGGTTATGAGGCAAAGAAGATAGGGACTCTCAAAGTTGGGGCAAAAACACCGGCTTGCATGGGGACCCACCAGCAGGCTGCTCTTAGCTCACCCTGTTGGGGCTTTACCTCCATCCCCACCAGATACCACTCTGCCCCACAGTGGTTCTGGCTCTCAGAACTCAAGACAACAGCAGCATGGGGTATCATTTGGGGAGTCTCCAGTGATGAGTCTAGGGTTCCAGAGTGTATCTGTGGCTCTTTGGTCCTTCCAGTCTACTGAATGTGGGCCCCCGGACTAGGAGTCATCCATTCTCCAGGACTTTAAACTGCCCCGTATACTTCTGGCCTTCCCTTGGCTTTTAGCAGGTAGCTTTTCACAAAGCGCCCCATACCTGCTGCCCCACTCCCCACCCTTGAGGACCTCTGCTTCTCACCTGCCCTCCACAGTGCTACTTGAGTTTGTGGGTCACACTGGGGGTTCCAGCTGTATTTTCAGAACAAGCCCCCTACCCTGCCAGCTGGCCTCCGCTGAGTTCCTGCTCAAAGCTGCATGGACATCTGGCCTAAGTCTGACTTGTGAGCCGAGTTTGGAGCAAATGGTTGGGGGTCCTGGACAGCCAGGGTTCCCTCCTATGACGCCCTGCCTCTCCCAGACCCCAGCATCCAGGTGTCTCTGGACCCTTAGCCCCACCCAAGGCTGGGACTAAGAATGCCTCCCAGGTCTGAGCCAACTGTCTGTCTCCTTCCTACCTCCAGGCAGGTGGTGCCAAAGACCATCAAGGGTGCCACCTGAGATGGTGTGGAACACCCTCTCCTGGCCCTGAGGGGAGTTGTTCTGGGAGTTGGGGGCCAGCCCGAAGGCTGCCTTGGAGGCCGCAGGGGGCCTGCAGCTGCAACCCACAGAACAAGGAGGCTTTGTCTGCACCCAGGGCCCCCGGAAATGCCACTGGGGGAGGGCCATCCGTGACCACAGTGGTGACATGCCTTAAACCATGGAAACTCCTGCATCTACCCAGTGAGTCCTGTTTCTCAGGCTACCCTGGAAGGTCAGGGCCATACTCTCTGATCACATGGGGGTCCTCCAGCTACCTCACTCAGTGGTCCTGGCAAGCTATTTTCCTGAGTGTTTCCTCTTCTGAAAAAAAAAGGGGGGTCAGGAAGGGCTCTCACTATAGGGAACAGTTTAGAGGGAGCAGGGTGTGGCACATAGTAACTGCTCAATAAAGTTAACTGCTCTGAAAGGTTCTGGAGGCTGGCTCTGGGAGCAATAGCACAAACTGGCAAGCAGCAGGCCTCACCACCTCCACACTGAAAGTGGCTGTGCAGAGCTTGCGGCCTAGTCCTTGCCCTGCTCTTTCCTCTGGTCCTGAGAGCCCAGCACCCCACTCTGCCTCTCTCCCTGGCCCCTCTCTGAGGTCCTGGACCCTCAAAGGCCCTTTCCCGCCCCAGCCTTCAAGCCTGTACCCAGCCTCGGTTTCTCTCCCATTGCCAAAGCACAATGGCTGTTATAATTAACGGATTATCTCAGCGCGACAGCTGTGCCCCTTTGAAAATTAGGTTGAATAACAAGATCCTGATGTATGGTAATTTCCTTTCATCTCTCTACCACTTCCTCTCTCCCTCGCCCCAGCCCTGTTACGCATGCAAATGCTCTACTCCATCCCAAACGCCTCCCTCCCACTGGAGCCTCCCCTTTCTAGGGCTGAGTTGGGGGATCTGCCTTCCCTGACCCTCAGGGGCCTCATGCCACCTAGGACTTGACATCCATTCTGCCTCCCTCTCTGAAAACATGGTGGGCAGAGAGAAATACAACCATCCCAGTCTGAGGAACTGCATGGCTGGCTTTCCCCCACCGTCCCTGTTCTCCAGATGCTGCTTCCCTGGGGTACCACCCCCAGCTCGCTGCTCCTTTAAGCCTCCTGCCCCAGAGTACATCTTGGTCCTCTCCATGGTTCCTAATGGATGCTTTCTGATGCCCACCATCACCTTCCTGGCCCCTGACAGCCCCATCCCCGCTGCCTGTCTCCTCCCTAGCACCTGGAAGGACAGACACTCTTCCCCGCCTCCACACCCCCTGTCTGGCTTCTCTCCAGCTCCCCACCCTAGGGATCTTCATGCCCACCAGCTCCACTGGTCCTGCTGTGCTCCGCTCCGGCATCCTGACTGGTCGGTCTCCAGACTTTACCAACCTATCACATCTATCCTCCTCCCGGCAGAGAGAGAACAGCTAGAACAGAGAGCTTCCCTGGCTCCGGGCTGATGGGGGAAATTCCAGCACACCCACAGCCCAGCCCCTGTGGCCCTCTGGAACCTGCTCTCCTCATCTGGTTGGGGTGTCCCTTATGGGTCCCTACAGCCCCTGGGCTTTGTCCTTCTCTGTCCCTAGAAGAATCCTGTCACTTGCTTCTCCCCTTCAACCCAGTTCTCCAAGGAAGGTCGGCTTCTGAGCCTCCCCACCAGCCCAGTCGACACCAGCCCTCAGTGAATATCTACAGCTACTAAGTGGAGAGGGGAACCAGCCCTCCCATGAACAAATAAAGAAACCGAGGCTAACGGTCTCTCACACAGTCATGCAAGGCAACACGCAGACTGGAGCCCCGATCTGAGGTCTGAGTCCCTTGCGCTCTCTGCTAAGACTGTAGGAGAAGAGCTTCTCCACAGGGTCAGGGTGGGACAGGCAGTTCAACACCCCAGAAGCCTTAGCTGCTGCTAAGCAGACAGGATCCCAGCCCAGGCTGTCACTCCCTGCATCTAACCTCGAACCCTGAGCCTCAGCCTATGGGAAAGAGCCATCTCTATGCTGGTCTTTAAGGGTGGCTGCTGAGCCAACAGTCTAACTAGTGGCATCTGGGTGTCTTCCTGCCATGGCTCTTGGGAATACCTCAGGGCATTGAGGTAGACAGAATGGGAGAGCCACTCAGAGTGCAGACCCTCTCAACAAGAGGTGATGGTAGGGGCATTGGTGGGTTGGGGTCAGATCATTCCCTTGGGCAACTTTGGGTTGGGTCTGGCATACAACTACACTGTGAACTGGGCCCACAGATACCCACCTCCACGGGCAGTAGTAAAAACTAACCATGACATGCCCAGCACAACACAGATGCCACACTAACTGCATGGCTGCTGGTTTTATGGGAGTTCCAGGGAAGGGGAAGGAGAAGGTTAAGACAAAGCAAGACATGTGTCCCTGACTCCCTCCTCAGAGGCCCACCATGGCTGCCACTGCCCCAAACAGAGCTCATATCCTCAAACCCTCTCACCTTTTCTGAGCTCACAATCTAACATCTCCTTCTCTCTCGCCCCACAGAGCTTCTGGGAGGCCCAACCCCATGTCCTCCAGGTCTTTGTTCCTGGGCCTGAGGAGTGAGGGGATGTTCCCACCTATCCCCCACCTTATACTTTGGGGCCCAAAGCTTAGCCCCTTCTCTGAGGACCCTGCAGGAGAGGGATGGCCTCCCTGCTCTACTCCACCCCCAGTAAGTGACCTGTGGAATCTTGGACAAGCCTGGCCCCACCTTGCCCTCCCATACTGGGAGGGGAAACTGAGGCACAGACAAACAGTAGCCTTCCCATGATGCATTTCAATCCCAGGCTCTGCTCCTCCAACCACCCACAAGGCTTCTCTCTTGGTACCAAAACTATCTGAGAATGGGACCCCCCAATTTCCTCTCTGTGTTCCCCAGTGCCTAGCCTAAGGCCTGGCGCATAGTAGGCACTCAGTAAATGTCTGTTGAATTGAATTGCACTCAGGGCGGCCAGTCGTCTCTGCTCTGGAAGAGAAGCATAGAGTTAGTGGAGCTGTTTCCATGGCAACCAGGGGCTGGACCACACTGTTGGGGGAGGAGTTCAGTCACCCCCCCTACCAAGGACCCCAAGGGCCCTGGAGAGGGACCTGGGTAGAGGGAACATTCAGACTTAGGTGAGTCTGAATTCAAGTCATGCTGCCCCTAGGGCCTCACAGGCCCTGTCTAGAGGTAACACGTTGGTCCCTCCCAGCAGATGACGAGGAGCAGAAGAGACACAGGAGGCATGCACATAGTGGCCTCCAGTTTAGGAGCTGTAAGTACTTGGCACCTAATGCCTGTGAACTGCCTGGGAATCATGCCCATTCTACAGCTGAGAGGACTGAGGCTTGGAACAGGAGCAGGGCTGCCCTGGATCCCATGCTGTATAGGCAATCTCCCTGCAGAGATGGAAGAAGCAAGGCATGACGACAACGACAATGATCCTCAGACAAAGATACCCACCCCACCCCCACCCCCACCCCACTGAGGGTGGCCCCAGTTTAGCCCATGCAGCCAAAGACTGTGCAAGCCAAGAACTCAGCAGGAGTTCCCAAGCACAGAAGGGTAAGGTGAGAAAGGGGCTCACCCTGTTTGCCTCTCCCCACAGGGTGAGCTCAGATACAGCAGCCCCCCCAGAGGGTTCAAAGCAGTCCTCAGATCCCAGGCTGCCATAGCCTGAGCAGGTCCAGAGTTAATATAGATCAGTGGGGTCTATAAATATACAGCTAAATGGGCCCCGCAGGGCCCCAACCCCAGCTCTGTCCCAAAGACGCCTTCCTTCTGGGCCTTGGTTTCCATGTCTATCACAGCAAGCTGTACCAGGACAGAGATCACCAAAGTCAACAGCATTCTACTCCAGTAGGGCTGACTGGGAGAGGCCCTTAGGGCCCAGGCCAGAGCCCCAGAAAGTAGAAGGGACAAAGGAGGCTCCCCTGACCTCCTTGCTCTCTCACAGACAAAGGTGTCAAGGCTGCGGCTGCGCACTGCCTAGGAGTGTGGAATCACAGTGAAAGAGACCTAGGGTCAGAGCTCAGGCTGCAAGAGCTCCTACAGCCAGGATTCAGGAGTCTCAAGAGCTCAGTGGGCCACACCCTGGGGTGTCCTTTGCCCTCTGGGTCTATCCCAGCTTGCACAATGAGGAAGTAGGGTTTTATTGGGGATGAAGCCAAGGAGACAGCCTGAGCCACTCTGCGAAAGTGCAGCAGAGCCCAGCGTGGCCTCCATGGGCATGGACACGAAGGATGGGAAAGGCGCCACAGGCTGATTCCACAGGCAGATGTGGGTCAGAGGCAGAGACACCTCACTAGCACCAGGCCCTGCATGCTTAGGAGATCAGCCACAGGGATGGGAACACCTGAAAGGCAAGACAAAGCCAGGCTGAGAGGGGACCTGGTGGTCCAGCACTCACCACTTCTGGGATCTGAGACAAGGGCCTACGAACTCACAAACACACAGTTCCGAGCAGCAATGGCTGCAGTGTCTAGGTGTCCCAAGGCCATCCACGGGGAAGGAGCCAGTTCTCACAGAAATCTCAACTCACAGGACTCACACAGCAGGTAGGGAAGTGGGAGAGAGAGCCTTAAGGCCATCCTGCCTCTGCACCCCTTAGGACAAAATTGTGAACACTCTTCTGAGCTCTGCGTTCATGCCTTCTGAGTCACAGGATGACAGCGCAAGCCTGCCTCTCACTCACTCACTCACTCACTCACTCACTCACTCACTCGCCCCTCATGGCCAGCAGCCTGGACAGTGATGGGACCTCTCTGAGCATCCTGGTTTCTGCATTCTCAAGGCCACTTTCTGGACCCCATGTAGCTGCTATAAGAAGCAAAGAGTAAACGGAGGGTCCCCGCCCCCTTTATAAACTGTAGCATGCTCTCCTTCACTAGCCTCTATAATCCTTCCTAGTCTACATCTCAACTCTCTTTCCTAGCACCCCCCCAGCGAACCCCCACCAGGTTAGGACCATCATGGGTGTGCCCCCACAGCCTTTCTGCCTGCTCCTCTCAAATCCTGCACCAGGGTGGATAACTGGACCCCCTGAGCCTGCCTTAGTGCACAGGGCTTGCCTCACTTGGTCCTCTGCATCCTGGGAGCCAGACATCAATCTGTGGGTTCCAGTCATCCTTCATGGAGGGCATGGAGGCTCACAGAAGCTAACTTGACTTGCTCAAGACAACCGCACGAGAAACTGAGACCGTTTGACCATGACTCTGCAGAGTTGGAGGATCTGCTTGGGTGTCTCCAGCACTCTGGCCGCTGTGGTCCCCAGTTCATTCATACCCACTGCTCCCCATTTATACAGCTTCCCAGATGTATGCAATATTCATGTTTCCACCGCAACAGCTCAACACCCTCCTCTCGAAGGCCTTCGGGAGCCCCATTAATCATTCAGACACACCTGCATATTCATTAACTTCTGAATTAATACAGGGTCCTTTATTACCTCAGGCCTGCTGCCTGCATTAGAGACACTTGGACTTCATTCATTATTAAACTCCCCTGATAAATGATCACATCTCTTCTTCCCAAGGGAGGGGGCACAGCACCCAGACCCTGTGAGCCAACAGGTCTGATCCCAGCACCAGCGGCTGTGTGACCTTGAACAAAACCCTTACCCTCTCTGGGCTTTCCACATGTTGAAACTGGTAAAATCAGACAGAGGTCAGTCGCCACCAGCCAGCTTTGTCAAGGTAGTTCCATCCCACCCTTTGTCCCTGCTCTGTCAGTTTCTTGGACTTACTCATTCCTTGCTCTCCAGAAGTGAAGTGACCCTGAAAACTACCCAGGGTGGGCTCTGTCACATAACACTAACAGTGGCAGGGTTTATAGCAGACCCCAGCACCTTCTGAGCCCGCCCCTGCCTCAGGATTTAAGCTAAGCCCAGCACTGTTTCTCCCATCATACACTGTCTTCAGTATGGAGAGGCAGACATGGGGGAGGAGGGGACTGAGGCCAGCGAGGTCAAGCTTGTCTCCCCAGAAAAGTTAGAGCTGGCTGTGAGCTCAGGTATACACAAACCATCTGGTTCATGCCGGCTCCATCCAACGCCTCCTGCCCTAGCGGATCCTTCCATGTCTATGCTTGCCTGAGGGAGCCGTACATCCCTGGCTTCCTCAGCAGACATCACATCGGTCTCCATTATATCAAGTGCCTAGAGGGCCCTCAAATGGAGCATGCCGATGCCATGATCTGTATCCCCCTCCCCGGCCCCACCCCGCTGGCTGTAACCCTGCCTTCCACCTCCACTGCACTCCTCAGGCAGCTCCAAGCTGAGGACCACCAAAGGTCTAGCTGCCTCCCTACCCAACTGAGATGCAGGCCTGAAGCTTTGCTCTCACCCTCTGGTTGTATCACTGTGGGCCCCTTCCCAAGCCTCTGCTCCATCATTTTCCTCATGTCTCACTTTGGCCTCTCCCTCATCCCTCATCTACAATCTATCCTGACGCCTGCAAAGGTCTCACACCTGCTGTCCCTCTGCCCAAACCAGCAGCAGCTCTTATGCAGATAACAAGCAGGACCTCCAGCATCCCTGCCTCCTTAGATGCCTCTGCTTGGCTGCCCAAGGCCCACACGTCGGGGTCTCCTCCTTAGAGCTAGTCAGGAGCTGCCTTGGGTCCCAGGTTGAAGCTGGAAGTCATCTTGAAGGTCACAGTCCCCCAAGGGCCTGGCTGTCCCTCTTCTTCCCAGGATGCCTCTACCCACCTTGTCTAAGTATGAGTTCCTCCCAGACCTGTGGTGTCACACAGCAAGCAACCCCAACCCACAGCCCTGGTGATAGACAACTGTGCACCTGATACCCTATAAAGACGCTTCCTATGAGTCCCCGTGGCCAGCACTGGGCCACCTACCACCAACAGGGCCCCCACTTGATCAACCATTTCTCAGATGAAATCAAGACCCAGAAAGACAGAGCAGCCTGGCCAGGTTAGTGTGGTTGGGATAAGCCCTGCCTCATAAGAATCTGGTTATGGCGAGATCAAAATCAGGCCCTGATTATTCAGTCACTCACAGCCTGAGGGATGGGCCTGGTTGTCCTACCCATTTGAGAGATGAGGAGATGAACCCAGAGCAGTGAAGCCACTTGCCCAGTGACACACAGCTAAGAACCAGAAGGCATGAGATTTCCCAGAGCCACACCTCTCTAGCTGCTCTGCCCACTCACTCTGCTTAGATTGCTGGGGAGTGGGGGAGAGGACACAAGCATGCCAACAGCAGCAGAGACCTGAGCATGGCCTTCCCTCAGCAGACACAAGCTTCCTTACAACCTCCTGTAAGTGAGGGACAAGATGGTCCAGCACCTCATCAAAAAAGTCTTCTCCATCCACTGTCCACAGACCCTGAGCTATAAAGACATGCAGAAGAAATAGGGCCAGGGGGTGTGCAAGCTATCACCAAGAGATGGGAGATCAGGGAATGAATGACAAGGAGTGACAGCGGGCAAGCCCTGAAGCCCAGGGTCACCAGGAGACTAGACGACAGACAGAAGCTGGGGAGTCTGGGAAGCTCAGCACCCCAGAAGCCTGTGTTCTGCCAAGCAAACTGTTCAGCTACCAGCACCTGCCAAGCTCTATAGCTGCCTAGACTCGGACTTGGACAAACAGAAGCAGAGATAAGGGAACCGACAAGAGGGTAGAATGGGACACACGTGGGAGCTCAGGCAAATCACAAACCTTGCAATGCACTCAAGCTTTTGAGCCTAAAGATACCTTCCTGAAAGTTATTTTGTACAATAATCGGCTCCTAATTTCTCTTATAAAAAGCCACCGGGCTTGCAAAAAGCAAGGAGGCCCTCCCAGCTTTCTGAGTGCACCTGTGTGGTATATTCTGTGGGAGCACTGCAGACTAGTGGGGTGCATGGTCACAGCTCCCCAGCTCCCTACACCAGGTAAGTACACAGTAGGTGATCAGTAAACGCAGCCAGTGCCAACTGTCCGTACCCATGTCCCCAAGTCCATGATCAGGCAGCAGACACCAGCTGCTGCCTTCTACCTCAAGGAAGGTCAGAGCCAGCAGTGGTCACAGCCCTGAGGAAGACTGGAGCCAGAGGAGGCAATGTCCAGGAGCAAGTGCACCCCAGCCCCCTCTAGAGCACCCTTCTATCCGTATCTGCCCTCTTAACTGCTGCAGGTCCCCAGGCCCCTTCCTTGGCCCCCTCCTCTCTGTGGTCTGACACCTGCTGGTCCCCTAGGCTGGTGGGTCTCAACCTTCTCAACACTGTGACCCTTTAACAGTTTCTCATGGTGTGATGACCCCCAACCCTGAAATTATTTTCATTGCTACTTCAGAGCTATAATTTTGCTACTGTTATGAACTGTGACATAAGTATCGGATATTTGACCCCTATTTGACCCCCCCAGGGGTCACGACCCACAGGCTGAGAACCACTGTGCTAGGTGCTGGCACCTTAGCATCCACTTGCTAGATCCCAGCATAGATCAGCCAAAGGGTTTGAGGCTCAGCAGGTCCACAGGGCCTCCACTCCTCAAGTGTCCCCATGTGTCAAGGCCACTGTCACCTGCCTGTGGCTCTGCTTTATCTACAGCTCTGCCTCTCCCAGCAGGTGATAAGACCCACCTCACACCTCAGTCTCTCCCTTTCCTCTCCATCTTCAGCCCCTCAGCACTGCCTCCAGACAACCTCTCCGAGTTTTCCAGAAAGCAGCTCCAGAGGCTGCCCCATGCTGCTCAAAATCTTTTGACGTTTCTGTAGTCCTCGGGAGGGGATCCTAGCTCTTAAAGTCATAGGAAGCATGTGTGATCAGAGCCTGCATCTTTCTCCAACCTGTGCTGTGAACTTCTCCAGTGTTAGCCCAGCCACCTCCTCCAGGAAGTCCTTCCCAATCCTAGGTTTCTCTATTGAATTATCCTGTATTTGGCAGCTCACTAATGGCCCACAGTCTCCCCTCTAGAGGGCCAGAGCAGCACGGGTCCCAGCATGAGGCCAACACAGAGAAGGAACAATGCTGGAGGCAAAAGAACCGCGTGAGGACCTTCCCTCAGGTCCCCATCAGTCCGCCCCTGCATGGCAGTAGTTCTCGCTACTGCACACAACATGCTGCAGGTGGTTATTATCACAACTTTAGGACTCGACAAGCATGCTGATCACATGCCATCCCATCTTGAACCGGCCCAGGACAGTCAGGCCAGGCAAATGCAAAGGGACAGGGACAGGGAAGGATATGGACAGAGCTTCTGAGATGAACCTAGTCCGCATGTGCAGCTGACACAGCTGGCCTCTTCTCCAGATACATGGGCCCCACTTACACATGGGCAAACAGTCTCTGAAGACCAGCAGCTGGCCTGGAGCTGACCCTTGCCTGCATCTGCTTCTGAGAGGCGAAGGAGTCTCTGAGCACAAGAGAGAACATTCAAAGACAGCAGCCAATTGCACCCTGGGAGCCGTGGGCTCCAGGGAAAGAGCAGCAAGCAGGCACCTGCAACCCAAACCCAAATTCTTGCTCTAAAGTCTCCAGCTGTGTGACCTTGGGCAGCCCAAGCAGCTTCTCTGAGCCAACTTCCTCTTGGGTCTCTAGGGATCCAATGTTAGATGAGACCAGAGCAGCACGCGCTACGGAGCACCTTGTGAATCAGGCCCTTTCAGGGTCCTCTTCACAAAAGCCTGCTCAGAGCCCTGCCGCCGTAACTAGGGCATCAGACCTGTTAGCCATGCAATGCCATGCATGGTGACCTCAAACCTTGCACAATGTCCCCACTCTACAGGTCCCCTCTGGCTCTGCCCTTCCCTCTCACCCTTCAAAAGCAGCTGGGATGCTGGGCTTCTAGCCCAGCTGTTTCTGCCTGTGAGCCAGCACAGCCAGCAGCAGCTCCAGTCACTTACTGCAGCCTCCCTTCCACCCGAAGAGCAAGCCCTCCGTCCTCCGTCCTGGATCCGATCCAGGCACCCTTCCCTCCCTGTGCACCGCCAGCTAACAGCTCCACAGACAGCTGTGGCAGCTGGCAGCTGCCCCGCCCCCTGGAAGCCCCCAGCCTCAGGCTACTGTCTCTGCAGCCACTTGAGCACCGTCCTAGACTTCAGAGTCACCTGGTACCTCCCCGGCTCGCTGGGACTCTGACAGGCCCCTGTGGCCGGAACCTGGAAGACCTATATACTCTAAGCACAAAGTACTTCTCCCCACACAAAAAGGCACACACACACATACCCATATGCTAGGCACGCACATGTGCACAGCATGTGAACACATGCCACACATGCGTATCTGCATACCTGTGCTTATGTGCCATGCAGTCCAGTGTGTGACATGCATATACATATGCTTTCCCATCTACACATATGTACATGCATGCCATATACATATGTGCTCACATATACATGTGCTCACACATAAATGTATTGTAGTGCATGTATACCATCCCCCCCTTTGCTGGTGCTGGGCCCTCCGGATACGTTCCTTACTTTGGCTCCTCCTTTGACTCTATTCCTCCCTATTCCAGTCCTCCCCAGTGAGCTGCAAGCCCCCTTTCCATCCCTCCCCCTCTATCCCTCTGCTCTTCCCTTGAGTGTTTGGTCTGGAAACCCCACACCCACATCACGGCTCTCACATGCCTGACGTGTTCCTGACTGCTAGAAGACATGCCTTCCTCGTGCTCCCCTCTGGTAAGCAGCTCATTATTTCTAACCTTAGCATCTGTTCACACCCCCTGGCCTACCCAGAGGTTCCGCAGCCCCACTGTACTGGCAATTGCTATCCCCTACCAGGGACTCCAAGTCGCCTCCTACAGGAAGTCCTCCAGCACATTAGGCTTGGTCTCTGAGCTTGCCATTCTCCTTGGCCTTGAGCAGAGGCTGTGTCTATCAGCTTCTAGACGCCCCAGCTTCTTGCATTGTTCTTCCATATAGGCCCTGCAGAGCTGTCTCTCTCATGCTGCCCTAAGTTCTGAGGGGCTCCTCAGTCTACTGTGATCCTCTTAGCCATAACTTCGTCCTTCCCCATGAACCTCCAGGGTCACATACCTAAGCTCCGGTCATGCCTACACCCTGACCAGCATCTGACTGGCACTCCCTCCCTGTCTACAACCTGGGGAGGGGGGCAGCACCCAACAGGTCCTGACAGAGCACATGAAGGAACAGGGAGATATGGGGAGAGAGGGTGGGACATTAGCCTCTCTGGTCAGCAGCCTTGACCTGTCCCCAGAGAGGCCCCATGTGGAAACACAGAGGAAGGCCCACCCACACCTGGGAAGAACAGCAAAGGTATCTACCTTCTCCCTCCATGGCGACCTAAGCTCCAGGCATCCTTCCCTCCCTGTGCACGGACAGCTAACCCCTCCACAGACAGCTGCTGCAGCTGCCCCGCCCCACTGGAAGCCCTGGGATTGAGCTGCCTGGACAGGTTGGGTAGGGCCTCTGAGCTGAGATTTCCCTAGAGACCAAGTCTGAGCTGCCTACATCCCGGAGTCACCAGAAGAGGTTCTGACTTTTGAATGGCCACAATCTACAGACTGAAAACTGAGGCCCACCGTTCTGTCACATCTCCAGTGTTCTGTTCCTCTGGGGCCACTCCTAAAAGAAAGAAGACCCACTCCCCCCCAACCCCCATGAGCCTCATGAACTACCCTACTAGAACAGGTTGCAGTGAGGGCTGTGTCTGCAAAACTCAGACTCCCAACTCCCGGCCCATCTCTAGGCCTGTCACCTGTCACCGTGGCTCCCAGCTCCAGCCCTGCTTCTTCCTATCTCAGGAAGATTCAGTGAGGGCTCAGCCCGAATCATTCACAAATCACCACATTTGCAAGGGACTTCAATAGCGAGAGCCACCATGGTAAGTCACTCATGATTTTCATTCTGTCCCTCCAGGCCCCACTCGGTGCCTTGCCTTCGGGCAGGAGTGACGGACCCATGGAGAGCAGACAGGCATGCTACTGTGCTTAGGAAGCCCGCAGCTCCTGAGGAGATCCACTGGAGACCAGGCATTGTCAGTGGGTCATGCTGGGGTGGCTACGGGGCTTCAGAATAACATCCTAGACCAGGCCAGAACGAGGCTCTAGAGCAAGAATCAACCTCCCTCTCCAGCTCATGGAAGACAAGGATTTCAAAAGACATGAATCACCCAGCAAAGGGGACATGGCTGTCTGACGAGCCACTGTCGTTTCTATGATCTTCACAGGGCTGGGGGGCATGTACTGTCATTGCCTTCGAGGAAACTGAGGCCCAGAGATCTGAAGCAACAGGCCTCAAACCCTATTGCTCCCAGGCAGCAAAACTGGTGGTCTACAGGCATTCCAATGTGTCTTGGGGTCTCTGAAGTGGCTAATAACAGTTACTAGAACATTCTCTGATATAAGGGCCATGTCACTGCAGACAGTATTGAAGCTAAAGGCTCCCAGAAACAGCAGAACAAGAGGAGACCTAGCCACAGTAAGGCTGAGCCCAGCAGTCACCTGGGAGCCATGGCCACAGGTGAATCATGAACTCACCTGAAATCACCCAAGCAAGTCAGCACTGGGCAGGAGCAGAGGCCACCCTTACCTGGAGGACAGGGTTATTCTGTCACTGGATGGAGCCTGCCTCAGCCCTCACATACAAAGGAGGGATATGGATTTCTGCATACTTAACTTCCCAAACGTTAACAAGCTCATAAAAAAATAAGATATTTTTCCTCAGCCCCACAACACCCTGCGTTTGCTTAATTTTGTTTTTCCTCCCTCCCCCAGCATCTGTGACGGTGAGAGACATGAGAAGCTGCAGATTCCAGTGTTTCCCTGCCAAGTGGGTCTGCCTTTACCTGCCTCCCTGCTTGCCCTGGGAAGATGAAGGGGAAGTACTCTCCCCCCCCCACCCCCAACACACACACACAGGAAATCAGAAGGCACGGGGCTAGGGGTACTCTCTTCCTGCTGCTGTGTGACCTTGGGCTCCAGACTTAACCTCTCTGTGGTATAATTGCCTCCACAACAAAGTAGGAATAGTGATTGCACCCTGTCTGCCTCGGGGTGGGTGTGAGGATCAAGGCAGATAATCCCAGTAAAGTGCTTAGTAGTCTCCTGGCACCAAGTGAGCCCTCAATAAATGTTAGCCCTTGTTATTATGTAAAGGAGAGTTAAATACCTCCCCCAGCTAATCCATTTGTAGAGTTTGCCTTCTGGGGCAGGCTGGCAGCTCCAAACACAGCCCAGCCCGCAGTTCAGTTGTGTTGGCTAGCTCTGCGGATTTAAACTCCAGCTTCCATGCCATCAGGCAGAGCTGGCTGACCACTGGAGCTGGCTGCAAGCCTCACCACACCCTACTGCCTGACTCAGACCCTATGGGCAGCTCCACATGGTACAGCCTCCATGTACAGCATGGATTGTCACTCATGACTGATGCATCCAAAAGCTGCTTCAGAGCCAGGGACAATGGCACATGCATCCAACCCCAGAACACGGGCGTGGAAACAGGAAGATCAGAAATGCAAGGTTATCCTGGGCTACAGGAGACCCCTGCTTCAGGAAAAGATTCTTCTTAAAAGATCACCATGTGGCCCACACCTACAATAAATGTCAGCACTCAAGATGCTGAGGCAAGGGGACTTGCAAATGTTTGAGGCTAGCCTGGGCTAACCTCAGTGTAAGACTGTCAGAGAAAGAGAAAGGGAAAGAAGAAAGACAAAACGTGTGTGTGTGTGTGTGTGTGTGTGTGTGTGTGTGTGTGTGTGTGTG
>JANHMN010000012.1:23775812-23809743 GCA_030674055.1 Rhabdomys pumilio | reverse complement strand
TGTGTGTGTGTGTGTGTGTGTGTGTGTGTGTGTGTGTGTGTGTGTGTTCATCTTGGTAATTTCATGGTCACAGAAAGCCAAGCTAACAGCTGAGCATGGTAGCCCACTCTTGAGCTTCTAGCATTCAGAAAGCTGAAGCAGAAGGATTGCCAAAAGTTCAAGGCTACAGTCAAACACACCTTTCTCTCTCTCTCTCTCTCTCTCTCTCTCTCTCTCTCTCTCTCTCTCTCATGCACACACACTCACATACACACACTCAAACACACACACATGCTTGTGCACACACACACACACAATCTCTCTCTCCCGTGCACACACATACACATGTGCACACACATGCATGTACACATGCACACATGTGCATGCACACACATACATACACACTGTCTCTGTCTCTTGTTCACACGCACACTCACACACTCTCACATATACACTCACACACTCTTGCACACACAGAGACACACACAGACACACACAGTCACACAGACATACACACACAGCTGAAGGATGAGGAAAGCAGAGGAAAGAGGTAACCAACCTACAGGTCCCAAGGGAAAGGATGGAGAGGAGAGGATGTCACCAGACTTTGCCCATTGTCTCCCTGTCTCACCAGGCCAGGGGGAGAGGTGTACCCAGAGTATGGCTAAGCAGAAGTCTGCACTGCCGGCCAACCAAAGGGCTTGGAAGATAACACCTGTGTGTTCCCAGACCATCACTGGGGGCTTGGGAGATAAGAGAAGGGGTAAAGATGGCCCCTTCTCCCTGAAGTCCCCATATCCACTGTGCTGTGTCTACCTCCGCAAACAGCCCAAGGCAGCAACCATCCACAGTGCCCGAGTCTATGAACCAAAACTACACCTCACAGGCTGGTCTGTTTCAGATACTCCAGCAACATCTTCCCTCATCTCCCACCCCTCAGGAAAAGCAACCAGCCCAGGCAGCAGATTCCAGAGTCACTGAGAGGATCTGAGTGTCTGGCCCTCAAAGCTATGGTTATGCCCTCCCAAGATACACCTTCCTCTCCTCCCAGGCCAGGAGAACAGTGGAGGAAGGACTGACTATGATGTGTCTCAGTTTCTCCAGGGCCTCTCTTATGGCTTGTACCCACCCCTTGGATTATAGCCACTAAAGGCATGAGAAATAGCCAGTGGCCACTGGGGACTATAAGGTCAAGACTGGGCAGATCCCTGTAACCCTGCAAGGTGACCAGTGGTATGCTGTGTATCACAAAGTCAAAGAGGAGAATCAGAGCTGGACACACCCATGGGCAGAGATGGGGGACACAGCCTGACAACTGGAGTCCTGTGAGGCTCAGAGGGAAAGAGGCAAAGAGAGAGGGAGGGAGGTGGGCTCCTCGGAGGAGAAGAAACAAGGTCAGGATGGAGGGACAGGGTAGGAGCCCATGTGTGGGGATGAGGACATCCCAGAATTGTCACAGATCACAAAGGTGCCAAATTCTTAGAAGTATTCATCATGGGTCACTAACCGGGTATCACACTGACTGGGTGTCACTGTGGATACACCTACAACCTCCCGTGTTCTCTCCAGCTTAGACCCCTTCCACTATTCCCTCTAACCCTCAGACACTTGACCAAGACACTTGCCACCCACAGACAGGTCCACCTCTCCATTTGTAAGTCCTACTAACCAAATACGGCTGACAGCAGTCCATGGACTTGCCCAAGGTCCCACCAAGTTAAGAGTGGTCCAGCGGGGACTCCAAACTTGCTCACAGACAGACACCTTCACCGCTGCCTCCATGACTTTGCAAGAAGGCCCTAGGCTACCCCAGCTGCTGCAGGGGTAAAGACCAGAGCCAGGGCCACAAGGGGTGAAAACATGAGAAGGGCCTGAGGAGGGAGGGGTGGGCCCAGAGAGAAGACTGGATGCCAGTCTAGGACCCAGTTGCCTTGGCAACAGGACTGATTAATTCCAACTTGGGTTCCATCTGTGCCTTGGCTGGATGGGCGGTTTGGGCTTGCGGGTGTTTGTTTTGAAGAGAAGGGGAGAGAAGAAGCGGGAGAAACTGGAAGGCTGTGGTCCCAAGGGTTGGTGGGGGGCTGTGACACTCCCCCAGGTTCACACACAGCATCCCCACCACCCATAGACAAAGAGGGTTTGGCCCCCAGAGACAGCCCCAACCCTGCTTTCCTGGAGGATATTCAACAATCCAGCCCAAACACTGCCTTCTGTAGACAGCAGCCAGAATACCCCACGTGAGTGCACACGTGCAGACACACATGCACAAACTGAGGAGACCACAGGACAGAAAAGCAAAGGCTTGGGTCCCCGTGCCAGTTGAGATATGTGAGCCTCAGTTTCTCCATCTGCAGAGAGGGCAGATACT
Source organism: Rhabdomys pumilio (assembly GCA_030674055.1). Classification (NCBI taxonomy): domain Eukaryota; kingdom Metazoa; phylum Chordata; class Mammalia; order Rodentia; family Muridae; genus Rhabdomys; species Rhabdomys pumilio. Next base: position 23,807,396 of record JANHMN010000012.1, on the reverse strand, counting down.
GCCTGCCAAGGGTGGCCTCTTCAGGGTCACTTGTGGGTATTACCCATCCTAGAATCAGAGAGGATGTCACCCAGGGGAAATCTGGCCGGGGAATCATGAGAAGAGTAGTAACCAAAAAGTGGCTGTTTTGAAGAGCTAAGCCAGGACTAGATGGTGCATGTGAGTGGGAGAAGGGACCCCGAGGAAGTCACAAGCGTGGGCCAAGTCCTGGCAGGTCTCAGAAGCTGGAGCAAGGCATCTGGGTCTTGGCCCAGAAACAGTGAGAAGCCGGGATGCTAGAGATCTGGCACTGAGGAAGGGTGCAGGGAGAGTCAGGGATGCTGTGAGGATGCAGGCAAGGATGGGGAAGGAACAGCAGCAAGGGCAGCAGACAGGAGGCCTAAAGGACAGGAGGACAGACTGGTAGACTACAGGATGGGAGCTCAGAGTTAGGTCCAAGAAGGCTCACCAGAGTGCAGGCTCCACCCTGGAGGAGGGTACCTCAGGAAGGGGCGAAGGGCAGGGTGTAGAGGGAGAGGCCAGCAAGAGATACGCAGAGCTTTGGACTCAGAGGACATGTCCAGATCGGCAAGTGGCTACAACTGATCCTGAGAGCCAGAGGCAGATTCCAGCGGAGAAGAGCAGGGAGGATGAAGCTGTGTCTGCAGCACCTACTGTAAGAAACTCGAGGGGCATGGAGCCTGGAGCACTACCTAGGCAATGGCTGAGGGTGAGGATGAGGCCCGTCGAGAGCTTACTCTGGTACCCTGGTGCTGGTTATATAACATTGCTTAGAGCCAGACCCCTTGAGTTCAAGTCCCAGCCTCCCCTGACCTTTACAGTGCAGCTTGACTCCGTCTTCTCTGGTGTCACTGGCAGGTAAAGGCAACACTGGAGGCTGGGATGTCACCCAAGCTCTGTCCCACAGCTCCCCGGGGCAGCCCCAGGTGCTACATGTTCAGAGAAAAGGCAAGAAACTGAGCCACGCTGTGCACCTTCTGTGTGCCAGGCACCTACCATGTGTTGAGCACCTACTATGTGCCAGGCCCCTCAGCTATGTTATAAACCTGACCTCAGGGAACTCAGGAAGGAAAGGCCAGAGCACATCACCCCTGAATTGTTACTCCTTAGATACCAGATGGAGAAAGCAAAGACATGGAGCACATGGTCACAAGGGTCACCGTGAGCATGAAATATGAAAGCATGTAAGCCAGAAATGATGGCTCATGTTGGAGATCTCAGCACTCAGGAGGAAGAGGCAAGAGTGAGGTGTGACATCACGGCCAGCCTGGGTTACACAGGACCATGGTCTCAAGGAAAAAAAAACTTAAAAAGGAAAGAAGGAGGGAGAGAAAAGGGAAGGAGGGAGGGAAGGAGGAGCGAGGGAAGGGAGTGAGAAGGAGGGTAAGCCTGTCCCGCCTGCACATAGTAAGCGCTCACTCACTTTGCAATCAGTGTTACTGTCCACTTCATTTCTCCTCCCAGGGCAGCTCGCAGGATGGAGCTTGAGGCAGCAGTGATCTGGGCTCTGTCTTGCCTCTTAGCTGTGTGACTTGAGCAAGTCATCTTCCCTCTCTGAGTCCCACACCATTGTCCTGAAGACTGGGCGATGCCCAAAAGGCATCCTGCTCATAGCACACAGTAAGAACTCAATCAATGATAGCAGTTGTCATCAGTCATGGGCTACAGAGACAGGAACAGGGAACAGATGACTTCACAATGAAGGGCAGGCTATGGTGCCTCCTGTCAGCCAGCCTCCCAGAGGTACCCAACTCAGGATCCCCCCATCAGAGAAAGTACAGATTGCTCCAGGTCCCTCTTTCCCCATTTCCCTAACTGAGCAGATGCAGGGGGCAGAGGGAGGGGCTGTTGAGTTGGTCACTGGGCTAAGGAGACAGAGCCTGGGAGTGGTAAGTATGGCTGGTTGCTGCCTATGGGGAGGGCAGGCATGGGTGGGCACATAGTAGGTGCTCAGCACACAGTGTGTGCCCCTGGCACACAGTAGGTGCTCACAAAGGCTTTCTGTGCCTATTACCATCCTCCCTGGCATCAGGGATGCTGTCCTCGGGGATGGTGAGGGGACGCTGGGTCTAGGTAATGTCACCCGCTTCCCCCAAAAAAACTTGTGAGGGCCAGAAATGGCAGGTGGAGGGAGTAAGGAGCAAGCATCAAGTCTGGACTAGTGGGATGTCTAGATAATGTAACCAGAAGTGAAATGGAAGCTGCCAGGTACCCAACATCTTCGGGTGAGGGAGAAGGCGAGGCCTCCACTGTCCCATTTTCTCAAGACCCTCCCAGGAATCCTACCCATCCTGAGACCATCCCAAGACAGCCACAGGCTGGGAGAAGGCAAGTACCCAAGCTGGTACCCAGACCATGGACTTGGCAGAGATGAATATTTTTAGGCTACAAACCAAGGTGAAGCCCTCCAATCAGCCTAGGTTGTGAGCACTCTCAAGTGTATTCACACTCGTGTTTGTATTGAACAAAGATGAGGTGGGGACAGGTCACAGGCTAACCCCTGCTGACTCTTCTGTACTAGGGTTCTGCCTGGAGGCAGTTGAAGGTAAAACCACTACACAAATGACCTTAGAGTCGGATCTCTGTTTGCTTATTTCTGGGCAGTCCAGGCTGGCCCTGAACTTTCTATGTTCCTGAGAGTGACCTTGAACTTTGATCTTCCTGTCACCATATGTGGCCTGTCGGTGCTGGGAGAGAGCTCAGGGCTTTCTGTGCTCTGGGCAGGCACTCTAGCAACTGAGCGACATCCCAGGCCTGGGTCACTTCTTTGTCTGCAATTGCTGCTGGAATGCCTACGTCACAAGCATCAGGCTATATTCCAGGCCTAGCCCCAGCCCCAGGGCAGAGCCACTGGTGAGCGGATGGACATCCCGGGGAGGAGGTGTCAGGGTACCCACTAGGATCCCTCCACTCCTAGCTACACCGCAGGCAAGTTCAACTCTGTTGTGCTCTCACTCTGTCAAAGAACCATCACATGTGTTGAACACCTACTGTGTGCCTAGGACCCCAAAGACCTCTTGGTGCCAGATTCACATAACAGCCCTACTAAAGGACCACTATCCCATTTTACACATGGAAAAGCTGAGGCTCCACTAAGTTGGTAAATGGCAAGCTAAGGACTCAGTTTGGTCACAAGCTGCCACACCCACCCAAGCCAGGGCCTTCTTCCCAGACACTTATAGCTTATGTCATAGGTTGAACTCAGCCTAGCCCAGACCTGCCTCGCACTCTCAAGATCACCAAGAATACTTAGCACACAAAGCAACAGGCAGCAGCTAAGGATTTAGGCTGTTCAAATCCTAATTCCACCACTGATGGTGGGCAGGATCCCTAACTTCTCTGTGCCTTGGTTTTCCCTTCTTTAAAATGGGAATAAAATAGTATCTATTTTCTTGGAATGCTGAGGACATGATGAACACCTGTAACCTTCTTAAAATAGTGCCCAGAATAGGTGTTATTGAATCATTATAATAATAATAATAATAATAATAATAATAATCAATTTCCTGTGATTCTTGGGTGGCCTAAGAATTGGGTCCCACAGAGAGTAAGAGGCAATGATCAAACCATGGCTCTGGCTTCCCTGCCCAAGGCATATCTCCAGTTTAACCTAGAGAACAAAATTCCCAAGACTCACCCAGCTCCGACCCCAAGGAGGAAGGAAACTCTGAGAACAATTGTGGGAGACAGCACAGGGGACACAGCAGGGCTAAATCCCTACACCTGCTCCAGCCTCCTCTTCCCGCTTCTTCTACCACTCGTCTTCCCTACCCCACCCCAACTGTGGAAAACCACAGCATGTCTATAGGCACACTCTTCCACTACCACCCTAGGCTACCTCCCCTGGGCACCCACAAGCCTAAGTCAGAGCATGCGGGGACTGCCTGATTCCACACTACCCTTCTTCAGAAGCAACCAGGGAAGAACCCCATCCAGAACGGGATCCTGCATGTACTCAGCCAAGAAGCGCCAGGGGAGCTGAGATGCCCAACAGTCCTGGAAGCAGATCTCTAAGAACTACTACGACCTTGGTCCCAGAGTGTATTCAAGAAGCCTGCCCTGGGAAGGAGGCAGTACCTGGCTACCCGTAGCAGGGAAGCAGAGAGAGAAACCGGGCATACCAAAGTCCAAGTCGAGGGACTATGCCTGAGGGGAACAGGAACAGGGACTTCGTGTGTGGGTACCCAGGAACTGTGAGTGATGAATCCCAGAGAAAGAGTTGTTATGTGTTAGTTTGGAGGGGCTGAAGGCGGGTTCAGCAGCAGGTTTGCGGGGTCTTGGAGACCTTGTCCTTTCTATTCATACTTCACGATCACGTGTCAGCCCCCTGGCTTTAAAAGGTTGTTTACCCTTACATTTTTTTGACTGGGATACCCTGCAGCCCAAAGCCAACACACACAGCAAGACTGCCCAGGCCACCATGCATCCATCACAAATCAATCCAACTCCCTTCAGGCTAAGAGCCAGAGAGAAGGCTGTGGGACCCAGATGTCTCCGGGCAGAGAGCTGGGGAGTAGACAGGACTGGAAGGAGAGCCCAGGAGGCAGCGCTAGGAAAGCTCTACTCAGACCCTGCTCAGATGCTGCCTGCCGTCACCAAATCAGAAAGACAAGAAGCAGACAGCAGCAGGTGGGTGTCCAGCGTGTGCCTGACAAGGAGCAGACATAAGCCATCTCTTCCTCTTCTATCCACTCAATCCGCCAAACAGCACAGATCTTTACAAACAGAGACACCCGAGTGTGATCTTCCCAGAACCACAAAGACACAGAGGGGCAAAGAGCTAGGGTAGAGTCCTTACTTCATTCCAAAGGCAGGGTCTTTGCAGGCCCTGTTCCACAGGCAGTGAGTTCTGTGAGTGGGAGGGGTGACAGAGGCAGACATCTCCACATTTCCACCAGAGGCTATGCCCATCTCCAACTGCCTCAAAGCATGATGGCTGGAACCTTCCTTCCCACAACAGGAAGCTGGTACAGAGCTGGCATTCAGGAGCCCTTATTGGGTCAGGGGTGGGGCTGGGCACTGAAGAACATCACCTCGGGCTATTGAGGAAAGGAGCCAGGCAGCCTGCTATGGGTAGAGTCGGAAATTGACATGTGGGCCCACGTGCTTGACTCCTGTGTCTCCACACGTCATCGCCCAGGAGTTTCTCAGCTCTAATCTGTCACCCCTGCCAGCCCTCCTGAGTGTCTAGCAGTACAGAAAAGGCTCACCCATAGAGGTCCTGCCTAGATCCAGGGCTCGTGAGCCACCATCTCTCCTCTGTGGCCATTCTTTTACACTCCTCTCCTCCAAGGATATGGCCGTTCCTGGAGAGTTCTGGCTCCCCACCGGTTCCTCAAGGTCCAGCCCTTGGTGAAGAGGGAAAGGTTCATGTCCAACCACTGGCTTCTGTCACTGTTCTCAAGGGCAGGAACTGACCTCTTATTCTGAGGTCCAGAGACAGTGTGGAACTAGCCAGGGTCACTCTGCAAGTGGAAGGCAGGAAGGAGGCCTGCAGCCCCTCCCCCACTCCCTCTATGCCTATGACCATCACAGCAGGGCTACTTGTGCTGTGACTCAGTGTGGACACCAGGTGGGTGGGAGGGAGGTCTATAGCAACTTCTAGAAGTCATCAAGTACAGGCACAGTAGCCCTGTGGACCTTCTCCACACACCTCTGTGTGTGTGTGTGTGTGTGTGTGTGTGTGTGTGTGTGTGCCCCTCTGCTTCCAACTTTACCTCTTTCATCCCCTCCAGGGCAGACCAAGACGCATGCAACCAGCATCTCTAATGTGGTTCTAATGTACACTGTCTTATTTCTAATGGCAGAAAACCTAGCTACTGTCCCTCTTTCAAACCACCTCCTTGCAGTCCCCAGGGGCTGCCTCTTAAAAGGAGTCTCCCCAGAATTCAGCAATCCTACAGACAAGGGGACCAGCCTCTCCCACACTCAAAGAACAAGCTTAGCTGAGAACACCCCCAGCACCTCCACCCTCAGACTGGGGATCCTAGAAGAGGAAGCCCTACCCCCTCACAGCGGGAACTCCCTTTCCTCAGATGAGAAAGCCAGAGTGCAACGCCCACCTCTTGCCTGGGCTCTCTGTGCACATAGCCCCCTCTTGAGTGCAGTATGCCACACCCAGTTCCCTCCTCTTTCTCCCTCCCTCCTGGCGTCCCTCCAGGCTGGGCCAGTACCAGGCAGGCCACCCTCCTTGCCAGACCCTGTCTATGAATCCCACCTCTGTTGGGTACCACAGACCCCCCTTTCTCCTCCCCAAACAAATGGGGTCTTGAGCAATCCACTGGGACACTGCATACAAGGCCAGATCTATTCCCTGTCTGGCATGGCTGCCAGTGGGGTTGGCAGCCACGTGGGGGGGGGGGGCATCTGTCTGTTTCACCACTGTTGTCCTTGTCTGAAATGGGGCTGGGCACTCTACTGCCCATCCTTGCAGTATCAATACCATAGCCCACTGTCCAGATGATCAGGATAGACCTCTCCCAAACCTGGATTGTTCTCTCCTCTAATAGGAAGCTCTGATATTTGCTCAACTTCCCAATCCTCATGCCCTGGCAAAGAACTGCCTGGACCTTAGTGTGCTCAGATGCTTCTCCTATGCTGGATGGAGTGCAATGTCCGTGGAAAGTCCATGTCGTACAGTAGGGGCTTCATTAAACCAGCTTCTTACTGGACTGTAGTGGCATGACTTTAATCCCAGAACTCAAGAGGCAGAGACAAGTGGATATCTATGAGTTTGAGGCCAGCCTGGTCTACACAGTACATTCCAGGATAGCCAGGACCCTATCTTAAAATAATAATAATAATAATAATAATAATAATAATAATAATAATAATAATAAATTTAATATTATAATATAAAGTATTATTACTATAACCCTTGTTTCTCTCTTCTTTGATATTCTCCCTTCTCTCAGCCCCTCCATCCCCATCCTGACATAATGATGATAGGCAAGAATCCAAAGCTGGCAGGGAACAGTGTGACCTGTCCCGTACACTGAAAATGTCTCTTTTTAGAAATCAACACCTCAGGCTTCGGGGTAGTTCAGTCAGTAATGTTCTTGTTGCATGAGGAGCCAGATTCAATGCCCAGAACCCTTATAAAAAGCCCAGCTTGGAGGTGCCCACTTGTGATTCCGGGGTGGGGAAGGAGGAGACAGGCAGATCTCTTCCGCTCCTTTTTGATCAACTGTTCAAATCAGTGAAGGCCAAGGCCAGATAAAAGCTAGCGAAGCCACCTAGAAATCAAAGTAGGTGGCACCTGAGGAATGACACACGATATTGGCCTCTGGCATCTACACACACACACACACACACACACACACACACACACACACAAGAAATCAAAACTTCAGTTCCATGTAGGGCAACTATGGGCACTACTAGACTAGGTGGCTCTCACAGATACTACCCTCCCACCCTGGGGGAGGGGTCTCATAAGCCAAACCTGCACATCAAAGCCAAAAGTTCCAGTGTCCTGCGAACTCTGATGGAGGATCCCCATTTTACAGTCACACAAACTGAGGACACAGAATGGTTCTCAACTTGCTTTTGACAGCTCTGATCGTTACTACAAAGTCTTCCCTTTGTCCTTAGACTTCCTCATCCAAAAGCCTTCTGTGACCTTGCCTTTGAAGCCCAGGTCAAGCACTAACCCTCCAGCCTGGAACATGAGGCTCCCAGCAAGACTTGGTAGCACAGCAGACAGAAGCCTTGGATTGGGAGTCTGTCAGCCCAAGGCTCAAACTCAGGGCCTGTCATCTACTTTCTGGTATATGTTTCCAGAAATCACCCAGGCCCAGCTGAGTCCACCTCACCTCCCTCCCCCTCCCCCCTATAAAATGGAGTTGAAAAGACTGACCTGCCTGGTTGACAGGCAGGGTTACCCTCCCACGTTCATTACATAGTGCTGTATTCCAGACCCCACACAGGCCGTGGGTAAGAGCAGGGGCAACACAGGAGACTTGTCCTGGGGAGCCCATACACCACAGGGTTAGGGGAACAGAGCATGAACGAACAGATCACTAAAAAGGCATCAAAGCCAAGCGTGTGACGCCAGGACCCAGGAGATGATATCAAGGGTCGGGAGTTCAAGGTCATCCTCACCTACATGTTGAGCCTGGGCTACGTGAGACCCTGTCTCAAACAAATTGTGTCTCAGGCTGGAGAGATAATACTCAGGGAAGCATTTGCCTTCAAACAGGAAGACCTGAGTCCATGCCCCAGGATATACGTTTTTTAAAAAAAAAAAAAAAAGTAAGGTATGGTACTTGTTTACAATCTTACTACTGCTAAAGTAAAGACAGGTGGGTGCCTGGGGCTCACTGGCCAGGCAGTTTAACCTACATGGTGAGTTCTAGGCCAGTGAGAGACCCTGTCTTAAAAGAGAGAAAGAAGGGAGGGAAGGAGAGAAGGAGGGAGGGAGGGATGAAGGAAGGGAGGAAAAGAAGAAAGGGAGAAAGGAAGAGAGAAATAAAATGACTGCCGGGCGGTGGTGGCGCACGCCTTTAATCCCAGCACTTGGGAGGCAGACGCAGGCAGATTTCTGAGTTCGAGGTCAGCCTGGTCTACCAAGTGAGTTCCAGGACAGCCAAGGCTACACAGAGAAACCCTGTCTCGAAAAACCAAAACAAAACAAAAAAACAAAACAAAACAAAAAAAAAGAAATAAAATGAAATTGAACAGTGTCTGAGAAATGACAAACAAGGATATCCTCTGCTCTCTACAGACATGCAAGCACCAGAGCATACATATGTATACACACACACACACATACACACACACACACACAGAGGCACATTCACACTAAAAAAATTAATAGGTTCTAAAGAGATAGCTCCGCAGTTATGAGCACTAGTTGTTCTAGAAGATCAAGGTTCAATTCTCAGCACCCATATGGTGGCTCACAACCATCTATGATTCCAATTCCAGGTGATCCAACACCTTCTTCTGGCCCCCTCAGGCATCAGGCAAAACACCCAGACACATAAAAGAGCAACTTTGAAAAATAAACTAAAAGCACTATTGGCTGCGTTCAAGTCAATACAGAGGGAGAAAGAAGAGGCCCAGAGAGACACACTGGTTTTTGGGGAGTGCTTTCCCCAAAAAAGTAACAACTGGAATGGCCAACCAGGAAGCAGCAATGACAGACAAGCCAATCACTGCAAAGGCCAGGGAATAAGATGAGACCAGGAAACCATGACACAGTTGGGAACAGTAGTACTCAATGGCCAGCAGCTAAGTCCCCCACCTCTAGGCAGTTGTCATGTAAATTTGAGGTGTCTTCCTCATACCCTAGTGTATCTCAAGTCATCCTCATTGCACATCTCAATATTACAGGTAAGGAAACTGCAGCTCCCAAGATCCCACAGGCCATAATTGGGAGACCACCTAAGCCTGGTAGTCACCAGCTCTGGGCTCCTGTCCATTGTCTGCCCGACTCATGCCAGCTTAACCCTGTGTAAGTCTGGAATAGTACCTAAAGTTGGTCCAGGGATGCCTGGTCCCTCTTAACACCATCTGAGTCACCAAGAACAGTCCTCTGTCCCCTTCCCAGGCCAACCTGAAATGCAAAGAAGGCTGGCAAGGTGGGGGAGGCAGGGGCAAGGGGCTTGCCATTGATGTGGTGAAATCAGTCATCTCAGATCAGGATCTGAACCAAGACCCTTGTCACTTGAAAAATAGTCATCTTGACTGTTATTCATGACCTCAGTGGCCCCTGTGGGCACCCTCTCTGTCCTTTGTCTTAATGTCCCTGTGGTGCTAAGAAAGGAAACAGGATAAGCATTTCCTAGTTTACCTGGTTGGGCAGTGCCCCAGGCAAGGGCTGGTTGAGAGAGGTTAGAACACAGAACCCCAAGAAGGAAGACAGAAAACAGGTACTCAGGCAGTACCTGTGAGCAGGACCCCTTAATAGGGGTGCACACAAAGCAGGCAGGAGAGAAACCAGTTAGGGAGTCTACAAGAACTCAGGGTTCCATGCTGCTTGGCTGAAGGCAGATCTCTGGGGATAAGACCACTGGCCTTCCATAAATAGCAGAAAAATCACATTGAAGTCACCTTTAGGAGGACAGTAATGGTGTCACCTGCTGTGAGTCAGCTATGACCCAAAAACATGCTAGGTATCCAATGCCATGTCCCCCATACAGCCATCCTGTGAGACAGATGTCTTGTTCACAGATGCCGCCCCCCCCCCTTTGTATAGAAGGGAAAAACAAAGCACAGTCACAGGACTTAAACCCAGGAGTTCAGCATCCTTCTCAGCTACTTCCTGTTGTTATTTCAAGAAAATGTTGCTTCCAGGGAATTCCTGGGGAGTGGGAGAGGCAGAGACGCCTGGGGAAGAAGGGGGGCTTGGAAGTTGGGTGTTTGGCAACCAGGATCCCGAACCTCTTGGGTGACCTGGCACCATGAACTTCTAAAACTGAGACCTCAGAGGCAGAAATCAATGTCACATGCCCACAGCATGGCACCTGGGATGGCGGGTCTCCAACGTGTACACAAGCAAGAAGGAAACACATATGTCTAGATGGGGACTTGGATGATCAAAGGCTCTGAGGAAAGAGGGGCTAAGAGAGGTCTAGGACGGCCACTGTCCCCTCAGAGAACAAACTAAAGCTTGGAAGAACAGAAGGAACAGGAAACTCAGGCCCAGCCATGGAAGAGCACTCCCCCCTCAAACACCCACTTTCAGCCTGTAGTGGCAACATGGAGTCCCCTGAAGTCCCCTCCCCCTTGTTACTCCTCTATCACACCTTCTCCCCCACAGAAGCCCCTTCTGGGACCTGCACACCTCAGTGGCTTCAGCTTTCCACGTGGAGACCACCACATCTTAGAGACAGCATCTTTCTCTGCTTAGCAACCACCAACACTGAGCCCAGCCAGCCAGCCTCCTCCCTGTCTCCTCCTCTCTCCATGGAGACCACAATGCCACAGCAACTGCCGTCACTCAGCGCCCGCCCCGCTTGCCTGGACAACAGCTCCCTCCACGTGGCCACCACCAACACAGCCTTGCTGACATTGACAACCCTCTCCTCTCCCGGGCAATCACCAACCATAGTTAGGCTGGACTGGTGCTGGCTGCCTGCCTGCCTGCCCACGGCCTCCTGGTGTCACACTACTCTCCCTGGTACCTCTAAAATTCAGTGCCGAGATCAGACCCCATATGCATGCACAGCCAGCATCTCGGCCCTCACCTAAACCCTTCATCAGCCTGCTCCCTAGTGAAAAGCCCCCACTGTAGAGAAAAGAGGCCTTCCCAGAGGCTGACCCAGACTCCCAGCAGATACAGGTATCCTCAGCACAGGCCAGAGAGAGTAGGCCTCTAAGCTAAAAGGGTTGGATGTAAGGGGTTTCTGCTCACCCTCCGTGAAGACTGTCCCAGCCCCCAATAGCCTGCCACTTTAACCGGAGCCTCTGAGGCCTTGGGGAAAGGGAGCCAGGAAGAGGCAAGGTTAGGGTTCCCATGGCTGGGGACAGGGTCTGGAATAGGCAGGAAGGGACCCACAGCAGGCTGAAGCTGGGCTAGATCACAGGTTTGCAAGGCCAGGTCATGTGAGCTGTGCTCACAAACAGCCACACACTCACAGTCATAAGGACCCTGTCCTTACCAGATGTCTGCCGGCAAAGGGGGCCCCTGCAGCCAGTGAGGCTCTGTCCCTGACCCAGGTCTCAAAGAGGAAGGTCCCCTAGGCAGCCCCAGAAGCAGCGGTGGCAATAAGGTCTTGGGTCCTGGCCCAGCATAGAAGCGGTTGTTCCTCAGTCCTCTGCTCTGCCAGGAGGCAAGGGGGAGAGAGGGAGGGAGGAGAGGAAGAGAGGGAGGGGACAGCAGGAGGAGGGAGGAGGGAAACCGCTGAAGTCTTGAAGGGTACACTCACTTCTTTCTTAGGTTTCCCATGGCAACAGCATATACCACAAATGATATCAGTGTGAGAGAGAAGAGGCTGAGGGAAGGGAGGGGTGGAGGGAAAAGGAGAGAGATGGAGGCAGATCTGGAGCCCGGAGCTAGAGGGCCGTGGCAGCTGGGAGATGGGGGGTCAGGAGGGGGGAAGACAGAGTTAAAGAGATGTGTCGAGAGACAGAAAGATGAGGGGAGAGATGGAGAGAGACTGAAGAGGATGGAGACAGGAGAAAGAGAGATGGGGATATGGAAAGAGACGGGGTGAGATGAAGAGAAGTCAGAGAGATGAAAGGAGAGATGAGATAGAGAGAGAGAGAGAGATAGCCGGAGAGATGGAGGCAGAGACATGTGGGAGGAGATGAAGAGAGACAGAGATGCTGTGAGAGACAGAGGAAGAGGAAAAGGGAGAGTAGGGATGCATCGGGTGAAGGATGGAGCAATATGGCAAACTGGTGAGAAACGGAAGCAGAGAGAGTGCCAGTGGGGGAGGAGCCCTGGAGGGTTCGGGCCTCGAACCCTGGAAGGCAGACTGGGAACTCTCCAAGGTATACCATGGAGTTTAGGGGCAGAGAGAGAGGCCAGGGTGCATCAGACATCTTTGAAGTCAGAGGGCAGAAGTGATCAATAGATGATCAATATTGACCAATAGATGGGTAGATTTTCTGGGAACAGAGGGACTCCAGCTCTGCCAGGAGGTCCCTGACTCTCTCAAGTCCCCTCTCTCACAGTCACGGCCACACAGTTATACACTCACAGTAACATGTTCACCTTACCTCAGTGCCCACCTGTGCCACTCTCCTGCCAGTCCTCCAATTCACCAGCAACACTCACTCCCTCTCATCAACTGGAGCCACATCCTGTCCACAGTCAGAAAGGAAGGGCCCTGACCCTGTGTGCCCCCTCTCATTCAGAAATGCAAATGACTGACACACACCCCTTACCCGGTCCTGGCCCTGCCCTGCCCTGCCACGCCCATGGGCTTACATATATACACCTGTCTGCTCTCCACCTGCACAGGCGCAGTTGGAGCAGGGACGATGGAGCCCAAGCTCTGCCTCCGAATGTATACACACGTGTTGTGCACACTCACAGGCCCCCCTCGCCTGTCTGCTCCCACATCCTCCATCAGTCCAGATGGCACTCCCAGACCTCCCACGCAGGCAGGGGCTCACACCTCACCCCCTCACCAGTGCCATTCACAAACATATGTAGACCCACCCAGCACTGGCAGCCATTGCACTCAGAACATAAACACTGAAGCCCTGCCTGCCTGGGTTCCCTCAGCCCGATCCAGAGGCAGACTGGGTGAACAAGGGTAGGGGCTTAGAGAGTGACTCCCAGTCCTAGCAGAGACCCACTGAGACCCTTGGCCAGAGGGGCTGCAAACATTCTGTGCGGCACACTCTAGACAAGACACCCACACGGTGCACCCAGACAGAACCAACACGCCCACAAAGCCTGGACAGCGGAGAGCCCCTACATAGGCATACGTCCCAACACAGAGCCCCACAGCTGTGTCAACACGCCTGGGGACTCTGCAGAGACACATATCAGCACACCCACAGACACACACTAGCCCCCCACTGCGGACTGCTCACATTCAGGCTTGCCAAAGGCACCCAGACAAACACGCCCCCGTGCACAGGACACCCTACAGAGTTTCACACGCCAACACATACATGTCCCCAAGCCTGCCCACACAGGGAACCCCTCCCAGGCACGGGGACCAATGCACACCTGCCACGCTACCCCAGGACACTGGACCGTGCCTGCACCCTCTGCAGTACATCTCAGGGGATGCATGTTGGATCCCCGTCTAAGCAGGGCACGCTCCTGCCCCACAAACGCGCCGGCCTCGCTGCGTTCCTACCCTCACCCTTATCCTCACCCCACCCCCAACCCCAACCCCACTCCCACCCCCACCCCGACCCGCCTCCGCCGGCGGCTCTCCATCCTGCGCACCGAGCCGAGCCCAGAGCCCGTGAAATTGGCTGCGAGAGCGTCAGCGGCTGCGGCTGCAAATTCTAAGCACAGGGAAGTAAGGCGGAAAGCGGCGGCCGAGCCGGGGGCGGGCGACGCCGGGCGGGGATGGGCAGCCGCAGGATGAGACTGAGGCGGCGGGGCGCCGCGGGACCAGCTCGGGCCCACCGGATACACACCTCCTCTGGGACGCCTTCCCGGCTCTGAACCCTCCTCCGCGCCCGCTGTGGTGCGCAGCCGCAGGCCCAGCTCCGTGTAGGAGCTGATGCTCTGTCCAAGGTGCTGGGACAGTCCCTCTCCAGCTCTTCGCCTCCAAGGCCTGGCTTTACTGGCTGTGCCACCTTGAATCCCAGACGGCAGACTGCATCCTCTTGATCATCTGTGCAACAGTGGTGCTACCAAAGGGTGTCTAGAGACTGTGTGAGGGGCTCACAGAATCCATGCAGAACAGCAGCCAGGGCAAGCAAAAGATTGTCAGTCCATATCCACCTGTGTCACCGGAGGCAGGGCTCAGCCCTTAGTTCAGGCCCCTCGGGAGAACCAGGATGGCCTTGCTGCCCCCCCCCCATAATCTGGGAAGAGCCCCAGAAACCAGAAGGAACATGTAACAGTCCTCCCACTGTCATCCCACTGCAAACATGAATGAATTGATCGTTAAGGAAAGCATCAAAGTGGGGTTCCTGGACCCTCTCAGCACCCTATGGAACCAAAGTCATATCAAGCAGGGCCTAACATCCTACATTTTAGCAGACTCTAGGGATTATTAGCATGCTCGGTGCACAGTTTATCAGCCCAGCACTCATGGCCTGTAAGGTCGATCCCCAAACCACAAGTCTAGACTTGCCTTCTCAAAATGCACGCCATGTTTCCTACCTCCATGGCCCTGGCCCACGCACGCTTCCTCCACCTGGTCGAGCTCCCATTCCCACCCCCAGAGGCTGGCAGTCAAAATCCTCTAGCCAAAATTAAACAAGGAAAAAAAGAAAAGAGTTTCTCATGCTTCTCTGGCACCGAGCAGGTGCCGGCTCAAGGGAGCTCTAGATTGCCCAGAACAGAAGGCAGCCCAGCCTCCACCAGCCGGCCTGGGGCTTCAGAGCACCTGCCTTCAGCCTACAGCCCTAGCTCTTCCTAGTCAGAGCACTCACTAATGAAGACCAGCTGTCAAGCAAGCCCTACTGTGTGCCAGAGGTTTAGGACTCATCTCCAGAGGCACTTGTCTGAGCCCCGGGCCTGTTGTTCTCCCTGGGTGAACGGTGTACATATGTGAACACAATCTGAATGGGAATGGTATCAACCAACCTCGGGCGGATGAAAGATGTGTTGGAAGAGCGTTTTCTGAGGACCATGGAGTTTGGCAGGCGGTGGGAGACCAGAAACAGCTCAGCGAGCAAGCAGATCTGTGAAATACACCCCTCCCCCTGCCCAGGTCATGAGAAGGGCAGAGAAGAGAGGCAAGCAGGTCCTAGCCTCTATCTGCTCAAGACCCCAACAGGACAGTAGAGGGGGAAAAGATGTCACTCAGGAGAAAAACCGAATCAAGTCTGAGTCTTGGGGCTGTCTCAGAGCAAACAGATCAACAACTCTTGGGAGTTACTTCTCATAGTCCCCTAAAGAGAGGGGGTGACAGGGAGGATGGGCCTTGCCCTCTCCCTGCTGATGACATAACCCAGGGTGGATAGACTGTAACTCTCAGGCCCTTCTCACATTCTGAACTGGTTCCTATGCAGTTCAGACTGGAAAGAGCAGGGAAGTATGTACTCACATGCATGTACACACACACACACACACACACACACACACACTGCCAAATACCCGAAAACACAATGGCAGAGGCATCGTGGAAGGCCAGAATCAGAGAACTTTCTTCAGAAACATCACAGAAGAGAAGATGGGATGGGAGAGCAAGACCTGGGGGCTAACCCAGGGTCTCCTCCTGACCATCTGTCCTTGCAGCCATCACACTAGGTGCCCTACCCACTGCTCCCCATATGACCAGGGTCCTATTCCCACTTACAAATGAGTGACACAGGCCAAGAGAGCACCCTAGTGATGGGGCACCCAAAGATGAAAGAACCAAGGCCCACTCGGAACTGGAGTTTAGAGAAGAATGGAGTTCATCTTAGAGTCCACCGTTGACGTTCTGGCCCTGATTGCCAGTCTGTGCAGCCGTGGGCTGGTCTACAACCTCTCTGTGTCTTGTCTGTAAAATGAAGAATTCCTATTGCTCTCACTACCCAAGGATTCTGTGGGGTTAAGCAAGACCCAAAGACAAGTTATAGATTGTACCCCAAACCGGGCCTTAAGGCAGGGGCTGAAGGGACCCTCCCTAATGCTCTTCTCAGCACTGCCACTGAACTGGTCATTATTCTCAAAAGCCAACCTCTCCCTGTAGCTGGCCCAGGTGTCCCTCCAGTCCTCAAGACCTCTTGAGGGTTTCCCTGGGAGCTGTGTGCAGGGCTGGGCTGAGGGAAAGGGCACTCTGCTATCCTGAGTCCATAGACATGATCACCAGCAGCGGTGTCAGAAACTCTGCCCTGGGTAGTCACCGAGCCAGGAGACGGTTAATTTGATCAAGGATCGCCTGGGACAGCCGGGGCAAACGAGTGAGTTAGCCTTCTACACACTGTTCTCACCCAAGCAGCCTGACAGGAACGGAGTCTCAAACTGAGAAGCAGTGGACTTGCTTAGTTCAACACAGGAGGTAGAGGTTTGAGGCAGGGGAGGACCTGGACTCTGGAGCTTTAGCAGGGTCTGGTCTCACTTGTCAAATTCTGAGAGAAACATTCACTCCATCCTACCTACAGAGCCTATGTCACACAACTGGGAGTGGCAGAGGTGGCCCTAACACTCCTAACAGCCATGGGATAATAAGAGGGCCATACTGAAGAGAGAGCCTGAGGATTTCAGAGCCCATGGAGAAGGCCTGACAGATGAGCGTGCCCATCTGTATACACATCTGTGTGAGCGGCAGCCAGTAACCTTTCAACCCACCTGCCAACCTGACTCAACCCACCCTGTGTGTCACATAAGGTTCCCCTTCCCTGATGGTCTGATGTTTTCCCTGTAGCCACTCTGGAGGAAAAAAAAAAAACGCATTGACCTCAGCTTCCCTGAGGGATGTGACAGCAGCCAGCCCTACAGGACCCACCTACAGGACTACTGTGAGGACCCCTGACAGAAAGAAAAGCAAAGTCTTTGCAAAGTTTGACTTAACCAGAACAGCAGGGGGTGCTGGAGGAGAGGGGTGTTCTAGGGAATGGCACAGACTGAGCTCCACCCAAGGTGCCAGACACCAAAAGGCCCGCCGTAGTTCCTGTGACCCCCCTCATCCTTCACCACTAGCCTCCTCCACAAGTGACAGATGAAGCTCCAGGCAGGAAAGTAAAGAGAGAACGACAAATCACAAAACTCAGAAGACGGCAAATTGAGATTAGAATCCAAGGTTCCAGGTTCCCTTGCCATATGTCCTTGCATCCACATGAATGCTTACAAACAAGATATGTGCCCAAGGTATGTGAGCTGCTGGCACAGGCTTGAGAGGCTCAGAGGCTAGGGAGTGTCCTGAGTGGGAGGAGAGGTATATCCTTCGGGGAGCAACCTCCTTAAAAATGGAGGACCACACCTCTTCAGGTCACCAGGAAATGCAGGTCCCTTGTAAGAGACCACTTGCTCTGAGGCTTCATCCCCTGCTCCTCTTCTTCCCCTCCCGTGGGACATGAACATACTCAGCCCCACAAATGCACAGTGATATCATATGTCCCGGCCCATAAGGGTGGCCCTCACACTGCTGTCCCTGTGACGTCACCAGTAGCCTGAAGCTGATGTCACAACCCAAGGTTCTCGCTGGCATCACACACACTTCTTTCTCCCCGTGTCTTCCTACTCTTCTTTTCCTGCCTAAAGGCTGTCGGTTCAGAGGCCTCCCTGTCCACCACGCATAGCAGTGGGGCCCACAGATAGCTAAGACAGAACCAGTGTGCATTCATCCACATACCAGACAACATTGACACGCATGTGCAAGCCCACTGTTGATCTAGACATAACATGTCCCACAGGTGTTCACAGGCTACAGAAACAGTTTGAGACAAGCACACACACATACACAGGCAAACATGCCTAGCCCTCGTGATGCAGCTCTGGGCATTGAGATGCCCCTCCTCCGTCAGTGAAACCAACAGCCAGAGCTGCAAGCTTCTACTACATTCCTCCAGGTACTGCGAGCAGCTGCCCCTTCCCCCAGCTTCTCCTCCCACAGCCTGGCCTGCTGACAGTGACATCCGCAGCCGGACACAAGAGCACACGCGCACACACATGCACGCGCAGTCAACACACACACACACACACACACACACACACACACACACACACCAGTCCAACACCTGTATCTATCTCTCAACAAGCAACCAGCTGCAGGGTAAGAAGAGTCCAGAGCCCTGGGAAGTGCCCTTAAGTACCACATGTATCCAAAGCTGACTAAGATTCCAAGCAGTGTCCCTGGCTCATTCTCCTTGGTCATGCCTGACACACCGAGGCCTGGCAGCCTCTATACTCTACACAATCTCCCCAAGTATGCAGATTCACACAGAGAGAGACACACACAGACACACAGACACACACAAGCCCTCTCCCCTCCAAACATCCCAAAGAAGCCCTGCTGGGCCACAGATTGTGTGTGTGTGTGTGTGTGTGTGTGTGTGTGTGTGTGTGTGTGTCAGTCAGTGGGGCTCTATCCTGAGTCAATACACATCCCCTTCCCTCATGTATATACCACCCCACCAGCCTACACACCCACCCTCTGCCCCCTCCTAGCCAGTAGCAGTCTACACACACACACACACACACACACACACACACACACACACCACTAGGCAGTGGTGGGGCTCAGTCAGAGCTGCAGTCTGTCGGTTTATGCTGGTGCTTCTGTGCTTGTCCCACACCAGCTCTGCGGGGGGTGGGGATTTCAAGCCCTTGCAAGGGTCCCAACGTACCCTAACTCTGGTTCCCCTACTAAATTCACAGTGCCTCTGAGAAATGAGGGGACAAGCCGCACGCCGGTCCCCTCCCCCTGGGCCAGCCATCTAGCCACCCCGTCAGCCCCCCCCCCCCTTACCAGTGAGATGAATTCCTTGACCCGCCACGACTCAGTGAAAAGCAGCCGGGAGCTCTGGTTCGCCAAAATGGGGGCCAGGGAGGTGCGGTGTGGCACTGGCTAGCAAAACCGTCCTCCACCAAGATTCTGCACCACCACCGCGAAAATGTTCACCTCGACGCTCGTCCTCCCTGCCCTCCCACCACGCCTCCGCCCAGCCTCTCCCCCACCACCTTGCGCAGGGTGGTCCCTTGGGGGTCCTACGGGGATCCCCAGACCAAGAAGAACCCGGAGTGGCTCTCCCTGGCTCATCCTCCCCCTCCCCGGGTCTCTTTCCAAGCCCCACCCCCGCTGGCGGCCAGGGAGCCCTCAGCTCAGCCCGGATTCCCGGGGTCTCCGCCAGCCGCCCTGCAGCGCTCGGATCCGGAGGAATCCACTCACCTCCAGTCCCGACTGGGATCCGAGCTGGATGCCACCGCCTCCGGGCAGCGGCTGCTGCGGGGCCTGCGCCGGAGAGCGAGCGTGAGCGCGGGTGCGAGTGTGCGCGGCGGCCGGCCGTGGCTCTGTGCGTGTCGTGTGTCTGTGGCGTGGCCCGGGCGTGTGTGTCTGTGAGCGTGCGTGTGCGCGCAGACACTGCCACCCCCGCCTCCCGCCGCGCAGGGCTGCTGCCCGCAGAGGGCCCAGGTGCTGGGCGGAGGACCTCAGGGGCTGGCGATCGCTGCGTCTGTCCGGCCGGCCGGCTCTGTCTGTGGCCGGGTCCCTCCACAGGCCTCTCCGCTGCAGACCCTCCCGCCCCTCCGCCGTCTGCTTCCACGGCCACAAGCGCGCTCCCAGACACTCGCCACGGGGCGGGGGCCGCGCTGGGCTCTGGCGCTACTGCAGCTGCAGCGCCCTGTGAGGTGGCTGCACCGCGGACCGCCAAGCCCCGGGCACCCGCCGAGCGCGCCCCCCGGCCCCGCCCCGCCTCCGCCACCTCTCTCCGGACTGTGTCTCAGTTCACCCCACCACCGCCTCCTCCAGCTCATTCAACAGCTGGAGGCAAAGTTGCCCCGGGGGCAGCGCCCCGCTCGAGGACAACTTCATCCCCAACACCCCTCCCTCCGTGCAACCCTTTCCGCCTGCGCCCTGTGTTCTGCGCGTAACCACTGGAGAGCACTGCGGTGGGGCTGCTGCGTTCCCATTTTGCAGGCGGGACAGCTGAGGCTGGTGAGCAGAGCGCTTGCCCAAAGTTAACACAGCGAGTTCACAGAGTCTCTCAGTTCTCCCTGCCTCCAAACCAAGGCACTGGGCTACCTCTCGCTGCCTTACCCCATCCCCGGGAGAATACTGTGCTCTGTGGCCACGCAAAGAAACTTCCTAAGGCCTTCCTGGCCACAGCTTAAGCTCCGATTCAAACATACACACATCACCACCACCCGCAAGGGGGTCTCCCTGCACGGCAGCGGTAGGGACGCTCTGCACCCGGGGCTGGGCACATAAGCAGCTGGTGGAAGTCTGGGCTGGTGTCAGGAGTCTCCTCCAGTCGCTGTGACCCGCCAACCCAGACAGCTGAGCTCTGCCACCACTAGGCTTTGTGCTTCGCAATCACTTTTCTGGGCCGCATTCACCGGTGCCTGTCCTCAGGTGGTGCCCAGCGGCTCAGCCCGACTGCTGGAACTCCTAACAAGGACGTCTCCTGCAGGCCTGGGCTGCAGTCTGGACAGATGAACGGGAGCTGGTGGGTAGGAGTTGCTCAGCTGAAGGAAGTAGAGAAGGGTATCCCAGGCTACGGGAACGACGTGTGCAAAGTCACAGAGGCGGAAAGCATCCTGGTGTATTAAGTACAGAGGGACCCGCGGAGCTGGGTTTTACTAGAGCAGAAAGATCTGTGCTGTTCAGAAACGCCTCCCTCTTGTCATCCGAGGACAGGAAAGCAGCCCAGGATAGGACCAGAAGGGCAGATAAGCGCTGAGACCCAGACCACCTGTTATGTCACAGAGAGGCTGTGGGGTGTCTCACCTCTAAGCCTCCCAACTTGTACCATTTTGGTTGGCAGACACATTCCTTCCTACCCGTCAGGTCTTCCTTGCAGACCCAAAGAAACCTAATGCTGCCTCCGCCTACTAACCTAATCCCCTTCCCCGAAGAGGGACTAGAAGAGCTCAGTGTTTCCCACCTAAAGCTGGACACCGAGGTGGGTCCAGCTCCAGAAGCACACACCCCCTACCATCCCCCACCCCATCTTCTCCCCACCCCACCACCAGGCCTGCTTCTGGTGAATAGACAGCTGCCCCTGCGCCCTCTGGCGGACCAAATGCGCAACTGCCGAAAACTTCCTGTGGCTCGCGTGTGCTAAGGTGGAAGCTGGCAGAGGCCTACTAAATCCGCACTGGCCCAAGACATTGAACAATGTCTCCGAGGAGTCCCAGGCATGGAATTGCAAAGTAACATTTCTGGTTCATCTTTATGAGTTTCCGGGTCATCAGGCAAGTGAGAGTCACACCCGCCCCGCCCCCTAACCTCAGTTTCCTCCTGTAGGAAATAGTTAAGTCCCAGCCAGTCCTGAAGGCCATGCTTCCTTACTGGTACCCTCTCTTCTTTCCTGGGGCCCGCAGAGCTGGCTAGACTCACTCAGCGCTAGTTTTGAGCCTCTATGGTTCCCACATTCCCGATTTGAAGAGTGGCCCTTGCAGGGCAGAGATAAGCTGTTACCAGTTTCCCCCTCTGAGCTCTGTTAATGAGCCACACAGATGACGACATTGGCCGAGGCTCGGGTGGAGTCATTGTCAACTATACCGTCTGGTTCCTTGATTGGGCCTTCTCTACGCCAGCACTGTCCAGTGTAACTTTCTGCCTCGGCAGAAATGATTTAAGGAACCACTAACCTCTTGTGGCTATTGTGTGGTTAAAACTGTGGCTTCTACAACTGCCGAATGCACTTGTCTGTTTTATTTTGATTGATTTAGACTTAAGTGGCCACGGGTGGCTTGTGGCTACCGTGTTAGTGAAAATTCGGGTACACAGCAACCTCCTGGTCGAAGAAGCCCAGAGAGAGAGCTTGGTGGGAGTGTGCACACCAGGACCCTGAGCGATTTACAGATTCAATGCAATTTCCATAAAAATTCCAACACATTTCTTAATAGAGCTTGGTTGAGCAAATTCTCAACTTCATATGAAAAAAAAAAAATACAAAATACCCAGGCTAGCTAAAACAACCCTGAAAAATAAAAGAACTTTTGGAGGTAACACCATCCCTGACCTCAAGCTGTACTACAGAGCAATAGTAACAAAATCTGCATGGTGGTGGTTAAAGAACACGGGTTGATCAGAAAACCCTCAAATAAACCCACACACCTATGCACACTTGATTTTTGACAAATGGACAGTGGAAAAAAGAAATCATCTCCAACAAACAGTGCTGGTCTCACTGGATGCCTACATGTAGAAAGAAGATTGCCAATAGATCCTTATCTATCGCCCTGCACAAAACTCAAGTCCAAGTGGATCAAGAACCTCAACATAAAACTGGATACACTAAATCTGATAGAACAGAAAGAGGAGAGCAGCCTTGAACTCACTGGTACAGGAGACAACTTCCTGAACAGAACACTAGTGGCTCAGGCTCTAAGATCAATTGATAAACGGGACCTCATGAAACTGGAAAGTTTCTGTAAGGCAAAGGATAAAACAGCAGCCTACAGATTGGGAAAGGATCTTCAACCCTACATCTGACAGAGGGCTAATGTCCAAAATTTATAAAGAACTCAAGAAGTTAGACACTAACAACACAGATAACCCGATTAAAAATGGGGTACAGAAAGCGGGGTACAGAGATAAACAGAATTCTCAACAGAGAAATCTTGACTGCTGGAGAAGCAAAGAAAAGATGTTCAAACTCCTCAGTCATCAGGGAAATGCAAATAAAAACGACTCTGAGATTCCATCTTACACCCATCAGAATGGCTAAGATCAAAAACTCGAAGGATAGCACATGCTGGTGACGATGTGGAATAAGGGGAGCTCTCCTCGGTTGCTGATGGGAGCGTAAACTTGTACAACCACTTTGGAAATTTCTCAGAAAACTGGGAATAGTTCAACCTCAAGACCCAGGTCATGGGTGTGGGATGAGACAAAGGCGGACATCAGCATGCCCCAGGTCTAGGCCAGGCCTTTCCATTTTTCCCCTGGTCTCCTGTAACAGTCTCCTCTTCCTCTCTCACCTGTTTAAGCCCTTTGGAAGTGGCTCACAGCCCGGGCAAGGATACAGATGTGGTCTTAGAAAGATGCCAAGTGATTGACATCAGCTACCTGAAGTACTCACTGGATCAGCTGGGGATGCCTGCCCACGAGTGACTGCTGGGGACTATGCTACGTCTTCTCTTGTAGAGAACGAAATCCAAACTCCCCACTTGGCTTTCTGTGCTAGCTGGTCCTGCGGCAACTTGACACACATAGAGTTATCTGAAAGAAAGGACTGGCAACTAAGAAATGCCTCTGTAAGATCTGGCTGTCAGGCACCTTCTTAATTAGCAACTCATGAAAGAGGGCCAAGCCCATTGCAGGTGGTGCCACCCCTGGGCTGATAGTCCTGGCTTCTATAAGAAAGCAGGTTGAGCAAGCTATGAGGAGCAAACCAGTAAGCAGCATCCCTCCATGACCTCTGCATCAGCTCCTGCCTCTGGGATCCTGCCCTGTGTGAGTTCCTGACCTCACTGCTTTTGATGATAAATGTTTTATGGAACTATGAGTGATTAAACCCTTTCCTCCCCAAGTTTATTTTGGTCATGGTGTTTCCATCACTGTAATAGAAACCCTACAGCATTCTCACAGGCCCTTCAAAGGTGGGCCCTGGGATCTTTCAGCGTCTCTCCCATCATGCAGCATGTGTCCTATGAGATAGCAGCACAAGATCAGCGCATTCCAGAACACACCACGGAACTCTCATCCCAGACCCCCTGTGAGACCCTCCCTGCCCGCCTCCTGCCACCTCCTACATGACCCTCCCCTTACTAACTCTAATGAGCTGGCTGTTGCTTCTTCGTTCCTCGGCTCCCAGAACACTCTAGAAGCTGTAGTGACAGCACACATCATGTCATACTGTCATTGGCTCCTGTCCTGTCCAGGGCTGAGGCCTTCCCTGTTGGGATCATGCTTGTCTGTGACTTTTCCCAGTTCATCTTCAGCCAAGCACCCCTATCTAGGAGCCCAAGGCTCTTGTCGTAGGTCACTCAAATTTACAGGCTATAAAAGTAGCCAGCCACTAAGGGCTTGTGTTTGGTGCAGCCAGCCTCTCTCCCTCTTCCCATAACACCCAATTCCTTCTCTCTGCACAGCCATGGGCAGTCTTAATGGGATCTGAATCAAGGTGCCCCTCCCTGAAGCTGAGCTAATAGCTCACAGGTGGAATAGCTCACAGGTAGAATGATGTGTGGGCAGAAGGAAAGCTGTATAGGAACCATCCCAGAATCCCAATGTCCATGGTAACACGGCGGGCACTTCCAACTGCCTGAAGCCCTGTATTACATCCCAGTCCTTCACCCTCCTTGGGGTCTTCTCATAGTGTTGATGAGTGGTTCCCACAGCCCACCAGCAAAATGACGTCATTCTTGAGTTGACCAAATGTGGCTCACATTCCAATGACCCTACATCATCAGGATGTTTTCCCCCCCGCAGAAGGTCTTCTGTTTGGGGCTTAGAACAGCATAAAGAAACATACGGGGGTGCCATGCACACACTCGGCCAACATGAGTATCCCAAGAGGCATGGGACAGGAGGAGGTGAGGACAGGGCACAGAGATGCCTTCTCAGCAAGGGGTCCTCAGATGGGAACTTTCTTGTTTTCCTGAACGCTGCAATAGGTGCAGGAAGCAAGGTTCAAGGCCAGGTCCCTCTGTCTTCTCTGGGCCTTCTGCCTTGATCTGAGGTCAAATACTTCTGGGTCCTAAGAAGGATGAGAGACCTTGAAGGTGGGCTGGAGAGAGTCACTAGGAGGACGAATGAGCAACTGTCAGGAGGAAGAGGATGGAGATGGAACCCCCCACTGGAGGCTAAGACCCCTCCCCTACTCCACCCTTCCCACTTTCTCTGCCCCACCTCCTTCAGGAAAGCCTGCCTGTTTTGCCATATTTGTTACCTGTTGTGTAATGAATTATCCCTCAACTCAGTAGCTGAAACCAGCAAAAACAAAACAAGCTTACCACTCAGATTCTGGGGTCCTGAGTGGGAGGGAGGGGTGTGTTCTTATAAGGCCATCCCTGCTTCATGATGGGTGACAGGCAGGTGTAGGCTGGGGAGCAGGGGGTTCAGCCCTTGTCCCTGTAGGACCATCTGTACACCCTCATGATATAATGACTATTTCCCCTGCGACTGGTCAAAGGCAGAAGCCAGAAACCAGGATGGCTCTCATGATCTGTCCCCAGATGACACCAAGGTCAGGGCCACACTGGGTCTACACAGAGTGTGTAGGAAGACGCTCCCATCAGCCCGTTCCAAGATCAGTGGGGTCTGATAGCTGACCCCAGAGGAACCCGAGAAAGTTCTAAGTTCTGTGTCCAAACAGACAAGATGAAGATAGCAAATGGTACGGATGCCAAGCCAGCCACCATTTGCTCTCCATCACAGGAGAGGTGGATTCTGGGAATCCGTGGTCTCTGTGATTCAAGAGCAGCTGTGGAGCTGACAGGGCAAGAGGAATGATCATGAAGTTCCTTCTAAAGCCAGCAAGGATGAAGGATGGCCCCAAGGGGAGGTGCCTAGGAAGGCAGAGGCCAATGCCACATTCGTACATCTCCCAGCGTGGGCCATCTGACCCCAAAAACCTATTACAGAGGGAGCCCCAACAGAGTACAGATGGCCCCCTGCTTGCCCGGATTAGGGATGGTGTTACTGGATGCTAAAGTCAGCAGGCTGCTTCCCTGTAAGGAGCCCCAGGACTGGGAGAGCACAGGTGCCACATGTAGCTTGTGGTAAAACAAAATGCAAGCGAGTCCATATATGACTGAGGCCAGTACCCTAGCCAGGCACAGAGGAGGTGCTGAAGGGAAGAGGACCCTCATGAGTGGCCACCTGAGAGTGCATGCGTCAGACTGAGGTTGTACCCACCCAGCCCTCCTCTGAAAACTCTCACAGAAGGGTATCTTCAGGTACTGAGAGTCCCATGGCAGTCCACTTTTCCCTCAAGACCACCCCTCAGTGAGCTGGCTGAGGGATCAGGAAGCTTGGCTCTGAACTGGTCTGATGTGTGCTACCTGAGAGCCAAAGCTGTCCAGCTCTGATATCAGGAATTTTCTACCATGCCTGAGACCTATGCACAGAGCTTTACAATGCTGCTGTCCTTGGTCCCACAGGAGCTCCATCCATTGAAGGAGGCACAGTGAGCCAGGTCACAGGTCCCGCCTGCATTATTAGGGTCATCTATCTAACTGCCTGGAGGAAGGCTGAAGGTGTGTGGCACTCCCCCTTTTCTCTCTGGTCCGGAACTAGGGCAGTCATGGTCTCCTGGGAGCTGGAGGTCACTGACTTTGCAGCCAGGCTTGTGACCACTGACCTGCTGGCTCCGGCTCCAGGTGCTGCGGGATCAGAAAACTGCTGAATGCGTTTCTTCATGTCCTTTCTCTGCTCAGAAGTACCCAACCAGGGCTGACAAGATGGCTCAGCAGGTAAAAGCACTTGCAGCCAAGCCTGATGAACCAAGTTCAAACCTCAGGGCCCATGTGGTAGGAGAGAACAAGGATTTCCACATTTGACCTCTGACCTCCACGTTACACACACTGGGGCACACATGTATACACACACACACACACACACACACACACACACACCACAATGAAATAAAATGTAATCATTTAAATAAATAAGTTTTTTTTTTAAATCTCTTAGTGAATTCTTGTAATAAAGCACCCATTCCTTACTTTGACACCAGAGCCTCCTGGAGCCTGGCCGAACCCCACCTCAGCCAGTAACACTCTGGGCTAAGCACTCAGCAAGAATTAAAGTCTCTGTGACAGAGATGTTAAGCAAATCCATCAGGGTCACACAGGGAAGAAGCAGCGTGATCCACACCTGGTTTTTGTGTGTTGTTTTGTTTTGTTTTGTTTTTGCTGTCAGTCAGAACAGAGCTCGGCCTGTTTCACCAGAACATCACCCCTAACCCTATGCGCGCCCAGTCGTTTCCCGGGGCCTCACCTTTCCAACATTCTCTCCGTCTTGAATTGCGTGTTCCTGCAGGTAGTTGAGTATTTGAGCTTTCCCCCACAGGTAAAGATGAGCCTTTTGTGACTGTCCCCAAGTTTCTCTGGCTCCAAACTCAGAGTCCAGATGTGAGTCTCCTGGACTTCTGTCCCTGCCATCCTTCAGAATTTCCACTCATACACCACCATTAGCCACACTCCCCACTTGTTCTGGTCTACCTGTTTCTCTCCCAGCACTTGTTCTCTGGTCCAGGTCTGACCCAGGACACCACACTGCATTGAGTCACCCTGTCTCCCGGGGCCTGTGACAGCTTCTTGTCCTATCCTTACTTTGTATGGCCTTGAAGTTGTGAAGGAGTGGCCAGGCCCTGTGTGGAATGTCCTTCCATCTGAGTTTGTCCATCCTCCATGTTATTGATCTGGGCTGCAAGGGAGAGTCAAGCTGGAGGGTCATGGTGGCCGCACAATACAGATCTGGGGACCTAGTGAGCTTTGACCCGGGGACTAGGAAGCCACAGAGGATACTGCCAAGCTTGTCTGGGAGAGGAGGCAAAAGCTGGCACAAAGGCCTTGGGAAGGAGACTGGAGCAGGGAGGGGGCCTGAGCTGGAAAACAGGGACACAGAGCAGGGGCCATGAGGTTCCACAAAGACACAGCAGAGTCCAGCGTGTGAGATCTCAGACTCCCGAGTGCCAAGGCCTGGGCTCAAATCCCCAGGCTCCCGTTTAGTTTCCTGACACAGAGGTCTTCATTACTCCCCAAACTCACGGCAGGTCCAGATTTGGACACTGTGCACCCACCCAAAATACTCCATTCTGAGCCAGTACCACCTCGTCCCCCAATGGTCCCCCCTACAGCCAGTGTACTCTGTACCCCTATAGACTCTGAGGCCAGGTGAGACAGAAACTGTAGGATCCTGTGTCCACAGCATTAAGAACTTGAGACAATAGCAGCCAAGCATTCATTCAAGTGTGGCGCCTTCAGGCTGGGGGCTGCACAACTCTGCACAGGGCATCTCTATGCCTCCCCACCCAGCCTTAGGGCACACCTACTCCTGTGATCTGACGCCTCTGCTCTCCCCAGCCCCCTTCCCACCCCATTGGCCTCCACCACCATTCCCAGGCCTGTCGGGCTGCTCAACACCCTCCCTCATACCCCCAGTGGCTGCCGCTTTCATGTGGCTGCTCTCTGTCCTGCCCCGGGTGGCAGGCAGCAAGAGAGCAGCTCAAGGTGCCGCCTGCAGTTAAGCTGCAAGTCCTTTAAGTTTATGGCTCTAATATCTTTGCCAGAAAGCTCCGAGTACACAGGCTCAAGATGTCAAGGGGTCAGGCTCCCCCGAGGGCTCTCAAGCCTGCTGTCCGCCCACAGTTTGGAGGTTTTAGATGAAAGAAGCCTCCTTAGAATTTCATTCACTGGTTTTTTTTTTTTCCAAACATAAAATGAAAAATTAGAACCAGTGAGGGTTTTTTCGTGTATGCATGCGTGTGTGTGTGTGTGTGTGTGTGTGTGTGTGTCTGTGTGTGTGTGTGTGTGTGTCTGTGTGTGTGTGTTAGGGAACTGAACCTCCAGGGCCCACATCTGGTAGGCAAGAGCCCTGCTGTGAAACCTAAACCCTTCAAATGCACATTCATTCACTTAGTTATTTCTTTGTAATACTCTTCATCATTTGGCTTTTTTGAGACATGTCTTCATGTAACCCAAGTTGGCCTCAAGCTCACCTTGTAAACAGGGATGAGCTTAAACTTCCAATCCTCCTGCCTCCACCTCCAGAGTTCTGAACTGCAGGCATGTGCTACCTCAGCAGTGTGTTGAGCTATAAGATTTGAGGTTTTCCTCACTGGGCCCCTAAAGGTGGACTGTGGGCTGCAAAAGGAGCTGGCCTTCTTTTGCAGGGTGCAGTGGGGAAACATCTTGTGTGCTAGCCTTTCTCCCCCTATCACCCCCAGAGGTGGAATGTAGGTGCCCCTTCATCCCTCCTGGACTCTGTGAGCATGTGCAGGTGGCCTCATCTCTCTAATAAAGAGAAACAGAGTTCTCGCCTGCTAGTTATTCGTCATGGGAGATTCTGATGCTTAGAAATGGATAGACCAATAATAAATAATAAATGGATGGATAGATGATTGATAGGTAGTTAGGTAAGTAGGTAGATCAGATAGATGATAGATAGATAGATAGATAGATAGATAGATAGATAGATAGATAGATATGATGGATAGAAGACAGATACTACAGATAGATAATTGATAGTAGATAAAGAGATAGATAGAAAGATAGATAATTGAGGTGATTAGTAGGTAGGTAGATATATAGTTACATGATAAATGGAACCAACCACTTCATAGCACCGCCCCCATTTTGAGTCTCCAGACTTCCAGAAAGGCTTAGCTTGGTAACGCTCTTGTGTGTCAAGCTGTCTGCTGGAGTTGCCACCATCTGATAGATCACTTGGGTTGGGCATCCAAGAAGGCTCAGCCATACAGTAGCACTAGGTGCCCACTGCTGACCAGTGGGTTTGCCAGAGCTGGCAATTAGTCCTACCTATAGGATGGCAGAGAGGGAAATGGGGGTTTGTACAAGGCAGGGGCTTCCCTGAGGAAGTCCCCCCGAGAGAGCAGGACAAGAAGCATGGCTTTAGAGAGCAGCAGACACTTCCACTGCATTTTTGGTTGTTTTGTTTCGTTGAGACAAGTAACCCAACCTAGCCTCTAACTCATGGCGATTCTCCTGTCTCAGACTCCTGACTCTTGGGTGACAGGTGTAAACTACCATTCCTGAAACTTCCTCTGCTTTCTCTTAGCAATCTAGACAGAAGTAGAGGGAAGGGACAGAGACCTCACTTACAAATCAGAACTTTATTTTTAAAATTGGAGGATTGGGACTAGGCGTGTGGCCTGGGGTAGAGCACAAGTCTCTCAGGCGTGTCCCAAGCCTGACTTTCTCATATAAATCTATTTTTACATGGGCAAAGAGAAAACACAAACCAGTAAGCACTTATAAACCACTGAGAAAAGAGTCAAAATGTATGTGACTGGTTCAAGCCCCTATGCCTTGTGCCTGGGAGGCTGGCTTAAAAAAAATGACAACAACAACAAAAAAAAACCCTTTTATTGTTTTTTTGTGAATTTCACATCACGTACCCCAATCCCACTCATCTCCCCCTCCTCATACCGGACCTCCACCCTTGCAACCTGCCCCCCAACAGAGAAAAAATCTGGTTGTGGAAACTGTAGTGTTTCGGGGTGTCTCGCAGTACAGCCTTTTGTCCACACTTAATGACTGGTGGGTCTGGTGCGAGGCCTCTGGCTTCTGCTAGTGTATCACTGCTTGGATATGGTGCTGGTGGCCTGTGTCATGGAAACCCTGTAGCTTCGTATCTGTAGGACTGGCCCCTTCGTGTGCCTAGCAGTCCACCAATGGGGTAGATGCTGGGGTGAGTCAATTCAAGGTTCCAGATCTGGGCCTGAGAGGTATGTATGTCTTTTCCTCACCACCCGTGAGTCACCAGTTCTGCCTCTCTTCACTGTGCCCACATCCTCCTGTTTCTCCCTCTTCCGTTTCTCCACCACTTATTTGCTCCTCTCAGTGGCACCCAGAGTCTCATCCGGGGTCATCTCAGGAGTGGTCTGTCCCACTCATGCATTATAGTGATGGGCAGGGGTCATCTTGGGCACGGTCTGCTCACCATCCCAAAGCCTTCATGACACCAGACTGGTGGTCACCTCAGGCTAGCTCCCTGTCCAGGCCCCATGTGCTGGTCTAGTGGTCATCATAGGCTAGTTCCTTACCTGGTCCACTAGCCCGAATGGCCCCTTTCGAGGGTCATCTGTCCTGGGGCTACTCCTGCCTGGGTCTCCAGCTTCCTCCCTGTCCTAGGAGCCTGTCTGGGCCTGCTGGGCACTGACTAGTGGCCACTTCAAGCCTGTGAATTTTATCTTTTCTTCTATGGCGGAAAAATAACCATGATATCCCTTGGTGGAGGCAACAATTATAGAATGAAGGCACCAGGTGTAAAACCAATGACCCCTGTGAGTGAGCACAGAAAAGAAACCAAAACCAGAGGTGTGCATCCAAGTACCTGGCTGAGTAGAAAAGCCAGACACAGAAATCTATGGCAAGGACACTTAGGAAGCCAGTAACACACTTAGTGGCAAACTTATCTATGTGTGAGTGAATGTGTGTGTCTGTGTCCCTATATGCGGGTGTGCATGTGTGACAAAGGAGAAATCAGTGTCCTGCTCACAGGTGTGTATTTGTGACAAAGGAGGACATCAGGAGTCCTCGAAGGTATGCATGTGTGACAAGAGACTATCAGGTGTCCTGCTCACAGGTGTGCATATGTGACAAAGAGGGACATCAGGTGTCCTGCTCACAGGTATGCTTGTGTGACAACGGAGGACCTCAGCTGTCCCTGCTCTACCACTCTCTCCTTATCCTCCTGAGACAGTCTTTCA
>JANHMN010000012.1:23755812-23770812 GCA_030674055.1 Rhabdomys pumilio | reverse complement strand
ATGCTGAGGTGCTCACCGTACTTGCAATGGTAGTGACTGCCACAGACTTGTACAGTAGCTCAAGCTATATGTACTTGCTCATCATAGAGGCATGGTGTGCAACACACACACACACACACACACACACACTCAGGCCCACAGCCTCCTAGTGCCCCTAGCACATCTAGGATGACAAAAGGGACAGGGGTCCCCATTCCAACATCACATTCCTCTCCTAACTCACAGCCAACTGTGTTTACAACACCCTGGGAAGCTGGCCGAGCAGGGCCGGGGCCGAGGCCTGTATCTAACACGCAGAAAAGCCAAGAGCGGGAATCGCCCCAAGATCTAGTCCAGGAGTCCTCCCTTCTCCCTCCTCCCTTCTTCTTCCTCCCTCCTCCCTCCTCCTCCAACCAGCACTGCTCAATAGTGCCAAGAGGCTACAAGCCCAGGACACTGAAGAAGAGAAGGCAATTTTAGGAGTTCTAAAGAAAGCCCTCTCCCTGAGAGCAGGGAGCTGGCAGGGTGGTGCCCTGGCAGGGACACAGGCAGGGCAGGGCAGGCAGAGAAGCTGGCGCCACGTTCTGCTCTCTTCAGTGAATCCTGATGGATGACTTCTCCCACTGCTGTGCTGGCTCCCCAGCATGGCCCATAAATCAGATGCTCATCCCAGCCATGGCTGCTCCTTTGATCACTTTCCAGTGTTTAGGGGATGGGGTTCGGCATCCCTGGTGGCAGGAGGGGTTGGCAGAGAGGACAATTAAACTGATGGACAGGTTTCCTCTCCCTCTGTTCCTCCCCTCTGCGCCCAGCTGTCTGCCCGTCTCTGCTCTCAGCTGAAATTATTAAATAGTGAGGGAGAAATGAACTGAGATGTGGGTGTGTCCCTCACGGGTCCCTGTCCCTGGGCCTGAGAGCTATTGAGCAACAAACCAGCTCCCAGGCCAGGTTCCCTGCATCAGCTCAGGGAGTTCTTAGCCGTGCTCTGAAGCAGCAGAGGGGGGAGGTACCCTTCATGGCCATTGAAAGTTTCACGGGGTCCCGGGCTTGTGACAAGGAAAGGACTTTGAGAACCCTGGGCTTTATGCAGCTGTGCACACCTTGGAGCAGCTGACAGCCTTTGACAAGGACCAGAGCATCCCACCTGGGGACTTGGAAGTCATCCGGAGCAAGAAATGGACAGTGAGTGACTCGGTCTCAGGTCCCAGCTGTGTCACCCTGAGCAAGCAGCTTCACCTCTCTGGTTCTCATACGTGTATAAAGTAGAATAGCCAGGCCAATGTGGAACAGGGGTACAGGCATCTATCTGAGTGGAAGAAGACTCTAGAACATGCCCACCCTCGCCACTACGAAAGGCACAGGTCCACGCAAGTCACCTTCTATAAAAATCTCCAGAAGGCCTTTAAAACCCAAGTTGCTGCCTCTTCCCCAGCAAACCTCAGAGTCCCTGGCTGATGTTGGTATTAGGGCCACACTCTCAGGGCCTCCAGAGCCTATATGGTGCTCACAAAGCCAGCTTAGCTCCCCACCCTCTCTCAACCCAGAATAGGAAGCTATGCCCAAGGCCATGTAAGAGTGAGGGTGGTAGCCCAGGCCGCAGCATCCCAGGGCAGGGCTTCTCAGCAGGAATGGAAGAGAGGGTGAGGGTGAGGGGAGAAGGATCTGAAGGGGGTGGGACTCTGTGCCCACCCCCACCTCATCTCCACTGCCCCCAGGAGCAAAAGGGTAGATTCTGCCTTCACAGCCAGAGGTAATCTTTTAATCTCTTTGGCTTTAATCTTACAGCCCAGCATAAACCCAAATCCTCCAGGGGAAAGAAGGGTTTGGGGGAACAGTCCCCTGTCCTGGCTGGCTGCTAATCTAAGCCTTAGGCTCTCAATTCACAGCACAGCTCCCCTGCTGTCCTGCCCCCTTCTCGGGAGACAGGGGGTGGATCTAGAAGAGAAGGCGGGGAATGCAAGCAGTGGGGTGATGGGGTGTCAGGATCATGGGGTCATGGGATCATGGGTAATGAGGTGGTAGGGTAACTGGGTGGGGCGATAGGGCAACGAGGTCATAAGGTGAGGTCAAGTGGATTTACTATGACCAGTATGGCAAGCTAAATCTTTTTAACCAGGACACTAAAAGCATTAGCAATGAAAGAAAAAGAAAAAAAAAAAAAGAAAGGGAGGAAAAAAGAAGGAAGGAAGAAAATAAGACCCTGTCTCATAGAGGAAGTGGAGAGGAAAGAAAAAAGTAGAAGAAAGACACCAGCTTGTCGATGGCATCGTTGCATCCCTACTTCCTACCATGCTGTACATGAGAAACGCAGCCCCCATTGGCTTCAGCCTCCATCACTGACACTGGACAGCAATCCCTCACCTTACACTCTGCCTTTCTTTCTTTCTTTCTTTCTTTCTTTCTTTTTTTTTTTTTTTTTTTTTTTTTCTCGAGACAGGGTTTCTCTGTGTAGCCCTGGCTGTCCTGGAACTCACTCTGTAGACCAGGCTGGCCTCGAACTCAGAAATCCGTCTGCCTCTGCCTCCCAAGTGCTGGGATTAAAGGCGTGCACCACACTCTGCCTTTCACCCTCCCTCTTTGCACAAGGAATGTCAGCTTTCCTCCAAGATGTCTGTGACACCCAAAAGACCCTAGTTCTATTCCTCTCATCTGGATGCTGTGGCTCAGCCTTGACCAACCAAAGTGGCCTCTTGGCTTCCAGTATAAGTGGTGCTCCTTGGCAGAGTGGCCACAGGGGTTTTTTGACACGAGTGTCCAGTGAGCAGCCAGTGGCAGCCTGAGGGACGGCTAACTATAGTGAAGAAGAGAAACTGGGAGTAGCTACAGATCGTGAAGAACAAGCAAACCCTCCTTCTTGGGCAGGCGGTTCCTGGGTTATTCAGGCCACTGTGGGGAGACGGACATGCAGCTAGCTGTCTTCCATCTTCAGAGAAGGAACGCTTTGTGGAACTAACTCACAGGCTCGTGCTGGGATGGAACTTAGGGCTCCGTGCATGCTAGGCAAGTGCTCTACCAGTGAGCCACACATCCCAGAGCAAATGTCACGATTTATATTGCATCCTAAATTCTCAAGCTTCCAGTGAATGAAATTCTAACAAGGCTTCTCCTTCCATCTAAAACCTCCAAAGTGTGGGTGGACAGCAGGCTTGAGAGCCCTGGGGGGAGCCCAACCCCTGACCT
Organism: Rhabdomys pumilio; assembly: GCA_030674055.1. Lineage (NCBI taxonomy): Eukaryota > Metazoa > Chordata > Mammalia > Rodentia > Muridae > Rhabdomys > Rhabdomys pumilio. Next base: position 23,767,653 of record JANHMN010000012.1, on the reverse strand, counting down.
CCTGACGTCTTCCACCCACATACTCCGAGCTTCCTGGCAAAGATATTAGACCCATAACTTAAAGAACGTTCAGCTTAACTGCAGGCAGCACCGAGAACAGGTAGAACAGCCAGTGACCTGGGGCAGGAAAGTGGCAGCCACTAGGCAAGGTGGCTGGAGCAGTGGAGAGGCCTGGGAACAGTGATGGAGGACAATGGGGTAGAACAGGGACATTAGAGGGCTGTAGTAGTGGGGCCCTGAAACTGTGTTGGGAGCTGTGTAGACAGGCCCCATGCATAGACACGCCCTGTGCCCTGGGCAGAGTTGCACAGCCCCCCACCCCCCACCCCCGCCTGGAGGCCCCATGCGTGGGTAAGCCCATGACTACAGATGTTCTGAGGATGTTTGTCTTGTTTTGCTTTTTGTTTTGATTTGATTTGGGGTTTTTTTTGGGGGGGGGGCGGGAGAGGGGAGGCATGTTCTGGTTTTTCAAGACAGGGTTTCTCTGTGTAACCCAGGCTGTCCTGGAACTCACTGTGTAGACCAGGCTGACCACTCACAGAGATCTGCTTCCCAAGTGCTGAAATTAAAGGTGGGCACCACCACTGCCCAGCGTGCTCCGAGTTCTTAATGCTGTGGACATGGGGGTCCTACAGTCTCTGTCTCCATGAGCCCCAGGAAATCTATAGCAAGACCAGGCTGGGAGGCAGAACTGCAAGTCTACCTCCAGTTAGTAGGTAGAGCTCAGAATGAAATATTTCAGGCAGTTGCTGGGCAGTCAGACCCAGGGCTGGACAACCCAAAATGAATGAGCAGCATCAACATGCTGAGACTACCCACCCCCAGAAAGTGGGAATGGGAGGATTTGAACCCAGTCTGAAGGACCCCAAGTTCCACTGTTATCAACACACCACTCTGCCAGTCTCTGTTGGATGACACAGCTGAGCAGTTCTTTGCTGTGTCCCTCCCTCTCCTCCTTTCTTCCCTCCCTAGACCCTTGGGCCAGCTGCTCTCTACATTCCCACTCTGTAAAATGGGTACACATGGACAGGGTGGGATTCCAGGAACTTCTCTGGCAGCAACCAGGTGTATGGGGGGACGGGGGTGTAGGATATCAGCCATCCTTGACACTTCATGGTAAGAACACTTCCTCATGGTGTGTTATGGTGTTCCTTGGAGGAAACCAAATTTCCTCCCAGGTGCTAGAACATTCCAAGATGCTCTCGAAGGCTGCTCTCGTGATAATTAACCCATGTTTGGCTTCCTGGCATCAAGGAGAGCAGCCCCAGGCCTTCCTCTTGCTTAGCTTATGGAGGTAGAAATATGCGTTTGTGATCAGCAATTCATTTGTCAAACACAGGTCAAAGAATTCCACCAGTTTGTCTCATCATGAAGCCTGCTTGAGGCAGCTCTTTGCATCCCATAATATCTCCTCTCTGACCCTGGCAGAAATTCCACCATCTGATCCAAAGAATCTGGGGGCAGGGGTGTGCATGTGTGTGTGTGCAAGGGTACAACATTTTAGAATACATGCACGTATCCAGGTCAGCCTGGAGAGGAACCAGGGCAAGGAAGGGAAGGAGAACCTTGAGCACAAGTGGTGTGTGTGTGTGTGTGTGTGTGTGTGTGTGTGTGTGTGTGTTCTCCAGGTATTAGAGAATCTGCAGCCACTAAGGGCTGTGCAGTCAGACACACACACACACACACACACACACACACACACACACACACACACGATGGGTGGGAGTGTAATCCCTTGGCCACCAGCACTAGGGACTTAAGCCTCTATCTAGGCTAGCCAGGCTCATGCCCCCAGCTGCTCAAGCCACTTCTGCCCCAAGTCTAGGTTCCCAAAGGCTCAGCAAGAAAACCCTGTTGTGGCTGAAAGCCAAAGCCAGCAGAGGCAGCTGTTACCAGGGTCACACACCGAACACAAGTACATGTGTACACAGATGCACAGCCAGTGGCGCAGCAGACACAGGTGCACACCGATTTGTGTCCCCAAAGGCAAAGCAATCCCAGAGAGACACAGAGCCATGTAAGGAGAATACACACGGGCACACACAGAAACTGCCCGGGAGCATTCTGCACCCCAACTCCAGGGTTCAGGGAAGGAAACAACACACTTACTCTTGCCCCTAGCTAGGCGCACATCCTGAGGCTCCCGCCCTCTGCCTCTGTGAGATGAATCCAGTCACGTGCCCTCTCTTAACTCTTGCTGCCTTCCACAGATATGCTTGGTCTACCAAATCTCATCCCTTCATCCTATTTCCTGCCCTGAAGCCTGGACCATAAAGACTCTGGCCTGCAGCCTCACAGCCCCAACATAGGACCTCCCTCTCTACCCCCCAAACTTCCCACCCCTGGACTTTGGCTCCCTCTTCCTCCGTCCCCATGCACCAGTGCCAGTTTCTGGCAGGCTGAGGCAGATGCTCGAAGACTACAGCTGAGTAGGAAGGACCAGGCAAGCTCCCTTCTACCCCCATTTTTGTCTAACCTCCTGCCTAATGCCTTCACGCCCTCCCAAAGGCAGGCAACGTGGGCCTGGTTTCAGTCCCATCTCTCATCTGAGGCTAGGGGACAGTGACAAATGGCTTGCAGAACCCCCAGTCTGGCCTTGAGATGGAACGGGATCAGAATATCTCCAGGCCCCAAGGAGGTGCATCTTTTGAACTAGCCTGTGACCGTGTTCTGGGCAGTCCCTCTCCCTGAAAGAGAAGCTGGAGAGCTGGGGCAGGTTTGGTATCAATCCATGGGTACTGTCTAGTGCTCACAGTCGGGTGTGACCACGGCATGCGTGTCATCGTTACCCTTCACCAAGTGACAGAAAAGCACTGGCTTTCAATCTGCCTGGGGATTCACTGCCTTTCAAGATAGTGAAGCTGTTGTCACTTCTAATTCATGGCTGTGTCCCTAGCTGGTCATGCTTGTTGAGCCTTGTAGAGACACATAGTATAATTTCCTTCTCTAAACTGGGAAGGATTTTCCAGAACTTGAGTACAAGGGGCCCACTCTAATGCCCGTTATGTCCATTTAAACCATAAGCCCACTCCAAGCCTGCCTGGACCCATCTTGCTCAGGCCCTGGATAAGAGCCAAGCCTGAGGCACGAGTGCCCCCTGCTGGTGATGTTCTGTACTGCACACTGAAACTCTAGCAGTGTGTGGAGCCCACCAGCCGCCCATATATAGGCTAGTACTGCCTGGAAGGGTGAGGGGACTCATGAAGTCCTGAGAAGGGGCTTCTGTAGGACATGAAGACTGTGGGACACCTACTTCAGCAGCCAGGAGTGTGAATATTGGTGGCAGACACCTGGCTAGCCAATGGATGCCAGGTAGGGTCAAGCAAACAGATAGTGCGGAGCATGGACCACTGGAGGGACCAGCAGTGTAAGATGGGCAAGTGGAGGGAAATCCACTGTTTTCTAGAGGTGAGATGGACAGCATCTGAGGTACAATGAAATCTTGGGAGAACAGTAATCTTCTTGTTCTATGACTATATTAGACATAATGTATCTGGCCAACCACATCGGTGGCATTTAAAGTAAAGATTTGATATACAAAGGGTCATTGTGATAATATAGCAAGCATATAGCAAGCACACACATACCACACACCCAGAGAAATCCCATAAATGCTGTCAGCGAGTGAGAGAATGAACGAACAAACAAACGAACGAACAGGGAATGGATGAAGGTGTGTTGTGGAAAAGTATTGATGTATTTACAGAGCAGTGTGGCCCACCGCTGACTGGCCTATGGAGTCACTTGGGAAAGTCTGTGTCCTTGATTCCCAGGAGGTTGCAGACATGTGTCACATGAACCTCTGAGGACACAGATACTCAATTTAGAACAGTCCTGGTTTTAGTTTTGAGACAATGAAGCTGCTGTCACCGGAGGAGCCTTGGTGACAAGAGACTCTAAAGCCTCAAGCAGAAACGGGGACATGAGCTGACATTGACATAGCTCCCGTGACAAATCATGGCTGGCCTTGAACTCATGGTTATCCTCCTGTCTCAGCCTGTCAAGAGCAGGGATCATGATGTACCCCACCTCATCCCTAGCTGGAATATGTCTTTTGTTACTAATTTATTTTATGTGCATGGGTGTATTGCCTGAATGTATGTATGTCTGTGTAACGTGTGCAGTTCTGGTAAAGATCAGAATAGGGTGCTCTATCTCCTGGAACTGGAGTCACAGATGGTTGTGAGCCACCATGTGGGTGCTGGGAACCAAACCCTGATCCTCCAATGAGCAGTCAATGCTCTTAACCACTGAGCCATCTCTCCAGCCCCTGGCATATGTCTTTATTACCAGCAGATATAAATATTACATCAGCCACTGTGCAAAGCACAGAGGACTTGCCATCCTAAGTTTATTAATAAGTCAGTTCATTCACAAGACTTTTCTCCCTGGGGTGAGAAAAAAAAAAAACCCTTCCATGAGAGGCTAATTACAAACATGTATTAGCGTAATGTAGTTAAATGTGATTATAATCTGTGCATCTCTCATAAGGGTGGTCCTGATTCACTCATAACTATTTTCTTCCTTCCTTGATTAAAGCTGGAAGAGTGTGTAGTTGTGTGCTGGTTTGGAAGACAGACTTCCTCTTGTATCTTTAAAGCCACAAGGAGGACAAAGCATGTGAGCTGATCTATTATCTGGTCAGTCGCTCTTGATAAGAAAAAGGGGCCAGCCGGGTGGTGGTGGCGCACGCCTTTAATTCCAGCACTTGGGAGGCAGAGGCAGGTGGATTTCTGAGTTCGAGGCCAGCCTGGTCTACCGAGTGAGTTCCAGGACAGCCAGGGCTACACAGAGAAATCCCGTCTCGAAAAACAAAACAAAACAAAAAAAAGAAAAAAAGAAAAAGGGGCCCTCCAGTCATGAAGTCTTACGGCTGTACCTTGGAAGAGAACTGAGAACAAAATGAATTTAGTTTCCGTTAAATATATTTATGTGTAGCTGTGTTGCATGAATACACATACCATGTGTGTGCGGGAGCCCTTAGTGGTCAGAAGAGGGAGCTGGGTCCCCTGCAACTGAAGTTATAGGTAGTTTGTGAGCCACCTGATGTGCATACCTGGGACCCCTGGAAGAGCAGCTAATGCCCTTCACTGCTGAACCATCTCTCCAGCCTGAGTCTGCCTTTGAAAGAAAAGAAAAAGAAAAAAAAACGTTAAGAGCGTTTTAAAACAGAAATAGTTTTGCCACGGCACCATATCAGAACTAGTTCTGTTAATAGCAAAGAATTCAATATCAATTATACTTTATGAACAAGTGTAATTAAGTGGCAAGTCCCCTCGTAGGATACGATGATAGGACAGTTTTGACTGATATTGGGAAATGTCAGATCTGTGTCCCCTGAGGGAGACAAAATCCTTGGCACACTGTGGAGAACATATGTGCTTAGCTTTGAAGCTGGGCCTTGCTCTTACTTGATTAGTGGAATTCAAAATCAGCTCATTTGTGTTCACGGGTGACTGGACTGTGACCACCAAACCACACATACACTTTCTCACTAGCTCTCAGTCTCACTCTTTGAAACTTGCCCACTAGTGTGCTCACCTGAATTCCACAGTGCAGGAAAACTCGTGGTTTGAGGGGTATGCGATCGGAAAGAATCCAACCATCCTCAGAAGAGAACTGGCTGAAGGGACCCAGAAATGATGATAGGGACACACAGAAGCATGAGGGGCCAGCAGCAAGACAGGCAAAGGACTTGAAGAGGTGATGGAGAGATGGGTGTGGTGGCACACCCTTGGAATCACAGCACCTGAAGGTAAAGGCAGAAGGATCTGTAGTTCAAGGCCAGCTACAGCTACATACCAGGTCTGAAGGCAGCCCGAGCTATAGATGACTCTGGCTCAAAAACAACATCAAAAAATGAGAGCCATGGTGCATTTCTGGTGACGGTATAAAGCTGTTTTGGATAACAGTATGATGGTTTCTTTAAAATGTTTAGTACTTGGGCCAGTAAGATGGCTCAAAAGGCAAAAGCGCTTGTCACCAAGCCTGACGACCTGGGTTCAATACCCAGGGCTTACATGATGGAAGGAGAGAACGAACCCTACAGGCTATCCCCTGACCTCTGCATACATTTCATGGTGTGCTCACACACATAAAAAGGGTTATTTTTAAAAATTTAACAGAAAACTATGATAGGGCCCAGGTCCACTCTTGGAACTGAAAGAGAGGACTCAGATGCTGGTTTATCCACCTTCATGCCATCATTATCTACAACAGTCAAAAGATGGAGGCAGGCAGATCCCTGAGTTCGAGGCCAGCCTAGTCTACAGGGAGATTTCCAGGACAGCCAAGGCTACACAAAGAAAGCCATTCCCAGAGAGGGGCCAGGGAGAGAGAGAGAGAGAGAGAGAGAGAGAGAGAGAGAGAGAGAGAGAGAGACAGAGACAGAGACAGAGACAGAGACAGAGAGAGAGAGACAGAGAGAGAGAGAGAGAGAGAGAGAGAGACCCTAATGCCCATCAACAGATGAGTAGTTGAACAAAACGTGGCCCATAGCTATAGAAGAATACTATGCTGCCATAAAAAAGAAGTTTGGATATGTGCTCCAACATGAATGAATTCATGCCTTCTGTTATGAAAATGTTTTTGGTAAGAGCTGCACATTGCAAAGACAGCCAACACTGCTGGTCTATACACTCAGATATGGTTGAAGTAACAACTTTAAGGCATACATCAATTTAATTTTCAGAAACTAATAACAGAGAAGCAGAGAGTGTGGCTCAGAGCTAGGATCCACCCTTGGCATGCACAAAACCTAGGTGACTTGATTCTCCTGTGCCTAAGCACCGCCCCCACAAAACACAAAGCTACTCTGAACTGAAAGCTGGGTGGAGCCTAGACCAGTGTCTAGAAATAAAGGGACAGATTTCTTGTTTGTTTGGGTTTTTTAAAGATTTCTTTATTTATTTTATATATATGAGTACATTGTTGCTCTCTTCAGACACACCGGAAGAGGGTGGCATCGGATCCCACTGCAAATGGTTGTGAGCCACCATGTGGTTGCTGGGAATTGAACTTAAGTCCTCTAGAAGAGCATAACCTCTGAGCCATCTCTCCGTCCCCTGAAAGGACAGATTTCCAGTGACATTCTCAGGGCTCCTAGTAAGAGGACCTCGAAATAAAACCCAGGAGGTGGAGTGTGAGGCGAGCCACTTTTTTATTAAAGCAGAGACTTCAAGAAACTCAGGTGAGGATGACTCAGCCAGAGCAAGAACAGCAAGAATTCTTGAGGGATAAAAGCTTGTTTGGAGTTCAGACTTTATTATATGTGCATATGTATGTATGTATGTATGTATGTATGTATGTATGTTCATGTACATATCTGCATGTGCATTCATGCCAGCAAAAGACGAGCCCTGAGCACCTTTCTCAGCTACTATCTATCTCATTTTTAAAAACATGGTCTCTCCCTCTGAACCTGGAGCTCTGGTGGGCTGGGCTGGTAGCAAGGGAGCTCCAGGGATTCTCCTGTCTCTGTTTCCACTTAGACAGGGATTACAGGTGCATGCTACAGTCTCAGATCCCCAAGCCATGGGTCAGGGATCAAATGTAAGTCCTCATGCTTCCACAGAAACAGGGAATCACTACTGGGCCACCACAGCGCTGGCTATGGATGTATTAATGAGGCTTTGGAAAACCTAAAGCCACAGAGTGTGCCTTCCCCAGCCCCTGCTCTTCACTTCCTTCCCCAGCTCCTTGCCCTCCAAAGCACTGCTTGATTCAGCTCTGTTTCTGTCCCTTCAGTCCAGACAACACCAAATGCCAAATCCCCCCCTGAGCCAGCTCAATTTAGTACAGTCTCCTGTGCTCACAGAAGTTCAGAGTCAGCCCGTTGGTGTTTTGGTGAGCAAGGCTCCTCTGAGGACCAAGAGGGTCACGCTCATCTCCAGGCTCCATCTCCTAACCTCTCTGCCTTCATCCTATGGGCTTGAAGACAAGGTGGAGCTGATGAGCCAGGCCTGTGATTGACAGGTGGCAGTCAGTGGGGGGAGGGGAGACACATCCCGCTGAAGTCCAGGAGGAAGAAAGGAAAAGGCCATGTCTGCCTTACCTCTGGGGGGAAAACTCCCCCTTATTCATGTATGGACTTTCAGGAAATGGGTTCATGGGTGAGAGTAAAGGGCTCTGGCAGGGTCCTAGGCTCTGAGCTGAGTGGACACTTATCCCTTAGGTGCCCTTTGGGAGCTGGGAGAAGGGATGCCATCATCTCCAGCTCTCAGATTAGGAGACTGAGGTTTGACGCTGAGTAACATGTCCAAAGCCACATGGCGCATCAGTGAAGGTTCTGATCCTCAGTCTCAGAAGACCCTGCCTCAGAGTCCTTGTGTCTTCTCTTCCCCAGGTTATCTCTCCTTCACAGACTTGTGGTCGCTCAGCCTGGAGATCTTCAAGACCGCTCTCCTTTCTGTCAGTCAATGAACCAAGCTTTGGCTTCCTCCAGGCAGCATCTAAATCTCTTCCCATGCTTCCATGGTCCTTGGCTACCAAAACTGCCCTTGACCACAGTAGGTGTTCAACCATATCTGGAAGATTAACTCATTAACACAGACTCAGGGATCTCAGTGTGCTGTTGCTCTGTATGGGGCTGTAAACAAATTATAAAAGTTATCAAGGGAAGACACTTGTAATAGGGCCCTTCCTTGTGTGGAGTTGGAGCCATCCCTGCAGTGGGACTGGTGGCCTCTCTCAAAGTCATTTCTGAAGCAGAGACAAAGGTGGAGTCACATGGGGGGGGCAAGGACAGCAGGCACTGCCTGGCCCCATTAGACTGGACTGTGAATATTTATCTCACACCCGTGGGTTTTCTCAGATCTAGCCAGTCGGGAAAAGCCAGTGATGTCAGGGGAACCGGGCTCTGTCCATAGTTCTGAACTCACTGCCGCCTCTCCCACTTTGTTCTCTAGCCCGTTGTGAAACTTCTGGAGATGTGGCTCCTGAGAGTCTGCTGTGAGCCCTGGGCTGTTTGTTGTTGTTGTTGTTTGTTTGTTTGTTTGTTTGTTTTAGACAGGCTCTCATGTAGCCCAGACTACCTTGAATCTGCTGTGTTGCCAAGGATGACATACACCTTCTGCTATCCTGCCTCTGCTTCCTGGGACCCCAGGCACAGACCACCACACCTGTTTGTATGCAGTGCACGCAGGGTAATCACACTACCAGCTGGGCATGCCCAGGCACCTGAGCAGTTCACCGGGCACCTGCGCTTGGCACTTGAACACCGGCTTCAAAAATCACTTGGTCTTTCACGCCTGCTAAGAGCCTGGCAGTGTGCCACAGAGAGACGCTGAGGGACATATACAGAATTAGTCAGCACCTGGACAGGGTGGGCCTATCTGCTGAGCGTGGACAAGCACCAGGCACACATGTGTGTGAGCAAAGGCATGACTAGGCCCAGCTAATGCTTGTGTCTTCCCCTGGGCCTCTGCAGCCCTGTCTGTATGATGCGCCCTACTCCTTCAGACCTTCTGTTGGCTCAAGACTCAAATGCAGCACCATATCCTACATCAGGGGTCTGGGTTCCTGCTATGCACACAGCCCTTCCACCACACCACACAACTACATTCTATTACCACTCAAGCTACATGCCTTCTCCTCCCCAACACATGCTATCCCCTCTGGGATTGGAACTCCCTGTTCAGAGCAGCCTTTGCACCTGGTTCCCCCGGGTGGGATCTAACACGGACTGCATCCACCCGCCCCAGGAGGTGGGCAGGGAAATTGCATTAGTGGATCAGTGGTGGAAAGAGATTAGAGTGAGGTCGGACTGAGCCCAGGAAAATGCTACTGGGCTACAAGGCAGCTGGGACCAGTACTCAGAACCAAAAGAAATCAGGGTGAGCCTTGGGGAGACCAGGCAAGAAGCCAAATGCAGGGTCAGAGAGGCTGACCCCAGCAAGCCTATCTCCCCAACAGTGGGTGTCAGGACAGCTGTGCCCAGGGAAAACAGATGTTCTCTGGGCCCGAATGTGGGGCGGGGGGAGGGGTAGGTAGGCAGAGAGAAAGGGGAGATGGGGGAAGAGCTTCAGCTGGGAAATGGAATGCCCATAGATGTTCTTTTATTATTTAGTATTCCTTTTATTGTAAAAAGTTTCAAACGGGAACAAAATGGGGGTGGGGGGTGGTGGCATAATGAATCCGAGTGCTGATCCAGCCCCACCCCCTACTCTGCCGTTCTTATTTTATGCCTCCCCTCAGGCCTCTCTGTAACAAAAATTCCAGACATATTCTATCCATAAATATTTCAAAATGTATCTCTCACATATTAGACCATTTCTCAAAAAAAAGAAAAAAAAAAAAAACCCTTAGTACCACTGTCTCCTATAGAGACACTAATACCATCTAATGCACGGTCCCTGCTCAAATTTCCTCATTTTCCTGAAAAGCATCTTTTTTAGGGCCCATTGATTTGAATCATGATCAAACCACTTTTGAGGGCTGAGCTTTTGCCTGTGTCTTCTTCCCTGGTGGTGACAGTTTCCCTTGATGCAGACACCAGGTCCTCCCTCCTGTACAACTGTCTCCGCGGAGGACTTGATGGATCGAACCTTATGATGTCATTTAACCCCCTGCACTGCCTCCAGTTGCTGTGAACCAGCCTAAGGCTGATCTGACAGAGGACCAGCTGCCAAGGAAAGTGACATCTGAGCAACCCTGGGCCTCCCACATGCTCACACCATGGAAGGATGCCAGCAACAAACCATGGGATCCACTGGAGAGCTCTGCCCCACCACATGCCTGCACCAGACCCTTCCATAGGATCCCACGTCCTGGCCATCAGAGCCTCGAGCGACCGGAGGAACCCACTCCCCTCCTTTTTCTATCCATCCCTCAGATCTATCAAGGTGTAAGCTGCAGGGAACAGAGCTGACAGAACCCCTGAATGCCGGAACCACTTAAGGTCGAAGGACAGCAAACACACAAGTGAGGCAGAGCCAGCAAGAGTCAAGAGGCAGGGGACATGGCTTAGTCAGCAAAATACTTGCCTTGCAACAATGAGGATCTGAGAACAAACCCAGATCCCCCATAAAAAGTGGTGGTAGCATTTACTTTATATGACAGTACTGGGAAGGCAGAGACAGGAGGATCCCTGGGGCCTGTCCAGCCAAATCAGTGATTTGCAGGTCAGTAAGAGACCCTGTCACACAGACCCACACAAAACAATGAACAAAATCTGAAGAAAAACAGTCGACATCATCCTCTGACATACTCACACACACATACACACACACATACACACACATGCATATACACACATACACACATACATGCATACACATGTACACACAGACACATATCTCACACATGTCATACACACATACACACACATACCAGACACATAAATACACACACCACACACACACACATATATCATATACACCACAGATACATACATATATAGACCACAGACACACACACATTAGGAGCTGAGGGAACTGAGGGACCCACAGCAAGCAGATGCAGACCTAACCTGGTGACCTTCCTATGTAGAGACAGAGGGCATGGGAGAGAGAAGAGAGAGAGAAAAGAGAGAAGAGAAAGGGGAGAGAGAGAGAGAGAGAGAGAGAGAGAGAGAGAGAGAGACTGAGCAGAGGACCTTGAAGGAAACAGTAAGAATAAGAAGAGCCTTTAAATTGGCAGGGCTACAGAACTAGGGACCCATGGGAAGGAGGGATCCATGGGGAGGAGGGACCCATGGGGAGGAGGGACCCATGGGGAGGAGGGACTCATGGGGAGGACCCATGAGGAGGAGAGACCCATGGGGAGGAGGGACCCATGGGGAGGGGGGACCTATGGGGAGGAGGGACCCATCCCATGGAGAGGAGGACCCATGGGGAGGAGAGA
>JANHMN010000012.1:23739149-23755802 GCA_030674055.1 Rhabdomys pumilio | reverse complement strand
AGGAGGGACCCATGGGGAGGAGGGACCCATGGAGAGGAGGGACCCATGGGGAGGAGGAACCATGGGGAGGAGGGACCCATGGGAAGGAGGGACCCATGGGGAGGAGGAACCATGGGGAGGGGGAACCCATTCAGAGGACAGACCCACAGCCATCTCAGTCCTCTCCCAACCTTTACTACTGAGAGAATGAGCTCGGTGAGGGCAGGGAGGACACCTGCTGAGCAACTGCCCATGAAGCTGCTTCCTATGCAGGGCCCCCAACTTAGCTTACGTGGCAGGGATAGCCATGATACCCGGGCAAGCCACTTGCCCAGTGCACAGAGCCCCAGAAAGGCAAAAGGAAGCCCAGGCCTGCAGAGGTTCCTCCACCCTTCAAAACCATCCCATATGGAGAGGCAACTGACACAGGCCAGGCTACCTCTCACCTGGGCTCTGACACAAAGAAGGTTGAGCCATGCCCCCATGCCTCAGTTTCCTAACCGTAAGAAACAGGAATAGTGATGGTTCCTGCTTCAAACAGGGGTGTGGCTCAGTTGGCAGTTGCTGGCCTCGTGTGCACAAAGCCCTGGGTTTGATATCACCACACACACACCAGCTTCACATAAACTGGACCTACTGGCACATGCCTAAAAGCCTAGCAATAGCAGGAATGAATGTTCAAGTCCATCCTCAGCTGCAGAGTGAGCTTACTGCAGCTGTGATACAGGAGACAAGAGGAAACCACAGAGCCTGGTGGGCAGCGACCTCCCAGTGACCTCTACCGTGTGGCTGGTGACCTCTGTATCCACATAGAGACACTCCATCACACGCTCCCTAAATGTCTGTCACCGGGGCTGAATCACGGGAGGGTGTGGGTGGGAGGAGCACAGGCTCACTTGGCCCTCTGCTGCCTTCTGGCTAGGGATGGGGGCCTGGCTGGAGAAACCCAGGCCCCTTCTAGCACTGTCTGTCCTGGCTTGCTTTCTGTTGCTGTGATAAACACCAAAATCGAAGCGCCGTCTGGAGGAGAGGGCTTATTTCAGTTTACAGTGCCACAAAACACTCTGAGGGAAGTCAGCACCGGAACTCGAGACAGGAACAGAGGCCATGGAGGAACATCACTGACAGGCCTGCTTCCTCTGGCTGGCACAGCTACTTCCCTATACTGCCCAGGACCATCTGCCTAGGGGTGGCACGGCCCACAGTAAGCTACACTCTCCTCTATCAACTAGTCATCAGGAAAAACGCCCCACAGATGTGTCCACAGGCCAGTCTGATGGGGACAATTCCTCAGCTGAGGTGCCCTCTTCCAAGTATGTCAACTTGACAATCAAGATTAGCCCCATAGCTGCCTCAGGCCATGATCTCCCTCTGCCCCCCTTGTCATGGACACCTCGGCTGCTCACTCACAGCCCTCAAGTCAGCCACCTATGAATACCCTACAGTGTTCAGCCTTGGCTCAGCAGCCCAGACCATAGATGAGGAGACTGGGGGTCAAAGGAGACCACCACAGGGTATCTCACCTTGCCTAGTCCTGGTTCCTGCCTCTGGGCTCAAATGAATCCCTCTTCAGCCAAAGAGGGGGTCAAAGAGCTTGAGAACCATCCCCCACAGATCCCAGGGGGTTAAGCCACACTCCCCACTCCCTCCATCCTAGTGCAGGCCCCGCTGACTCTGCTTCCCTTCCTACCCAGCTATTCTGGGACAATGGAGGAAGCAGATGGTGGGAGCTTTTTACTCTCTCCACCAAAGCCTCAGGATCTGAGAATAACCCGAAAACCTGCTGCAGCTTCTAAGAGGGACCAGTGGCTGTGGACAGGATTGTTCTCTCACCACCTCTGGCTTTGGGCTCAGGGCCCTCCCTCTGCCAGCCTCTCCTTCATGTGACATCAGCTTTGGTGTGGCCCTAGCAGCTGGATTCTGTACCAATCACCAGGAATACCACAAGCCCTTTCAGAGACCAAGACCCAGGCATTGGGTGGTCCCCAAGATGCCAGACACAGACACGCTGGGAACATTCTGGTCCTTCAAGTGCAAAAACCGTGTCTAAAGGAATTGTAGGCCCTGGGAGCCTGAGTCAGTACCCCTCTAGCCACACAGTCCCTCATCCTTTATGCTCTGGTGTGTTCCCTTCTCTGGGGGCCCCTGCCATCCTGGTCCCGTTTGTTCACACAGCCAGCCTCTCTGGATAACAGCTGGAGATGGTAAAGGCTATTGTACTTGTTTGGCCTTTGACTGGTCAATCCATCCTGCCACCTTTAACTGACACCCGAGGCAAATCCCCAGCTCAGGGTCACCAGGCATCCCAGATACAATGGCATCCCAGTCCATGCCCTGAGGGCAAAGGAGGCAGGGCACCCAACACTTACAACTGACATAACCACACTGGTACACGCCCCAGCCACGAATACATCCTCCCCATACATAACATAAAGTGCAACACACATGCTTATGCATACACATACACAAACATACACACACACACACACACACACACACACACACACACACACACGCACACACACTCATCCTCTGTCTCCCTCTTTCTCTCACACACACACATTCTTTCTCTCTGTCTCTCTCTCTCACATATACACACAACTTCTCTCTCACACACACACATGCACACTAACACACACGCACACACGCACACACGCACACACGCACGTGCACAAACACACCCTTCATAGCCATCATTCCCCAAGCCCTCCATCTCCCCGCTCTGAACAATGCACCGTATCCCACCACTGAGTGTGGCCATCACCACAGCTCAGAAGCCTTGTTCCAGCCAGGAACACTGGCCAACCATAGCAGGAAGCTGGACAGAGAGAGACTTAAATAAAGGTTTAATTTCTTACAGTTCAGGTGTTAAGGAGAACAGCTTTAGATTGTCTTGGCCTGCCGGGCGGTGGTGGCGCACGCCTTTAATCCCAGCACTTGGGAGGCAGAGGCAGGTGGATTTCTGAGTTCGAGGCCAGCCTACTACCGAGTGAGTTCCAGGACAGCCATGGCTACACAGAGAAACCCTGTCTCGAAAAACAAAAAAACAAAAAAACAAAAAAACAAAAAAAAAAAAAAGATTGTCTTGGCTTTTCTTTCATGGTGGCGGCAAAGTAGCTTCCCCAGAAGCTGTCGCACCCACACTCACAGTAGGGAGACAGGGTCTTAGGCTGGGAATGTACTGTAGAAATTCCTCTATTGGCTTTGCTCAGTTCTGCTGGGTCATGTGGCAGCCCCTCACTGCAAAGAAGGCTAGGACAGTGAACCAAAGGTCAGTTGCAATTGGCACCTGTGCCTGCTGGGCTCCCAAAGTCTAGGTCCATTGGCCAGCTGAGCGGTTGAGACCAGTCCCATAGCTGCAGGTCACAGACACTGGTTTTATCCCGATGACTCTAGTCCCTAAGGAGTAACTAAGGCCAGAGCCCGAGGCTAGACTCCAAGCAGGGCACATGTCACCCTCAGGAAGGTGAGGATCCCAATTCTCCCCCCACCCCCCACACACTAACTCAAGTGTCCCTGCAGCCTCTATAGTGTGACCAGGGGTCTGGGTCTAAGACACCTTCAACACCAAGCAGTGTCCATATCCTGGCTTTTCCTGTCACCCAGAGGCCTTGCCAGGGACCATCTGCCAGTGGGCACTGGGCCAAGAACTCCCAAGGACTGCTTGGGAGGTGGGGAGTGGTCAGGCAGAAGCAGCCATCATCCTCTGTGACAGTTCAGAGCTCACGCTGGCAGTGGACACCAGGGTGTATCCGGGTAGAGGAGACAGTGGAAGGATCGAAATCTGCAGAGAGACCATCAAGGTGGGACAGTTACCCCAATCTCGCTGATCCACGGACCCTGCGCATGGTCAGCCTGCAGGGTGGTGGCAAGCACCCCCAGCATGGAGCAATCAGAACGTTGGTAAACGACCCCTGATTTGAGAACCTCTCCTTCCAGACGCCCTAAAAGTCAGACAAGACACCGAGAACCCCCTGGCTGGGTTCTAGAATCTTCATGGTCAAAGAATCTAGCATCAACTAACACTGAGGCTTGCATGCCTCTGCAGATGGGCAGCTCACTCCATTGAAAGTTCCTCTAGGAACTTTGCATTTCTTCCCCACACTGGGCCAAATTCTATCTCCTTGAAACAGGGCTGTGCTTACCAAAGCCCTAACTCCAGGGCTCTCTTGGAACAGCCACGGACTCTGGTGCTACAGATACAGACAGAGAGTCTAAAGCCCAGAGAGGACAAGACAGTTATCTAAGGTCACACAGAATGTAGCAGACTAGGAAGTGTTTGTTTGTTTGTTTGTTTGTTTGTTTGTTTCGAGGCAGGGTTTCTCCGTGTAGCCCTGGCTGTCCTGGAACTCACTCTATAGACCAGGCTGGCCTCGAACTCAGAAATCCGCCTGCCTCTGCCTCCCAAGTGCTGGGATTAAAGGCGTGCGCCACCACCCGCGCAGACTAGGAAGTTAAGCCTGTTTTCTCTGCCCCCAGCTTGTGCGCTCAGTCACCATGACTTGTGGCACTACTCTCCCCCAAAGTTCCTCAGTGCCCACCCTCATGCCACAGTCTCGACCCCATACCCACCTGGAGGGGTCTTCTTCATGAGAGAAGGGGCCTGGTAGCTTGATAATGTTCAGTTTCCCCTCAAAGACTCCATAGCTGAGGGTGACCTGCGGGAGGATGGGAGGGTACTGGGAGATGCTCCACCCGGGAAGTCCTCCAGGGAGACAGTGGGCCTTTAGAGAGGCCTGGCAATTGAGCCTCCTGTACAGTAGAGCCCAGCCCCTCCCAAAGGCACTGCATCTTGAAGGAATGCTCCTGCCTCAGAGCCTTAATCCATCTGTCCCCAGAAGCGATGCTTACCCAGGAGGCTGGTGATTCCCTCTTCCTAAGGACTGGGACACCAAGCTCATCAAGAAGGGGTTGTTCCCCTCAGCTGAGTGCCTGGGCTAGCTGGGAGGTTTCCACAGCCCTGGGCAGGCCTCGGCTAGTCCTTCCACCTAAGCCTGGACTATACAACGTCAGGAAGACATGGGACAGAGCTGTCAGCCAAGAAGCAGACACACGCCATGGCTAAAGACTGATGGTTTGGTGGCTACCGGGGCTCAAAATTCCCATTCTGGCTAGAGCAGATGTGTCATAATTGACTTCGTTTTTTCTGGGCCTCAGTTTTCCCATCTAGTAGAATGGGAATAATATTTGTGGTCAGCCTTCAGAGATATTCTTTCTTTCTTTCTTTCTTTCTTTCTTTCTTTCTTTCTTTCTTTCTAGGCAGGGATTTGAACTTCTGAACCTCCTGCTTCGACTTTTAAGTGCTAGGATCAGAGGTCTGCACCACCAGACCTGGTTTCTGAAGATCTAGGGATCAAACTCAGGGCTTCATGAACACTACATAAGCTCTCTACCCACTAGGCTACATCCCGGCCCTGTAGTTGGCCCTCTGTATCTGCATCTTCCACATCTGTGGAGTCAACCAACCTTGGGTTGGAAATATCTCAGTGATGTGTGTCTGTTCTGTGCGCTTCTTCTCATTTGCTCACAAAACACCAAAGTGTGACATTTTACTGAGTCTTTCTATCCTGTTAGGAATGAAAAGCAACCCAGAGCTGATATAAGGGGTTGGGGGGAAACATGCCAAACACTGAGGCCCTTCCCATAAGGGACTGCAGCTGAGGGTTTGGGAATCCTTTCAGCCTTGGAAGCAGTCCCTGTGGACACAGAGGGAGGCTTGTGTGGCCACTATGTGACAACTGGTAGAAACAGAAAGTAAAGGGGGTCAGGCCCCTCACAGTGCCAGGTGATAGCTATCTGCCTTGTTTCTGGCCACCCTACATTTGTCCCCCTTTCCTGGATTCCTGTACCCTGCTTCCCCTGCCCAGCCAACCGACTGACTTCAAACGTGACCCTAACTAGACTATCAGACCATCGGATCTGAGGGTCAGCTGGGAGGTCAAAGGACCCTTCATCCATTGTGACTACAGACCTAGGGCTGAGATCCTGTCCTCCCAAGGCCTGGGTCTCCTGAGGAGAGTACAGATGGGACAGGAGATAGACCCTTCTGAATGACAGGCCCTGTCTGTCCACATTACTCAGTTTCATATGAGTTCCTCATATGTACCTCAAAACTCTGACTCAGTGGGGACAAAAAATCTCAGGCCTTCTGGCCAGGCAAGCCTTAAAGGGAACTCCAGACAGAAGTTGGAAGGTCCACCCAGCTCCTTCCGCAGATTTCTCAAGAGGGTAGTGTGAGGGTGGAAGATTCAGAGTGGAAAGAGAAACTGTGGATGGGAGTGGGGTGGGGGATGGGGGTGGGGGATGGGGCAGGGTTTTGGGAGCAGCACCCAGGCCTGTAAAGTTCTCCTAGACCAGAAACATAGGAAACCTGAGCCACTGTCTGGAAGGCATGTGCCACCTCCCTGGACCTCTGTTTCCCCATTAGTACGTGATGGCCAAGCCCCATAAGTTCAGTCTCCAGGTCGATTCCAAGTACCCCAGCCTCCGTCTGGGGAGACCCTCTTTCCCCACCCCTGGGCCTCTGCTCTGCAGCTGGCTCACCTGCTCCAGAAGCTGGGCAGCCCCCAGCAGCTGCAGGGTTTCCAGATGTGAGTGGAAAAGGGGGCTGGGCTGCAGACGGGCCCTCAGCTTGCACTCAATGATGTAGCCCACGGTGCAGTCATCAGGGAGCCGGATGAGAGCCGAAGTGTCCACAAAGTGGGAGCCGCTGGAGGACAGAGCTAGATGGCGGCCACTGACCCAGGCCGTGCGCACATGCACCCCTCCCTCCTCCCAGCAGGGCCAGCGCAGAACCAGCAAACTTCACTAGGATACTAGATAAGTCTGGAACCTGGGGGGGTCTCAGTCTCTTCCCCTGAGAAATGGGCTGATAACAGTCCTGCCTTCCCAGGGTCCTTGAAGGACTGGGTGGAGGAATGGCGGGAAATACATCCTTTCTTCTTCTGTTTCCTCTCATTCATTCGCTTGTAGATTCACTGCTGAGCTTGACACCCTCTGACCCCTGCACCTCACTAGGGATAAGGACCCAGACATGATAGAGAGCCACCCCTGCCTGCCACAGATTGGGGTACTGAGGCTGGGGCCAAGTCAGAGGGAAGCACATGGTTTGAGGGGCTAGAGGGAAAATGTGGATTTCCCAGAGGCAGCAGCAGGCTTTCAGAGAACATCCCCTGACTGTCCAACGCCATCAACATCTCTTCTCAGGATGCCTGGTCAGGGGTGGGCATAGGATCCCAGCCTGGTGCCCCTCCCTCAGCTGCACATTTAGATGGGAATGGGTACCACAGAGATGGGCAGAGTACAAGGGGGCACCCTAGTCACAGAGACAACCTTGGGCCTCGGTGTGTGCCTGCTCTGGGCTGGCCCTAGGGACAGCATGTCCTCTGACACTCTGAACCCCCTCCTCAGGCAAGGAAGGGCAGACAGGGACAGGGGCCGAGCAGCTGTGTGACCTTCAACCTGGGTAATCTAAGGCTTGTCAACCTCTCCTGAGGGCTCTGAGCATGGCCCTGCCTTCCTTCTTGTTCTGGTCCTCCTGGTAAAACAGCCTAAGTTGGGTCAAAGATCCATACAAGCTCATGGCCTCTGATGCCAGCCTGGGAAAAGGCTAGGCTCAGCCACTTTCAGAAGGGCAGTGTCTACCCACACACACTCCTAGATCCCTCTCCTGTGAGGGCCTACAGGGATGTTTCAGATAAAATGCTACCTCTTCCAGGAAGCCTTCCCTCGTGCTCCCAGTCAACAGCCCCTCTTCATCTCCGAGGGCTCCTATGCTTGACCTCCATGACATCGACTATCAGAAGGTGAGGAAAGGACTGCCAAGGAGCCCTGGCCACTGCAAGTATCCACCTAGACATTTTCCCACTTGGCTCTTACAATGCCACTGGCCACTATACATTCATTTCCATTTCAGATGGGAAAACTAAGGCAGAGTGCACTGAACCACGTGCCCTAAAAGTCAACAGAAATGTCTCCCACAGATCTGCACTGCCCTAATGCAGCTGGATAAGGTACCAATTTCCCCTGGGTACCCTCTTGTTCCTCCTTGCCTCAAAGGCACCTCGTGTTCACCACAGCCTCTCACACTAACCATAGCCTGTCATACACCACAGTCCCTTCCGTTCACCACCCCTGGCCTCTGCTTACCTGGCCCATGGCACCATCTTCAAAGCCAGTTGGCGGTTGATGCAAAAGCCAGCACCCCCTGTGGCAAACCAAAATCGAACCAGCCTCTAGAAAGAGGATGTCAGAGATGTGGAGTGAGCCCAGGGAACCAAGGGGCACCAGCTACACCAGTTAGACTGCCCCTTACCCCCAGCCATCATGCCCTGAAGCTCTGCCTCATACCTCACTGGAGGCTGAAGCATGCCCATTTCACAGATAGGGAGCCGAGGTCCAATGTCACACTGCTAATTATGAGCCCCAAGGGCACAGGGGAGCCCTAAACCCAGCTAGAGTCTGGCTTCCTTGAAGAGGAGGTATTTGATCTGAGACATCCAAGTCTGTAGGCCTCCACAGGAGAGGATGGAGTGGAAGAGGAAGGGGAGGAAGAGGAAGAAGAGGAGAAGGAGGAAGAGGAATAGGAAGAGGAAGAAGAGAAAGAGGAGAAGGAGGAAGAGGAGGAGGAGGAAGAGGAGAAGGAGGAAGAGGAAGAGGAGGAGGAAGAGGAGGAGGAGGAGGAAGAGACAGGTGCCATGCTTCTGGAGTAAAGTCCAAGGCTGGGCCCCTTGACCCAGCAATAGGCACTTAGGCCTATTGACTTAGGCCAGCCAATCTGAGCCTTTCACAATGACTTAGGCCAGCCAATCTGAGCCTTTCCCATAGTGCTCTAGGAAGACCATAGGGGCGTGGCCTCTCTAAAGCCTGAGGAGCGCTAATCCCTGAGGCCACGGACACCAAGCCTCCAGCTCTCCCTTTCTACACTCCAAATTCCTGAGGCTGAGAAAGGTTTTCTGCAAATAAGAACGTGAAGCCACCCCTGGAGTAAAGAGAGGACAATCTTGGGAGCACCAGTGGGCAGGCAGCCCGTTGACATGGTCATCCCAGTAATCAGTAGCATCCCTTCCGCCATTCTCTGACCTTCCACCACCCTCACCTCAGCCCAGGCCTCTTCCCGGATCTCCTGCGAGGACCCTGAATTCACCTGTGGGTTCTCCAGACCTTTAGGAGAACCCTTCCCTTATGCCATTTCATCTCTCCATCCGACTCCTCCCCCACACTCAAATTTCTTTCTGCAAGTCCACATTGGTGCTTAGTGAGAGCATCTTGCGTTGGGCTGAGATTTCTCCCATGATGCTGCTCCAGAAAGACCCGTGGACAGACAATGAGGAGGCCCAGAGGGCCCCTCCCCCCACTCCCATCCCCTTGAAGGATCCACTTCTGGGTCCTAGAATTAAGCCTGGGAGCACGGATGTCCCAGTTCTGTCATCTGACAGCCTTACTTTCTAATTTACTTCCACAAATGTCCTTTAGAGAAAGTTCGGGGCTCAAAGAGGCAGTGTGAACGTCTCTTGAGGACCCAGCATCCAGGAAGTGCTCAATAATTGCATGCTTTATTAAAACTTAACAAATGTGTGGCTTCCCACTCCTAGGTAATTAGAGTAACCACAACATCACCAAAAGGGCCTGAGCCCTGTGCCCAGCCCTGTGCTAAGGGCTGCACCTCAAACACAGTGACCAAAGCACAGACTGAGGCCACTTGCCTCAGAACACAGAGCAGGAACAGATGCCAAGCCAGAGAGAGATCTTTCACCTTTGCTGTCCCACCATGCGGAGCTCTAGGCTCTGCACTGGCCTGGGCACTCTGGGATTATGGAACACTCCAAGACAGAACAGAGAGTAAGGGACATTCTCTTTAGCGGTGCATAGGAAGAAGAGCACTGTGCGTGTTGTGGGGGTGAGTTGGGTTGGTTAGTTTCTGTCAGCTTGACATAAATTAGAGACACCTGGGAGGAGAGACCCTCAATTGAGACGATGCCTCCACCAGATTGGCTTAAGTAAGTGTGAGGCATTTTCTTTTTCTTTTTTTTTTTTTTTCTTTTTCTTTTTTTTTTCTCTTGGTTTTTTGTTTGTTTGTTTGTTTTCTTTTCTTTTTGGTTTTTTCAAGACAGGGTTTCTCTGTGTAGCCCTGGCTGTCCTGGAACTCACTCTGTAGACCAGGCTGGCCTCGAACTCAGAAATCCGCCTGCCTCTGCCTCCCAAGTGCTGGGATTAAAGGCGTGCGCCACCACTGCCTGGCAAGAGGCATTTTCTTAATTGATGATTAATATAGCCTGCTATATTGGCCTCCAGCCTACTATGGGTGGTGCCGCCCCTGGGCTGGTGGTCCTGGGTTCTATAAGAAAGCAGGCAGAGCAAGCCATGAGGAGCAAGCCAGTAAACGGCACCCCTCCATGGGTTCCTGCCTTCTGCTCCTGCTTGAATTCTTGCCTTGACATCCCTCAATGATGGAATGTGATTGGTGTACATAATCCAAAGAAACCCTTTCCTCCCCATGCTGATTTCGGCCATGGTATGTATGACAGCAGGTCTGCATGTACCCAGTCAGGCATTGACCTGGCCCCGCAAGACATGTCTAAGAAATGAATCCCATAATATTCATCCAGTCCCCAGTCCAGGGATGCTGACAGATGGCCCCACCTGACTCTTATGCTCACAGTCACTCTGTGAGGAAGAGCTGTGATCACCTGCCTCACAGATGAGACACTGACACCCAAAGAGGTGGGTCAGCTTCAATCAGGGTCCCCAGCTGGAGTGACGGGGCTGGTCTGTGAACTCCAGGAGACATGCTCCGGCCTGGAATTCTCAGGCCTGGAGATGGAGGGGGGCTCTCAAGCTGGGTGGGAGGTCAGGGCGGAGGACAGGGACACCCCTCGGCTCACCTGGAGTGGCATGTGTGTACACACACCCTGAGGCCCAGGAGGATTTAATTAGGCCTCGGCGGCTGACTGATAATTAAGGCTCCAGTTTCCCCAGAGCAGCAGATGGTGGCCTGGGGAGGGAGGGAGGAGTCTTAAGCAGCAGCTTCTGCTTCAAGCAGGGTCTCCTGACACAGGAGCCTCCTCCCTGGCTTCCCCCATTCCCTGGGGTTAACACCCAAGCTCCAGAAACCAAGCAGTACTGAGGGCTGGGAAGAATCATGCAAATAGGGGGACTCAGACAAAACCTCACTATTTATCTGAAGTCTAGCAGAGACATGGCCCAGCTCTCCTGGGTTTTGTTTGTTTTCTAACCTGGCCATCCTAAAACTTCTTGGGTCTGCAGTGAAGCTGGTTCTGGTCTCGCTAGTTCCCCGTGTCCACATTTCAGAGGCTGGACAGTGAAGAAGTTCAAGGGAGAGAGCCACATGTCGGGATTGGTGTGGAGCTCTGAACAACCGAGATCTATCACCTGGCCTAGCAATACCTAGGATTTTTCTGGCTTAGACCCAGTATCTATCTATGGCCCAGGCTGACCCAGGAAGCCACTATGTAACCCAGGCTGGCCTTGAACCAGGAACAGCTGCTTCAGCCTCCCCGAGTGTAGGATTACAGGCATTATTATTGCATTACACAACGGCCTGAGCTTCATGGTGTTGAAAATCAAACCTATGGCTTTGTGACATTAGGCAAGCATTCTGCCAACTGGGCTCCAGCCCCAGCCCAGGACTGTACAAATCCATGTTGAGTCCAGGTGTCTGGGAGTTTGGTCAGGGAGTCAGGAAATCCCAATGGTTAGAGACACCCTTGCCAAGCCAGGGCTCTTTGATGACCCAGGCCTTACCATACAACCAGGCCCTAGCTCCAGGTTCTGCCCCTAGTATCAGTGTACACACACACACACACACACACACCAAGAGCAACAGCCAACAGAAAAAGGAGAATAAGACACACCGTGCGGTTTTTTGAATGGAGCTCAGAGGCATGGATGGGCCTGTTCAGGCTGGGCTTGCCCACATAGACATCACGGTCCTGCGGGAATGTTTTCAACAGCTGCAGCAGAGCCCTGGGGTTCACGTAGTTGTCATCGTCCACATGACAGAACCACCTGTGGGGATGGGGCCACAGTGAACTTGTGGAAATACTGTGTTCCTGGGTCCCCACAGTCAACAGCTAACAGCTACGAGTCAGGTAGCTGCTGGGGACTACGCACACCTCAGGGCCCCCTGGGGGACGTCCACACTACCTGAAGAACGAATCGTCGTCAAGTCAGTACCGTGGAACTGAGTCTCCAGAATAAATCAGGAAGGCGGTCTCCAGGAGCTTTTGACTTAGTCCTGAGTCAAAAACTCCTGGAGACTGCCTTCCTGATTTATTCTTCTTACACATTTAAGCATAGTAAAACTATGGAGAAAGGTTACCGCGGAACAATTATTGTAACAAAGCTTTAACATAGCAAGATAAGAAAGCTTTACAATAAGAAAGATGAACTCTATTGGTTGATAAACAGAGCCCCAGGGCCAGGGCCTGGGGCCTGTTACACAGAAATGAGTTCTGTTCACTGAGAAACACAAAGCCCAGGATCAGGGCCTAAAGAATTCTGAGGATATGGATGGTGGAAGCTGGCTCCTAACAGAACAGCAGGGGATCATGTTTGACCACTTTCACCGGCATCCGGGTGACCAGGTGACCAGAGACATCTTTCATTCCTTCCATTGAAGAAAACAGGGTCACATGATTGACAATCCTGGTTTCCGCTAATACTAGTGCTGAGCCAGCAGTTCTCAACCTTCCTGACTCTGCTTGGCTTTGTACAGCTCCTCATGTCCTGGTGATCCCCTCTCATGAAATTATTTTGTTGCTAATTCATAGCTGTAATGTTGGTACTGTTACCAACCATAACGGAACTGGCTGTGTTTTCCCAATGGTCTAAGGCAACCCCTGTGAAAGGATTGTTTAAGGGAGTCACGACGCACAGGTTGAGAGTCTCTGCTCTAAGCTCTCTGTGCTTTCTAGCGGGAGCTACTATTTGAACCCTGAGTTTTGGGCCAGGCAACATGTTGTGTGCCCTCACAGATATCTTCAGAACAGATGAAGACAAAGACTTCATGACCACATGGCCACTGAGTGACAGGATTTGACTCCAGGTGGCCCACCTCTCTGCCTGCTAGGTGGGAAAGGGTGAGTCTAACCCCAGAAGGCCCTAGGATCCCTTCACTAGCCCAGGTCCTTCCTTTTGTGTGTGGGAGGGGAGTCTGGGGTACAGGTCAGTGTATTCTCAGGTACAAATGTATGTGCTTGCATGCCAAGGCCGGAGGCCACCGTGGATGGTGTTTCTCCTGTTACCACCCACCTTGCTTTTTGAGACAGGATCACTCACTAGAACCAGGACATGATGGCTAGGCAGCAAGCCCCAGAACCAGTCCATCTCCACATGGCTCCTAGCACTAGGGTTACAATCATGCATATGCTTTTGGAGTTGGCGTTGGGTATCGAACTCAGATTCTTACACTGTACAGCTAGGACATTACCCTCTGGAGACCCACATCTCCATCCCCACCACGCCACTTTTTGTTTGTTTGTTTGTTTGTTTTGTTTTGTTTTAGATTTATTTTTCCCTTATGTGCATTGGTGTTTTGCCTACATGTATGTCTGTGTGAAGGTGTCGGATCTTGGAGTTACAGACAGGTATAAGCTGCCATGTGGGAGCTGGGAATCGAACCTGGGTCCTCTAGAAGAGCAGCCAGTGCTCTTAACAGCTAAGCCATCTCTCCAGCCCATATCTCCCCCTCCCGCCACCGCTACTTTTGGTTGGTTGGTTGTCATTTTTCTTTTTAGACTACTCCACTTTTTAACACAATGCTCAATTCAAAAGCTAGTCCGAGTGGTTGGGGATTTAGCCCAGTGGTAGAGCGTTTGCCTAGCAAGTACAAGGCCCTGGGTTCGGTCCTCAGCTCTGGAAAAAAAAAAAAAAAAAGACAAAAAAACAATAAGAAAAAAAAAAAAAAAAAAAAAACAAGGTAACTGGCACAAAAGCTGGTCCAAGACCAGGGAGATGACTCTGGCACCTGCCAGAGATACAATGGAAAGATATAACTCCCAGCCAGGCAGTGGTGGTGCACGCCTTTAATCCCAGCACTTGGGAGGCAGAGAAGGTAGATTTCTGAGTTCGAAGCCAGCCTGGTCTACAGAGTGAGTTCCAGGACAGCCAGGGCTACACAGAGAAACCCTGTCTCGAAAAACAAAAACAAACAAACAAACAAAAATGATAGCCTGAGGCAAAAGTCACTCCTGTCCCCATGACCTAACCACACTTACCTGAGGCCACTGACCAAGAAGGCATCAAACTCTGCAGCCATCTTGCAGGACAAAGCAGGATGACTGTGCTCTGCAGAACAGTTGGTGACCACGAGGTGCGAGCCTGGAAATGAGAGGCAGTCAAGTGACCTGCCCAGCCCCCCCATAACACTGACACACACACACACACACACACACACACACACACACACACACGGGAATACAGGATGTGAAAGATGAGGCTAAACCCCAGAGAGCTTAGAGGGCTCATACCCTCCCAGGGAAACTGAGGCAGCAGACTGAACGGGAGCCCAGGTGTTCAGGGCCTTATCCAGTAGGCTCTTACACATTTATTCTGTTCCTGGGCACAAAGTAGACAGTCCCCAATGCCAAAGACAGGAGACCTAATTCCTAGAGACCGCAAGGCTTTATCACAGCCATGAGCTTTTCCTGCCAACAGTGGAGCACCCCAGCCAGGCAGTTACCTAGTCTCTCCTGGAGGCGTTCATCTGGGCTGTCAGTGAAGATGAATGTCTGTGGGGAGAAGGTGGCATCAGGATAGGTTAATGGAGGGAGGCCCCCAATCCACAGACCACCAAAGCCATGTCCTAGATTAACCCACACACGAGAGGACATAGACATGGCGGACTCCTGTCTTCTATCCTGAGACATACCCTCCTTGTGCACACATACAACTAAGCTCTCAAGGACACACAACTCCAGGGTGAAGGGTCTGCATCTGCTCTCCAGGGCTGCACACTCTTAGCTGACTCAGGGCTCTTCCACACACAATGTCACAGCCACACTTGGCCACTGTGCTGCTGGCTATGTTTTGTCAATTTGACACAAGCTAGAGCCATCTGGGAAGGGAGAACCTCAGTTGAGAAAATGCTTCTAGCAGAATGGCCTGTGGGCAAGACTGTAAGGAATATATTTATTAAAAATTGATGTGAGAGGGCCCAGCCCACTGTGGGTGGTGCCACCCCTAGGTAGGTCCTGGGTTGTGTTAGAAAGCAGGCTGAGCAAGCCATGGGGTGCAAACCAATAAAGCAGCACCCCTCCGAGGCCTGCACTTCAGCGCCTGCCTCTGGGATCCTACCCTGCCTTCCTTCATGATGGACTGTAACCTGAGAGCCAAACAAACCCTTTCCTCCCTCCCCAAGTTTCTTTTGGTCCTTGTGTTTATCACAGCATAGAAATCAAAGCCCCTTGAACCCCATCCACAGGAGTGTACAGACTGTAGGACTTGCCCCACCCAAACCCTCAGACACCATACCATATAGCCACAAAGCCTAGTGCAGTGCAGAGGCCCCCAGCACATCAGAAACCTCACACGCTGGCATGATCCTGCTTTCTCAGACTGGGCATGTGCCAGGACCCTCACTCACACGGCTTCCCCAGTGACTGTCTGAAAATGAGGCTGAGCTGGGACTCCAACCCACTGGGCTGTTTCTGTATTCTTATTCATTTTGAAGATGTTCACAGAGCACCTTGAAAACCTTTAATGGTATCCTTGACCCTTGGAACCAAGTGGACCCTTGAACCACTTCGAAGTGGGGGCTGAAGAAACAATGTTCAAGGCCCCTGGAATCTCCGTCCCCCACTGGATCGACACCTCTGTGAACTCCTAGACCAGGACTCCAGCCACAGTGATCTTCCTTGCTCATCCACGGTGTCTTCACACCACAAACTAGCCAGCACCCCCAGACCAAAACAGCCCTGTCCTGAGCCTCAGTTTGCCCATCTGTAAAATAGGAGAGAGCAGCAGCTGTAACCTATAAAACAAGGAAGAATGGGCAGAGAGGAAGGGTGGACGAGAAGGAAAGAGTAAAGGCAACACGGTGGCTGTACTTACTCTCACAGGAGCCCAGAGCAGGGGTGGGGCACAGGGAAGGCTAGGCCATGAGGGAACCAGCCTGCTCTCCCAAGGCCCACGACCACAAGCTTACTTCAGAGCCACTGTGCCTTGACTGTAGACTGTTACAAGACTCTGCCTAGATCCTAGACCTACTACTGCCCTTTCAAACCTACATAGACAGCACCTGCACCCACTGGTCAACACCATCCCTATTCCCCTTAGGATACACGTGGAGAGATGGCTAAGAGCACTGGCTGCTCATCCAGAGGACCCCTGTGTGATTTCCAACGCCCACATGGTGGCTCACAGCTGTCTGGAACTCCAATCCCAGAGGGAGATCCCACGCCCTCTTCTGGTCTCCATGAGTACTACACCCAAAGGTATAACTACTTTAAAAAAAAAAAAAGATCAGTGCGATAAAGGAAGAGACACCTGACCCTTGCCACCCGGTGTGACTTTACCTCAGCCCTCCCTGCCCTACCTCGGGGCATCTCTACTCAGATTTTTTTTCAGTTACCCCAACACATTACAGGCACATGCTCTGCATATTCCGAGCTCTCTAAACCTGAAGTTGCCACTTCCAGGGCCTTCCCCCCCCCC
>JANHMN010000012.1:23524984-23730901 GCA_030674055.1 Rhabdomys pumilio | reverse complement strand
ACACACACACACACACACACACACACACACACACACACACACACACACTCAGAAAAGAACTGGAGCTATTGAAGAAGGCATCTTTCTCATCCTGTCTCAGGTCTGCCCCCTACAGGCCACTCTGCGCTCAGCACCTAGGGAGAGGCTTCCAGTCTTCGACCTGATCATGTGACTCCCTCCTTTCAATGCTCTGCTAACTTCCCAACATCCCAAGGCAAAGGTCACATCCTAGTGGTAACAAAAGCACTGCCTGAGAGCGAGAGAACTCAGCATCTGGCCTGCTCTGGCTTTAGCTGCCCACAACGTTGGGGCTTTCGCCTGCAGCTCAGAGCCATGCACCAGCAGCCCTCGGAACTTCCACTAGCCACCCCAAGTTCAAGTCACACCTTCCTAGGTCCCAAGCACATGCTACTGGGCACCTGGCTCTAACTACACTCACTGTCTCATCTGCTAGTGTCCTGGGGTTGCTGAGTGTTCTGGACTTCGGAGAGGTTCTCCATCCTATCTACTGCACCCACCCTCCTCCAAAGACACACCCACAGCACACTCCTGTGACTGCATGAACTTCACCTCCTGTCAGGGGTAGGCTCCTCCTCCTCTTAGGAGGCTCCAGTTGAAAGGGTCTCTCTTCCAAAATCTTCCCTCACCTCTGCATCCCCGGTGCCCCTCAGAAGTGCCGGTTTCTCATCTGGCTCCTCCCCAGACCCTTGCTCTCCATAGTGTGGTGGGTGGTACTAGTTGTCAACACTCCTCAGAGTCACACACATACACCAGCTCCCTACCCATGGGCTCTCTTCAATCCATCCCACCATCAGGGAGCCTTGTCACTCAGGACTGTTCCCACTGCCCAGCCAGGGGCCACCCAGAGGCACATTGAGCACTTGAACAGAGGGGATATTCCCCGTCCCCTCAGACTCACCTGAGCAGGGCTCGGTGGGTAGCTGTTCCCCTGAGTCTCCAGCAGTGCCTCCAGCAGGCTTGGGCCTCACCAGCCCCAGGGCTCGCTTCTTCAGCTATGTGGACAAGGAAGATCCTCACAATCCATCCCAGCAATGGGGGAAAGCTGAGGGGATATCCTAACACTGCAGTTCAGACTCAACAGGTCGGCATATAGCCCCACACACCTCCCCTCCTATCTTGTGCCCCCACACCCCGGCCACCGTGTTATTGTTCCATTCACTCCACACACACCCCCATCCCTCATTCCCCAACCTCATCTTCAGCCTTGTCCAGCACAGTCTCTCCTCTAATAAACTAACAGCAAAACCTTGGGCAGGAAAACCAAGGACACTCACACTATTTAGCCCAGGCTGGACAATCATGGAGCAAGCCCTAGAGCCGGCACTGGGCCCCAGCCATGCCTGGACTCATAGAAGCTGCTTGCTGTTCAGGAGGCAGGTGAAGAGCAGAGGGGTGAGCATGCACGGCTGCATGCTCTTCACAATCCCCCTGAACACACACTCCCTGGCAATGGGGTCTCCCAGGGACCTTATCAAGGGACCTCACTTTACCATGGGCACAGTGGTGACCCACCTTAGGGACTGAAAAAGAGAAAATGACTGTTCTCTGGTGCCCACTGTGTACTAAGACATAGACTAGACTAGAGTTGGGCCTGTGCCATACATTTCATCTCTCAACCATCCTGCACAGGGAAACTAATGTTCTCTGTTTCCTGGGCACCTAGGAGATCAACTATGGTCAAAGAGGCCTCCCCTCTTCTCTCTTCTCAGGGATGACAGAATACTCAGTCGGTCCCTTCCTCCATTGCCAACGCCTCTCCCAGTCCACCACCCCTGCTTACATTACTTCGAGGGCTTCGGTGTCTGCTAGAGATCAGGTATTTTTCCTGGACTTCTAGAAGCTGCTGAGCTCTGCAGGAGGAAGGTTGGGTCACACATGTGAAGAGAAATAAGCCCGTGTCTTCTCCTCCAAATCATCCTGTCCCAGAAGGCAGTGAGGAACTCCTTGGGAAAGAGGGCCCCAGCCCAGGCTTCCGACATCACCTCTGATAATTGGGCACAGTGCCTCGGTCCAGGTCCCGTAACGTGAGGGTGTCCACCCGAGTACAGAACCACTCCTGCCTCCGCTTGTAGGCTGGGTCCACCAACCGCAGGATCTCTTGGGCTTTCACACAAAGGGCATGGGGATCTGCCCGCTCCGGCAGGGAGAAGTTGGCTCGAATGTACAAGGGCTCAGCACCTGGTCCCTTTGCCCAGGCATCCAGGGCCTCATGGAAGGACTGACAGGCTGGGTTTGGCAAGGTAGGGAGGACACAGGAGGCTAGTGAGCCCAGGGATCAGCTTCAAGGGACTCGGGCTGATATGACCCTCTATAGACCCGGGCTTCACTCAGAGGCTGATATAACCCTCTATAGACCTGGGCTGCAAGGACCTTCTTTGAGCAAGGAACTTAGGTACAGAAGAGTTGAGTGATTTGCTTGAAGCTTTGAGTCCCTAACAATCAGCCCCAGGACTCAAAAGGTCTCTGGACTCCAAATGCCATACCCCTTTCATGGTTGGTGCTTACTAAATGCAGAAAGAGAACACATGTGCACACCAAAAAGATGCCACAACCCTGCATGGCACGGGGACGTGGGCTTCTACATCTACTTCTGGGCCCTTCTACTCCTACCCACATCCCAGACTGAAGGAGCCCTGACTGGCTGGGTCTCATGAGTTCAACAGGCTCTCCCATAGGCTAGGCTTACCCTTTGAGTCCAGCAGGAAGGAGAGGGTGGAGCCCTGGTTCCAGGGCAAGGTCCTCTGCTGGGTTTCAGCTTCCAGGCTTGCCCCCTCCAGTCCAGTGCCTTCTGCCCTTGGCTGAGCCCAAGCAGACAGAGAATGTAGCTCTTTTAAGGATGTAGCTCTGTCAGGATGTTGTCACCATGCCCCACCCCCTACTCTACCAAATCAGATGTTAGTCACTGCAGGCTGAGGGCAGAGAAATTTCTACTTTAGTCAGTCCCCAGAAACCCCACTCGTAGATGCTGCTCAGCCAACCAATGTCCACCCTGTTGAAACAGTACTCCTGCCCCTATATCAAGAAGAGAGATCTCACCTCTTTCTGTTCTGTCCTGGCTGACCCAGGCCCAGACAGCACCCTGCGAACCACCACCCCAGACCATCTATCCCCAAGGACTGGCAGGCTATCTGGACTTTTATCCTGGGGATCCAGGCCCCCAGGGGGACTCCAGCCGGACACCCGGATGGCCAGAGACCTGAGAAAAAGAGAGGAAGGTAGAAATAAGAATCTAGTCAGCACTTTAACAGCATACCCAGAAAGCAACCATGACTGTGCTGCCTGAACAGGCCATGAATGTCACCCAGGGCCAGTGCCCCTGAAGTTCCCTCTGCAACACCCTTCCCCCTCTCCCCAGCCTGGTCATCCTGCTGCTGCTGCTTCATAACTCAAACTAGACACAGTCTCTCCCTCCCAGATACAACTGGCCACTAACCCCACCCCTACCCGGCAGCATCCTCTGCCAGGTTTTGTATTTTCTCTTCAGTTCTGCCCATCTCAAAGCCCTTCAGGCCCAGACAGCTGTGGAATCCAGCCTGTACCCTTAATACCAAACCCTGTGTCTAACCCATTGAGGACAAAGGAACACAGTTTACAAGCCCAGGAGGGAGGATCCCTTAGACTCTAAAAGCAGCTGCAAGGGAGGGGCGCAGAGGGTAGGAAGAGGCTTCAGGGGAAGACACTGCTGGGTCCCATCTCAGTATGGAACCTTAGTGCTTTGTGACAGAGGGTGTGGAGTCAGGCTCTGGGGTGATGGGAGGTTTGCGGCACAGAGTTCGGATTTGCAGAAGGTTTAATACCAAGAACAGCAGCAGAGGCAGTAAGAGCTTCCAGGTGCTACCCGCAATCCCCAGCACCAGAGTCAGCTCCCTGATTACCAACTTAAAATCCTGAGCAATGGTTCCCAGAAAAGCCAGCTGGAGCCTGTGTCTGAGTTACACGAAGGTGTCTGTCCACCCTATTCCCTGACATGAAGGGGGCCACTGACTGAGGCCACTGAATGAAGCCAAAGACATGCCAGGATCCCCGTGACAGCAGAGTCCTGCCCATCCTTGGATGAGAACTGGTAGGGGCCCGATGGCCAGTCTTAGGCAAACTGACCCCAAAGTCTCTTCCATGAGCCTGAGGCTAGCCCAGTTACAGAGATCCTCTTCTCCCAGCAGAGCCCCTTCTCCACCTCGAGGTAGTCACACTGCTGCCCCCCCACCCCACCCCCGAAGCAGGCACCTGTCCCCTCAGGCCCCTGGGACCTCTCCTGATTCTCGGAGGCAATGTGGAAAGACCTAGGCAGAACGGGGAACTCTTGAAACTTGTCCAGTCAGCAGTTAGAGAAAAATATCGTGGAGGGCCCCACTCTGTATCTATCCAACCTGTGACACACAGGACACCCAGAATGGCACTCAGTGCAGCCCAACCCAAAATCCTAAATTATTTAAAACATGAGGGTTTTTTTTTTGTCATTTTTTATAATTCAGTCACACAGGGCATCAACTGTGTAGATGACAGCCTCGTGTTGAAATGTCAAAAGTCTGAGCATACCTGTGCTAAACTCTTCCTCAACCATGGCCGAGACTCACAAGCATGAACAGGTTGCTTGTTCATAAAGTGAGGATGACAGTGACCCTCTGTCCCTGTGGGTGTGAGGGTCAGAAGGGCAAGGCAAGGAGTTGTGAAGCCACTGTGGGCTATGGAATTCCCCAGACCCTGACTAATTCTGCTCTTGGCAGAACAGGATACAAAATGCAATCATGCCTCTTCTCAAGTGAACTGGACCATGCTCTATCCCCTAGTCAGGGTCTTAGGTACCCCAGGCTAGCTCTATGTAGTTGAGGATGACCTTGAACTTCTGATGCATCTACCCTCCAAGTGCTAGAATCACAGGTATGTATCACCATATCCAGTTTACACAGTGCTGGGGCTCTGTGCATGCTAGGTAAGAAACTGAGCCGCATCCCCAAGCCTGGACCATGGTCTCATGAGCCTTTGATTTCAGGTTCTTCCAGGTTCTCCTTTCCTGGGTGCAAGGTCAGAAAAGCAGAGAGGAAAGTGCCCCAGAGGGAAACAGCAGCGTGGCCCGACTAACCATGGATGTGCATATCCTACTCGGCAACCCCGGCTCACCCCAACCCGCCAGCCATAAGTAGAAATGTAGTGTGCTCTCAGCGTTATGGTCTCAAGGGAGGTGGTCAAGCTGGTGAGATGGCTCAGCAGGTAAAGTTACCTACCTGCTGTCAAGCCTAGTGACCTGAGTCCCATCTCTGACCCACACGACAGAAAATGAGAATCAAATCCCACAAGCCGTCTTCTGACCTCCACATTTGCTCTGCGGTATGCACGATACACACACACATTAAATAAACAAAATTTAATTTTAAAACAATGCTTTGGCTATTTCCTGTTGTCAGGTGGGACTGAGGACAATCCCATCGGTCAAAATCTCCCCAAATGTTGAAATACCATAGACTGCTGCTATCACTCAGAACTGCTGATCTTAGATTCCTCCCACACCGCTGCCCACCCCACGACCTAACGATTAATGTTTGGCACCCCACCTCTGAAACATTGTGGACAACCACACTTCCTTCCCAGGGTTCCCAAAGACTGTGAACTTCTCCGAGCCTCATACACAGGCAGTCTGCTCTGGGCACTTGTCAGCGTCTGGAAACTGCCTGGGGCTGGGTGGGATCATTGTGTAGAGACTTCCTTGTTTGGGACCTCAGTGGATTCAGAGGAGCTGGTCCTGACCTGGAGTCTAAGGCCCTGGGGCCCGGGAGGGACAGGGGCGATCCAACTCCTAGAAGGAATCCCAGACCCACCCTGTCTTACCAAAGAACCTGTCATTTCTCCCAACAGTGATAATGGGTTCTGAGGCCTGTGAGTGTCCCTGTCCCAGAACACTGTGGGAAGATCTCCAGGCTGTACGTGTGACAGATTTGCACCAGTCAGGGACTTGGATGCTGAGGCCGAAGCCTGTCACACAGACTAGAAACACAAATGCTTCTGACAATGACACTATCATGGTTAAGATGTGGGACACTGAGGTACAGAGAGGCTATCACTTCCCAAGGACGGTACAAACGGCGAGCAGTGGACCTGGACACAGAGTGTTAGAACTCTGTGTGTGGTCAGAAGGTTCTAGAGATCTCTAGGACCATGTGAGTAGAGGCAGGTTCTGAGGACAGAGACAGCAGACCAACTTTCTCTAATGCTCTCCCAGGGCCTCACACCCTTCTTAGGCTCCTCCTACCGTCTCCTCCACCCAGACATCTGTCCAGTGATCTTCTAAGCTTTACTCCACTCACCCACCCCAGTGCCTGACTGACCCTGCTCTGCCCTGTCCCCTAACAAAGGAGTGAAGAGGCTGGAGGTGGTGACAGAGCTGGCAACTAAGAGACTCAAGAACTATGTGCACGCTTCCCCTCCAACATGTACACAGCAGACGGAAGGCGGGTGTGCCCAAACTACACCAGCCTCCAGTGGCTTTAGACAATTCCTGCCCCGGTTCTGGGATGAAAAGGTATCTCAGTAAAAAAAGCACTTGCCGCATGAACATCAGAAGCGGGGTCTGGATGCCTAGTGCCCACGTGAAAGCCAGGCACTGCGTCTGTAGCATCAATGCTGGGAAAGCAGAGACGGAAGGATCCCAAGAGTTTACTGGAAGCAGGTCTAGCCAAACAGTGATGCACCTGATGCATCCTTCATCCCAGGACGCAGGGATTAACATAGACAGCCATGCAAGGAAGTCACTAATTTCAACTCTGTCCTCCACACCTGTACACATATGCCAGCATGCAGACACACCCGTGCGTGCAGACATTTCCATATTCTACTACATAGATCGTGCCTCCTTGCACACGCACCCATACAGGCTCTGCACAGCCACTGTTGTAGCTAGAATACCCAAGACTGAGCCAGGTACTGTTTAATCCAGGACTCCTGGAGGGGGCGCAGGGTGAAGAACCTGAGAGACAGGCATTGTCATAGACCTACAGCATACATGGAAATTAAGTGGCCTGCCCAAGCCCCCAGGGGAGCAATAAGCAGCAAGATTTGAACTCAGAGCATCAGGTACAGAGCCAGATCTTCCCCACCTCACTATAGCCATATCCTGGGACCCAAGTGGGTCACCCTGACCTGCAGTTAGGTGAGGGCCTGTCCCCCTTTCTCTTTCAGCTACCCAAGCCCACAGCCTGGTCTGTGGTTTTCCTCCAACTCCCTCTTCCCCAGAACTGCATGAGCAAGAGAGGAGACCCAGCCCAAGCCCAGGAGGATTGGGCCAGAGCCTCATTCCCGGTACTGCATCCTGGCGACCCCTGGAAGACAGCCAAGCTGCTGCAAGCTAGGCTGGAGGAAGGGCCACAGCAGGCAGGAAGGGAGGCACCTCCGCCCCTTCCCCCATAAGCATGTCCTGAACAGGCCTGAGACAATGTCACACTGGGCCCACTGCCTACACTGGGATTGCAACAGGAGCAGGGGATGGGGGTGGGTGGGTGGGGCGCTGGAGGCCTGGCCAAGCTGTCTCTAGGAGGCAGGAGGCCTCTGGTCCTGCTCTACCCTGATCTGTTTAGCTTGACATTCCCCTCCCCTAAACCCCACCTCACACTGGCTGGTATTTAGTGCTTCCTAAGGCTTTCTGAAGACCCAAGTGTGGTCCTTGAAGATGGTCCTAGTACTTTTCAGCCAAGTGGTCTCAAGCGAATTCATCAGCATGTCTGAGCTTCAGCTCTGTAGTTTATGAAACAAGGACAATCAGAACAACACTTTGTCCCAAGAGTGAAGCAGCTGTCTTGGCTCGGAACGGCAGCAGAACATCCCGGGCATCTAATTCACACAAGCCAAAATCCACATGTCCAAGCCTTAGTCATGGCATCCACTGGGACTCATCTGACCTGAACTCTCCCGCTTCCCTCTCCCCTTCTCCCCTCCTCACCGACTCCAGACCCTTCCCTGGCCAACCTTCCCTGACTTTCCAAAGCAGCTCTGAGTTCAAAGGTTTTGTGGCCTGGGGTGGGGGTGGGGAGGGGAGGGAGTGTCCTTCCCTCATGGACCAAGTGGGTCATTTTCAGGGCATCCTGCCCTAATGTTTTGTAACTTCTGTTTTGGGCTTGTGGCCACAACGGTTACAGGGTCTCCTGTGGTGGCCTTGGCCATTGTAAGTGGCTCAGCGGCTTGTCCGAGTCCTGCCCACAAAGAGCTCAGAGCAGAGAGGAGTATCTAGAAAGATGGTGGGATGAGGGCAGTATTGGAGACAAATTCTGTACCTGCCAGAGCTGGATGCTTCTGTTCACATGGACCAGAAATTTCCAGACACCCACATGCAAAGGAGATCATGGTTGCCTTTAGATCAGCCGGGCTCGCAAAGCACAGGCAACATAACAGGATCTGAATCCTGGGGCTGCCGCTGTCTGAAAGCTGTACTGTTCATGGATGCCTGGAGAAGAGGCGTGGCCTGCTGCCTCCCAGCTGAGACCTGGACCCTCAGCAGCTGTGTGACACCCAAACCCTACTCTACCATCCTGGAGAATTGCATACCTATTGAGGAAGTCCAGGCCACAGCCCCGGGCCAGGAGGCCTTCAGGCCTTCCCAAAGGCCACACACTGTCAGATGATGATGATGAAGAGAGGCCGGGGGACCAGGGCTTAAGGGTCACACTCCCTGGGGAGGAAGAGGGAGGTCAGGAGTTTGGACAACAGAGACAGCAGAAGGCAACGAAAGAAGGGTTGGCAGGCTAATGGCCCCAGGAGCACAGGGTTGGGACAGGGCTGCAGGGTGAGGCTCCAGTTTCCTAGAGGAGGAAGAGGTGGGCAGGAAGTGAAGGGCTACACATGGCAAGCCCAGGAGCAGGTGTAAATGCTGGAGGACCCTATTTCTCAGGAGCCTCTCACACAGCTTCCATAACTGGTCAGGGGCACAGACAGGCCACGGGGGAGGGAGCACAGGCCAGAAGAGCAGGCACACACAGGATCTAGGCCAATGGCAAGGAACTCCCCAAAGTGAGCCTCCCCCAGGGCCCTGGGAATTACCTGTGATATCCGACATGCTGCTAAAAGACCTGAACAGAAAAGAGACAGGGTTGGCAAAGGAGACCCATGACATCTTGCCCCACCTAGTATCTCAGTGCCCCAGCAAACACTGACCAGGACCCAGGCCCAGGGCACCCAGGCCACCCAGCCCCCTAAAAGCACAAGGCACGGAGTTCAATGCTTTGATCTATAGCTGGGTTATCCTTCACTGCTGCCTCGCCTTACTTTCCACCCGCCATCGACCTTCCCTGCTACCTTCGGTCCTTGGCTCCTACTTGTACTTCCTGAGCTGGACCAGTCTCCTCAGTCACCCCTGTGAGAGCTGGCCACTCCACAGCAAGCCTGTGGGCACCAGAGCCTTCCCCAGCCCAACCTCCCATCAGGAGGCCACTTAGAGGGGGAAGACAGTGATGGGAAGGACCAGGAGACAGGAAATCCTACATCCTGCTCTGGCCATTACGGATGTGGCTGGGTTTTCTGACCCGCCTGCTGCTGCTGCTGACTGACTGACTGACTGACTGACTGACTGACTGAAGCTGGGGCCTGGCTTTCTTGCTTTGTGTGCCCTGCCCGTGGAATTCTCTACATCCCCAACCTGAGCCAGCCCAGTTTCTAAGGTTAAGAATCTAAGGATCTCAGGCTGCAGGCAATGAATTTCCCACCTGAGCACTGGGCTGCAGCCAAGCCCACTCTGCTGTTTGGCCTTAACCTGACCCAAGCTGGTTCCTCTTTGAACTTCACTGTTCCTAGGAGTCTGACAGATTCAGGGCAATCCAGCAAGAGGACTGCTGGTCCTGCCTGACTCTGGCAGCTGCACTCAGAGGATGTGTCAATCAGGACCCAGCAACCCTGCCCCACAGGGAGCTCCTGCTCCCTCCAGCAAGTTACCTCTTAGGGGGCTCCGGGTCCTCCTCACGCTGCCGGCGGAGTATAGAACCAGCACTGGGTGGAAAGGGTAGGATAGAGAGTCGGTTGATCTCCTTCTCACTGTCTGTGGCTTCCTCCTGCAAGTCCAGCATAAGGCCCGGTCATTTCCAGCCCACCCATCCCACCCCTCAGCTCTCAGACAAGACCTGGGGCCCAGGACAAAGGAAAGGTTTACGAGACTACAGTATATGAGGGTTCCCCAAACCTGCAGGCTCTGGGAGAGGCTTAGCCAGTGAAGGGTCTCTTAGGCAGGCACGCTCTCTTGTGCTCTCATGCTCTCCCTCTTCCCCGCCCCCATCTCTCTCACACACACTCACACACACACAGGCATGGTGGCACACACTTGTAATCCCAGTGATAGCCTAATCAGAGAGCTTCAGGTCCCAGGGAGAGAGTATCTCCAAAAATGACAAAGGGCCAAAGAGATTGCTCAATGATTAAGAGTTTGTGTTGCTCTCAGAAGATAAAGCCCCATTCCCAGCACCTATATCAGACACCCACAACTACCTCTAATTCTAGCTCCAAGGAGATCAGACATCTCTGGATTCTGAGGCTATTCGTACTCATATGCACACACCTACACACAGATATGCACATACATGTATAATGAAAAAAAAAATAATCAAATAACTTAAAGAAAAAGACTAGGTGGATGGCCCCTGAAAAAAACAACACCCAAGACTGACCTCTGGTCTCCACATGCACAGATGTGTCAGATGTGTGTACTTGCACACATGTGAACATGCAGAAACACCTGCATGCACAAATACACATTAAAAAAAAAAAGGGTTCTCAGCTCCATGGGGCCTTGCTGTGCTTGTCTATGGCATGCAATGGCTGGCAAACTGGACGCACTGCACGTACTGGCAACACAGGGAAGTCCGATGCTTCCCTGTGTTTTGGGGTAGGTGACATCTTACCGAGGTGTGGGGCTCAGATCCCCCGGCTTCTCCTGTAGCTTCCGGGCCTCCCAGTGGCGATGGGAACTCGCTGAGACTCCAGGTGCTACTGAGGTTGGAGCATAGGGAATGGGAGGAGGCACACGCCTGTCGAAGGATAAGGCAAGGGAGAGGGTAAACAGGCTGGCCAGTCTGTACTACACACCCGCCATGTGCCAGGCACAAGGAAGATACAGGCACAGGATGCCAGATCTGGGCTCTCATAGACCCCATGCCGCAAAAGGACACGGACTACAAGCCAGCAGAGGAACAAAACCATCCCAAACGTGAGGGCAGCGGGAGAAATGTGCCCTGAGCACAGAGCACAGAGCACAAGAGAGGCCCCACCACACCTGGCACATCAGTGTGTTCCAGGAAAGGTGGGATTTGAGCTACAGACTCAGAATATGGGGGTACAAAGTAGGTACACTTGGGAAGGATGATCTGGGCACACACAGAGGTCCTGAGGCAGGACCACGAGTGAGTCTAGGATTTGCAATACTAAGATTCCACAGGACCAAGCTAGGTGGATGGGAGAAACCCAACCTACTGGGCCTAGGAGGCACAACCAGTCTGTCTTTACTGTAGAGCAAAAGGTTCTGACACATAAGAGGTCAAATACTTATGCCTCCTCCTTCTACTCCTCCAGGCTCACAAGCTCATCACAAATGACCCAAAACAGGAAACAGAGTTCCCAGCAGAGTCCGAGGACCACTGCCTGACTTCCCAGGGGTCTGGGCCTTGTGCCAGTACCACCTGACTGTGTGACCTGCAGCAGACCTCTGGCCCTCTCTGAGCCCCACTGTGAGAGGACTGGAGCAGCTTTCTCTTGTGGAACTTCAAGACCCACGCTAGACTAGCCTAGCTGCCTGAGAGTCCTGCTCACCCACCCTCCAGCATCCAGGCTTGCCAAGTGTTTACAGTCAGCTCAAACTATCCTGTGTGCCCAAGAGCAGTCGCAGAAACCCAGAAGCCAGGCCACAACCTCTCAGCTGCAACCCATTGTTAATGTCAACCATGGTCCCACCCAGCTGAGGTCCCCCCTCAGGCTTCACGAATTCCCAGCCCTGGCCTAGAACTCACAGCTGAGTCTTAAACCAGCATATTTTTTTCCCATGAAACAAGGTTCCCCAAGTCCAGAGCACCCCAGCCCCGGGGCGTTATACTTCTGGCCCCACTTACCTTGAGACAGGAACTGCCCTGTGTCCGCTGTAGCTGTGTCTCCAGCAAGGCCTTGGCCCCCTCCAGGCTGGTGACTGTGGTGAGCAGTTCATCGCGCTCCGCCTCCAGCCCCCGCACCTGCTTGCGGTACTGATCCTTCTCGATGAGGCTCTGAGAGTACTGCAACTGGATCCGGTCTCGGCTCTGGATTGCCTGGGGAGAACAGGGGAGCCAGCCTCTGAGGGAGTCGTGCTGGCTCAGCGGGCTGGATAGAACAAGACTGATGCTGTCGCCTGTGGGACACTTCCTTTATGGGGCCCTGTGTTTAGCATCAGCTCATTTTGTCTATACACAGACAGGCTAAGACAGCAGTTCTCAACCTGTGGGTCTCTATCTCCAAAACTATTCACATTATGATTCATAACAGTAGCAAAAATTAGAGTTATGAAGTAACAATGAAAATAATTGTATGGCTCAGGGAGGGGGTGGCCACCACAACATGAGGAACTGCATTAAAGGGTCACAGCATTAGGGAGGTTGAAGACCACTGGACTAAGGATGGATCACTGGTCTCACTGGTGGAAGAGCTATATGTGGCTCTGGCTGGGAAGACCTAAGTCCAGGAACACCACACCCCTAATTTTAAGATGCTATTTCCAGCCAAGTGGTAGTGGTGCACGCCTTTAAAACCCAGCACTTGGGAGGCAGAGGCAGATAGATCTTTGAATTCAAGACCAGTCTGGTCTACAGAGAGAGTTCCAGGACAGCCAGGGCTACACAAAGAAACCGGGTCTCAAAACAACAACAAAAAAAGATACTTTCAAGAGATCCACTGTGGGGGCTGCAGAGATGGCTAAGCGGTTAAGAACATTGTCTGCCCTTACAGAGGTCCTGAGTTCAATTCCCAGTGTGGCTCACAACCATCTGTAATGAAATTCAATGCCATCTTGCATAAAGAGACCTAACTTTAATCACAACTTGGGTCCCCAGTGAGTATGCG
Organism: Rhabdomys pumilio; assembly: GCA_030674055.1. Lineage (NCBI taxonomy): Eukaryota > Metazoa > Chordata > Mammalia > Rodentia > Muridae > Rhabdomys > Rhabdomys pumilio. The sequence goes on along the minus strand of JANHMN010000012.1, from coordinate 23,717,833 downwards.
CCTGGCACACGGCTTCAGCGCCCGCCATCAGAGGGCAGACACGCCCGACTCTCCGAGTTCGAATCCCGCTGTCCCGTGTGACTCTTCCAGTCTCATGGGGGGAAAAAAAAAATTGGGTCCCTACAGGTGTCATGAGTCCAGTCCAACCCAGCCCAGTGCAGGCAATGCTCTTTCCTCTCATGAAGAAGTCCCTGAGAGCTAGGCCCAGGCCCAGACTTGCTCATACTGCTGAGAAAGCTGGGATTAAAAAGCCTGGAGGGCTGGAAGAGCCTGGTGGCCCCAAAGCACCAGAATCACAATGCCAGGGACGACACCCCAAACCTGCATTAAGGCTCCCAGGGGATCTGGTGGGCCATTCTAACACATGTGGTAACTCAACAGCCTCCTGCCTTGCCTACAGGGGCGCCCTCCCACACAGTAGTCAGGGGCAGTAAGGAACTGCTCTGAAGCCTCAGCTACCCTGAACCTTCACAGGACACAAGCCTGTAATGCCAGGAATTTCTCTATCAGCAAATATTTGCAGGTCCCTCCTCCATGCAGAGAACTAAGACCCAGGAAGATCTGGGAGCATCTCTCAAGTGCTCGAAAAGGCTAGTGGTTGCAATCCGAGGACCCCTGTGTGATTTACCAAGGGCCTGGACTCTGCTCCAATGCTGCCTGCCTGTGTGATCAACAAGGCTGACCCTCTCTGGGTCCTGTGCAATGAAAGGACTGTAGCAGAGTCTCTGGGCGACTGTGAGGCCCATATTGACTGGTGGGCATCTTCTGAGGCTCATGTTTCACACTCCAGCACACTCCAGCTTGCTCGGGTCTATGAGAGGATACTTACCAGTCTCCCTGACCTGCCAGCCTCATCTTTATTCACCAGTGCCCATTAAACATCTCTTCCTCTTCCTCCTCTCCTTGCCCTTCCTCCTCCTCCTCCCCCTGCTCCTCCTCTTCCTCTCCCTGCTCCCCTTCCTCTCCCCCTGCTCCCCTTCCTCTCCCCCTGCTCCTTCCCCCCCTCCCTAAATCAGAGTCAGAGATAGGATGAGGGATGCCACTCAGCAGGCCGCAGCTCACCTGGTCCCGCTCTTTCTCGATCTCCTCCAGCTGGGCCAACACAGTGGCCATGCGGTGCTTATACAGGTCACAGTCCTTCAGCAGCGTTCGATGTTTGAGCCGCAGATCCTCCATCTCTTGCAGGTACTGTGGGCAGGGCAGGTGGGCCAGGCTCAGAACTCCAAAAGCCCAGGAACAAGCAAGTGCCCATCTCTACAGTGGGATATCCTCAACCATGGTGGCACTGAGCCTCAACTGCCTAAGTCGTAAAACGGGCTTGATAGTGCCAACAGCACCCTCCACGCCAACTTTGGTCTCCCATGGAGACTTCAGCCCCCAACTCCCCATCTTCTCAGGTCCCTGTAGGCACTACAGCCTATGGCTCTGTGAACTGCTTTAGGGTCCCAGGTGTACACCCGGTGCACCTGCCTGCTATAAACACCCTCTCCAGGAATGGAAGCCTTGGAGTTGAAGATTTATTTGTTATTTCTACGTATGTGTCTATGTGTGTTTGGTTGGGGGGGGGGGATACATATAAATGCAGATGTTGACAGGCAACAGACGAGCAGCTAACACCAGCCCCTGGGAGCAACCTGACATGGGTGTTCAGAATAGAACTTAGGTTCTGCTGGGCGGTGGTGGTGCACACCTTTAATCCCAGCACTTGGGAGGCAGAGGCAGGCAGATTTCTGAGTTCAAGGCCAGCCTGGTCTATCAAGTGAGTTCCAGGACAGCCAGGGCTACACAGAGAAACCCTGTCTCAAAAAACCAAAAAAAAAAAAAAAAAAAAAGAACTTAGGTTCTTTTGCTTGCTAGGCAAGCACTCTACCACTGAGCTAAATCCCCAAACCCTGTAGGTTGTTTTGTTTTTGTTTCTGTTTTTTTAATTTTTTTTTTTCTTTTAGAGAATCTTAGATGTGTTTACTATTGAATCTGCGATGCCTAAAAAGGCCCTATTGACACACAAGGATTCATCAGTGGGGATGAATGAGCCCAGTGCCTGCTGAAGACACCAACAGCAGGCTGCTACGGTATACACACCATGCCTGGCAGTATCCCCCTCCTAGACCAGGGCATTTAGTAGAAGCTGATGGATCAGAATGGGGGGTGGGAGGCGAGCAGTGGTCCCTACCTTGTCCCGCAGTTCCTCTGCCCACTGTAGCTCGCTCTGCACAGCATGAAGCTTCTGACACAGCTCCTGCCTGCTGTCTTGGGCTTCCTTCCAGTCATGCTCCAGGATGTCCAGCAGGATGCGTTCAGAGCCTGCAGCTCCTGGCCGGCTCATCTCCTGCAGGGCAAAGTGGGAGACCACCTCAACCCCTGGGCCTCCAACCTCACCTTAGGTACATGGAGGAAGGGAGACACACATCCCTCAACTCTCCAAATCAGCCAAGTGTCTACTGTTCCAGGCTTGGCACCTGGACCTCAGTTTCCCTATGTGGAGAGTGGTGTGGCCCCTCCAGCCCCACTGTCCTCTAAATGTGTTTGGCTCAGAGAATGTAGATGAAGATGTGTTCTGAGCTCAGTCAGGACCCCGGTCACCAACAAAACCCTAGTCCACTCTCATTTCTCTGGCCCTATACCAGAGCACTATTCCCCAAGGACTATCCCTATCCCTCTGACTACAGGCTTCCAAGGGGCTGATCCTGAATCCAAGACCCCATCCCTAGGCCCACAGTTAATCAAGCACCTCCAACACTACAAAATAAATAATGTTGTTTCCACTTTCTGTGTGGAACAATGACAAGTCCACACTGCCAGGGACCTGAGAGAGGTCACCAGGCAGAGTCCTAGAACCACCCAGACCTAAGGGTCAGAAACTCCTTCACAAATTCCAGAAAAGCCAGGTGTGAGTGGCACAGGTCTACAAGGAGGTCTACAAGGTAAGCACTCAGGAGACTGAGACAGGAAAATCGGGAGTTCAACACCAGTGTGGGCTACACAATGAGATTTGTCTCAAAAAAAAAAACCTAACTACCAGGCATGGTGGCTCATACCTGTAATTGCAACACTCAAGAGATAGAGGCAGGAGGATTACTTTTTGAAGCCGGTCTGGTCTACATAGCCAGTCCTAGATCAGGTGGGGACTAGAGTGAGCCCAGGTCAAAGCAAAACAATCATGCAACAGGAAAAACTAGGGTTGTGGTAGAAGTCAGGGCCCTGGGTTAGATCTCTAACACCACATTTAAAAAGAGAAACTGCGACTCCTCTTTCTAAGAAAATGCTCACATAGGCTCAGGGGTACGATTTTATGGGGTTCAGAGACTTCTGGGGGTTGGCTAGAGACCCCAGATTGAACCCCCAAGGAGAGCAGTAGGCTAAGGCGTCCCCACCAAGAGCTGTCAGGTGAGAAGCGGTCCCGCCTGTGTGGGCCAGGTCAGACTCTGGTGCTGATGTACTTAGGCCCTGGTGTCAGGACAGTGAGCAGCAGAGGTCCAGCACCAGGGTCCTACCTGCTGAAGACCTTCCTGGAGCTCCTGCAGTGAAGCCGTCAGGCGCTGGTTCTCTGCCCGAAGCTCGGAGAGAAGATCCACACCGTCTGGCTCCCTCTCCTTCTCTTCAGCCCCAGGCAGCGGGCCCCTGGCCCTCCGCAGCAGCGCGCACTCTTCCTCCAGCCGGCTGACTTTGAGCTTGAGCTGATCCACCTGAGGCCCAAGACATGCGTCAGCCTGGACGGGACCCATTGGAAACCACTCCAACGTGTCCCCAGGTTCCTGAGGTTTGCCTGCCTCTGAACAGGAGCCAGGCTGAACAGATACAGAATAGGGAGGGAGGACCAGGCAAAGCCAAGGCTATCCTCCCAGGGATCACAATGAAAAAACACCCTGCATGTAGCGCACAGTCTGGCCAATGTCAAGGTGAGAGAGGGGAGGCTACTTGAGTACAGAAAGGGGGACAGGGCCTGGACCCAGCCCTGCCTGGACTGAGGTGACCTTGAGCAAGGCATGCCTTTCCTTGTGCCTCTCTGGGTCTCCTTATCTAGACCAGAAGGAGAAAGAAGTGATGGGCCAGAGGGTCTCATTCAGCCCAGGAGCCAAGGATTGCCCCTCCAGCCCAGCCCCCACCCATCCAGCCCCCAAAACACACAGGGGAGTGGGGGCCCCTTCAGGAAATTCTTCACAAAGCATCTAGGTGCAGTGGCCCATAATCTCAACACTCAGGAGGCTAAAGCAGGAGGCTTGCCAAAGATTCAAGGCTAGCCTGGGCTAATATTAAACTCCAAATCAGCCTGGGCTACATAGTGAAAGTCTATCTTTAAACAAAGGAAAGAGGAAAGAAAATCATTATGGAGAGAGGTTTTCTCCAAAAGATTGGCTTGCAGATTTATGTCAACACCCCCACATCCAGGTTTGGGTTTAGTTCGGTATTCGCCATTGTACACCTTAAACAAGTCTCTCATCTCTTCCCAGCCTCAGCTTTATCAGCCCAAGTTCACTCGCTCGATATTTCTCTCTCTCTCCCTCTCTCTCTCTCTCTCTCTCTCTCTCTCTCTCTCACACACACACACACACACACACACACACACACACACACACCCCTCCTAGGGCTGTTAAGAACTGAAAAAGACAAAGAGAGGGCAAAGTAGGCTGTGAGGCCACCACCAGTGAGACACAGCCATTGTGAGGCTTTAAAGAAAGCCCAGGGCCCTGGCCTGTCACCAGCTCAGTACGGGAAGCCAGAGCCTGGCTTGGGAGCTGGGTGGGGGTGGACAGTTGATGATAGCAGCTTGGCCCAGGGACCGACACGCATGATCAGTTTGCTGGAGTACAGTGTTCTTGGCCAGAGATGTTTGCCAAATGCATGTGGGATTCTGGGGTGACCGAGCTGAGGTAAGAAGAGCAACAGGTGCAAGCCATCACTGAGGTCACTGTGGGGGGAAGCACAAGGACCTCTGGGGACATTCACAAGAGAACCAAGTCCTGGTGTCTTACAAGTGTCCTGGTCTGGAGAATGACAGCCAGTCCCCCAGGCCCCAGAGCCCAGAACAGCGCATGCATACACACCCTCGTCTGAAGCTGGGTCAGCAGCTCCTCAAATTAACAGTCCGTTCCTCCTCCACAAAGACTCAGAAAGTCTTAACCCCCACATTCCTTTCCCCTCACAAAACACGCTTTGTGACCCAGCAGAGAAAGACAGCTGGTCTCAAAGGCCAGGCTGGCCACACCCTTCACAGCAAACTGCAACTGCACACCCAGGATCCTGCCTGACCCTCAGGCCAGCCCGCTTCCCCAGTGAGCTCAGAAGACGAGTCGCCAGGAAACCCGGATGCCTTTAATCCCAGCATACAAACTCCTGAGCTCGAAATTACACTGTTCGCTCCTTAAATTTATGTTGCTCAGAAATAACAGCTCATTAACTTTGCACCCTATAAAACACAGTATTAAATCAGCTACCACAGACACCTGTCCACGGTGGGAGGAAACCAAGCTGTGGAGCCAGGCCCCGCTGGCAGTGCTGAGAGCTCCCACCTGTAAGGCCTCTTTCAACTTTAAGACAGGAAAAGCTCCAAGACGTGCAGGTGGATGTGGGGGGGTTCTTTATTCTACTGACCTCACTCACCACCCTCTAAACGCAAGTGCAGCCACTGAAGCAGATGGTCCCAACCATGGGCACCGCAGGTGACAAAGGGCCCTTCCTCTGCATCTTCTTCAGCCTGCAGCCATTCCCACAGCAGCTCCAGCCCCAATGATCCGACACACACAGAACATCTCCCAGTCACAAATGCTCAACTCACTCAACTCACAAAGAGGATGCTAGCCCAGCCTGCCACAGCCCCGGGGCAGCGCCATCGGGGCAGTGACCAACACACTGCCCTCTCTGAGTAGCGGCCCCTTCAGGAAAAACCTGACAAAGCTACATGTCAGTTTCTGAAAAGGTGGATTAGCTGAAGAAAGAAGGAAGATCCCACCGCCCCTCAGCAAGGCAGGCAGCAAAGCCTCTTCAATCTCAGCATGCTAGGAAAGAGCTCTAGACAACCATTCTGTGCCTCAGTTTCCCCTTCCAGCAATGAGAACCACAACCACACCCAAGCCCAACGGGAACCTAAAAAGTATGCGCAGAGCAAACAGCGCTCAGGGGTATTTCACAATGTTATACCATCCTCAGGGTGACCTGTTACTTTAAGGATAAAGAAACTGAGCCACAGAGAGTGAAGCCTGGCCCCATGTGACACTGCTCACCAGCAACTGAAAGCAATCGGAGTCCCCACTTAGCACCAAATGCAAAGCAGATGTTCAGACAATGGCTGTCCAATCAGCTTCCGACGGCAAACACATCAGCTTCACCACTGAGGCCGCCAGCGTGTACAAACCCAGACGATGGTGCCCCAGAGTCCCACAAGCTGTTTGTGACCCCCAGTGCCTACATCATTACCACCAACACTGAAGCCAGGCTTGCCAGGGAGGGGCTCCAAATACCAACGTCAGAAGCCACTGTGAATCCACTGGCACAACCTCTGAGCTAGATAGCTTCTCAGAGCTTGGGACAATGCATGGAGGACATTAGACATGGCAGAAACTCCACTTGATGGATTCCCAAGAAGAATAGAGGAGAATGAGGGAGACTCTATCCCTCAGTCCTTGAAAGGCAACCTGGGGGTCCTCTGGAGAGGAACCAGCAGGGGTTCACTGGCCAGAGACAGGCAGAATGGCATCCCTCAGGAGGCCTGCTTGAGTGCCAGGCAGGCGCAGTTTATACTTAGGCTCTGAGACCTTCAACAAGCCCCTTTACCAGTGTGAACCCCTGCATCTGTGCTGGGGAACAGAACCTGAGCACCATGCATGCACTGGTGAGGACGAGATGAGGCCACCTGTGGAGCCTGCGCTGGAGAACCACAGCAGCTGACAGAATGCAGGTGTTGGGCACACGCCTCTGTCAAGTGCTCTGCCTCTGACGTTCCAAGCGTGGACCTCGCTGAATCCTTACAGCTCAAAGGTTCATCCTCTTGGCACAACTGACATTCACAAATCTGTTGTAGGGGCTATCCTGGCCACAGTAGGACACGTGGCAGCATCCTTGGCCTCTGCTTACTAAACGCTAATGTCATCATCCTAGTTGTGACATCCAAAACTGTTTCCATAGCTCAGGGTACACCTCAGTTACAGTGCTTGCTTGTTAGGCACAGAGCCCCAGCAGTACAAGACACTTGTAAGCCCAGCATTTGGGAGTGGAGGCAGGAGGATCAGAAGTTCAAGGCTATCCTCAGCTACATGTTGAGTTTATGGCCAACTTGGGATAGCTCAGACCCTGTCTCAAAAAAAATAGTAATAAAGTAAAAGTCTTCCCAGAGTGGCCACGCGCTTTGTGCAGTGTCTCCCTGAGTAGAGAACCAGTCATAACGCAATGAAACGTGAACACATGGCAGTCGGGATTGATTATCAGTCACAACTGGGTGACTCTGAAACATGTATTGATGACCATGTTGCCATTCCCCGCGCCCCCCACTTCTCCATCCCACCGTCTCTCCGGTGCCTACCGCAAGCTGCAGGTCTCGGCTGCGCAGCACAGCCGAGTTCTTCTCCTCGCTGAGCTGAGCCAGGCGCATGGCAATCATGTAATTCTCATCCTTGAGACGCAGCAGCTCCAGGCTGCCCGCCTCCCAGTCCTCCCGCAGCCGCTGGCAGCGCTCCTGTGCCTGCTGCTGCTCCCGCAGACGCTGCTCGAGCCCTGCCCGCTCCTCCTCCAGTGCCCGGCCCCGGGCCTGCAGTTGCTGCTCTCGATGCAGCTGGCTCTTTCGAGCTTCCCGAAGCCTCCGGACCTCAGTCATTAAGAACTGAGTCAGGCCCTCAGGCCCTTCCTCATCTGCCAGGTCAGGGGAAAAAAAGAATATTCAGAAGGGTCAAATAAAATCCAGGGAGATGCTGGACTGCACAGAAAAACTCAAAACCATAATAGCGCTGGAGGAAAATTCTGGAAGATATTTTTGCTATTGTTGGACAGGGAACGTCTTCTCAAACAAGGTATAAAATCCAGGAGTTGTGAGAGAAATAAAGTTTAAAAAGTACAAAAAAAAAACAAAACAAAACAAAAAAAGTTGACCAGGCAGCAGTGGCACACACCTTCAAACACAGCACTCCTGAAGCAGAGGCAGGTGGCTCTTTAAATCTGAAGCCAACCTGCTCTCCAGAGCAAGTTCCTGGATAACCAGGGCTACACAGAGAAATCCTGTCTCAAAATCTGAAACCAAAACAAAACTCTGAAAAGTTTTGTAGTAAAAGAGGTAACAAGCAAAAAAAAAAAAAAAAATTGTAGGAAAAAACTATAATTGGACTAAAAGCCATAATACATAAAGAGTTCCTACAAAACAACAAGAAAAGCAAACCAAGTAAAAACATGAGACAAAAACTAAACACATTTTACCCACCAGCAATAACAGTAATACCAATAACTAATGTTTGTAAGCTTCATTTATATTAGACATTGTATCAACTCATTTAGACTTAGCGACACTGTAGAGTAAACACTATGGGTCTAACCATCTTGCTTACCTGCTAGTCACTAAATAGTAAGCTATGAACTACATCACTTAAGAAGATACAGAGCTGGCTGGGCAGTGGTGACACACAACATTAACCCCATCACTTGAGGGGCGGGGGGCGGGGGGATGCAGGCAGATCTCTGAGTTTGAGGCAACCCCTGGAGGGGGTTCTAGGATGGCCAGGACTACACAGACAAACCTTGTCTCTAAAAAAACAAGACAAAAACAAAGAAAAAAAAAACCCAGAAGATGCAAACCTGACACATGATTCTTAGAGAACTATCTGGCAAAAATGTTTCAAGATCTTGCTCCAGATTCATAAAGGATTCACAAAGCAAAAGGGACCCTCACACTCTGCTAGGGGAGCTACCAAGTAAGACACTTAAAATGTATACATTCCCTGAGAGACTCCACTTCAGAAACTCCCCAGCTCAGAGTAGAACCGCAGAGAGCTGCCCCCGGGGGGACAGAGAATGTCACAGAACCCGAAACGATCTGATTGTCCACCCTCGAGGGACTCCACCAGCCAGTTTGTGACAAGTTTCACTAAAACACATTGAGTATGCTGTCTCTTCAAACAAGTGGAATCAGATCCTGAGTAACTGCTCCGACATGGAGCCTTGTCAGTTGTCCCAAAAAACAAAACACACAAGGCCTAGATGTGTATCAAAGTTGGCTGGCTTATTACTCACTATGTAGCCCAGGCTGGCCTTAAACTTGGTCCTGCCTCTGCCTCCTGAGTGGTATTACAGTCAAGCAACACTACCCTGAGCTTAAATTTATCTTTCTTTCTTTCTTTTTGTTATTGTTGTTTCATTTTTTCAAGACGGGGTTTCTCTGTGTAGCCCTGGCTGTCCTGGAACTCACTCGGTAGACCAGGCTGGCTTCGAACTCAGAAATCCCCCTGCCTCTGTCTCCCAAGTCCTGAGATTAAAGGCGCGCACCACCACTGCCCAGCTTAAATTTCTTCTTACATTTATTTATTTGTTGGGGGGGGGGGGAGCATCTAAATGGAGCTCAGAGGACAACTTTCAGGAGTCGGTTCTCTCCTACTGTGTGGGTCCCGAGAGTGAACTCAGGTGGCCAGGCTTGCTGCCTACTGCCTTTATCCACTGGGCTATTTCATTCAGTCTTGAAGTTTTACATGAGACACTAGCTATACCATTCGTAATGACGCCTAGTGAGAGAAAGTCATAATAAGCACATGGACTCTGAACTCCGGACCCAGCCTACCCTCCACCTCTGGTGGGGCCCTGGGTAAACTCCTGCAGTCTGTGCCTTGGTTTCCTCATCTGTTCGATGGGTATAGTGGGAACAGGTTCCTAGTGCAGTTAGGGTAAGAAATCTCTGCTCTGGCACCGAGACTGGGGCACCCATGAGATTGCTCACCAAGGATCATGGAGCAGCGTTGGGCAGGTTCCTGGCCAGTGAGCAGAGTGAAGTGTTCTGGGTAGTAGAATTCCAGGGCTTCCAGGAAGGCCTCGAAGCCCCTCTTGCCCCGGCAGCGTAAAATGTCTATGAGGCGCCCTGAGGGTAAAGGTTGTGACAGGGGTCAGGATAAGGGCTTCCCCCAGTGCCCCTGTTCTCCACTCCCAACAATGCTCCAGGGCCTACGTTCCCCAGATTTTTGGGCTGTGACACACAACAGAGGCCTGTCCCAACACATCAGAGAGAAAAGCTCAGTCTGCCCTGGCTAGGAACACCAGACCCTCCCCACAGCACCTGCACTGCAGCAAGTCCCCAGCAACCCCTACAAACACGTATCTACATTACCCGTGCCCGGGGGCATCGGATGCCTGCGTTTCCCAGGCAAAATTCTCTCACTGACATAAGTTCCCTAAGACTCCTAGCCCCCTTGCCAGTCCTGGTACAAAGACACCCAGTGGGAGAGGAGCCTCGGAGAACTGAGCCCGGACTTGAGTTTTTGAGAAAAACGGATTCTTTAAGGGGTGCGTTCCCACACAAACCGGACAGAGAGAACCAGAGAGGTCAAAGAGCACAGTTAAGATCCCACAGGGGTCGCCATCGGCACCGGCAACCACATCCAGCTGTCTGCTCTGGAGTGGGCCTAGGAAGTGAGAGGAAACCCCTGGCGGCGGCGGGCTCACCCGTACGGTTAGCGCGGCACGGGAAACGGTAGGTGCTGAGCACCTCCTCCTCGTCCTGCTCGTCCAGGACGCGGCACTGGCGCAGATACGGCGTGAGCTTGGCCGGATTCAGGGCGCGCGTCAGCCGGTGCCGGACGCCCTCGATCCGCTCCCACAGCGCGTCCTCTTCGGCCTCCGACCCCGAACCCGCCCCAGCCTCCTCGTCGGCCTCGCCCGCGTCCGCCCGGCCCTGCATGGCCGCGTCCTCGGATCCTGCAGGCGACAGGCATGATGGGCACGGAGCCTCGGCCACCGCACCTGGGCGTCGCCCGCGGGTCCCGGCGCTGTCGCGCTCCGTCTTCCCGGGACCCCACGCTGCTCTGCCTGCACCCTCTCGGGTCCCCGCGCGGTCACGCCCGAGTCCTCCCGGGCGTCGCGTCCCGTCAGCGTCCCTTGAGGTCCCCACGCTGCTGTCCCGACCGTGTCCTCCCCTCACTCACCACGGGAGCTGCAGCTGCCCTGGGCTCCCGGCTCCGTGCTCGGCCGACGGCTCCGGCGGCGCGACGGGGCGGTGCCCTCGGGGTCATTGGCTCCGCCCCCGGCCCCGCGGCCGCCCGGGCCACCCAACATCGCCCGAGCCCCGCCGCGCTCCGGCTGTCCTCCGGGCTGCTCTGCGGGCCAGCCGCGCCTCCCCACCCCCCACCCCCGCTTCCTGTTTCCCGCCGGCTCTCCGGGCCAGTCCTGGCGGGGTCCGCACGGCCCTCCCACACCTGCCCGGCCCCCGACGGGGCGGGGCCGCCACGCGCGCGCTCGCACCCCGCTCGCCACCGCCACGGCCGCCGCCGCTGCTCACCTTGTCCCGGACCATGAGCGCAACAGCTGCCTGCACCCACCACAAGCCCGACGACCGGTGCACTGGCCACCCGGAGCGCTGAACGCGACAAGTGTCAGCTCCACTAGTCACACATGCCCTGCAGTCAACAGGTCACACCAACTTAGCGGGCTCTGGGCTCGGACCTCATCTTACCCACTTCAACCTGCATGGTACATCCACTCTGCTGGAAGCCACATACCTGCACATAATCTATGGCCATCTTTCAGGAAATATCTGTAAAGTGTGGGACAGGGCCTCAGAAGCCGGCAGAACTTCCACATGTGTCTGTCTTCTGGGATAACGGCCTTAAAAGTGTTGAGCAGGACTTCGACCAACAGACTACTCACATACCTCTTCCTCCCACAAACACCCTGTGTCCAAGCACTTGAAAGACCCGGGTCAGCTGTGAGCCTCTGGGGCTCAGCTTTGGAATCATCCTGTTCCCAGCTAGGCCTCTTATCTGCCAGTGACCTGGACAAGTGCCCCTCCACAGTCTCCGTGTTCCCGAATACACTGCCAAGAGCTTACATCTTCCACTAAGCCCAGGATGGCCTGTGTGGGCAGCAGAGGGGAGGGGTCATGGGCACCTTTCCAAAGAAGGGAGTCAGTCCCTGCAGGCATCCAGACTCTTGACTGCCCTTCTCTTCCTGGGTAAAGCTGATGGCACATGGGACCAGGATGCTTGTATTTCTGAGTGGCTGTTCCTCCAGACCATGAGGAGGGTTTGGTGGTTAAAGTCAATTACATTTGAAAAAGCAGCATCAAAACTTCCCTCCGCCTTGGAGACTAATGCTCACTCCCACAAGGTCCTGCACTCACATGATAGCAGCTCTCTGGACACTGGAAAGTGCCTTCAGGGTGGCAAGACCAGGGGTAAGAGGACACCAAGGATCTGGAAAGATGTGTAGGTCCCCAAACCCACCCATACTTTCCGAATTAGATGCATCACTCACCCAAGGAAACAAGGTTGACCACAGAGGTGCCGAACAGCCCCTGCAGTAAAGAAACTATTTTACCTACGTAACCTAGTTCCTTTCCCAGCCTTAAGGAAATACAGACTCTTGTTGACTTGGTTTTGTTTAAAGTATCACCAGTTCACCTGCACAAGAAGCCCTGTGGAGAGGACTGAATTCTAGTGCAAACCTATCCGGTTTACAAAGGAGGAAGCAGGGGCACAGAGAGAACAAGAACTTGCCACACACTGGATCCGCCCTGGCCCCCTCTCCCCTCCCCAGGCTCAGTATCCAGGTTCACACTAGGCTTCCTCCCAAGGAGTGCCTCTCCTCTGCTGGCTATGGACACCCTGACTCTGGCTCTCACAGGGAGCAGCTCCTCCCTCAAGGAGCAAGGAGCGGCTCCACCTCACCACAGCCCTGTGAATATTTTCACTTGGCCAGGATAATGGGAAGGAAACCCTGGAAAATGAGTCTTTAGTTAATTATTCTCTCATCAGAGGCAAAAACAGGGCCAGGGATCTGGCACTGAAACTAGGAATTAGCTTGTAAGCTGACAGGCTGGGGTGCGGTGTCACAGAGTCACAGAGTCCCAACAGGTCTCAGAGCCTGCTCCTTTAAGAAGCTATAGAGATCCTGAAACACCTCACATGTGCACACACGGTCACATACATGCTCACAGGCGCACACTTGGTCTCACAGACACACTCACATGGACACAGATGCATTACTCTTCACACACATACCAACATGCATGCATACACAGGGCTACAAACACATCACGCACAGTTACACACATGCACAGTTACAGGGACACACACATACACACACACATTCATATGGACACACATGGTTACACAGACACACTCAAAGGCACAAGCACAGTTTTACACACATGCACAGACACCTAACAGATACACTCAGATATATACACAGTTATGTACATAACAGATACACACAAACACAGATAGACATAATCATATATACAGAATTGCATTTATACACACTTAACATGTGTGCACACACACATACACACACATACACACACTTACCTGTGTGGGTCTGGAGCCTGGCAGCAGGCAGGAATCAGTACAACACCCACATCTCTATTGTCAACCAATGTCCTTGCTCAGTCTGCTGTCCCCAATGTTCCCAGCATGGAGGGTAGATGGACATCATTAAGCGTCCCTTCCAATACTGTCTTCTTGTGACTTCTGCTCCATTATTCTTCTCCCTGTCACCATGCCAAGAAAGCAAGGCAGGGAGGCAGAGGTCTGAGTCCTCTAGGTCCCCAGGTACCTAGCCAAAAGTGCTAGACCTCCCAGAGGCTCCATTTCCCTGTCTGCAGGTGACAAGAGGTGAGCAGTGCCAGCCACACCTAGGGAGGACAGTGGAAGAGCAGGCCTGGTATCCTGGGGACTGATATTGGGCCTTAGCCATGTCTTCTTGGATAAAGGCCTTTCCCTTGGAGGAATGGCTGCATGTTAGTAATGGCACAAGTCCTCTCTGTGCAGGAATGTGTGGTCCATTGGAGGTGAGGAAACTCCATCTTCCAAGTCATTTCTCTTTCCAACTCATCAAGGAGCCATCCCTAGGTTTAAACCCATCTGTGTCCCATCACCTCTGGCTCGTCCACACCTCCAACTCTTGAGGTAGTGTCTTTACCACTGAGAGCCAAAGGGCTGGTTTGTTGTTGTGTTTTGTTGTTGTTATGTTTTGTTTTTGTTGTTGTTGCTGCTGCTGCTGAGACGAGATTTCAATAGATTGCACACATTAGCTTCAAATTCCCTGGCTCAAGTAATCTTCCTGCCTCAGCATCCCAAGTAGCTGGGACTACAAAGTCATAGCATCCTTGAGAGACCATTTCAAACCAGACTTCACTCAGGTTTAAACCTTCCCAGTTTTTCCACGAAAAAAAGAAGATGCAAACAGCAAAACCTGGCAGCTATGTGTGCCCCCCACTGCCTCCACTCACCCACGGGCCCTAGTCTGCCCCTGTCAGACTCTTCCACCTCAAAGCTACCTCTAGGCTTTTCCCTCTACCTAGAAGGTGTGTCCCTCTGCTCTTAGTCTCTGCCTTCCTTCTGGCTATACTGGGAGATCAAACATCAACTTCTCCAGGGCAAAGACTTTGATCTACCGCTCTATGGCCACTGCTGCTTCCTCTGCTCCCCATCTCCCTGGAACAACTCTGGCTCACCTGCTAGTAGGAGTGGGCTAGAATATTCCAGATTCAAGGATGAGGAATGGGTCAGAAAGGAGAGAAAGTTAGATGGGAGAAGAGTCTGGGACAGAGCATGAGCACCAGCAAGGTGTCAACCTTCACTTTTGTCCGGAGTGAAGCTTTGATCAAGGTCTTCCCAGGCCAGTCACAGAGCGTGCACAGCCTGGGGTCTCTTTTTTTCTCCCCACCTCTCAGGGCTGCCTGGGCCCCAACATCTTCTCCTTCCACTAGGAAGACCTCCAATGGCATCCCAGGAATGTAAGTCTCCTAGAGAGCTGAGAAAGAGACATACAGACAAATGGGAGGTGGGGTGTGGGTGTGTGTGAGGGTGGCCCTGGTCCAACCACCACCATCACTCCCCCTCCCCCAACCTTGGCCATCCCCAGAAGCTTGGCAGCAGGGAACAGAAATAGTGAGTCATTCTAGGTTCAATCAATGACAGAGATCTGTGCCCACCTGGCCTTGGGTGGGGCATGAGACCAGAGGTAAGGCAGAGCTGGGAGGGACAAATAAGGGAATGGATTGAGACCAGAGAAAAGAACTAGACAGTTGCTGTGAGACAAGATACTGAGGCTGGCCTGGCCACCGATTCCCTAGGCTGTACCACCCAGCTTCTTCAAGGGTCCCATGTGTACCTCTTCTCCCAAGATGGTTGGAAAAGATGCTTACCGATGCTCAATCTAGCAAACCTGCAACAGAGAGGAACTTGAAGACAGAGAGCAGCTAGCTTAGCATCTCTACGGAGGATGTGCCCCGCCTACAGGAGAAGGTGGCCAAGAGCTCTGCCTGGGGGCCAAAATTCCAGAGAAAGGCCCTGGACGGTCTGGCTGAGTCAGCTGGAAAGGGAGGGGTGAACGAAGGGATGTGGGGACCTGCCTGTGAGTCACTGCCTCCAGGGGCTGGCAGGGTTCCTGGTGCTGCCTGCCCTACCTGGTATCAGGAAGGTCTGGATTTAAATCCCAGCCCCCATCCCACCTCCTTTGTGACCTGGGCTAAACAGTAGACAACAATGGATGTATCTGGTGACTCTAAGGTCGAGCTTAGCTCAAAGTCTGTGACCATTTGTATACCAACACATTACACATGTGCAACGTGTAGGGTTAGTTACCTCAGCGCCTCAGAGCAGCCAGCTACACAAACCACCTGTTGGGGACCTCCTGTCTCTTGCTAAGAACTCACAGGTTTCCTGAGGTTGCTTGCACAGGTGTTTGAACTCAAGTGCATGTTTGTAGGTGTGTGGCTGTACCCTCCCCCCATTTGATGCCCTGAAGACCCTGAGAGAAAAGTTCTCCTCCACACCCACTGCTGAAGAAACCCTCACCTCTGCCCAGGGGCATCAGAAAGCCCAGCTGAGGAGGTGAGAGGGAAGGGTGGGGTAGGCAGAAGCCTGAAGCCTCACCTAATGCTTCCGAAAGGACCCGGCTTCCTGCTTGCTTCAACTTGCACCATCACAAGCCATGGGTCCTCCTCACCTTCATCCCCCCCCATGACTCACCGCATCCCACCAGCCCCTGCCCCTGGAGGAGATGAGCTGAGAGCCACCCCTGCCAGGAAGTCTGGTGATTAAGCTCCTCTGATGTTCACAGTCCCTTGAGGTTGTGTGACATAAGTAGGTTTAGCAGCTAACCCTGTGCCAAGTCCAGAACCCTCTGTCTTAGCAGCCTGAATGCAGGCCTGGTGCTGCCCCCAAGTAAGGAACAGGCTTCCGGCAGAGCCACTATCCCAGCCAGGGCCCAGCCTTCACTGTAGCAGGATCCTGGTAGAAAGAGTCCTCTAGGCAGAAAAAGAGAGGCTTTCAGCCCTACGTGTGCTCCTGGACTTTGTGGGGTTCACTTCTCCTTGTTTGATCTTATCTTCTCTACCTGTTCATCAAAACCCCTAGAGCTGCTGCAGCTATAAGCAATAGTGCAGGAGCTGGGACCCGAACCCGGGTCCTTTGCAATAACAGCAAGCACTCTTAGCCTGTGAATCATCTCTCCAGACCCTTGCTTTTGCTTTTTTTTTTTTTTTTGGGGGGGGGGGTGTTTGTGTCAAACCACAGCTTGTAGATAATATTGCCCTTAAACTTCTTGCAATCCTCCTGCCTCAGCTGGGATTATAATCATGATGCCCAGAGGTTTTGTTTTTGGAGGCCCCCCCACCCCCGAATATTTCCAGTCTGAGATTCTTTGACTCCATGGATTAGAACTCAGAGATAGAAAAGCTGGGTAGAGGTGGCTGGTGCGTGCCTTTGATCCCAGAACTCAGGAGGCAAAGGCAAGAGATTCTCTGAGCCGGCGATGGTGGCACATGCCTTTAATCCCAGCACTTGGGAGGCAGAGGCAGGCGGATTTCTGAGTTCGAGGACAGCCTGGTCTACAGAGTGAGTTCCAGGACAGCCAGGGCTACACAGAGAAACCCTGTCTCAAAGAAAGAAAGAGAGAAAGACAGGCAGACAACAGACAGAGAAAAGAAGAAAGAAAAAGAAAAGAGAAAAACCAGAGGTAGGAGGAAAGGCTCACTGTGTAGTGTTGTAATAATCTCCAAGCCCCTACCTGCTGGGAGCTCTCAGGAAATTGGTAATGCAAATGGCCTGAGGCTTTGCTCATCCACCCAGCACCCAGCTTCCCTACAGAACCCACCAGTCACTCTAACTCAGTCTGCCACATTCCTCCCAGCCTCCTCTCTGGCTCCCATTCACCCCTCCTCAGTTCTCTTTACACATCTGCCCCTCCCCCACACATTAGAAGGGGGGAGGGCAGATACTCAATTCTTTCTCCACTTCCACTCCGTCACCTCGTGGTACTTGCATCAAAGCCTGCCAACCGTTTTCTGTGTCCATCTGATACATTTCCCAGAGAACATAAACCTCACAGAGAAACCCTATCTCAAAAAAAAAACTTTAAAATAAATAAATAAATAAGTAAATAAAGACAGGGCCTACTCCCCCATCACTAAGCAGGGCTCAGTACCAAGTACACAGCATGTCCTCAGAGACGTGGGCAATACCAATGGACTGGAAGGGTGAATGTGGCAGGCTCCTGCTGGCCTCCAGCTGAGCCCAGCTAGCCATGTTTGGAAAGAATGAACAAATGAATGGACAGTATCATTAAGTCCCCAGTGAATGGGACTCTGGAGCTCACAGGACAGGCCCCTGAGACCTGGGACAATAATAGCTGGCACCATTCCCGAGAGTTCTTGCGGCTAGGACAGTTTGAGTATTTCCCGTAACGTGATCGTTTTAGTCCCCGTGTGAAATACCCACCGTGACTACCTAGACTTTATATATGAGGAATCTGAGGCTGAGTCACGTACTCTGCCCAAGTACCCGACTGGGAAGTGGGTAGCCTGAGATTTGAACCTAGTCATCATCTGCCCCTGCCACTGCTGGGCACTGCAAGCCGAAGGCTTCCTGGAGGAGGTGTGGCAACATCTGGCCTGGAAGAATGAGCAGACTGCTGTAATCTCAAAGGGAGACATTTATGTAATGGGGAAGTGGGCACACAGTGTGGCTGGCAGGGTGGATCAGAAAGGACCCTGAGGAAGAAGCCAGCCAGGTGTTTCTGGGGAATATCTCTGTGTAGCGGCCCCACCCCAGGATGAAGCAGCGTGAGGCCAGCAGGCATGTTGAGTAAGCTCTGGGGTCTGTGTGGGGTAGGATCTGGCAGGATGGCAAAGGTATGGGTCATTAGTTGGGACAACTGGGGCCGCTCACTCTGAGGTGCTACTGCTTGGTCTCCATGGCACGGTGGCATCAGAACTATCAGCTTCCTATAGCATGGTTTCAAATACGTATGTCAGAGGCATCCAGAGGAAGCCACCCCTTTTATGATCTACCCCCTTGGAAGTCAGCCAGTGTCACTTCCACAATGTTGATCACAGCATCACAGGGTGCCTGGGCTGGGGGGAGGGGAGGACAGGGCGTTCAAGGTATCCTCAACCTGTGGCTTGAGACCCTGTCCCGGTTGCATATCAGATATTTACATTACGATTCATAACAGTAGCAACATTACATCTATGAAGTAGCAACTAAAATAATCTCACGGTTGGGGGTCACCATCTTAAAGGGTCGCAGCATTAGGAAGGTGGGGAACCGCTGTCGTAGCTGTGGGGGAGGGTCCTGGAGGGATGGAGAGTCAAGACCCTCGAGTATCAGCCAAGGACACTCTGAGGGTGGGCTCCGGGCTGCTTTGGGGAGAGGGTGACTTCTTTCTCCTCCTTTTTATTTAGAAAAGCACTGTAAAGGGGCAATGAGATGTCCCTGCAGGTACAGGCATTGTCACTAAGCCTGTTGACCCGATTTCAATCCCAAGGACACGCATAATAAAAGGGGAGAACCAACTCCCAAAACACACACATACACACCTATCACCAGCACTAGGAAGGCTGAGGCAGGACGACTGCCATCCTGAGCTACAGAATGAGTTCCAGGCCAGCCTGAGACAGCAGCCAGTATCAAACAGGCAAACAACAGTAAACTCCACAGATCTCAGGGGTGTGTAGCTCCGGAGACTTTTACTTGTGCTCATAGCCAAGTCACCATCAGCCTGGGCCAGGTTCCAGTGACTTTCAACAGCTTCCCACAGGATCTCTCCTAGTCAGGTCCTCCCCAGGATGACATGTCCTCTCTCCAAGTATCCATTTCCCCTGTGCCTCTTCCTATAAGTGCACTGAGCACTCTGAGCTGGTGTGTCTGGTATCTTTTGCTATAGTCAGTGGGTGTGACTCTCCCTAGAAGGACGTACATTTGCAGACCAGACATTATCATTGCTGTGTAGGACGTGGAGACTCTGAGAAATACCCCTAACTCACATATGTTCCCTACGATAACCACAGGCATGCCTGCTGCGTGCCTTGAGCAAGGGTAGGACCACCAAGCCACCAGGGCAGATTTACAGACTGTCAAGTGGTATTGTGTCATCTTGTGCCCTTTGCCCCTCCCACCAGCAGTGTGTCAGCCTCAATTCATATCCCACCCCTGGTGTTGTTTTCTTTCTTTGAAACAAGACTTGGCTGTGCAGCCCAGGTTAGTGGTGAGTTCAAGTCCTCCCCGTCTCAGAAATTTTGTCAGTCAGTCTCCTGAAGTTATGATGGGTAGTGAGTGCTCACTAACCAGAGAGGCTCTGGGATCATCTTGGAGGCAGGTCTCCAGGCACACCAGTAGAAGCTGAATCTAGATTATGTTAGCCTCTGGGCAAACCCGTGAAGGATTGGAAAACCTGAGATAGGAAGACTCACTCTAAAGGAGGGTGATACTTCTCCCAGAACTGGGGTTCTGGGCTGAGTGTAGGCATCTGTCTCTTCTTCCTGACTGTGGATCCCACGGGACCCGTTGCTTCAAGCTCTGGACACTAGGACTTTCCCAACTATGGTGCACTGTACCCTCTAACTGTGAGCCCAAATAAACCTGCCCTCCCTTTCTTCCTTCCTTCCCCTCCTTCCTCCCTCTTTCCTCCCCTCCATCTTTTTCCCTCTCTCCTTTCCTCCCTCCTACCATCCCTACTTCCCTCCTTCTTTGAGTTGTTCTTATAGAGATTTTTGTTGTTGTTTTTGTTTTTTCGAGACACGGTTTCTCTGTGTAGCCCTGGCTGTCCTGGAACTCACTCTGTAGACCAGGCTGGCCTCAAACTCAGAAATCTGCCTGCCTCTGCCTCCCAAGTGCTGGGATTAAAGGCATGCACCACCACTGCCCAGCTAGAGATTTTTGTCATACCAAGAGGGAAAGTAACTAAGACAGAAGTGAGACCAGGTATTTGAAATCTCACACACAAAAAATAAAATAGAATAAAATAAAATAAATAAAAAGTAAAACCACCATGGCTAAGATCAAAGGTGAAGTGATATCAGATACAATAGTGTGGCTCCAGAAAACATCTTGCTAGTGCTTGGTTTAGCTCTGTTTCCTTTTGTATCTTTTAGACCATGTTTAAGTGGTTTTGGATTATTAAATTAAAAGTGATCATAGGAGGGGCTGGAGAGATGGCTCAGTGGTTCAGGCCATCAGCTGCTCTTCCAGAGGGCCTGGGTTTGATTCCCAGCACCCACATGGCAGCTCACAACTGTCTGTAAACTCTAGTTCTCCGGGATCCAATGCTCTCTTCAGAACCCTGTGGATACAGACATATACACAAACACACAGGCAAAACACCATACACATAAAATAATAACAAAATAACTTTAGATAAAAGTAATAATGGGAAGCATATAAAAGCTTTTCTGTAAAACAGTAACAAAAATACTTGATAGTGACAAGAGACCAAGAGAGAGACAGCTGTAACCGTGGGACCTTGTGCTGCATGTGGTGGCACTTAGGACACAGAGGCCTGTAGATATCTGTGAGTTCGAGGCCAGTATGATCCACACAGTGAGTTTCAGGCCAGCCATGACTACACAGTGAGACCCTTGTCTCAAAGAAAAAAGCCCAGAATTGGGGCTGGAGAGTTAGGTCGGTGGTTAAGGTCTCTGCCGTTCCCAGCACTCACAGCTGCCTGTAGCAGCCTGTAACACTGCCAGAACTGCCTGTAACAGCAGTTCTAAGGAAGCTGATACACTCTGGCCTCCCTGGGCACAAGCATGCACCCAGGGCACCTGAATTCATTGCACATTAGTGAAAATAAATAAACCTCCTTTTTAAAAACCCAAAACATCAACAACACCAAATGTCACCAAATGAGGAATGACAGGAAATGACATCATCGTTGCTGGTGAAAACACAGGATAGCTACTTTGCCAGGAGGGGTGTGTTCCGGGCTTTATTTTTCTATATTTGAGTGGTTTGTTTGATTTTGGTCTTTTTGTTTTATAATGTTTTGAGCAGGGTCTTGTTCTATAGCCCTGGATGACTCACTACTGGCTATGTGGCCCACAGACATAGTCCTTGAACTCAAGGCAATCCTCCTGCCCCAGCTTCTCAAATACTAGTATTACAGGCATGTGATACCTCACTCCATTTTATTTATTCATTACTTTTTTTTTTTTTCAGACAGGGTCTCCTGCCTCCATCTCCCATGTTCTGGCATTAAAGAACACTCAGGCCAGATTAACTCCTGAGAGAAAGAAATGTCCACTTACCATGCTGCCCAGCAGCCATGCTCGATGGTACTTGCCCAGGATTGAAACAGACACACAAAATTCTGCACTCATGTTGCTTTCAGTTTTATTCCTCATTGCCAACACTTGGGAGCAAGCATAGTGTCCTCCGTAGATGAGCGGATAACCAGGGTGCCTCCAGACAATGAGATACTATTCTGTGCTAAAAATGGAGCAAGCCAGCCAGGCTTGGTGATACTCCCAACACTTGGGAGGTGAAGAGTGAAGGAAAGATGATCGGCAGTTCAAGGCCAGCCTTGGCTACATAGAGAGTTGAAGACCAATGAGACATGCCCCACCCCCAACCACCAAACAAACAAAAAGAAATGAGCTGCCTTGAGCCAGGAGTGGTGATGAGCACCCATACACCCAGCCCTGGGGAGGTGGAGGCAGGGAGGTCAAGGTGACCTAAGCCAGCCTGCGCTAGGTGACGATACCAGGTCCTCAAAGACGGAGGCTAGCCTGCGCTAGGTGATGAGACCTGGTCCTCAAAGACGGAAGGGGGGGGGAGGAAGCAGGGAGAGAGAGACAGAGAAGACAAAGAGGAGAAAGAGAGAAGGAAGAAGACAGGAAGGTAAGAAAAGAGCCACCAAGCTAGGCCAAGCCACAGAATTTTACATTAGGTGGACTGCCTGCTGCTTTTAAGTTAACATAAGTTGTATTAGCATCCAGCTCCTAACATCTGGAAGAGAGAAAACTCTAGGGACCATGGAGGTAAGGTAAGGGGTCTGCCAGAAGTTTCAGGAAAGAGAGTGAGCAGTGGCAGGTGTTAGTTGTTAGAAGTCCGACCGCAGCTCAGAACAGACCACTCCAGACCACACGGTTCCAAGGGGGAGGAAGTTTATTCAGGAGATAGGGCAAAGGTGGGGAGAAGAGGGTGGAAGGATAAGAGAGAAGAGAAGTAGAGGTAGAGGCCGGCCATGACCATGTGGAAAGAGAGGAAGAGGGGGGAGGGGACAGAGAGGCAAGAGGGTAAGAGAGAGGGTAAGAGAATAAGAGAGAGAGGAGGGGGCAAGCAGCCCCTTTTATAGTGGGCCAGGCCTACCTGGCAATTGCCAGGTAACTGTAGAGGTGGAGTTTAGACAGAATACTAACAGCAGGTGACTCCGGTGGAGGCAAGCATCACTCATAATCAACACATCCTTCCCTGTGGGAGTTTGATTCAGAGAGAAGTTATATTGGAAATTCTATCTTTCTCGCTCGATGTTGCTGTAAATTTAGTATTTCTATTTTTAAAACAGTCTGGTTTGGTTTTGCTTTTGTTTTTTTTTTGTTTTTGTTTTTGTTTTTAAGAAAAAAAGAAACAGGCCCAGGCGATAGTGGCGTACACCTTTAATCCCAGCACTTGGGAAGCAGAGGCAGGCAGATTTCTGAGTTCCAGGACAGCCAGGGCTACACAGAAAAACCTTGTCTCGAAAAAACAAAAAAAGAAAAAAAGAAAGAAAGGAAGGAAGGAAGGAAAAAGAGAAAAAGAAAAAAAGAAACGCGCTTGGAAAGGCAGCTCAGTGGTAAGCGCACTGGCTGTTCTTGCAGACCTGAGTTCAGTTCTCAGCACCCACGCTGGGTGGCTCCCAACAGCTCCGAGGGATCTGATCCCCTCTCCTGGCCTCTGAAGTCGCTGTGCTCCATGAGGCAGACAGACACACAGCCATACACATAAATGAAAACAATAAGAAGTCTTCTTAAAAGAACCTTTAAAAAGAAAGAGTGAGATTGGGGACGCACGGCAGTGACGGAGCACGTCCCTAGGGAGTACGTCCCTAGTCTCCGTCCAACACAGCAAAACTCAAAGAATCATGAAAACAGAAACCTAGGCTTGGATGCCATGCATTTCATCCCAGCACTTGGGAGGCAGAAGCAGGGAGATCTCTGTGAGTTTGGGGCCAGCCTGGTCTGCTTGATGAGTTCTAGGCCAGCCAAGGATATACAGTGAGACCCTATCTCAAAGGGGGAGGGGAGATCATTTGTGAGACCATTAAAAAACAAAAACCAAAAACAACAACAACAAAACCTTCCTAAAATTAAATCAACAAAAGACTGGAAAAACCTCAACACTGAGAAGGACAAAACAGTCCAGTGTCTGAGTCATTAGGAAAGACACAGACAGAACCACCGTAAGCATACACCCACCACGTGGCTCTGTTCCAAAAGATAAACAAAAGTAGGCAGGAGGTGGAATCAGGACTTCACCATTGCAGGTAGGAACGGGGGATGTGTGGTTGCTGTCGAAAAGTTTGGCAAGTCCCCAAAAACTTAAACACAGAGTTGCCTTATGTCTCTTCAGTTCCCTAAGAGGGCTGGTGGTGCAGCCCGAGGTCCTCCAGCACTAGGAGGGGGGAAAACAGTACCCCGGAGAACGGAGGATACCCACGCAAACACTTCCCCATTGCACTGCTTGTAAACTTGACACAGGCTAGAGTCACTTAGCAAGAAGAAACCTCAATTGAGGGATAGCCACGGTCCTGTGGGCGTGTCTAATTGCTAACTGAGAGGGAGAGCCCAGCCCAGTGAGGCTGATGCCAACCTGAGCAGGTGGACCTAGGTTGTGTAAGAAAGTAAGCAGTTTCCTCCACGGCCTCTGCTTCAGTTCCTGCCTCCCGGTTCCGCTTTGCTTTTGCCTTGACTTCCTTTGTTGAAGACTGAGCTGCCTTGAAAGTGTAAGCTAAGTAAGCCTTTGCTCCCCAGGGTGCTTTTAGCCAGTCTTTTATCTCAGCAACAGAGAGGGAAGGAGGACATCCAGGATGCCGGCCATACAGCCCTACGTGTAAACTGTAAACGTTCCCAGGTCTGTAACTGACGAGCAGATTTGCAATACTTAGCCATAAAAAAGGAGGAGCTGGGATGTGGCTCAGGTGGTGGAGTACATGCCTACTATGCGGGAAGCCTTGAGTTCGATCCTTCATACCTCAAAAGAAAAGTAGTTATACGGTCATTGGAGTGCACGCCCGTGACCTTGGCACTAAGGAGGATCAGAGGTTCAAGGTCATCCTTAACTACAAAAGTTTGAAGCTGAGCAGGGTCCCATTAGAGCCTGTCTCGAAAGTAAGGAAATAAGACTGAAGTTCAAAGTCAAACTATAACAGGGACCGGGGAGTAACAAACAGTGTGGGATTCCATTTATATTAAGGTTCCAGAATAGATTGACTAAGGCCAGGCATTAGTGACACATGCCCTGAATCCCAGTACTCGGGAGACAGAGGCAGGTGGATCTCCAAGTTTGAGGCCAGCCTGGTCTACAAACCTACAGAGTTAGTTCTGGGACAGCCAGGGCTACACAGAGAAACCCTGTCTTGAAAAATAAAACAAGGGGCTGGAGAGCTGGCTCAGTGGTTAAGAGCACTGACTGCTCTTCCAGAGGCCTCAATTTCCAGCAACCACATGGTGGCTCACAACCATCTGTAATGGGATCTGACGCCCTCTTCTGGTATGTCAGAAGACAGCAACAGTGTACCCATATACATAAAATAAATAACCAAAAAATATCTTTATATATATATAAAAAACAAGACGAGAAAGAAATTGACTAAGGATGGAAAGTGAGGGGAGAGAAAGGTGACAGCCAGCACATGGCAGCTTGACCAGGTGGGCCTTGGGGAAAGAAAGGAATATTCAAGAATGGGACATTGGCAATGAGTGTAAACATGAGAACCCACAGAAATGTCCACTTTGTTTTTATAAATGCATTTATAAGGGTTTCATGTTACATGGGCTGGTCTTGAATTTACCAAGCAGCTAAGGATGAGTTTGAACTCCCGATCTTGCTGCCTCTGCCTCCAGAGCATTGAGAAGAGGGATGCACACACCACATCAGGCAGTCATATACTTCATTTATTGTGGTGGATGGGTGACTGTGGTGGATGGGTGACTGTGGTGGAGGGGTGACTGTGGTGGATGGGTGACTGTGGTGGAGGGGTGACTGTGGTGGAGGTGTAACTATGTGTCATATCAATTACCACCTGCATGACAGAGGACAACTGTAGGAAGTCAATTCTCTTCTTCCACCATGTGTGTCATCAGGCCTGACAGCAAAAGCCCTCACATGCTGAGCTGTCCCACACACCCCAACTGCAGAAGATTAGGGGGACTGACGGTGTTACCCAGCAGCAGAACACTGCCTAGCTTGTCAGACTCCCCTTGGTTTAATCCCTGTGGGAAAAGAAAAAAAGTGTGGGGGTTGAATTTCATGGAACGTGAATTATGTCTCAATTTATTTTTTAAATGATTTTCATCACAAGTTTTTTTTAAGATTTATTTATTTTATGTATATATGAGTACACTGTGGCTGTCTTCAGACACACCAGAAGAGGGCAAAAGATCCCACCACAGATGGTTGTGAGCCACCATGTGGTTGCTGAAAATTGAACTCAGGACCTCTGGAAGAACAGTCGGTGTTCTTTTCCTTTCTCTTCTTTTCCTTTCTTTCTTTTTCTTTTTTTTCTTTTTTTTTCTTTTTTTTTTTTTTTTTTTTTTTTTGGTTTTCCAAGACGGGTTTTCTCTGTGTAGTCCTGGCTGTCCTGGAACTCACTCTGTAGACCAGGCTAGCCTTGAACTCAGAAATCTGCCTGCCTCTGCCTCCCAAGTGCTGGGATTAAAGGCATGCGACACAGTCAGTGTTCTTAACAAATAAGCAGTTGAGCTATCTCTTTAGCTCCGAAGGCAACTCTTCCCTGGTTGTCCTGGAGCTCACTCTGTAGACCAGGCTGGCCTCGAACTCAGAAATCTGCCTCCCAAGTGCTAGGATGAAAGGCTTGCTCCACCACTGCCCGGCTCCAAGGCAACTCATAAAGAACACTTAATTGAGGCTGGCTGGCTTACAGTTTCAGAGGTTCAGTCCATTATCACTATGGTGGGAAGCTTGGCATTGTCCAGGCAGGCATGGCCCTGGAGGAGCTTAGTTCTCTATTTTGATCTGAAGGCAACCAGAAGACTGGCTCCCATGTGGCCAGAAGGAGGGTTTCAAAGCCCACTCCCCACAGCGATACAGTTTCTCTAACAAGACCACACCCATTCCAACAAGGCCACACCCACTCCAACAAGGCCACACCTCCTAATAGTGCTACTTTTTGGGCTAAGCATATTCAAACCACCACAAAGACCTTATCTCAAAACAACAACAAAAAGTCAAACATTACCATTATGAAATTAAATGAGATCTACATTAATTTTAAAGTTTCCATAGAAATGCAAGAGAAAAAACTATTTGTATAAAATACAAACACACAAAAAATAGATAAATAAAATACAAACACAAAGAACAAAAGCCAGGAGCCCCTGATGCCAGAAGCAAGAACTGTGCCGACCACCAGAATATGATATGGGGTTTGCACTGTCAGAATAGGGGGACAGACACCCCAGACACTTGACTCACCACAAAGGCCACAGGCCTTGGCTCAGTGGTCTCTGCACCATGAGGAGGGTCAGTTGGGTAATTACCAAAAGAGTGTGTTGACTCCGTTAGCTTACCAGGGCTGAAGTAAAAAATAGCACCCCAAGGCTGACACACCACAACAGAAGAGAATTGAGTCCAGATTCCATGCTCTATACATGGGTGCCTGGTGCTCTATCTACAACAGCCCCAGGCCGGCCGGGGCTACATGGTGAGATCCTATCCCAAGTAGATATGAATACACTCACACAAATAAATAAATGTAAAATGTAATGTTGCTTTTGAAATAAATAGGAAGTCGGCGGCTTCAAAACAATAGAATTCTCTTTCCTCGCCGTTCTGGGGACCAAAATCTGTACCCAGGCCCAAGTCAAGGTATCTGCTGGGCCAAGTCCCCTCTTCAGGCTTCTGGGAAGAACCCTGGGCTAGCACAGCCAGCTCTGGCAGTGGCTGACCCCGATAGTTCAAGGGCAAGGCAGCCCTGTTTTCACAGGCCAATGTTTTCAAACCCTCTAAAGACAAGTATTGAGCCAGGTGTGGCAGTGCACGCTGTAATCCTAGTACCAGGGATGTGGAGGCAGGAGAATCATAGTTCTAGATCCTGTCTCAAAATAAATGAAAGAAAGAGAGAATGAGGGGAGGAAACAAAGGGTTTTTTTCTATGTAGTTCAAGTTACTCATTATGTAGCTCAGCTTGGCCTTGAACTTGCAACAATTCCCCTGCCTCCACATCCAAGGTACTGGGATTACATTTATTTATTTATTTATTTATATTTTGGTTTTTCAAGACAGGGTTTCTCTGTGTAGCCCTGGCTGTCCTGGAACTCACTCTGTAGACCAGGCTGGCCTCGAACTCAGAAATCCACCTGCCTCTGCCTCCCAAGTGCTGGGATTAAAGACATGTGCCACCACTGCCCAGCAAGAGATTATAAATATTGATCCAGGTTTCTTTATATACTTTACATTTCCTTTATATGCCCTCTCATGTAAATGTGAGTGTGCACGTGTGTGTACGTGAGTGTGAGTTTATTGTGAGTGTGTATGTGTAATTTCCCATATCTCTCTTACACGTGGGATTGAACTTGAACCCATGTGGATAATCCAGGGTCATCTCAAGATCCTAAATTTAATCATGCCTGCAAAGACTTTGCATGGAAGGTGACATTCACAGGTCCCAGGGAACTGGGGATGTATGCCTTGGAGAGTAGGGATGGCAGCTTTGCTAACTCGATCAAGAACAGAAATTCCAGCTCTGATTCTGAATGTTTGAAGCAATAAAACCCTAGAATTCAAAGCAAGATGATCCATGACCTTGGAAGAGGTGGTAAATTCCTACAAAGGCTGAAAAACCAACCATTGTTGCCGGTTGTTGTTGAATGACTATTCTCCAAACCAAGCAACCAAGCCAAGCAACCACCATCTTGGAGAAATCAGCTTTGCCCACTGCAAAAGCCCAGCTGGGGCTGGGCTTTGTTGACCGTTTATGCCCCTTCATGGAAGGGCAGAGAGAGTCACATGACCCTCACTTAAGTAGCCAGCACTCTGTTTTGTATGCTACTCTGCCTTAATTGCATGTGGCCTGGGGAGGGGAGCTTGTCTTAATTAGGTCCTCTAGTCCTGTAATAAAACACCAAGTCCCAAAGCAACCTGGGAGGAAAGGGTTTAGTTCAGCTCACAGTTCCACATCACAGAGTAGAAATCAGGGCAGAAACTCAAATAGGGAAGGAGCCTGGAGGCAGATGCTAATGCAGAGGCCTGGGAGGAGTTCTGTTTACAGACTTGCTCCTCGTGGCCTGCTCAGTGAAGGAAAGCTAGCCAACCCCAGGCATGGCGAACATGACCCTGGCAGCCCTTGCCCTTCCCCTCCATGCCCTCTGCCTTGCTAAAAACCATTAGATTACATTCCTAAAGCTAGCCACCAAGGTCTATTCCTTTATTAGGCTATCAAGTTCCAGCTACCAAAGTGTTGAAGTCCAGCAATCAAAAGCCCCATTTGGGGCTGGAGAGATGACTCAGTGGTTAAGAGCAATGGCTGCTCTCCCAGAGGCTCTGAGTTCAATTCCCAGCAACCACGTGGTGGCTCACAACCATCTGTAATGAGATCTGATGCTCTCTTCTGGTGTGTCTGAGAACAGATATAGTGTATTCATAAAATAAAATAAAATAAAATAAAATACCATAAAATAAATATATAAATCTTTTTTTAAAAAGCCCCCTTTGGCTCAAATTGCCCAATTAAAATTAAACTCACTCTAACACGGGGTTCCCCTTTTGCCTTTATAAATCCTCATTTGCCTATGCAGAGATAGCCCTTTTGTCCCACTCCAAAGCAACTATCCCTGCCTTTCTCCCTTTTTCTCTTTCTCGTTTCCCTCATCCTCTGTCTCCTGTCTTTGTCTCTTATTCCCTGTCCTTTGTCCTTCTGGGTCAAACAAATCTTATTTCTGCTGAGAACTTGGTCTTGGGGTATCCTGACTGAACCTTGCCCTTACACTTAGCCTACTTTCTTATACCATACAGGACGACCTGCCCAACTGTAGTATCACCCACCATGAGCTAAGTCCTCACACACCAATCATCAATCAAGACAATGTACCACAGGCTTGCCCATAGGCCAGTCTAGTAGGGCACCTTCTCAGCTAAAGTTCCTTCTTCCAAAATGACTCTAGCTCCTGTGGAGGTGACATCAAACTCTCCAGCACAGGGATCCATCTATGCAGCTATGGGGTGGCTGGCACTCACCCCTGATGGGTAAAGACTTTCCAAGCAAAGCCCTTTTTTGGGAGGATCACCCACACCCCTGTAAGTAACTACTCTGTAAGGAAGCCCAATGAAGTCATTGGTTCCCCAGAGTGAATTCCGGTGGAATTGTGCCTCAGCTTGTAGTTGAGACTTGAGAGAAAGGGTAGACTTTATTTCTCCCATTGATATGATTTTTAGCAACAGTCACTTCTCATGGTTATGCTGGAATACCTGGCAAAAGCAAATTAAGGTTGATCTTGAGAGTATAAAACCTAAACCAAACCAAAACAAGCCAAACTGGAGAGTGATGGCACACATCTTTGATCCCAGCACTTAGGAGGCCGAGGCAGGCAGATCTCTTAAGTTCTATGCCAGCCTGGTCTATAAAGCAAGTTCCGGGACAGCCAGGGCTACACAAAGAAACCGTGTCTCAAAAAAAAAATAAATAAATAAAAAAAATAAATAAAAGCAAAAACAAGATGAGAGACATGACCCAGTTGGTAGAGTTCTTACCTAGCATGCATTCAAGCTCCAGAACAGAATAAACCAGGTTTGGTTTTGGGTTCAGGGCCTATCTCAGAGAACCTGATCTAAGGTTGAACTTGAGTTAACCAACAAGCCTGCACCTAACACTAGTTCCCAGGTTACTGCCAAACAAGCCTGTATCTTCAAGTCACTCCCTAACAACTACCAATCAGGAGGAAAGCAGAAGTCAAGTTTATGGTTTGGCTCCCAGTCAGCCAATTATTTTAAAGGGCAACAAAATTCCATAATAGCCTTCTCAATCAGATGTGTGCCAGGCTAGAAACCCCCTTGCTTGTTTGCTTGTCTCTATAAATGTTTACTTGAAACTGGGCTCGGGGCTTCATTCTCCTGTCCTGCTGTGTCAGGGTCAGCAGTGAGCCCAGTCTGGACTTTGGATATATTTTTTTTTTTTTTTTTTTTTTTTGGTTTTTAGAGACAGGGTTTCTCTGTGTAGCCCTGGCTGTCCTGGAACTCACTTGGTAAACCAGGCTGGCCTCGAACTCAGAAATCCACCTGCCTCTGCCTCCCAAGTGCTGGGATTAAAGGCATGCGCCACCACCGCCCGGCCTGGACCTTGGATATTAAGACCCTAGTGGGTTGCATCGTAATCAGCTCCTTGGTGGTCTTTTGGTGTTCATGAACGATTTGAATGGGCATAGCAGTTTCAAACCCTTGAAATCCCAGCATCGGGGTGGAGGCAGGAGGACCAAAAGTTCACAGTGATCCTCAGTTAAACACAGAGTTCAAACCCAGCCTGGGCTACATGAACTCTGTCTCAATGACACAAAAAAAAAAAAAAAAAATTTGAATCAGTAAGGTGCTTGTTTTGCAAGCAAAGGGATGAGTTCAAACCCACAGAATTCACATTTAAAAAACAAACAAGCAAGCAAAATCTGGGCATGGTGGTGTGCATTTGTAACGCCAGAAAGTAGAAAGAGAGAGACATGCCTGGTGCCCACTGGCCAGCTCAGAGCCTACTTGTTGAAGTTTCAGAACAAAGGGAGATCCTATCTCAAACAAAGATTAAACAGTGCCTAAGGAATGAAGCCCCACGTTGTCTTCCCGGCCTCCACATGCATGCACACACGCAGCTACATATGAACATGCACGGGTGTGTGTGCATGATATACACACACATACACACTTACATAAACCTGAGCAAAAACTAATCTCTACATGGACAGCAAGCCTCCAACTCAGGAGTGTGAATTACCCACAGTGCAACAGCCATTCTGTCCTAAAAAAAAAAAAAAAAAGGAGACTCTATTGAGAGTTGCCAAGAGTGTGGAACACTGTTGGTGAGACTGTGAATCTAAGCAGCTCCCCCCTCCCCCAGGAAAACCGCTAGCAGGTAGCAGGTAGCACGGAGCCAACAACCCCCCACTTCTAGGCCGACCAGCAGAGGAAGTGTGCGCATGCGTTCCTCAAAGGGCTCAGCATCTCGCCGCCACTCAAATACCCACTAAGAGCGAATCTGATAAAACAAACAAAACAAAAACCAACGAAACAAACAAAACCCGGGGAACTCTTACATAGTGAGCAAATACAGCCAGGCCAGTCAATACACACCTATGGCAGCTCTGTGGATGAGCCCTTCTAGATGCCAAATGCAAGACACCAACCAGAACTTGAGCGTGGTTCACATCCTCAGAGAACAAAACCGGACTAAGGTCAAAGACGGTCAGGATCCTTGTTGGGAGAGTTGCTGTAAGGCGGCATAGTGGGGAGGTGGCTCGTAGAGGTTACCCACACAATCTATATAAATACACGCTCACATATGTGTATATACACGTGCGGAATAGGTGCAAAGACTGAGCCACGTTCTGCAATACTCCAAGACAGACACACGGTGGCGCCGGCAGCCCATAGGCTGCTGCCGAGAGGTCCTGGCCTCCAGACAGAGAGCGATGAAAGGGATAGTTAATTAATTTAACACTTCTCTGCCCTGAGGGCCACCCAGTTCATGATCGGGGACCTAGAATAGAGGGATTAGTGCGGGCCTCATTTCGAGGAGAAGGGGAACAGAGGACAGTGGCAGTTTGTGATATTGCTGCTCCCCAACCCTCGACCTGGGACCGGCTGACTGTGACTTTGGCACCTGGATAGACTAAGTGTCCTTAGAACAAGAGAAGACCCAGGGAAGGTCACAAGGAAGCAGCCTGGAGCCAGGAGAGACTGGAAGAATCAATCCTCTTGGTGCCTTTGGGGTCCCCATACACCTTGATCTCAGTCTCCTGCCCTGTATCGGCAGAAGACTCCCTTTCTGTTGCACTCAGCCACCAGCTTACTGCTCTTTTATTACAGTAGCTGCAGGAAACTAGTACACATGTTGAAAATCTCTCCCCGTCTCTCAGCCAACCTGCCAACCTGCTAACCCGTCTACCAATTATTTGTGGGAAGATGGCCAAGGCCCCCCCCCCAAACTTGATGCCACAATTATCCACCCCCCTAATTTAATATTCACTATCCACACTTCCCACTGAGGCTTTCCCTCCTCTGTCCAGGGAGACCTGCCTTTCCCCAGTGGGCCTCTGCACAGCTCCTAGCCAGTCTTTGAGGCCTTCCTTAAAATCCCCTACTAACCAATTTACCATGCTCTGAGTTACTGGCTCTCCATAAACCTGCTCTCCTCCATCTCCCCTGCCCCAGAACACACTCATTCCCCATGTCAGCTAAGCCCTGTGTGCTCCCGGAAGTCCTGCCTCTGGCCTTTCTACTCTAGAACTACTATCCTAGCTCAGGTGTCACCATCTTTGCATCTGTGTGCTATGAGCTGATATCTGTGTGTGCCCGGGTGGAGGCCAGAGGTGGACATGGTCTTCTCTATCAATCTCGATTTTATTTATTTATTTATTTATTTATTTATTTATTTATTTATTTATTATGTATACAATGTTCTGCCTGCACAATCAGAAGAGGGCGTCAGATCTCCTTACAGATGGTTGTGAGCCACCATGTGGTTGCAGGGAATTGAGCTCAGGACCTCTGGAAGAGCAGCTAGTGCTCTTAACCTCCGAGCAATCACTTCAGCCTCCACTGTATTCTTTAAAAACTATTTGTTTGTGTGTGTGTGTGTGTGTGTGTGTGTGTGTGTGTGTGTGTGTGTGTTTGAGAGCAAGTATGTAAGTGTACCACAGCACATACCTAGAGATCAAGGGACAGCTTTTATCCACTAAGCCAGCTCATTAGCCCTCATTTTTTGGAACAGGGTCACTCAATGAACCTGGAGCTCACCAACTGACCAGACTGTCTGGCCAGCAAGCCTTCCAGGATTCACCGTTGCCCACTTCCCCACACTGGTGTTACGGGTTCGCTGCTTCACTTGGTTTTTCTCACGGGCTCTGGGAACTAGAACGCAGGCCCTCACACTTGTGCAGCAAGCACTTTACCCACTGAGCCATCTCTTGGGCCCCCAGATCTCCCTATCTTTCACCAGGAACCTAGCACTACCTTCTTTTTAGTCCCTGTGTCTGTCTGGTCTGGCCCCTCCAGGCAGCCACCATTCCAGAGTCCTGGCGTTCACATATACCACATAGCCCTGCTTGAAAGTCTCCCTTGGCTTCCCCAAAGGGAAACATGGTACCTTCAAATCCCTCTTCCCCTTCATTGCTTTCCTGTGCTCAGTGAGCCCCCACGTTGCATTCTCTGGGCCTTTGTACAGACTCTACCCTTCACCTTTGCTGTTGCTGGCTAGCACACAGTATTATTGGTGTATGCCAAAGATGGTACAGCCTTCTAGTGCGGCTGCCGAACAAGCTGATGCTAACGGCACTCCAGATGCAGTTCCATGCACTTTCCACACCTTTGAGTTCTCATAATGACTCTAGCAAAAGAAGCAGTGGTCTCTCTCTCTCTCTCTCCCAGGAAGCTTCTGGAAAGCCCCACTTGTCTCAGGCCCTGGCAACTGGCACAGCAAAGGATAGAATGGATAAGGGATGGGCTGGTTTCCAGGGAAATGGAATCCTGGGGATTTCTCACTCTCCTAAAAGAAAAGAACAAATTATGCAAATTCTTGGGACCAGCCCCCTGGCCACCTCCTCAGACTCTCCCTGAGCTTCTGGGAGCTCAGCAGAAAGTGCCCTAGGCTCTCCAGCAGCCGTTTCCTGATTACACACGAAACTGGGGCTCAGAGGTGGTGAATCACAGCTGCCGCCAGCCAGGGCACGCTGGGTGTCAGGTGGGGCGAGCAGGATGCTGGCTGGCTGCTGGCTCTCCTCCTTCTGCCATCCTCGGGGTTGTCACCACATGGCAAGTCTCTGACACCATCTAGACCTGGGTATGGAAGAGTATGTGCAGTTTCTTATGGCCCCACTTCTCCTACCCCAGGTCAAAACCCACTTGTCCTCAAGGAGCCTACAGTCCAAGTGGTTCACAAGCCACCTGCCTGTGTCCTGTGTAGGCAGGAGCAGCCATCTCTGGGTTCAAAGGGCGTTAACGGGCAAAGGAGTTAACAGCAACGGGTGGGGAAACTTCAAACCAAGGTCCCACCCAGGTCTAGGCATGAACCCCAAACGAGGTACTCACAGTTCATGGAGTTATGACGTTCCACACATTTCTTAGCTTCTATGGGCCTCAGTTTTCCCCACAGTAAATGGGAGGGAATGAGTCTCTGTAGCATCATGGACTTGAGAGGATGCACGGGAGCAAGGCTTCCAGGACTTCTGGGTAAAAGGCCACTTTATAAAGAGGGCATTTGCCTGGCTGGAAAGATGGCTCAGGTGATAAAGTGCTTGCTGAAGAACATGGGGTCCAGAGTTTAGATCTCCATTACCTGTGTCAGCAACCAGGCATTGTGACACAGGCTCCTCTTTCCTTCTTCTTTCTTTCTTTCTCTTTTTCTCTCTTTCTTTCTTCTTCTTCTTCTTCTTTTTTTTTTTTTTTTTTTTTTTTTTTTTGGTTTTTCAAGACAGGGTTTCTCTGAGTAGCCCTGGCTGTCCTGGAACTCACTCTGTAGACCAGGCTGGCCTCGAACTCAGAAATCCACCTGCCTCTGCCTCCCAAGTGCTGGGATTAAAGGCGTGCGCCACCAACGCCCGGCTCTTTCATTTTTTAAAATCAGCTATTTTTTAAATTTTTACAAAAGATTTATTTATTTACTATATATACAGTGTTCTGCCTGCATGTATGCCTACACACCAGAAGAGGACACCAAATCTCATTACAGATGGTTATAAGCCACCATGTGGTTGCTGGGAATTGAAATCAGGGCCTCTGGAAGAGCAGCCAGTGCTCTTAACATCTCTCTAGCCCTGTTTTGTTTTGTTTGTTTTTGAGACAAGGTTTCTCTGTGTATCTTTGACTTTCCTTGAACTCACTCTTATAACCAGGGAGCTCTGGAACTCACAGAGATCCATCTGCCTTTACCACTGACTGAGTGCTGGGACCCCTCTGTTGCCACAGAACAACTAACCACAACACAGGTTCCTTTAATCACAGAACTGGGGTGATGAAGGTACCAGGATTCCCGGTGCATGCTAGCCAGCTCGCCTAGCCAATCAGTGAGCTCCAGAATCACTGAGAGACCCTGTCTCAAAATATAAGGTAGATGTGGGATGTGGTGGTGTTCACCTTCAATTCCAGTGCCAAGGAGGCAGGGGCAGGGGCAGGGGCAGGGGCAGGGGCAGGGGCAGGGGCAGGTGGATCTCAGATCTCAGTGAGTTGAAGGCCAACCTAGTCTACACAGAGGGGTCCTACTGGGGAGAAAAAGCAACTAAGGAAGCCATTCAGTGCTGGCCTCTGTGCTCATGGGTTCAAGTGTGTGAGCCTGCGCACACACAATAAGTACACATAAGTAAGTATACAGATGGAATACCATACTTAAAACATAATTTTACAAGAAAACACAGAAGAGGTCCTTGCTGTCATCAGAGGAGAATGTGTCCCATGCCTGTCAAACAGAGCTATCTTATGGCCTCTGCCTGGCCCCAGCCTGCCCATCAGAGGCAGGGAAAGGGATCTTGGGGTAGTGTTTCTGGAGATTCCTTGGCTCAGGAAGTCTGGGAACACCTCCTCTGAGAGTCAGGTCTCTACTGGAGGCTTCTCCTGGGTAATCACCTCCCGCCCACCTGTTAACATGTCTTTGGACCAGAACCAACTTTCCCTTCTTTAATACTACTCATAAAGAGAGTGGCCACAGCCAGTGCAAGCTTCAGGCAAGCGGTTGCTAACCGGTGAGTTAATTGGCCTTGGAGGTAATTATTTTCAGCTCCATCTTACTGGGGGAAAAAAATAAAGCCAGGAAGGCTAATGGCTTGGCCAGAGTCACACAGCTGGATGGCATGTGGGCAGAGCCAGAAATCCCTTTAGCCACAGCACAGCCTTGACAAACAGTCCCAGCGTGTGGACAGAGCTCCTGGCCATAGCTGGCCTAGGGAGGCTGCAGTTCCTCCAAGGGCAAGTCCCTGGCTAAAGGCCCCTCTGTTGCCACAGAACAACTAACCAGCACTACCACCACTACCAAATCCCTGACCTTTCCTTTATCAGGCTCCATGCTGCATTCCTGAGGGGCCAAAGAGGGCAGGGCATTCTACAGTACAGGAAGCCCCACCGCAGAGGACTTCAACCCCTGCACCATCCCCCACCCCCACCTTTTTCCTTCTGTGCCTGTCGCCTGTCTCGCAATCCCAGCACACGGCTAAATTTCTCTAGAAACGTGTCATTCTCTTTGGCCAGGCTGTGGCTCCGTTTCAGGAATGCGTGGTGAGAAGCTGCTTCCTTTTGTGAAAAGCCCTCCATGATTGTCTCCTGCTGCTGTACCAGCTCCTTCCAACATAGCTGCCTCAAAGGCATACAAAGGGGTGCCCTAAGGGCTAGTCTCTGGGTACACTGAGCTAGGGGACTATAATGAGGAACGGAAATAAATGAGGGGTACTGACTTTTTTCCAGTTAGGTGAGGGGTAGTGACAGCAAATCTCCTGAGGTCACAGCTGCTGTTTTCTCACAAGGTCATGATCTCTCAGGTCCTGGATCAATACCTGTTTTGTAACCACAGGGAGAGCTGGCTGGGACAACCTGCAGGGGAGGTGGACGGATTGTTCTCTTCTGGACTCTGCTGTCTGTTACCCCTGGGTCCTGAAGCTTAACTATTGAAGAATACCTGGCTGCTGGCTCCCAGCAGGTCCTGGGCCTAGACAGCCCGTCCTCCAGTGAGGATGAGTATGGAAGTCTTTGAGACCAGATAGAAGTCTCAAAGAAGGTGAGGCACTCTGAGCTAGCCAGGAACTGGCCTTCAGCCACTCTGGGAATAGAGGTTCTGGTCCCCAGTCCCTGGGGACATAAAGCTGCCCTGGCCTCAGCTGAATCTGTGGCCTCTGAAGGCAGAAAGTATCCATCCTTCTTCCTGGTTGCCTCAGCTCTCCCATAAAGAATTGCAAGTGAGAAAGAATACTTGGGGGAGCCCTACCTACCGGCCTGGAGCCCCAGATGTTACCCCAGATGCTTTCCCACTCAACCCTCCCACCGCCACCATTCCAAAGGCGCTTCACTTCCCGTACTGTATGGGGGTACAGTCTGAGCCCAGCTAGCTGGCTGTACTGCTGGAGGCCCCTCCCTGGCAGCCAGAATACAGGGGCTGCCCCTAAGCCTGTCTTAAGCACCACCCTTGAAGATCCTTGGGATTCTTGTAAACAGGAAGCCCCTACTCCCCCCCTCACAGACAGCTTCATGTTGTATGGACACTGGGCTCCGAAAGCCCAGGACTCTTGACCTCTCAGGCTGTGTTTCCTGTTAGCTGGGCTAGAGGAGAGAGGGAGATTGAAATGGTTTGGGGGGTGCGGGGGAGGATGACAACTGAGGAGAGCCAGACCATGAAAGATCCAGAGCAGCCCTGCACGTAGTAGGCATTTAGTAGCGCTTGGTAAGGAGCTCAAAGCCTGCCCCCACATTTCCCCATAGAAGAGCAGTACCACTCAAGAGGTGGACTCTGGGCCACCCTGACCTGGCAGCCCTGGTGGTCAGCCCAAGGCTCAGCATCCCCCCATTGTCCCTGTCTGGCCCCGCCCCAGCTCTGGCTGCCTGAGCCAGGCCACTGTCTCAAGGCCTTTTATTTTTAAAATCCCTGTGGTGTTCGTGCCTGAGCCTAAGGAGCAATGCCAGCCACAGCGAGCCTGCGGCCTGGGCTTGGGCCCAGAGGCGCCGGGCGGGGCATCCGGCCACCCTGCAGCTGCTGGGCAATTCTGGGAGGGCTTGGAGGCCAGCTGGCCTGCTGAGCTGCTGAGGAAGCCCTGGAATGCCCAGACTTGAGGCCCGAGGCACTAGCCCTTGTCCTTAGTGGAGGAACAGGGGCCCACCAGGGTGGCAGCTGGTCTGTGCCACGAATCCAGCGGCACACTCTGCAAAATGAGTCACTGTCTCCCCTGTATCCAACCCAGCAAACTGGGACCCAGCATCTACCGAGAGAAGAAAGGGGATACATGGCAGACCTGTGGGGGAGATAGCAGTGATGCATACCCTCTTTTCTGGGGAGCTGAGGAGCCTACAGAGGAGACGGCTTTGTGGTGGTGGTGGTAGAGTTCTGGAAGGAGATAGCTGATGGCCTTTTTGGTGTTGACAAGGAGCACTGTAAGTAGGAGGAATGAATGGCAGTGCAAAGGCCCTGAGACAAAAGGATGTGGGTGTGGCCTAAGCTGGGGAGGCGGAGCAAAGGCCCTGGAACAGAAGGGTGTGGGTGTGGCCTAAGCTGAGGAGGCAGAAGGAGCTCTTGTTATGGTTGTCATGAGAAGCCTGAGCAGGCTGAGTGTTAGACACACCCATGTACACTCTCTGGGCTACCCGGGGTAGCTGAGTCCCTTCTTTTGCAGGCCAGAGGGCCAGTGTGCGGTGTTTCCATGATCTGCACAGGGGTCTCACTCTGACCCAACTTACTCTTGCCTTTGATCCTCACAGAAGTGAGATAAGGCAAAGAGGGCTTATTACCATATGCTCATTTGATAAGTGGGGAAACTGAGGCAGGAGGGGCGAACAGTGATGGTGGCCTACCCAGATCTACTCCCATCAATCACCAAGCTCAGCCATGTGAGCAAGCAGCCCAGCCCCTGACTAATCCATTCAGCCTAGGCTGACCCACTCACTCAGTGGAAGCCTCTGTGTACCCAGTCTTAGGTCCTTGAAAAGCATTTCCCGCCTCATCCCACCTTTCACCCCAGCATCTGCTCTCCAGCACACAGGCTCCACCAGGAAGTACCAGCCACTTCCCCCACCCCAGACTCCAGCAGGCAAGGAATGTGGTCTGAGGCTCCCCCGGGGGCTCCGGCCAGCAAGCCTTGGCAGGAGACCTCGCTGAGTCAACACAAGGCTGGTTGCAGCTCACACTGCCCACCAGGGCTGCCTTAGAGACCCAGAAGGAAGAACTGCCTGCTCCCACCCTCCCCCCGCCCCACAAGACTCCCCCTCCTGCTCTGGGCTCATGCCAACATGGTTAACCCTCAAAGGCCTGCACTAACTCCATTTCCAGCAGAGCCCGTGCTGTGGGACCTCAGGCAGTCACAGCAACACTTCTGGGCGGCTTCCCTCACCTCTGAGAGGCACATCCTCCTCAGAGTCTTTATGGTTTTTACAAAGGGTTCTCTACATATAAATCCATAGAAGCTGCGCATCCCCCTCTGATGGGAGTGTGAATTCCTGAGTTCAAAGGCAATGGCTTTGCTCCTTGCCTTCTCCTGACCTGGTGCTTAATGAGTCTGTTGTGATGTGACATGAAGTCCATGACAGAACTGTAAGCAGGGGGGGGGAGTGGGAGGGGGAACTGTCATTCCTATGACTCACACTCCAGCCTGTGTCTGTAAAGCAGCTTTCCCAGGTTGCTGCTTTGATGGTAGGCATTATTCTTCCCATTTTACAGACAAACTGAGGCAAGGGAGGGTAAGAAGCTTGCCCAAGAGTCCCAATTGGGACTAGCTGGAGCCAAGCCTTTTAACACTTGAAAGGGGGAACTTCCGGGCCATCTCTCTGTGTGAGATGGAGCAGCTGAGGTGAGAGGGAGGGAGGAAAGGATGGACAATGAGCAAAAGACAGAGGGGTGGGGTTGAACTCTGCTGTTTCAGGGAGGCACCTTGCCTGGTGAAGTTGCCCTCTCAGGTAAGTGGTGAGCTCCCTGCCATCCAAAGGACATATGTGACAACAGACCATTGGACATGCTCAGTGATCCCTGTTGCAGGAGGATGTGGTTACCACATGTGGGAGTCTTTCTGACACTTGAGGATTAGAGAGAGTGATGAGCTTTTCTCCTGCTGTGAGAGGCCACAGACCCATTTCCCAGGGCGCTGTTCACACTGCCCAGTTATGTGACGCTGCGGAGGAAGTGGCT
Source organism: Rhabdomys pumilio (assembly GCA_030674055.1). Classification (NCBI taxonomy): domain Eukaryota; kingdom Metazoa; phylum Chordata; class Mammalia; order Rodentia; family Muridae; genus Rhabdomys; species Rhabdomys pumilio. Next base: position 23,677,153 of record JANHMN010000012.1, on the reverse strand, counting down.
CCATCCCCTTGGCCCTGTGTCCTCGCTGGACAATGGGCTGTGAGGATGAGAAAGAATCCAGCCAGCTCGCGGGCAGCTCCCTGCAGCAGGGTCCGGCCTCTGATCATCATCCTCCCATCACCAGCCTAGCCGGCAGAGCAGGAAGCCAGGAGCCAGCAAGCCTGGTGGGCCTGAGGGACAGGAGGGGGGCAGGAATGTCAGTGGCTGAACCATGGGCTGTGCCAGGAGTGCCACTGAGTTCTGTCCCTGAACCTGTCAACCCCCTGGGCCACAGGGAGGGTGAGGAAGAAGACAGCCTCTTGCACACTTGATCATCTCAGGGGCCAGGCTGGGGGGTGGGCGGGGTGGGGGGTGATGGTGATGACTCGGGCCCAAGCCTGGCCCACAGCCCAAGAGCCTATCTCTCCAGCCAGGCTGGACCATGGAGAATAGGCTATTGTTTGTTCTACTCTTAACGTGTTTCCTGTCCCCCCCAGCCCCTCCCCTCTCACCCACCCCCTCAAGTGAAGAACAAAGGTCTCCTGGATGTGGACCCCTCCCCACCCTTCCATCCTGGGCCTGGCCAGCTTGGAAGAATTCAGTCCCATCACCCAGGGGACAATGGGTCACCTGGGCCTGACCCCTTCTGATGTCCTCGGACACCATCTGCAACTATAGGAGCCTCAGAACCCCCCATGTTCTCCTGTGTCCATCCATCTATCTGTCCTCCACAGGGTGACAGGGTGGGGCCAAGGAACCAGCCCCACATCCTTCCTCAGCTCCCCCCGCCCCCCCCCACACCACCCAATGTCTTGTTCTCCTGGAGACAGTGGCAATGGGGGGGGGAGTCTTTCCCCACCCCCATTTCCCTGTGGACCAAGGAGTTAGGAATCAGCTGAGCTGCCCAGAAGGATCCTTGGGAGAAAACTCATCCAAACTCTCGCCCTTTTCCCAGAGCCTGGAATTCCAGAGGCGTTTCCGGCTGGCCAGCTGTCTCTGAGCTATGATCTGTGGGCCTCTAGCCCATACCATGAAACCCTTGGGATTGGCTCCTGTCTTCTCTCGGTTGCTCTCAAGAACTCTTTCACACCCAGGCTTGAGAAGTGGCAAGGACAGAAAGGCTGTCACTCATTTGTGGTCACCAGGCCCTCAGGCCAGGCCCAACTCTGAGGTTTCAGTCCTCTTCATGGCTACAGTCACGTATGTGTATACACATGTCACATGTATGCACGGTGGACTCAGCCTGGCTTCCAAGTCTTCTAATTTGCATACCCTCCAGCAACTGTATCCTAAAGGCTCTTCCTCCTCCAGGAAGCATTCCTGGAATTAAGGCAGCTCTCAAAGTAAGACAGGAGACCTTACCTTGAGACTGTTTTTATTGTCCCCTTGGGGCAAGAAGGCACAGCTCACATTAAAAGCCACCCTGGAAATGAGGAAGTGGCACAGGACATCTTTAATCCCAGCACTCACTTGGGAGACAGAGGCAGGCGGATCTCTGTGAGTTCTAGGCCAGCCTGGTCTACAGAGTGAGCTCCAGACAGTCAGGGCTACACAGAGAAACCCTGTCTTGAAACTCCAACAAAAAAAGACCCTGTGTGTGTGGCAGTCCAACATTCCTCATGCTGTGTAACCCCTGACAAGTCTCATTGTCTGATCTCAGTGTCCCCGGCAGACCATAAGACCCCCCCATCAAACCCCCCCAAGTTGACTCTTGGGGCTTTTAGGTAGGAGAGAGGAAGAAGGGAGCCAAAGATTCCTTCCAGAAAGTTCCAGAAGGTCTTCTAGCTCCCAGAACAGTTCTAACCTTCAAGGTCAGCAAGGGAATGAAAAAACACCAATAGCTGATGAAGAAACCCTAGTGACCCCAAGTCCAGGTATCACACATGCTCAGTGCAGCCTAGCCCGTGTCACACAGGGTCCCCACATTCCTTTCTCAGTGGGCCTCAGTACCTCTCTCCACCTTGTCTTCCATGGCCAAGCAGGTTGGTCGCTTACCCTCTGCCTGGCCAGGTCACAAAGCACCCCTAGGTGTGCCCAAGCTCCTCTCTGAAGTGGAAGTTTCCGGTTGTGTCATGAGATGCAGACTCCTGTGGTGTAGATTCGAGTGACACCACCCGTTTGCTTTCTCCTCAGCTTCCTCTCCCCCAGGACAAATGCTATCACCTTCTCTGAGAAGCCTCCCTGGCAGTGCTGCACCTTGTAATTCCTTTGACCTTTAACCTCTTGTCTTCCCTACCAGCCTCTACCCCTAGGAAAAGCAGCCACTGCCCACCCTTCCCTCCAGTCCCCACAAGTCTCAGCCCAGTGGCTCTTCCCCTGGCACATGTGGGTTGAATCCTACCACTTGGGAAAAGTAAATGACAGCAGCTGCCACCCTTCCCTGGCCACAACCACAGGACCAACCGTGACATCCACCGTTTGTCATAGACTGTCCGTCCAGCTGAGGCCTGGGAAAAGGGTCTGTGTGTTGAAGGTCACCCTGCCATGACAGGCAATGCTGAGATTCGAACCACACTTTGCCTGACTTAAAAATGTGTTCCAGGCCAGGGGCTGGAGAGATGACTCAGCAGCTAAGAGCACTGGCTGCTCTTCCAGAAGACCCAGGTTTGATTTCTAGCACCACATGGTGGCTCACAACCATCTCCAACTCCAATTCCAGGGGGTTCAACATCCCCATGAATCCAGCAGGCACCAGGCACACAGATGGTGCACAGACGTTCATGGAGGCAAAATATACAGACACATAAAATGAAAACAATTTAAAGAGTTGAAATTAAATAAATAAATAAATAAATAAATAAATATAAAAGAGGCAGGGGCAGTGGTGGCGCACGCCTTTAATCCCAGCACTTGGGAGGCAGAGGCAGGCGGATTTCTGAGTTCGAGGCCAGCCTGGTCTACAGAGTGAGTTCCAGGACAGCCAGGGCTATACAGAGAACCCTGTCTCGAAGAAACCAAAAAAGAAAAAAAAAAAAAAAAAAAAAAACCCTGTGTCTAGAGAGAGCATGAGGTACAGTCACCCCAGTGCCCCTATGCCAATATTCTCCTATGTGTAAAGAGATCTCACAATACAAATGTACTGTACTGGGGACCCCATTGCTGTCCCCTCCCCCTGGGGTGTCCATGAGCTCCTGTGGGAGTCTAGTTCTGATAAGACACCTACCTTCATGAGGTTGGCTCCAGGTGAAGGAATGAGGTCTGTTTCCCAAACATGCCAGGAGTACAAAGTAGGCATCTGATTGAACGGGAGGCCAGACCATAGCAGTCTAGCTTGAGAGAAGGATTTTCTGGAGGGCCTCAGAGTGGCCCATCAGTGGGCATGACACACATATATGCATGTGTGCGCACACTCGTGTGCACATCTGCGTGCATGTTTGAGTGTGTGAACATGTGCACATGCCTGTGTACAGGCTCAGAGGTTCAGTCCCCTGCAGGAAGCCAAGAGTGAGTCTGTGTAAGGGAATCACCGAATGGAGAGTAAAATGAGTAACTGGACGAGATGATGATGTACAGCTGGGTGGCCACATGAGGTAGTGGTCAGGGATGCTGGCGGAAAGAGAGGACGGACACCTGAGGAGCAGAAGCATCCATGGGTGGGTGGGTGGAGGGTGGAGTGGAGGCGTAGCTAAGCGGTTGTGTAGGATGGGTGGGCGGTGGGTGAAGAGGTAGGTGGGAGGGGGCTAGGCAGCTAGTCAGCTGGATAAATCAGCCTTTGCAGGTGTGGGTGAATGGATCCCCAGACATGTAAGACACAGAGGACTGGGAACCCTGGGCCAGTGAGCAGAGAAATAAACTGGACAGCAATCCAGCCAGACTTTGGAGTTCAAGGAAGCATGCTGCCCAGGGAGGGCTGATAGCCATAGCCAAGCCAACTCACCCAGCCCAAAGTTCTCTGCTCTCTACAAAAGGTTACCCCAAGTGGGAAGTCCCCATCTCAGCCTGTGTCTCCACCCCACCTCCCTACCTTCCACGAGAGCTCCACCTTCCACGAGCGCTCCCTGCTCAGACACATTTTCTTCCCATAAATTCCCATCCCCAGTCTGTAAGGGTGAAGTCAGGGCAGCTGAGCCCTGAGAGTATAGAGCCCTGGGGCTTGGTGCCTTTAGTAGAGGAGAATCCCAGGCAACTCTCTAGTCAGCTCCCCTTTCCTTCCCCAGCTGGGAGCCATTTGTTCTGCATCCTGCATGGTAATTAGGGCTCTGGTAGAGTTAACCCCTGCACTCCTGTCGAAGCCTTGGAGGCAGACAGGGGACTTGAGAAAATCAGAAGAGAAAGACACCATAAAGGGGAGATGCTCACCCCTGACTCCTGGATCCTGAGACTCTTCTTTTCTTTCCATTTTCCAGAGGAAACAGAGTCAAGAGTCTTCAATCAAAAGTGGGACCAGGAGCAGGGAATGCAGCCTACATGGAGATAGACTTACTTAGAGACAATCTACAAATATTGAGTAAGGGCTCCTCTCACCCTCAGTTTCCCCATCTGTACAATGGGAAAAGACTGTCTGCCTCCAAAATTGGCACACCACCAGCTGGGAGAGAGGGAGTACCTGGAATTTGGTCCAGAGATTGGGAGGGTCTGAACCACTGAGCCAAGGTACAGATGGCTCCAGAGTGGAGGAGAGTAAACACTTGCATCCAGACAGCTTTCTCAGTCAACTGTGGTGGTTTACTCCCAGCACCCCAGAGCCAGGGGCAGACAGATCTCCATGAGTTCAAGGCCAGCCTGGTCTATAGAATAAGTTCCAGGCTGCCCGGAAGTTCCATCCATAGTAAGATGTTGTCTCAACAAACAAAACAAAGACAGCTTTCTGGGCCACCTCTCTGGGCTTTTGACACACCCTTAAGTATGGTAAATGCCTGCCCTGGAGCTTGACCCATTTTAAAGAGAAGTCTACCTTGTGCTCACAGCTGGCACTCTGGGTCTTTGACGCTGAGCCAAATATTCTGAGCTGCTCCAGGAACCCTGACTGGAGGGATAAGCTGTTTTCCAGCCAACCAGATTACCTTTGAGAGGGAAAGCAAGAGGGTATTGCTAATCACACTGGGATACTGGTGCTCTCAACAAACAGGAAATTCGGTCATCCTGCCAGAGGAGGGGGCCTGGACAAGTCACATGACTCTTTGCAAAATGGACATGATGACAGAATTGTCCCCACAGAGGTTAAATGTGATTATGCATAGTATGCATTAGGTGCTCAATAAAAGCTAAGAGATTTTTTAATTACACCTACTCACGCACAGGCACCTGGCCACAGTTAAATACCTGGGCTCTGGCCCAGGTCTCTCCACAGTGTTCCACCCTCCTTGTTCATGAGTTTCTGTGCCTCTAAGTCTTTGGGACACTGTTCCTAATTTCCCTAGGCAGCCCTGGGGGAAAGATCTGGAACTACCGTATCTCAATCTTATCTGCATGCCACTGGTGTCCTTTGTGCCTCCGTTTCTTCATCTATCCTGTCGGCTAGCATGAAGATTTAGAGTGCCAACCTGAAGTACAGAATTCTGTGAGTGAGCAGTAAGACCCCAGAGTTTGTCTCATCATGTTCTCATGGCTCCTACTGCCCAGCTCCACCCCTGTCTCAGAGCTCAAAGCCTTTGCCCACAGTCTGTCTAGTGTGAACTTCCTAGGCCCTCTGCATCTCTATTTAAGACTTAATCTGGAGCCAGGCGGTGGTGGCACACGCCTTTAATCCCAGCACTTGGGAGGCAGAGGCAGGCAGATTTCTGAGTTCGAAGAACTCACAGAGTTCCAGGATAGCCAGGGCTACACAGAGAAACCCTGTCTTGAACCCACCACCCCCCTCCAAAAAAAGACTTAATCCGGCTTCTGTCTCCTTCAGGAACCTTGCTCAATACCCCACTCCCAGACTACCTTAGGGACATGTCCTGCCATACACAGCCCCCAGGATTCCTGCCTGTTCTCACAGAAAAATCAAAGGGTACATGATGTTGGGGCCAGGATCTGTCTTCTCTCCTTGAGCCTGGCCAGCTTTGTGCCTTCTTTGAAGTAGGGGGGCCTCACTAAAGGTTTCTAAGGTGTGACCTCACTTACCTGTTCAGCAACTCTCCTAGTTGTTAGAGCTGGGAACAGGAGATAATGTAATATCAGATGTCTGGTTTGATAACTCCACTTTAGTAGGGGCGAGTGTGTGTGTGTGTGTGTGTGTGTGTGTGTGTGTTCTGGGAACAGAACTTTCATTCTCTGGAAAAGCATGAAGCACTCTGAACTGCCCAGCCATCTCTCTGGACCCATGGGGAAACTGAGACACTTGAAAGGAAAGGAGGAACAAGGGCCATCCCAGCTTGAGGGTCCATGAGATTATCACAGGTTACACCACACACCTCTACATGACGGTCAGCAGCAATGGCCTCTTCCCCAGAGCAGCTAAATGTTCTGCTGGCACACCACGGGGCTTGTATTGGGTTGCCAGGAATGGGGACTGGAGAAAATGGGAAAGAGTGAATGCCCCACACTTTAAAAAAAAAAAAAATCCAATGAGTCTTCTGGCCAGTTCCTCCCGCTCCAGCAGAGAAAGGCTGGAGGCCCAGGACAGAGCTGTCAATCCTGGACTCCCCGAGGTCATTTAAAAAGCAGTGGGCAGCAGAGAGTCCCAGTGGCCTCCTCTGGGCAGTCCAGGCTCAGGACAGAGCGAACATTCCCGAGGTCGCCCCGCCTAGGGGCGGTGGGCAGGGGCCTGGCCTGGCTTGGCATCCCCGCCGCGCCACTGCAGCCCTCGCGGCGTGGCCAGCCCGGGAGGGGGCGCGGCCGCCGCGGGCGGAGCAGGGGCGGAGGGAGCCCGCAGCCCGCCCCCGCCCGGGGATCTGGCGGCCGAGCCCGCGGCCAGGGCGGCGCAGACCGGCCCAGCGACTCTCGGGCAGCGCAGGGACGCGCCGCCGCGCCCGCCCCAGGACCCCCCAGGCTCGACGACACGAGGTAATCGTGGGCGCGGGCCGAGGGAGTGCGAACTGTCCTGGGCGCGGATGGCGCGCGCGGGGCCAACCCGTGGGAGGCTGGGACGTTCAGACTTCGCGGGTGGTTTTGTCACGTTGCGGGAGGGCTCAGGGCACCCAAACCGGAGGGTAGCGCAGTATACCGGGACGGGAGCGGAGGAGCCCAGGGCCGTCTGCGGCATTCCTGCGCCGGCAGCGGAAGGGAAGGGACCCCAGGGCCTCTCGGCGACGCCAGCGCGGGAGCGGGAAGCTGGGGGGTGGAGGGGACGGACGATGGGGACAGGGCACCCTGCCCCCTCCCCAGCTGCATTCCAGGCTGGAGCAGCGGATGAGGTCATCCCGTCCGGTTCGCTTCTGGCCACGGCAGCCGCTGCCCTCTGCCCGCGCCGGACGGGAGCGAGAAACTCTCCCGAAGTCTCCCTTATGAGGTCCCCAGAAGGGAATATTTCCTGGTTGAAGTCTTCCCTGGACTTCCTATTCCAACTCATTCTGCCCTTATCCCAAGGCTGGTCCAAGTTTGAAGGCCGTTTTCTAGACTGGGAAACTGAGGCTGAGAGAGCACGGTGGAGTGGGGGGCTGCTTAGCTTTAACTTGGGGTGCTGGGGCAACTTGGTCGGTAGTGTCACACAAGTTAATACCACCACCACTTGGGAAACTGAGGCAGGACGGTCACAATTTCGAGGTCAGCCTGGAGATATATATATATATATATATATATATATATATATATATATATATATATCATAATACACCAAGTCCTTGTCAACAACAGTCCCCTACATCTCTCCTCCCACTTTCCGAGTCGCTCTGTCCTATCCTACCGGCAGTGAAGTTCAGAGAAGCCTGATCTGGGACAGTGACAGTGACTCTGGGCAGCTCTCCTAGTTTCCCTGTCTTCCACCCCATAGAGCTGGACTTTGAGGGGATGCCCATGGAGGACTTCTGATCCCAAATATCACAAATTGGGGGAAATATGAAGCAACAGAACTCTACAACTAAGTGTTGATATCCAAGAGCCAGGGTCCCCGGCTCCTCCCCACCTGTGCCCGGAACAGGCTGCCCGGGAGGTGAGGCTCTGCACACCTGCCTGAGGGTGTGTCTGGGTACTCCAAGGAGCAGTGCCTCTGCTCCCCCCCCCCCCCCCCCGTCTCCTCCCCACCATCGGAGGGGCTTCTCTTACCCCACTTCCTTGCTTTCACTTCCACCCCGTTGGCCTCTGAGTGAGGGAGCCAGCCAAAGCCCCAAAACTTGTCCCTGTGGTCATTACTACTGAGGGAGCCCTGGCCATGTGCCCAGACCATTGCACAGTAAACGTAAGAGCTCTGTGGGATACTGAAGCCTCACCGTGGCCACTCATGCCCTGGTCACGAATGCCGAAGTGCAGAGCCTGGATCCCATTCCTCCCATGCTAGCTTCCCCTTGGCTACCTTTAATCAGACGGCAAGGCCGTTCTGCCGGTGTTGGTAGACTGTAAACAAGCTCCAGGGTTCACACTGGTTTTGTTCTGTGATCTGGATCTCCCCCCCCCCCCCCCGCCCATGTAAAATGGGAGACATGAGCATTCATTTACAGGGGCTATTTCCTGGGCCTTTGAAAAAGAAAGGTCCCAGTACCACCAGGTCAGGTGGGGTGACCTAAGGGCTAGCAACAGTTAGCATCACAGAGTAGATGGCTGGAATGAAAGATGCCCCTTACTCATGAAATGTTAGACTTGAACCCAGGCCTTCCCGGCTCCAGGATGGGAGAACTGAGTTTCTCCATCTTCTGCCCCCTCCTCTCTTCTCTGGCAGAGCATCTTCCTGCTTTCTCCATAGGAAGATAAAAACAGTAGCTGAAACTAAGCCAGGACGCTCTGCCTAAGTCGATGGGTGTGGAGGATGCTATCTAGAGGTCCCCAGAGGCATGTGGGAGGTGGCTTCATCACAGGGTTGGTCAGGGGGTGAGATGGGGACAAGACCCTTCTCCCTGGAAGAAACTCAGAAATTAGAGGACTTGGGTGGGGGAGGGCATGTGTTCACATGGTAAGCACAGTTGACCCTTCCATTTTTGCAGAGTGAGCCCTATGCAACTCCACAGCTCCCTTCCTCCAAAGACTAGTTTTTATAGGGCTGGGAAACCTGGCCAGTGTTTACCTGCCACGGGACCTTGAATGAGTCTGTTCCTCAGCCGCCTCAGCCTTTGTAGCCTAAGCCAGCCTTCCAGCCTCAAGGGGGTGTTGGAGACTCATCTGATGACATCATGTCATTGGTTGGCCAACAGCAAAGCAGAGTGCTTTATAACTTCAGCAAACATTCCACGAGGACCTCTCGGTGCTGGGGGTGCCAGGGAAAGGGATGATTCAGAAGTCCCCCCCCCACAGGGAGGGGGAGGAGCTAGGGTTGGAGGAGGATCCGGTGGTAGGACGGAAGGGAATGCAGTCCCAAAACAAAGCGAGCTTTGTCCAGTTTTCCTCTTTGTTTTATCTTGTTAGTTAACCTATTTTGAATTTCAAATAACATTATAGAAGGGCCACACTGAGAATTTTTATACTCGGAGGCAGCAGCTAGGGCTGAGAAAATTGAAGGAAAAAAACAACTAAACCAAACCAAAGTTGAAACTCAGGTCTAGATCTTTATCAGCTGAGCAGGTGTGTGGAGGTGACTTGCCCAAGGTCACAGGGTGAGGACTCTGAGTCCCCAGCCTACTCTATCCCCTCAAGAAGGTGCCAGGGGGTGGTCCTTTGGCTGGAGGTTATCTCAGTGAGTGATTAGGCTGGCCACGTGCTCTCTCTCTGTGAGGGAGAGAGGCAGGAAAATCCAGGCACCGCCTCACCCTCAGCCTCACCCTCAGCGCTCAGGGAAACAAGACCGGGCCCCAAAAGCTGGTAAGGGCTTAAATGAGTCAGAGGCTCCGAGTTCAAGTTGGGACTAGCGTTTGGATGGGATCTTGAGCAAGTGTGGCCCTCACTGGGTCACAGAAAATCAGAGTTCAGTCTATAGGATCCCAAATGCTCTCTAACCTCATAGGGAAGGAGAAAAGAGGACACTGAGGGACCTGAAAGGACATTGGTAGGTACGGAGTAGCCTTTGGCACCCACAGGACTTCCCTCACCCCCAAAACTTGTTCCCCAACAACAAGGCTCCTATATCAACCTGACAAACAGATAAAGCCCTTTTCTGCGGGCCTTCTCAGAGCCTTGAGTCAGCTCAAGCATGCAGGAGCCAGCTGGAAAAAGCCACTTGTGACCACAGGATCTCTTTTCCAAGAAGCACCTTGAAGGCAGAGGCTTCTGAGGAACGTCTGTACTGGCTGGCTGCAGGGCAGGCTGTGTACACAGCCGTTCACAAGACCTTGGCAGGACGCCTCCTTTCTCCTGACCTCCCCAGGTAGAATAGATTTGAACCCACAAGGAACCAAAACTTGCCAGCAAGAGGCGATGTTGCCTGGGGCCCAGGGTCTCTGGGATGGGGAGCCCGTTCCTCACTGAGAAGCCATAGGCACTAAGTCACTAGAGTTTCTCATTTCTGCTCTGGTGCCTGCCTCCTTCTGGTCTAGGGTCCCAGTCATCTGACTTGTGCGGGAGAGCCGTTGGCACCTCAGGTAGAGATCAATCATTTTTCTGCTTCGATGATGCCCGCTGTGAACTCAAAACAGAATGGAGTCTTAGTGCCTCATCTTCTCAGTGGTCCTCAGAGGTGGCCATCTGCTCTGCCTGTTCTCAAACCCTGGTGTGTGCTTGTATGGGTGTGCACGTGTCCAGGTGCTCACATACAGAAGCCAGTGGAGGGCATTGGACGCCCTGTTCTGTCACTCTCGCTCAGTCCCTGGAGACGGAGTTGCTGACTGAACCTGAAACTTGTGGTTTTGTTTGGTTGGGCTTTTTAAAAGCTGCACTACCCATAAAATCAGGACCTGTCTCCATCCCTCTCCCCCAAACACTGGACTCACAGGCACATGCAACTATGCCCAGCTTTTATGTGGGTATTAGGGAGCAAAACTCAGGTCCTCAGGCTTGCTCAGTGAGATTCCCTCATTCAGTCACACCCCGCCCCACCCCCACCCCAGGTCTTTCTTGAACTTCCTACTGAAGCACTGCAGATGATCCTTTGTGTGTTCTAATCAGGATCCTTGGGAAGCCTCGTTTGTTCTCTCAGTGGCTACTGTTTGGACTCGGATTTCCTCTTCTGCTGACATGCCACAATGCTGTCTTTCTGCCCTTCCAGGTCTCCACTCCAGGGTAGGGACCACGCTCTTTTAAGGCCCTTCTCCTTCCGCCTTTGATCAGCCTCACCAGGACCAGCAGCAGGGCCTCTGGGAGAGAGAACCAAAAGACTCCCTCAGCCTCAGCACTGGGGACAGCGCCTTAATAGTCAAGGGTTGCAGAAGGGGCTGAGAAGGATCCCCGCCCAGCCTGCCATCTTTCCTGGCCCCAAGGTAGTATGGACTAGCGGTTGTAAGCAACCAAGCTGATGCCCGGCCCCCAGGGGGGCACAGGAGCCCCCACCATGAACCTGGGCAAGCTGTCTCCTGTGGGATGGGTGTCCAGTTCCCATGGAAAGAGACGCCTGACAGCAGACATGATCAGCCCCCCACTTGGAGACTTCCGCCACACCATGCACGTGGGCCGTGGTGGGGATGTCTTCGGCGACACCTCCTTCCTCAGCAACCATGGAGGCCGCTCTGGAAACACCCACCGCTCACCCCGAAGTTTCCTGGCCAGGAAGCTCCAGCAGGTGCGCCGAGTTGGGGTGCCACCTCGAAGGATGGCTTCCCCGGCTGCACCATCACCCGCTCCACCTCCCATCTCACCCATCATCAAGAATGCCATCTCCCTGCCCCAGCTCAACCAGGCCACCTATGACAGCCTGGTGGTGGGCAAGCTCAGCTTTGACAGCACTCCTGCTAGCTCCACGGATGGCCACTCAGGTTATGGTGAGGAACTGGGTTCACGGTCTCTTTTCTACTGTTGAGATTCAAGCCCAGAGAGATTCTGCCAAGCCTCCATATCAGCCTTTCCCCATAGCTGTTTAATCTCCCAGTGGAAGTTTGGCCCCCAGTCTAGGCTGAGGATGAGGGGGGTGGGCTTATGGAGGTGGAGTGTCAGCCTGCTTAGGCCTTATAGCACAGATGCTGAGGTAGAAATGGGGTTCACATCTAACAGTTCTCTCTCTCTCTCTCTCTCTCTCTCTCTCTCTCTCTCTGACTCTCACCAGCCTTTTTCCCCATCTCTGGGCTCTGTGGCCAGACCTCCCCTTCCTGGCTCCTAACCAGTAAGCCACCCCCAGTGTCAGAGGGTATCATGGCGAGGCTCTGAACCCACTCTGGTTTCTAGTCGTTGTCCTTCCGACTGCCATAAGCACGTGGACCCCCGGCTCTGATCTATAAGGGTCCCTTACTCTCGTTGCTGAGATTCAGTGAAGTCATTTGGGCCAGTCTGCTACATAGTGAGTTCCAGAACAGCCTGGTCTACTACATTCTGAGACCCTGTCTCAAAATGCAGAACAAAACCAAGATAGAGTGGAGTGAGGTCACACGTGCACTGGGCAGCTTTGCAGCAGGTGCTAGGGGCAGAAGCTGTTATTTGAACAAAGGCTCGTGTAACTTGGCAAGTTGACCCAGGTGTGAATGCCACCTGGGCCTTGGCAGGACAACTCACCAGGGGACCATGGGTAACTCCTGCCCTCTGGTGGTCATGTACTGCATTGCAGTTTTACTGCCACTCTGGTTACAAGGTACTGCATCACCTGTGTCTGGCCTGGGAGTCCTGGAAGTTTCGAGTTGGGCTGCTAAACATTTGGAAGACTTGTGCCTGTCCTGCGAGCCTGTGATTTCTTTGTTCTGGCCCTGGCTTCTGGTTCTTTCCTGTATCCACAGATCAACTCAGGTGCCATGAGTTTACCTGTAGCCATCGAACAGCATCTGAACCAGGAGCCATGGCCACGTCCACACCAGGGACTGGATGTCAAGATTCAGGCTGCATGCATAGTTCCACCCTGACAGACTAGCTTTAGCTTTGGACGATGTGTCTCATGCCAAACTGAACGTCCATTTTTATTTGCTCTTCTGCAAGGGAGGTTAGGGTTAGTTTCACAGAGCAATAGAAGGCTGTGGGCTCCTTACATTAGAAAAGCAGGCAAATGGAGGCCATCAGGGGATACAGCTGACCAAGGGCCACACCGTAGGTCAGGGTTGTCCTGACTCTTTGTCTCCAAGAACAGGCTAGGGACCCTACCAACCCTGACCTTTTTCTCATTTCTCTGCTAGGTCTGGAGTCTGGGTTCTGCACCATCTCACGCCTGCCACGTGTGGAAAAGCACAGCAACCGTGACCGTGACCATGACCCGGACCATTCTCAAGACCGAGAGCAAAGTTCTTTCCCCTCTGAGCCTAACCCTAACCCTGAGCTTCGACGCTCTGACTCTCTCTTGTCCTTTCGTCTTGACCTTGACCTTGGGCCTTCACTCCTCAGTGAGCTACTGGGGGTCATGAGCCTTTCAGAAGCCCCAGCAGCTGAGACCCCAGCCCCTGCTGCCAAACCCCCTGCCCCTGCACCAAACCCTGCCCCTACTGCAAAACCTCCAGCCCATTCAGTAACCACTCTAGACGCTGTGACAACCCTTCCAGCCCCTGCTGTGACAACCCTTCCAGCCCCTGCTGTGACAACCCTTCCAGCCCCTGCTGTGACAACCTTTCCAGCCCCTGCGGCAAGCCCCCCATCCCATGGACATTTCCCCAATGGGGTATCTGCTGTGTTGGGCCCTGTGGCTGAGGTAAAGCCCAGTCCTGTAGGAGAAGGTTCCCAGGTATCCTCCAACATGGCCTTTGACAGGCATGGAGCCAGCTGGGGGGCCAGCCGAGCCAGCCGCCACTACACTGAGATGGATGCTCGGCGGGAGCTGGCAGGGGTGTTACCCCAAGTCCATGGCTCCTGGGAAAGTCTGAATGAAGAATGGAATGCCCCTCCCGCCAGCGGCAGGGCTCCTGTGCCCAGCACGGTGCAGGCCAATGCCTTTGAGTTTGTTGATGCTGAGGAAGATGACGAGGTCAAGGTGTGAGGGACAGGCCACGGCTCCAGGTCCTGCCAACTAGAGGCTCAAAGGACAGAGAGCCTGAGTTCATTTGCCTAACAGCTACACCTAAAGACATGGTCAGCTGCCCAACGGGAGTTGCCCCAAATCCTTCTTGGTCTATGCAAGGCAGGCATGGGTAAGGGGAGGGGCCCTGATGACCTGACCCACCTCCCTCCACTGCCCATAGGCCCACTAGCCCTTCAGTTCTAACCTATGCCACCCCCTGTGGCCTGACAGTATGGCCTTTGTGCCCCAGGATGCTTCCCTGGTGGGGTGGGGGTGGGGCAAGGGCCACACAGGGCCATTGTCTGTGAGTGGGACTGCCTGCCCCCACTCATTGAGAGCCACTGCAGAAGGTCACCACTATGTTCTCAGTAGCCCAGGTCCAGCCTCCTCAGTTCCTACAGGAAAGTCAGGTGTGACTTCCCAGTAGATTCTGTCTTCTATGTACCCTAGACCTGCCTCCCAAACCTGATTGTAAAAGCTTTTCTCTTAAGATCTGCCCAAGAAGGCAGGCCCTGGCCCCTACTGAGGTGTGCTTTCTCCTTCTGGGAGTTTGGAAAGTTGAGGACCCCCCCTTCTAGTGCCCCACCCCCCAGCTAGGAGAGGGGGGCCAGAAGAGGTAATGAGTAACCAGCCTGGAATGTTCAACGATAAGAAGCCCAGGTGGGACCCTTATCTGCAGTTTCTGGAACACCCTGGCCCCAGGTGCCAGGAACCATTATCTGCCCCATAATGCCATGGGGCAGCTTGGCAGGTGCTCAGATCAACAGGAGGGATACAGGTTCCCATACACAGGGTGGTGTGGGAGCACCTCCCGTCTTCTCTTCTCAGCAGTACTATACCCTGTGCCTCAGTTTCCTCCCCTGTACCAAAGATGGGGAGCATTAACACGCATGGAAAGTGCTAACAGTTCTCACTGTGGAAATAATAAATGTGGAGTCTTTTATTTGACCTTGACTTGGGGAAGGAAGGTGTTAGAAGGGCAGGAGCTGAGAGTGAAGCTCGGGGAAGCACACAGCCAAAGGCTGTGGTTCTGCTGGAGGGCTGGCTGAAGCTGGTTTGGGGCTAAGGTCTTCTGAGGAGATGCTCACTCCAGCTTGAAGGAGGAGATCTGGAGCCCCTCCATGCTTAAGTAGTGCAGGTGGTTGTGGCCCAGCCTGTTGTGAAAGGTCAGCACGTGTCCGTCGGGCATCGTCACCTTGAAGTCTTTATCTTGGAAGGCAATGGAGAACTGCAGGGGGGAGAAGCATGTCAGGAGAGCCTGGGAAGGGTCCTGACAGGTACTTGGTGGTGTTCCCCAGGTCAGGGCTGGAGGGATAGTTTGGGCTCCCCTTCGACCTTACCTTGACCTCTGACCCGGGACTGAAGCACATGTGATTTTCTCGTTGCTCTTGTCCCCAGCTGTCACCATCACGGGTGTTACAGACAATGGTGGATTCATTGAATCGAGGGTTAAAATGCAGGTTCAGCGTTTCTTTCCGCTGGCCCAGGTTAATGGTGAAGCTGTATGAAGTGACAGGGAGAAGGGCTTAGGACAGGGAGCTTTGGTTGACCCCCAAGCTAGAAGAGTCAGGGAAGATGTTGTAACTGAGATCTGTGTCCGGCTCTGCATTGTAGTGACACGCTCTGTTTGGAATAGGCTCCGAGGCTGTTGACAGAGTAACTGGTCTTGACAACTAAAGGAGTTAGAGTTGTCTGTCCTGGGGAGGCAGTTGAAGGACTGTCACCAGAGGGGTATGGGCAGGGGTGGATGGCTCAACAGGATCACTAGAGGAGCCTGGGTTGGACATTCAGAACCTTTGAAAAAGTAGGACATTCTGGGTGTGGGATTCCATCATGGATGGAGGTTCTCAGACCAACGATATCTGCAAATGAGGAACCTGGATAGGAAAGGACTGTTTCTCTTAGCTCTTAGTCTGTGTGCCTTCCTGCCTCCTTCCTAACGATGGCTAGAGGTTTGTCTCAAGGGATACTGCTGTACACTCATCAGCCTGGCACTGAACAGCAGGGATGGAGTAAGTGTGGCTCAGTGGTCAGAGAGAGGAAACCAGTGAGACCTTTGCTGCCCCCTAGTGGCTGCCTCTGGTTAGCGTCACACAACCCGGTTAAGGGGGCGGTTGTGTGGAAGGATGTATCACGCTACAACTCGAGTTCAGGCTCCAGACCTGCCAGGCCAGGCGGAGCACCATCCTTTCCGTCTGCCCTTTTGGTGGCAATTGAGACAAGGAACAGAGAGCACAGTTTCAGTTCTGACGTTCTGAAGGTTCCCAACCCAAAGCTTAAATGCTAAGGCTGTTCGGAACAGGAGCCTCCCAGTTTCGTTAAGGAGCAGACAAAAAAAAAAAAAGAGTCTGTCCTTCCTGAGTCTTTGAGGGTCCCAGTCCTCAGCCATCCCCACACCTTACTCACTGGTTAACATCGTTGTGGATCTTGCCTTTAATCTTCAGGGACATCCCTGATTTCATGTTCAGGTTTGTGACCTCAAATTTCTCCTGAAGCAACAGAACACTTTTGTTAGACCCACAAGGAACCATGAGAGGGACCCATTGGCTGGCTACCACCTCGCCATCCTGCCCACTCTGCCCTCACGGAGACCACAGCATTCTGACTCAGGTTTCCCAGAGCCCTCTCACCCTCTGCTGGCTCTCCTCCACCCCACAACCCAAGAAGAGACTGGCTAGGACCAGAGGTTCACAGAATGAACAGCCAGACATTTG
Source organism: Rhabdomys pumilio (assembly GCA_030674055.1). NCBI lineage: Eukaryota > Metazoa > Chordata > Mammalia > Rodentia > Muridae > Rhabdomys > Rhabdomys pumilio. Next base: position 23,660,458 of record JANHMN010000012.1, on the reverse strand, counting down.
CTGACATGATGTTGGAGTTTCCCGTTGTTCAAGTAAGGAGCACTGCCCTCAGCCGACCCAAACCCTCATTATGATGCAAAAATGAGCGTGTCGGGCTGAGTGTGGTGGCACCTGCCTTTAATCCCAGCACTTGAGAGGCAGGTAAATTTTTGTGAGCTTGAGGTCAGCCGAATTTACTTTAAGCAAGATCCAGGCCAGCCAGAGCTACATAGTGAAACCCTGTCTCAACAAACAAGCCAACAACAGGCAATGAATACAATGACGAATGCTTGCCATCCAAATATGGGGAGGTAGAGTCGGGGGGATCCCTGGGACCCCCTAGCCAGGGAGTCTAGCCTAATTGGCTAATTTTAAGTTCCAGACTGCTGAGAGACTTCGTCTCAAAGGAAGTAAAGAGCATTTCTTGGGGGTAACGGCTAAGGTTGTGCGTGTGCACCCCCACACTCCCCACACACAGCCGTTTACATACACTAAAAAGGGAAGAATAATCAGAATACATTATGTGCAAGCCTACAATTGTCAAATAACAAAATTAGTTGACAAATCAGGGCTGGGATGTATCTAAGAGGTAGAGCATTTGCCTAACGTGCGTAAGTTCCAGCTTTCCAAACCCAGCCCTTAAGAAAAAGAGACAAAAGCATTTGCAGAGCGTCCATTGTGTGGCAGATGGTGAGGGAGACCCCCCTCCCCAGACCAATAGCAGCCATCTTCAAGCAGGTTCGGCATCCAGTCTGGGAGGCCCAGGATCAGACATGGCCTGGCCCACATGGGAGAAATGAGGGTAGCCGCCCATTCCTGGTTTATCTAGCTGGTCCTCTGCCCCTGCTTCCAAACAGGGCATCAGCAGCTCCCTGGTTGGTTTCTTGACAGCTGACTCCTCCTCCTCCATCCTTGGTGGTTAAAAGGGAAAGGCTGAGTTTTCAAGCCACCACTTTGAAATGTTCATCTTCCATGCTCGTGACCAGAGAGTGTCAGCTGAGCTGAGTGGGTCTTACAGGCAGCATTTCTATACTATGGGTTTCTGCTTATTGACATGGTTTCTCTGTTTGGATTCTTCTTATTTTTTTTATGTATATGAATGTTTTGCCTGCATGGATGTCTGTGTACCATAGGCATGCCTGGTGACTGCAAAGTCCAGAAGAGGACATTGGATATCCCTGGAACTGGAGTTACAGATGGTTGTGAGCTACCATGAGAATCAAACCTGGGACCTCTGGAAGAGCATGTGCAGTGCTCTTAACTGCTAAGCCGCCTCAGCAGCCCCTTGACTTGTTCTGTTGACAAGCATCACCAAAGATTCTTGAGTCACCTCCCCTGTCAGGGAGGACAGGGGAGGGGGCAAACTGGGTGTGAGGCCAAGAACACAGCTGTGTGAAGGTTGTCTGTCTTTTCTCACTACAAAGAAGGATGGAGGATGACTTATTCACATGCAAGGGAAGTTTTATACCTAGCCCAAAATCCCTCTCTTACTATATGTAGCCAAGGTTAGCTTTGAACTGATGATCTGACGACTTCCTAAGTGCTTTGATTATAGGCATGAGCCATGGAACAGGACTGAGGGGGTATACTTAAAACAAAGGGTAGCAGTGCTAGCAAACACCCTTAATCCAGACTCATGGGATGCAGAGGCAGGGAGATCTCTGTGGTGAGAATTTTTAAGTTTTTGGTTTCTTTTTTTTTAAAAAAAAAAACTACAATTATTTTAAGAATATGTTTTTAGCAGCTGACTATGATTTGCCTCGTGCTCTAGCAGGGGCGTGACTTTGCCAGCTGCAGACAGTTTCTGAGATTGTGTGACATGAAATGTTGGGGACTTTTTAGAAGGTATATAAATGCTAAAGCCCCAGAGGTGGGGGTTGTTGTGGGTTGCTACTGGCCACAGTTTGTTAAGCAGTCATGGGCAGAGAAGAAATAACAACAAGAAGTTAGATGTCCTGATGTCAAAGGTCAAACTTGCCCTTAAGGAACTTTATGGTCCTAATCAGGAGGAAGTAGTCTAACGATAACGATAACCGTCGCTGTTTCCAACCCCTGACTATTCAGGGGCCTCTTTCCTTTCCTCTCTGTTTTTTTCTTTCTTATCTAGTGTTAGGTGTTGAAAGGGTGGAAGAAAAGGGGTGGAGAAGGGTGGAAGAAAGAAGAACCCACAGAGTAGCTAATGATAGCTACACGTGTCTGTGAGTTCAAGGCCAGTCTGGTCTACAGTAGATGTTCTAGGACAGCCAGAGCTGTTACACAGAGAAAACCTGTCTAGTAAAAAAATAAATAAAATAAAGTAAAATAAAATAAAGGGAGGGGGGCTGGAGAAATGGCTCAACGGTTAAAAGTACTGACTCTTCTTCCTGAGGTCCTGAGTTCAATTCCCAACAACTACATGGTGGCTCATAACCATCTGTAATGGGATCTGATGCCCTCTTCTGGTGTGTCTGAAGACAACTACAGTGTACTCACATAAAATAAATAAAATTTTTAATAAAATAAAATAAAGGGAACATTCAATCTGGGAGTGGGAGCTCTGATGGCAAAGACATTTCAGTAGCAAGCACTTTAGAGCAGGGTCCTAGGCCTATCCCTAGGGAATGGGGTGGAACAAGTCTCTATTTGGGGCATCCTGTGTGATGTGAGATGGCTCACAGGTTCCCTGGCCTCTCCTCACTAGAACCTTGAAGTCCTTCCTAGACAGCTACAACAAAAGCATGTCGGAAGGACACTGTGTTCTTGGGGCCAAGAGATCTGGAGTTGGGAAGTGAAACAGCCCCCATAGAAACTACTCTGGGTTTAGCCAGATGGACTCTGCTCTCTTCAGGCTCTTGGAGGCAGAACTATCCCAGGGATGTGAGTCGATCCAGAAAGGACAACTCACAGTTCCTCTCAGAGGAGCTAAGGAGCAGAGGCATGAAAAGGTGACACACATTCTCACTGTGTGAGCACATGCCAGACCCCAGGAAACCACGCCATCCACCCTATCCTGGCTTCCTGGGATGCATGGAATGAGTTATGGGACACCTCATCTTTATGTCCCTGACTTCCTGGCTGGAACAGAAGAACTGGAGCCCTTGAGACTGAGGGTGGAGGCTACCACAAGAGCTAGGGTACAAGAAAGACCAGGGTTGGGGGCACATGTGTATTAATAGGGATGCTGGGACTTCAGAGCATGTGCAGACCAGAGCCTTGTTCCGATTCAACAAAGCCTAAGACCGGAGAGATAGAAGGGGTAAAATCGGGTGGGGGATGAGCAGCCCATAGGGGGAAGGGTGGTTAGGGTGGGTTGGACCAAATCCCAGCTCTACCTCTAGCTGGTCACTTGACTTGGGGCCAGCCTTACCCCATTGGGCCTGGGTTCCCCACTGCTGCTATGAAGTGGTTATCTAGAAGGAGAAAGATAAAAGCAAAAGAGATGGCCAAAATAGAGAAGTCCAAGGGATCACAAAGGCACTTCCTGAGAGGCAGAGCCAAGGATATCGCTATCCCTTCCAGCAACATGACAGTCAGTCACACGGATATCCTGCACACTGTCTACACTGACTTTGGTAGTGCCACTCACCAAACACACACACACATACACACACACACACACACTTATCCCACCTGACATCTGCTAATGTGGCCTGCTTAGAAATATGGTCTTGGCACAATGTAACGTGTGATCATGTGGGTTTAGGATAGGTCTTAAAGCCACTGGAACTAATTTCCTAAATTTAAAAGGCAGGGGACTGGCCCAGAGGATGGCTCACTGGTTAAGAGCACATGCTGCTCTTGTAGGTGACCCAGGTTTGGTCTCCAGCATCCCCGCAGTGGCTCATACTATATGTAATTTCAGTTCTGGGAAATCCGGTGCCTTCTTCTGACCTCTGTGCACCAGGAATGCACATGGTATAGACACACACACAGGAACACACATACACACACACACACTTGTTGGCGCAGGCAAAATACTCAAATATATATATATATATATATATATATATATATATATCCACAAAAGGAAGATTATATGCAGAGGATGCAGAGGGGGCAAAACCTGTATTTACAAAGCTTTCAGAGCAGGTACCTATGAGTACCAAGCACCCACAGGAAACTGGAGTAGATAAATAAACTGCCTCCCTAGAGCTTTCAAGGAGTGGCAGGCCCTGCCCACCCTAGATTCCAGACTTGGCCATGACCATGAGAACAATCGCTGTAGTGGGGAGCCCACTATTTTGAAGTGGTTTGTTCCAACAGCCCTAGGAAATGAACCTACCGTCTAACCCCCAGGGAGTGCCTATACACATCAGGGGAGACCAGTTCCCCTAGAGAGAGACATCGACTTGTCCAAAGTCACACCAGAAGCTTCAGAGAGCCAGATGGGAACACAGGCTCTCAAGAGTGTGCAATACTCTTGCAATATGTAGATAATAGCTTCCTATTATTTCATTTTGAGCCTCAGTTTCCCTCCGTCTGTCCTTCCCTCCCTCCCTTCTTTCTTCTTTATTTCGACAGGATCTCAGTATGTAATTGAAACTCATTATGTACACCAGGCTGGCCTCAAACTCAGAGATCCACCTGCCTCTGGCCCTTGAATACTGGGCTTTGTGTATTTGTGTATTGCACTGTCATATCCCGTGCTAGAGATCAAACCCAGGGCTACATGCATGCTGGACGAGCACTTTACCCACTGAGCGGAATTCCACGCAATTCCTTTGGAAGCCTGTTAATTTTTTTTTTTTTTTTTTTTTTTTTTTTTTTTTTTTTTTTTTTTTTTTGCGCTGGAGATCCAATCCAGGACCTTGCACCTGCTAATGGTTACACATGCTGGATCACTGGTCTGGACCCTTCCCTCAGCCCCTGAACTTCAACTTCTCATCTTAATGAGACTCAGTAGAGGTTAGCAGTCATAAATGGTCTGACTGTTGCTGTCCTCGAAGAGAGAGAGGCAAGTCCTGGCCCTGAACCTGGTGGCGACAGGGACAGACAGCTTCAATGCTGAGGGGTTGAGAGACTATCCACCAGCTTTCTTTCTTTCTTTTTCTTTTTTTCTTTTGGAGACAGTGTCTCTCTACATAGCGCTGGATATCCTGATGTCCTCTCTGAAGACCAGGCTGTCCTTGGACTCACAGAGATCCTTGTGCCTCTACCTCCCTAGTGCTGGGATTAAAGGTGTGTGTCACCAGCCTGGCAACCCAGCTTTCTTTTTGATTCTCCTGGAGAAACTGAGACAAAGAGAAGGGCAGCAATAATGAACCCCCCAAACACCCCAACCCACACACTCAAGACAAATGAGCAGAGGGAAGTGGGCCCAGAGGACCAGCATCCTCACCGACATGGTGACAGCTCCTGGCCACAGCTCTCCCAGTTGCTCCTAGAGGCTTGTGCTTGAGGTATCCCCCTTGGTCAGGTTTATAATCCCAGAATATTACACATTAACTACTCTAAGGCCATAAATAAGGACTTTGGACCTTTATCACCGAATGTCTCCTGGCCTGCATGTGCGAGCACTCAACAAACAGGAAGATGGCTTCTCGTTCACTCTGCCTCCCAATCCCGAGCATCCTTCTGGGTCCCCTTCTGGCAATTCCTACCAGCCTCTGTGGTCAGTACTCCACAAAGCCCAAGGGAGGAGGCCCTAGTGCCACCCCCACACAAACCACAAACACCCCAATCTTGGCAGGCCATCCAGCCTCTTTGCTGAGCCCAGCTCCCACAACCACAAAAAGACAGGCTGGCTCTGTAAAAAAAATGGTCAAGCTTCTCATTTTCAGTGTGTCATGAGTCATTCAAAGACTTTTCCCCCCTTCTCTCACCCATGCTTTTTCTGATTATATATATCATTTGTTTCTTTTTTCTTCCTCTTCTTGTGAAACAGAGTCTGACCATTTTAAAAGCCCAGGTTAACCTTGGACTCAATTCCCTGCTTCTGCTCTAAGTGCTGGGATTACAGGCAGGAAACACCATATCCGGCCACACACATTTTGCTTCAAAAGTGATGCCTGGTAGACTCAAAGAAACATCTAGGGCCAGTGAGATGGCTCAGTGGATAAAGGTGATTGCTGCCAAGCCTAACCACCGGGGTTTGATTCCCGCAGCTCACATGATGGAAAGAAAGAGCCAATTGTTGCAAGCTGTCGCTTCTGACCTCTACACATGTACCATGGCACACACGCACACACAAGTAAGTATAACTGAAGCACTTAAAAACGGGTGGAAGGAAGATGCCAAAAGTAGACTCTTCTGTGAAGGCTGGGCGGTTCAGTGGTGTGGCATATACTCAGGATACACACTCTGTGCCTTCCATCCCTGGTACCATGCACAAAACAGTGGGTTCTTGAACAAATGTGCAGAAGGGAACCCAAGGGATGGGGACGCTGGGGGTTTGTGCTTCGCCCTTTATTCCTATGAATTTTGTGGTGATCGGGCTCTCTATACACAATTTAATACTGTCAGTAAGAAGAAATCCCACGCGGTTCCTCTGCTGGGAGGGAAACTGTGCTGTCTGTCCTCCCGGTGGTTTGTACCACAGACATGTCTGTACAGTTGTCTATCCCGCTTTACTTGGGAACACTGAGGCTCACAGATCTGCAACTCAGAACCAGGTGTCGCTGTCTGTGAAATGTTCCAACTCTCCAAGGCTTAGTTTATGAAACCCGTGTCCTACCTCTGAGTACCTCCACTCATCCTAATCTGCCCCATTGGCACCCCCAACAACCTTCCCAGAAACAGAACTTTGCCAGCACTCCAGAATGGCAACCCATGGAGGCTTCCATACAAGTTGGCAGTGACTGCGCTGGGCAGGGCACCACGAGACCAGCCCTGCTGAGCGCCGTGTGGTGCCAGGAGCTGGTGGGTGGCTCACTGCCCAGTACTCTCATCAGACACCACTTCAGTGCCAGGCCAGGAGGGGAGTGGTTGATTTCCTTATTTTACCCACAAGGAAATGAGTTGCCTCTCAGCCTTTCTCCCAGGAGCCAAATGAGATAAGACTTTTGAAAGTGCAATAGAAAATGGACCTGGTGCTGTTCTGAGGATGGCATTAACTCCCACTCACCACAGAATCTGTGCAAGTGGACAGAAAGAGAATGGAAAGCTCATGTCTCTGAAGAGAACCTTCACAGCCAGAGGGACACAACCATACATAAGGCTATGTACCTTTCCGGCTATATTTTAATGTTGGCTTGCTTTTGATACAGGGTGTCACTCTAACCCAGGTTGGCCTAGAATTTACTTGTTACCTCAGGCTGGCCTGAGCTTATCCTTCTGCCTCAGGATCCCAGGTACTGAGAACTCAGATTACAAGTGTATAACCAATCCAAGGTTGCATGTGTATTTTATATCACTTGTGTGTGTGTGTGTGTGTGTGTGTGTGTGTGTGTGTGTGTGCGCGCGTGCGTGTGTGTGGTACATTCATGCATGCATGTAGAACACACATCCACGAACATGGATTTGGAAGCCAGAGGAACCCAACAGGTCCTTCCTCCACTGTTCTGTCTTATGGCTTGAAACACATCTCACTGAGCCACAAGCTCTTCCTTTTGGCCACACTGGCTGACCAACAAACTCACAGCATCCTCCAGCGATAGGAGGAGGCAGGCACAGTCATGTGGGTGCTGGAGATTTGAACTCTGATTCCCATGTTCTCGGAGTAAGTGCTCTTACATAGTGAGCCGTCTCCCCCAGAGGACGGTAGCCTCCTACAAGCATGCTTTTGTAAGATCAACTCCACTCGCACCACTGGACCTGTGATTTGCTTCTAACTGAAAAAGTTGTATATAATACAGCAGAGATAGGCTGTCATGACCAAGGCCAGTGCTGGGGTCTGAATGTTCGCCCCAAAGCTCATGGTGAATTCATTGTCGTCAGCGGTGCACAGTGGTGCAAACCTGTTAGTCTAAGGCTTGAGAGTATCAAGAACTCAAAGTCATCTTTGACTACGTGGTAGATGGAGGCCAGCCTGGGCTGCTGAAGACTTAACTTAATCGCAGGAAAAATAAATACCACTGGGTCAATTATAAGGCTGGACCTTAAAGAGACATTAGGATACCTAATCACCTAATAGATTAACGCCAGAATGGGCTCCTAATAAAAGCATGGGCTGGGCCCAACTTCCTCCCTGCCTGCCATATGTTCTGTCGTCCTTGGCTATGTTCTGACACAGCACAAGGACCCTAGCCGGTGCAGCAGCACGGTGGCATCCTCATAGACTTCCTAGCCTCCAGGATGCAGAGAGTAAACCTCTCTTGTTAATGCTTTGTTTGGTCTGTGGTATTCTGATACAGCAGCAAAAAATGAATCAAGACAGGAATATTACCAAAGGATTGTTCTCCCCATCCTTATTCGGGTACAAGCAGCAGGGCCCTGTTGTAAGGATCCTAACAAAAAGGCCAAAGGACTGAAGTCTCCATCCACACACAGGCTCAAGCCACACGGGCGCTCTTGCCCTTGGATCTGACTCCACTTTGGCCAGGAATAGCCAGCTCTGTGCAGCCTGGTGAGAGAGCTGAGCCAGAGGCATGGCAGGCTTATCAGCCCCTACTAGGATTCTTACAGAAACTGTGAGAAAAAAAAATATATATATATGGAGAGAGAGAGAGAGAGAGAGAGAGAGAGAGAGAGAGAGAGAGACAGGGTATCTTTACGTAGCTCTGACTTTCCTGGAACTCAATATGTAGTCTAGGCTGGCCTCAAACTCATAGAGATATGCTTGTCTCTGCCCCCCAAATGTTAAAATTAAAAGCATGTGCCACAACGCCTGGTGAGAAATCTTTTCTTTATCTAAAATCTCTACACTTGGGTAGGTGCATTCCCCGGAAATAGATAAATACACTGTCTCTCCCCCATCTAAAGCTTAGGAAGAGAAACACTGCTCAGGATTCGGAAGGACCCCCTGCCCAGGCTTATTCTTACACAGCTGTGTACTGAGTGGGTGTGATTCTGGGTTTCTTTTTCCACAAGTAGATATGGTGGTGTCACTGTCTATGTGTATGCATGATTACATGTGTGGGCACACATATATGTAGTGTAGGGGGTGTGTGCATGTGTAGAGGCTCCAGGCTGACCTGGGACATCTTTCTGGGTCACTCTCCACCTTATATGTTGAGGCTCACAGGCGGGACCACCAACTCACTGAACTTTTGTGGGTTCCGGGATCAGAACTTCTGGCTTCACGCTTGTACAATAAATGTTCCATCAGCTGAGCGATTGCCCCCCCCCCCCCACAGCTCCTGTTCTTGAGTTTTTAAAATGGGGGTCTCACTATGTAGCCTAGGCTCACCTAGAGCTCTTGATCCTCCTGCCTCAGTCTCCTGAGTGCCCGGGGAAATGAATCCTTATACACCTGTCTGTGTAGGTATCTCCTCCTAGCCCAGGGCGAGAGGGCTGGTGGATGAGACAGAACAGAATCAGATCTGCATGCCTCTGAGATGGCTCTGGCTGAGCTGATCTCATGAGCTGGCCATGGGGACCCAGGTTCAGCTCCCTCTGTGACCACATGGCCGCTCACAAACATCTGTCACTGCACTTGCAGGGGACCCAATACCCTCTTCTGGCTTCTGCAGGCATCAGGCACACATGGAGTTCATAGGCATACATGCAGGCAGACATATACATCCAGTCAAATCGGTTTTTAATGAAATCATTATGGGTTCGAGGCCCAGGGTATCCTGCCTGCTGAGCCTAATGGGGCACCAGATCCTTCGATTCCAGTATCTTTTGCCCACAGGCCACCGGCTGTTGGGGGACTTTGGTCCTGAGACACCAGAGATTTGCTGCCTATCTCTTCTCCTTTCGTCTCCTCCCAGAAAATAAACAGATCCACACCTTCGTGATACCAGCCTGCTCCCTCCCAGCCCACTCTACGGCAACATCTTTTTAGAGGGACAGGACTCAAAGTCATCTTTGACTACGTGGTAGATGGAGGCCAGCCTGGGCTGCTGAAGACTTAACTTAATCGCAGGAAAAATAAATACCACTGGGTCAATTATAAGGCTGGACCTTAAAGAGACATTAGGCCACCTAATCACCTGATAGATTAACGCCAGAATGGGCTCCTAATAAAAGCATGGGCTGGGCCCAACTTATAGAGAGGCAGAGGAAGTGATGGGGGTGGGGAAACAGGAAGCTCTGGCCATCAGGAGGGCAAATGTCAAGTCAAAGCTCTGTGGTCTGCAACGACTGGGGAAGGACATTTAGACTCTTAGTTTCTTCATCTGTGAAATGGAGCTCAAAGCACCTTGAGGGACTGCGGTGGATCCCTCATTCTGGAGGCTGAGACTGGAGGCTTACTATAAGTTCTAGACCAGCCTCCATTACATAGTGAATTCCAGGCCAACCTGAGTTACACTGCAAGATTGTGTATCATTCGTTTGTTTGTTGTTTTCTTGAGACAGGGTTTCTTTGTGTAGCTCCTGGCTGTCCTGTAAGTTGCTCTATAGACCAGACTGGCCTCGATCTCATAGTGATCTGTCTGCCTCTGCTTCCTGAGTACTGGGATTAAAGGTATGCACTACCATGCCCAGTTAAATTTTAATTATAAGAATATATTAGTTACTTTTGGGGTAGCTGTGTCCAAAATACTTTCAAGAACAGCTTAATGGGGTGTGTTGGTTAAGATCGACTAATATGTGACCCTCAAAGGGTCAGTCTGTGGGTTGTGACCCCTTTGGGGGTCACATATCAGCTATCTTGCATATCAGATATTTACGTTACGATTCATAACAGGAGCAAAATTACAGTCATGAAGTAGCAATGAAATAATTTTACGGTTTGGGGAGGGAGGTCACCACAACATGTGAATCTGTATCAAACTGTGGCAGCCTCAGGAAGGCTGTAAACCACTGCTCTAGCATCATCCAGGAGACAAGCTGCAAGGTACACCCGTGAGGAACTGTTGACCAGTAAGGTTCATGGAAATGGGAAGACTCACCCTAAAACTGGCCAACACCATCCCCGGTGCCTGGGCCCTGAGCTGCACAGGAAGGAGAATTGAGCTGAGCACCAGCGTTTGTATCTCTCTGCTTCCTGACTGCAGATGCAGTGTGACCAGCTGTGTGAGCATTTGTCACTAGCCCTTTCCCGCCATAATGGACTGTAGCCTCGAGCTGGTAGCCCAAATACACCCTTCCTTCCTCAAGTTGTTTTTCTCTGTATATTTTTTTAAAAAACATGTTATTTATTTTATGCATGTGAGAACACTGTCCCTGTCCTCAGACACACCAGAACAGGGCATCGGATCCTATGTTGTGAGCCACCATGTGGGAATTAAACTCAGGATCTCTGGGAGAACAGTCAGTGCTGAGCTATCTCTCCAGCCCCATTTCAGGGTATTTTATCACAGCAACGAGATAAATAACTAATGTAAGGAAAGAATGTTGGTTTGAGCTCACAGTTTCAGAGGGTTGCCTCACTCTTTGAACTTGGGCAAGACATCACCGAATGAGGCAGGGGATATGGTGGGGGAAGCCTCTTACCATCTAGAGACCGGAAGAAAATCAAAATACAGAAAGGGGCCCAGACCAAGGGAGTATGACTCTTGCCAATCAAGCCATACTCCCAGTGACCCACTTTCTCTAAGCAGGATAGCCCTTCCTTTCCCCAACAATGCTGTCAAACTTACTGATCAGGACGGAGTCCTCAGGATCTAAGCCCCCTGTATGCTCTACATGGACACACCCAGAAGTATACTTTACTATCCCTCCACAGTTCTCAGTCCAGTCAAATAGATTGCCGAGATTAAGCATTACAAGGCTAGGCATAGTGGTGTACACCTTTAATCCCAGCATTTGAGAGACACAGAGGCAGGTGGATTATCTCTTTGACTTCAAGACCAGCCTGGTCTACAGAATGGGTTCAGGAACAGCCAGGGCTATACAGTGAAATCCTGTTTCAAAACAAACAAACAAGACTAGTCACCACAGCCAAGTGTGACAATGTACTTGTAATCCCAGCACTCAGGATATGCAGGCAGGGAGACTGTCACGAGTTCGAGGCCAAGCTGAACTTCATACTTAGACTGCCTCAAAAAATAAATGCCAGGCTAGGGATATAGCTTAATTGGGTGGGTGCTGGCTAGAATGTACAAAACCCTGGTCCCCTTCTCCAGCACTGCATATACTAGGCATGGTGGCACACTCCTGCAACCCCAGCCCTTGGGAGAAGATAGGGGAATCAGAAGTTCTAGGTTATCTTTAAAAATGAAGTGGTGGGTTGATGCAGGGGGATTCCTCATGAGGTTCCCCTGAGAGAAGGCCATGTGTCCAACAAGGTGATGAGTGTGAATCTACCATGAACATGCGCCTGGCAACACTCTACCCAGCCCAGGAGGATGGGTTTCCTTAGAGAGTCAGTGCCTGTCCTCATGGGCTCAGCAAGAGGAAGGAGAAAGATGCCAGTGGCTGACATTGTGACAACCAACACAGCTGCCCATGGGTGCAGGAGACCAATGGCTCATGCCAGCAGGCCAGGTCCCTTCAGCAGCATGAGGGCTTAGGTTCTGTGTGTGGCAGTCCCCGTGCATATGAAAAAGTCTTTTACTCCCATGTTTTTTTCTTCAGGAACATTAACCTCAGGACCTAAGAAGACTTCCACCACTGCGGAAGTCTTGGGAAAATCAGTCTCTCTGTGCCTCAGTTTGCACGTGGGTAGATCAGAAGCTGTAGGTCAGTCCTCTGAGGGTGGATGTGGGGGTTTCCTGGGAGAACCTGGGACCAGCCCTTGTACATGCTGAATAGCTATTTGATGTAAAGATTCCCGGGTTGTCTTGGATGCTCAGCCAGTCTGCTCCTCCAGTGTAGCCGCCTGCGGTCATGGCCACGAATCAACTGGGTTCACCTGAAAGGGGGGCTGGGAATGAAAGAGGACGGAGGTCGAGAAGAGATGAAGCCAAGACAAAATTCTCTGATTAAGGCTCAAAGTTTTAATGTTCAGCTCTCAATTTAAAGGGAAAGGCCCAACCCACAACCCCTCCTGGTTTCTGGAGATGGGTGGGACAATCCATAATCCGTTCTAGGTCTGGAGATCTCAAGGCAAGCCCAGGGGCAGTTCTACTTCTGTGTTCTGTGCAGCTAAGGTGGGTAACTCCACCTAGATCCCATCACTTGGTCTCTTGTGGTAAGCAAGGTCTCTCAGGCCTGCTCATGGCTGGGGGAAGGGTACACTCCAACCTGATAAGCCAGCCAGATCTCTGTCTTGGGTCTCTACTGTGGTTTGAGCAAGTTCCTAGACAGGTCCTGTGTAGGCAATTGACTCTACAGGTGCTGGGGTTAGCAAGCAGTGAAACTGGCTTGAAAGTGTGGCCTCACAGGGTGGCATCTGTGGCTTTATAAGAAGAGAAGGCCAAGTGGTTGGTGGCACATCCCTTTAATCCTTTAATGGGGAGGCAGAGGTGGCAAATCTCTGAGTTCAACGCCAGCCTGGTCTATAGAGTGAGTACCAGGACAGCCAGGGCTACACAGAGAAATCTTGTCTCATAAAACAAAAGAGAAGAAAAGCAGAGGAGAAAAAGGAGGAAGAGGAAGAGGAGGAAGAAGAGGAGGAGGAGAAGAAACATGATCTCACACACTTGCTCCATCTGACCACATTTATCTTGGGACTGAAGGCCTGGCTGGATGAGGCATCATGACTTTTCTAAAAGTTACTTTTCTGTTGCATCACCAAATACCTGACAGAACCAACTGAAGGAAGAATTGTGGTTCAAGGGTCCCTCATGGTGGGAAGGCATGGCAGCTGGTCACACCCACAGGCAGGAAGCAGAGGGTGCCAGTGCTCAGCCCACTTTCTTCTTTGGATTCAGTCCAAGACCCCTCCCCCCCTTTGTGGGATGGTTGGTGCCCATCTTTAATTAACCCTGTAGAAACCCTCTCAGGCCAAGAGATTTGTTCCTGTCAGATTCTAGATCTCTTCAAATGGATGATAACTACCACATTCTGTCCTCCAAGTCTCCAGAACCATGAACTAAATAAACCTCTATTCTTTTTTCCTTTATCTTTTATTTATTTATTTATTTACTTATTTATTTATTTTTGGTTTTTCGAGACAGGGTTTCTCTGTGTGGTCCTGGCTGTCCTGGAACTCACTCTGTAGACCAGGCTGGCCTCGAACTCAGAACTCAGAAATCCGCCTGCCTCTGCCTCCCAAGTGCTGGGATTAAAGGCGTGTGCCACCACCCAGCTAAACCTCTATTCTTTATAAATCACCCAGTCTCCAGTGTCTTGCTAGTAACTGGAGCAGACTCAGGCAAACACCCCCAGAGGCTTGCCTCACAGGAAAAAGGATTGCCTTTCCTTGACCTCATTTCCTGGCTCTGCAGTCATTCAAGTCCTCACTGCTAACCACTTTCCCCAACCCTAGAACCTGCAGGGCTCTGGGTCATCCTACATTATGGGAATCAGGGCTGACCTTGAGGGAGAGTTGAATGAGGGGTATAGGACCCCAGCTACACAGTTTCCCCTTCTCCAGCCCCACCCACACTCCTCCAGCCACCCTTGGCATCCTTGCAGGCTGTGAATGACAGCACCACATCCTGCCACTTTAAGCCTTCCAGTGGCTGCTTCTTGTACTCAGGACAAAATCCACCATCGCCTGTGGCTGACAAGGGATATGCCATCAGACCTGTTTTCCTTGTAGCCTCATGTCACCCCCGGCTCCTTGGCTACTTCCTCATCTCTTGAGTTCAGACTCTTCTGTGCATGCTGATTCCTCCATCTTGAAGTCCTCCTCAGCTGGATTGAGTTCCCCCACTCAGCAGAGCCAGACTCAAGGTAGGCAGGGTGTGGTGGCAATCCAGGTGAGTTTGCAGCCAATGTGAGCTACGTAGTGAGACTTTGTCTAAAAAAACAAACAAACACACACAAAGAGAAGACTGGAAAGATGGCTCAGTCAATAAAGTACTTGCAAAAGAGCAAGGCCCTGAGTTTGATCCCAGTACCTACATGGTGTCTATGCTCTGAATCCCAGCACTGGGGGGAGAGACAGGAAGGCCTCTGGGCTGACTGGCCAGCCAGCCTACTCTGCAAGTCCCAAGTCCCAGAGAGACTCTGTCTCAAAAGGACAACATCAAGGTGTGGCACACAGCTGTAATCCCAGCCCTCAGGCGACAGAAGCAAGTGGATCTCTGAGTTCCAGGCAAGCCTGGTCTACACAGCAAGTTCCAGTCAAGCCTGGTCTATACAGCAAGTTCCAGGCCAGCTGAGACTTTGTCTCAAAAAAAAAAAAAAAACTAAACAAACAAAAATCCAACATGGATGACACCTGAGATTAACCTCTGGCCTTCACGTACATGTAGACTCCATATAGGCACCTACTTGTGCGCAAGCGCGCGCGCGCGCACACACACACACACACACACACACACACACACAGAGAGAGAGAGAGAGAGAGAGAGAGAGAGAGAGAGAGAGAGAGACTGTAGGTTGTAGGGTAAGAATAGCCCTCCTCTGGGATTGGAGCCTTAGCCCTGAGCCTGGCTACTCTCCTCTCAGGGCCAGGCCACCCAATCTTCCTGTGGACAATGGAGTCCTCTATTCCTCTATTCCTTGGTGCCATCACAGCTGAGAGAGAAAGCAGATATGTCGGGGCATCAGAGACAGATCTAGATTACAGCCTGACCCACATGCCCACCCCAGCCCTCAGCCAACTGTGGAGCAGCAAAGTGCCTGAGTCAGGAGGAGAGGGGTAGTCACCTGCCTCCCTCACGTGACAAGCAGAGGTGAGTAGCCCAGCATGGCCCTAGTCACCGGGAGCTTCTCCAGCCAAGGCTTCTGGTCCACTTCCACGACCCAAGACCACTGGCAAGCTTTCTTCCTATCGAGAGGTGTTCCTGGGGCTTGGGTCTGCCTGTGTTCACACAATACCCAGAGGTGCCATGTTAGTCATGGTCCTCCAGTGGAACAGAATCATCGAAACAGGGGGATTACCAGATTTGTTTACAGGCTAGGGGCTGGGTGGTCCATTAATGGGTGTCCACATGATAGAGAACTTGAGAACGTTGTAGCTGTTCAGCCCACAATCTGACTCCTTCAGCAGTTCCGACCTGGCACTGAAGGCCTGAAGGACTCCTGGAGAGACACTGGTCTTCAACCCAAGTTCAAGATGCAGAGAAGCTGGATTGCAAAGTCTGTATAAGATAATGGTAGCAAGGGCAAGATGGCGACACCAGCAAGAACGATGCTGGGTGGGCAATGGCAGCCTAGATGCTGTCTATGAAGGCTGCTAGAAGCTCTCACCCACTAGTGAGGGGCGTCTCTCTCCATCCATCTTCCCTGGAAATACTTTCACAGGACCACCCAAAGGCAGGTGTCTAAGTGGACTCCAGATCCAATCAAGTTAATGATCAATATTGGCCATCACAGCTGTACTTATAGGGAGATACTTAATTTTCACCAACTTGACTTGTTTTAGAGTCCCAGGAGATACACTTCTGGTAGTGCCTGAGGGAGTTTCCAGAGAGGTCTGATTGAGGAGGGAAGACACACCCTTTCTCACGGAGCTCACACCTATCCTTTATCAGAAGGCTTTTGCCTCTGTAAGCTTAAAGCATAGTTTCCATCATGGGCTTTTAATATTCTCCTTCTCCATCCCTGGCAATCCCATCTCATGGACTGGGGTCCTTAATGCATAGAGAAGGGGAGAAGGAGGGAGCCAGCTGGGCTCCAGCATTCATCTCTGCTTCCTGACTTCAGTGTGACCAGCTACCTCACGTTTCCAAACCATGACTCCAGTCACCATGATGGACAGCACCCCACCTCACCCCCAGTGAGCCCCAAACCCTGTCCTTCCCAGAGTTGCTTTTGTCTGACATCTTGTCAGCTGGCTGCCTTCCCCCACAAGCATTTTTCTTCCCACAAGAAAGGGCCCTGTTCCACATTCCCTCTGGGTTTTGGTTTGGTTTGGTTTTTGTTTTTGTTTTTCCGGCTTTTTGAAACAGAGTTTCTTTGTATAGCCCTAGCTTGTCCTGGAATATGCATACCAGGCTGGCCTTGAACTCTGTGATTCTCCTGCCTCTGCCTCCCAAATTCTGGGATTAAAGGTGTGCGTCACCATGTCCAGCTTCACCCCTCTTTCTTAGAGAAAGGGGTCGGCTAGTCGGGAGCTCCTGTCTACCACACGTTCTACAGACCACTTTAGTTGCCCCTCACCTGCCCTCTCAGAGACTGCCATTATACTCACTGAAAGAATATGGAAACTGAAGCTCAGACATGTTGATAGCTTTGTCAGGACACACAGTGGGAGAAGCAGAGAGGGGCCAATTGCCTCCTGATGCCCGATGCCTTCAGGGAATGAAGATAGGAATCTAGAAAGAACTTCAATCCTGGGCATTAGGAGAGGGACAAGACTGTGTCCCTTCACCCATGTCCCAAACCTGAAAGACAGACAGACAGATAGACAGACAGACAGAATGAATGAATGAATGAATGAATGAATGAATGAATCAAAGTCTTTAGAACTCCCAGGGAGCCTAAAGTAAATAGGTCTAGCTCTTTGGGAAGTTTCCACTTCAGAGATCTGTTCTCACATTTCAGAGTGGGACGAAAGAAGAACTGGGCTCCAAAATACCAGTTTTAAATACTAAAAAAAAAAAAAAAAAAAAAAAAAAAAAAAAAAAAAAATGTCTTGCAAGGGCAAGGCCCTGGGTTCAGTCCTCAGCTCTGAGAAAAAAAAAAAAAAAAGACAAAAAAAATTTTTTTTCTTTTTCTTTCCAAAACAAAATTTCTCTGTGTAGCCCTGGTTGTTTTGGAGCTCACTCTGTAGACCAAGCTGGCCTTGAACTCACACAGATTCACCTGCCTCTGCCTCCTGAGTGCTGGGATTAAAGGCGTGTGCCACCACTTAGCTCTTACTCTGCTTCTTGATGGCTGTGCCCAGCAGACCAGGTGGAACAAATGTCTCTGCTGTAAGGTGTCTGTAAGATTTCGACTTCACAGAGCTGTCCCTAGGGCTGGAGGAGAGAACACACACAGTAGGTTTGGCTTTCCAAGGTTGGCACTTAGTAGGAGCTTGTGCTGTGATCCCTGGCTAATAGGCTAGCACTGGTTGGTCACAGGCCTGTCCCTCTATCAGTAGAATATTACTGTCAAACACTGGTCAACTGCTGGGGGATGGGGGCCACCCAGGTAGTCTCCCTGGGTGCATGGCACTGCAACCCTCTCTCTCCCCAGCTGCAAAAGGAGGGAGTGGATGTGACCACCTGCTGGCTCAGCATCCAAGGGACCTTGGGGTCTCAGTTTCCTCTCTGTCACCTGCTTCTGCTCTACTAAAACCTCACAGGCTAAAGTTTCACTGCCCTTGTCCCTGCAGAATTCTAGAATCTTCTGGCCACTCCCATTCCTTCACTCTGTGCCCTTAGCCAGTCAAGCAGAAGAGACCTCACCATTAGACTATCTCAGTGCATTTCCTGGGAGACAATGACACCTGTTTTGCTTTGCTGTTTTTGTTTGTTAGCTTGCTTTTGAGACAGGGTTTCCTGTAGGCCAAACTCACATGGAACATTTATTTGTTTGTTTTGATACAGACTCTTTTTACGTAGTCCAGGCTGTCCTGCACCTCACTTTGTAGACCAGGCTGGCCTTGAACTCACAGAAAGCCTCCTGCCTCTGTCTCCAGTGTGCTGGGATTAAAGGCGTGCTCCACCATGCCTGGCTCATCTGGAACTCTTTACGCTGGAGGATGGGGGCTGCTCTTGAATTCCTGACCCTCTTGCCTTGGCCTCTCAGGTGCTAAGATCACAGACATGGGCCCACCACAGCAGTACAACAGGAGTCACAGCAATACCATTCACAAGGAGCAGAAGGTTGAAACGCTCCAGCCTCTGCCAACAAACGAAGACAAAAGCTTAAGACTTATCCACATAGTGGAACATTATTCAGCCATGAAAAGGTAGTAAGCGCTGGCACCTGCTACCGCTTGGAGAACCCTGAAAACACAGCCAGCAAAAGCAGGAAGACGGAAAAGGGCTCCTACAGTCCGAAGCCACTGTGAAATGTTTACAATAGGCGATTCATGGAGACAGGAAGTGGATTAGACATTCCCAGGGCCTTGGGGGGAAGGGAGAGCGGGGAGTCAGGCTTCAGCGTCTGCCTGGAAATAGATAATGGGGATGGCTGTCCACACTGTAGCTGTAAACAGCGCCTGAATTGGGCACTTTAAATGTTAGAATGAAAGCTGGCTCTTGGGAGTTGTGCCTGGTGCCAAGCACACTGGAGGCTGAGACAGGGGGACAGCTGTCATGGTTAATCCTGATTGTCAGCTTGACTGGATCTGGAGTCAATTATGAAATAAGCCTCTGGGCACACCTGTGTGAAACCTTCTTGACCCTGTTATTTAACTGTAGGAAGACCTGCCCTAAACATGGCTGCCCCTTTCAGTGCTGGTCCTAGGGAAGGAGGTCGGAGGGAGATGGCTTTATTCTGCTTCACTGCCTTGGCGTCTCGATGGTGAGTCACCTGCTCTGTTGCTGTGGCCGCTGCTGCATTTCTTGGCTGACATCAGCTTCTCCAGACTTCCAAAGTTGACAGAAGACCAGCAGTTGTCCAGGAACCCTCCAGCCCTCCAGGACTGCTGCGGCAGCCTTGTGACATCCAGCCTTGTGGAGCAGCAGTGGCTTCTCAGGCTGACCAGCATATAGACAGCCATTATTGGACTATCTACATACATACCTGTGTGTCTACTCCCTGAAAAATCTCATCTAACCTGCCATGTAAGACAATCCAATAAATCCCATTTAAATAGTCATGCTATTAGTTGCTTTTTTTTTTTTTTTTTTTAAACAGGGGTGGGGTGGTGTTCCCAGACAAGGCCTCACTGTGTAGTCCTGGCTGTCTTGAAACTCCCTCTATAGACCAGGCTGGCCTTGAACTCCCAGAGGTCTGCCTGCCTCTGCATTCCCAGTGCTGTGATTAAAGGTATGTGCCACCATCACCCAGCTTCATTCTCTTGGTTCTGTTCCTCTAGAGGACCCTGACAATACAAGTGCCATGAGTTTGTGGCCAGCCTGGGCTACAAAGTCAATTTTAGTCTAGCCTGTGCTACAGAGTAAGACTTTGTTTAAAAAACAAGAAAACAAACAAAAAGTAGTTTAAAGTCATACTATTTTCAATTTAATGATGTAATATTTAAATAGAAGGTTTGTACATTAATTGGGCAAGCTGTAGAGCATGTGAATAATATATCAGTGAATCAGTTCTACAAACTAGGGGTCAGGGCTGAAGTTCAGAGTACCAGCTTCTCCTTGCAGGCCCCAACCTCTGCGCTGTTTTTTAAAATATTGTTACTGACCTGCACCCCAGCCCAGGCCTCCACACCGAAGCCTGCAATCCTGCACAGAGCTCAGCCTCCACCTCTTAGGGCCAATGCTGCCGCCACGTGTAAGAATCAGGAGAAAGTGTTTGCTGCCTCCTGGTGGCCACTAAGAGAATAACCTAGGAGGAAAAAAACCAGGCTTGTAAATGGCGGAGTGTTGACCTCAAAACAAACAAAAACCAAAATAAAGGCATGCACGGGATTAAAAAATGCTTCATGAGGTTGGAGAGATGGCTCAGCAGTTAACCGAGATTGCTGCCTTTGCAAAGGACCGGAGTTCGATTTCCAACATCCACGTTAGGTGACTCACAACCATGTGTAACCCCAGTTTAAGGGATAACGCCTTCTTCCAACCTCCATGTAAAACGAATCATTCCTACAAAGATAAAAAATGCCTCTCACAGTTTATCTTGCTCATTTTGGTGAAGGGACACCATGACCAAGGCTTAGAAAAGAAAGCATTTGATTGGGGGCTTACAGTTTCAGAGAGTGAGCCCGTGATTATCATGGTGGGAAGCAGACAGGCATGGTGCTGGAGCAATGGCTGAAGCTTTACATTGTGATCTGCAGACAGAGAGAGACATCGGGCCTGGCCTAGGCTTTTGAAACCCAAAGCCCATACCCCATGTCCTGTGAAACACCTCCTCCAACAAAGCCACACCTGTAACTTTAATATTTTCAAAATCTTTTTTAAAAGAATGTGTGTGTGTGTGTGTGTGTGTTATATACACTGTTGCTCTCTTCAGACACACACACCAGAAGAGGGCATCGGATCCTGTTACAGATGGTTGAGAGCCACCATGTGGTTGCTGGGAATTGAACTCAGGACCTCTGGGAGAGCAGTCAGTGCTCTTAACCCCTAAGCCCATCTCTCCAGCCCCCAAACCCTATTTTTAATGATGGTTCTTAAACGATTTAACCTCCCTTTTAGCCCATTCAGAAAAACGGGCAAGTGGACCTCTTTAGAAAGGCTCTTTGGAGCAACTCCCATCTGTGCTGTCTGGAAATTGGCAGTTCAGGTCACAGGTTAGCAGCGGCAGCACTATCCACTCACAAACACTTCACGGATACACCGGCAGTCCAGTTCGGGAGAGTCGGGTTAGCAAACAGAATCAGCAGCAGTGGCACTACCTAACAGAGACAGCCAGGTGGTGTCCAAGGTAGCTTAGGCATAATGGGCAACTCTGCTTCTAAGGTAGAGGAAACGGCAGATTATGGGGGGTTACCAATGTTGCTTAAGGAGACTGGCAAAATGGCAGCTATGGCTGCTGGGTGGTATCCTGCCTTGCTCCCAGAGGGGTTTGTTTTGTTTTTTGGTTTTGCTTCATTCCTTGCATATTATAAGCTAGAGCATGTTACTGGTATACCACACCATCCTGCAGGACAAGCGATTATAGAATGACCCAGTTGTACCTTAAAAGAGTTGCTTATTAAACAAAAATGGAGAGTAAAAACCCCTAGAGATAGACTAAATAATGAGTTGCTAACTCTCAGTTTTCTTAATGTTGGTGAAAAAGGAACAGCCGCAGCTGAGAGACACTGGGTTATCAAAAACCTGAGGAACTAGGTCCACAGATACACTGTAAGGATGTGTTGACAGAATAGATACCTGCAATAGTTCTAAGATGAAGATGTGGTTGTGTTTATGTATCTACAGAGACTGGGCAATAAATTCTATAACTATAGTCTTTTCTCAGACTAACCATTTTTTTCCTTGGAGCCCCAAAACAGGAATTCTGCCCCAATTCATCAGGAAACGTATGTATATGTGTATGTGTATGTGTATGTATATATAAAACCTTTCAAACAGATCCACTCCCTTTTCCCACTACCTCTGGTGGCTGGTAGGCTACAAGGGAGGTTCAAGCATTTAAGAACCAACAATTGCAGCTCAGCTGCGCAATGTAAGGTGGACCGATACATGCATGTAGTTAGTGAAGAATCCTTCATCACGTGTCCTTTCATGTGCTTGCTTCAGCAGAACATCCTCTCTCCTGTGTCTGCTTCAGTCAAATGTTCCTTTCCAAGTCGGCCTTAGCCTTTCACAGCTGTTTCCAACTCAGGGAAACGCCCCTTCATGTGTTTGCCCCAGCAAAACCCCATCTAACACAACTGACTTTCCAAAGGACCCTAAAGTTTCCACTTCACAGACCTCCCAGTCTTTCCCAAACTGGGAAGTTCCACCAACTGGGGACCAAGCATTCAAATATGTGACACTATAGGGTCCACTCTCATTCAAACTACCACACTCAGCTTAAAAGGAGAAACAAGTCTCACCTCAGCCCCCAGGCCTCCAGAAGCCCACACCCTCTCATGCTTCCTCCCCAGGGACATTTAACAGCCACAAAGGAAAGAGCAAGCACACATGTGGTGCTGCATCTGGGTTCTATTCCTTCTTAATCTGGTGTGGGGACACATGCCTGTAACCCCAGAACTTGGGAGGTAGAGACAGAATAATCAGGTCTGTCATGGGAACACAGCAAGTTCTAGACCAGTCTGGGTTGCCTGAGACCCACACAAACAACACCCAAACACATAAAACAGTATATGCTGAAAATTCACTGTTCCAATCTATCCTGGATCATTTTTTTGTTGTTGTTGCTAGTGGTGGTGGTTTTGGTTTTTTGAGACAGGGTTTCTCTGTGTAGCCTTGGTTGTCCTAGAACTAGCTCTGTAGGCCAGGCTAGCCTCAAACTTACAGAGATCCACCTGCCTCTGTCTCCTGTGTTCTGGAATTAAAGGTGTGCACCACCAGCATCTGGCCATCTCTAGGCCTTTTTTGGTTGTTTTTTTTTTTTTTTAATTTTATTGTATGTGTGTGAGAATTCTCTCTCTCTCTCTCTCTCTGTCTCTCTCTCTCTCTCTCTCTCTCTCTGTGTGTGTGTGTGTGTGTGTGTGTGTGTGTCTGTGTGTGTGTGTATGTACGTACTTGTACCACACCATTACTGTGGAGGCCAGAGGACTACTTTCAGGAGTCCTCTTTCCATTATATGGTTCCTGGAGATGAAACTCCAGTCCCTCAGGCTTAGCAGCAAGTGCCTCTTCCTGCTGAGCCATCTTACCAGCCCACTTAGGTTGTTTGTAGTCTCCAGCTTTTGTAAACAAAGCCAAATGGTGAGTCTTGAACTCAGCACTTTGGACAATGATCTGTGGCAGGATCATCCAACAATACTGGGAACCAAACCTAGGGCATCAGACTTTCTAGGTAGGGCCTATCACTAAGTTATACCCCAGCATTTTTGTGTATGTTTTTTATTTAGAGATGAGACTTGTGTCACCAGGCTGGCCTTGAACCCACTCTAGTCCAGACAGGGTCTCCTGAGTAGCTAGAATGACAGGTCTGTGCTATAAGGCCTGACTACTTATAATATTTTCTGAAATGCTTGTTAGTCTCCATTCTACAGGTGAGCAAACTGATACTCAAAACGGTCAGGTCTCCCTTAGTCAGGCATGACTCAGGATAGGCCTCCAGCATTGCTGTGTAAAGTAGCACAACCCACACTCAGGGGAGGACTTCACCACATCGAAATGGGCTGGATTTCTGGGCTTGGTCCATCTGAAGAGTGCACAGTTTGCTCAACCCTTCACCGAGGCTGTATGCAGTTCTTAGGCCTCAAAGGATTATGGGTTCAGATCTACGAGATTGAGGAGAAAGTCATGGGTATGAATTGGATTTGGACCAGTTGCTTGTCTTCCTTCACTGTATCCTGTACTGGGAGAGGGGCCTGAGGGCGCTATAGGAAGCCAAGAGATAGGACTCTTACATAACCCAGATCCCAGCCCTGCAGTGACAGGCAGCTTAAGTGTTCCATGGGATAAGGGAAAGGAACACATGGAAGCTGGGGTGGCCATTTATAACAGATTTATTATTATGGGGGTGGGCCTGGAGTGCCATATGGAGGTCAGAGGGCAACTCGAAGGGAGAAAGGTAGGTCAATTCTCTCCTTCCACCATGTGGGACCTGGACACAGAAATCAGGTTGGCAGCTTGGCAGCCAGTGCCCTCGTGACTGAGCTGCCGACCCCAAACATGTTTTGATCAACTGTCCACAAAGACTGATTGATCCTTCTCTTATGAGAAATGCAATGACAGCATGCTACAGAGCTAGCATGCAGTACAAAAATGCACAGGACTAGAGTTAGCAGCATGGCGGAGGTAGACAAGAACTCACTCTGAATAGATGATCATAATAGACCTGTAACTCCAAAACGGAGACTGAGGAAGAAAGAGCATGAGTCAGGGAATTAGACTAGCTACATGGATCCTACCTCAAATAACAACCACAAACCCACACATGGTGGTAGGTTAGCCTGGGTTTTGGTTTGGGTGGTTTTCTTGTCTTGTTTGCTGGTTTGAGACAAGATTTCTCTGTGTAGCCTTGGCTTTCCTGGAACTTAATCTACAGACCAAGCTGGTCTTGAACTCAGAGATGTGCCTGTCTTGGCAGCCTGAGCCCTGAGATCAAAGGTGTGAACCACCACAGTCTGGTATATTTTTTAATGATGTACATGTGTGTGTGCATGCTTGCATGTGTATGTATTTGCATGTGTATATGCCTGTGGTGTACATGTACAGCTATATTCCCTAGAGCTGTGGCTACAGGTGATTGTTGGCCTTCTGACATGGATGCTAAGAGGAAGGGCAGCAGGTGTTCTTAACTTGTGTGCCATCTCTCCAGCTACTCCACCACAGTCTTATTCGTCATCATTGTCTTCTCCTCCTCCTCTTCCTCCTCCTTCTCCCTCTTCTTCTTTTTTACATTTATTTATTTAGAGACATAACTCACTATGTAGGCCTGGCTGGCCTGGAACTCACAGAGATCTGCCTCCCTCTGAGTGCTAAGCCTGGAGTTAGCACTGGGGAGAGAAGACAGGAGACTCCTGCTAGAGTCCTGGCTGACCTGGAACTCTCTATGTAGACCA
Source organism: Rhabdomys pumilio (assembly GCA_030674055.1). Taxonomy (NCBI): domain Eukaryota; kingdom Metazoa; phylum Chordata; class Mammalia; order Rodentia; family Muridae; genus Rhabdomys; species Rhabdomys pumilio. Next base: position 23,635,274 of record JANHMN010000012.1, on the reverse strand, counting down.
TGCTGGTCTCAATTTATTTTTCTTTAAGAGCTCCTTTAATTGTTTATAAACTTTAAGCTCCAAAAAACTTGAGTTTCACTTCATCCTGTAAATACATTTCTCATCCTGGATATGTTTTTTAAAAGATCCCAAAGCAGTGGGACAGTGGTGGCGCACGCCTTTAGTCCCAGCACTTGGGAGGCAGAGGCAGGCGGATCTCAGAGCTTGAGCCCAGCCTGGTCTACAGAGTGAGTTCCAGTATAGCCAGAGCTACACAGAGAAACCCTGTCTCAGAGGGGTCAGGCGGCAGGGAAAGAGAAGAGAAGATGCAAAGGCTCTGGATACTTAGAGGACACCAAAGACTGTCATCTCTTAAGACTGTCGACATCTGTGGCAAAAGTTCCATCCCCTCATCTCCAGACAGCTGGGCCTGTTATGGAGAAACAAGGAAGTCCTTCTTGGAGTTTTTCCAAGTCTTTCCTGCTGTCCTTGGAATCCTCGTCGTCGTGCAAGGTGGCAGAGAGACAAGTGCTGGTGTGTGGCTCTGGTGAGGGAGGAAGGAGAGATGTTGTGCAGTTACCTCCAAGCTTTGGGGAAGGGGAGAAAAAGGGTGGGTTTCACCCTACACTTGCAGCTTACTTTCATTGGAATAATTAAATGCCAGACTGGGTGTGTAGCTCAGCAGACGGAGGACTTGTCAAGGACATACAAAGCCCTAGGTCTGACAGCCAGTAGCACCACATAAAGCCTAGTGTGGAGCTAGCAGGATGGCTAGTGAGGAGAGGAACCTGGAACCAACTGAGTCTGAAAGCAAGGGAAGGTAGAAGGATCCACTCCTGAGATTGTCCTCTGTTCTCCACAGGTGTGCCATGGTGTATATACACATGTATACACACATGTAATCATTTTTTAAAGATTGTGTTTTGTTTGAGAAAGGGTCTGTGTAGCCCTGGCTGTCCTGGAACTTGCTGTGTAGGCTGGCCTGTAACTCAGAGATCCACCTACCTCTGCCTTCCAAGTGCTGGGATTAAAGGCATGCACCACCACGTCCAGCCCAAAAGATTTTATTTTAATTTTGTGTGTGCGTGTGTGCGTGTGTGTGTGTGTGTGTGTGTGTGTGTGTGTGTGTGTGTCAGTGTGTGTGTATACACATGAGTGTAGGAGGCCAGAGGTGTCAGATCCTTCTGGGGCTGATGGAACAGGAGGTTGTGAATCAACTAATATGAGTGCCAGGAACTGTACTTGGGTCCCCTGCAAGAGCATTGTTCACTCTTAACTGCTGAGTTATCTTTCCAGATTGAAAATGTAGTAACTTCTTTTTCTCAGATTAAAAAAGGGAAGGCTGGAGAAGTGGCTTAAAGGTTAAAAGCCTTGGCTGTACTTCCAGAAGACTCAGGGTCAACTCCCAGCTCCCACACGGTGGCTCACAACTCTCTGTATCTCTAGTACCAGAGGACCTGACACCCTCCACTGCACCAAAGCCCACTGTGGAGAGCTGGGCACTGGCATCCTTGTTTTTCAGGGTGTACTTATCAAACACTGCAGGGGAGAAGCCTCCTCAGCTTTCCTTGAGTTCCTGGCCAAGTCTGAAATGAAATTGATGAAGACAGATCAACAGGAGGAAAGTGTAACAAATGGTTTTAATTGGTTTTCTATGATAGGGCACTTTAAAGGAAGGCAGAGTCCCTGGGTGAACTCTCTGTTTTCACTCTCTAGTTTGATGGAGCGGTGACAGCAGTGGGGAATGCTACCAGACTAGAGTGTGCGCTGACAGAGGGAGCACGATGGGGAGGCCTGGCAGCCTGGACTCTTCTTCCTATAGGGTGAGGCGGGGCCCCTAGACAAAGGCCTTGGAGCCTACTATTTTCTGGACACAGGTAGGTCCCACAGGCCCAGGCATGGCAATCATGGTCCCGGCAGGTCGTGCCCTCCCCGATTCCCTCTCCCTTGCTAAACTATTAGATTACATTCCCGAGGCTGATCACCAAGGTCCCGCAATCAAAATTCGTTATTTGGCTACACTAACATGTTCAATTAGAATTTACCAAGTCATCCTAGTACGGACTTCCCCCTATTTCTCCTAACAAACAAACCACTCCTACAGAGACAGCTGTTGCTGACTTTGCCTGATCCAGAGGCAGGCCCCCTTCTTGCCCACTCCAAGCTAAATAAAATCTCACTGTGGCTTGAAAATTTAGTGTTTGCCTGTGTTCTGTGCCAACTCTGAGACCTCTTCAATGTGGGTAGGTGTCATGCTTTGAGGAACTATGCTCTGAACCCCAGAACATTCTGGACTCCAGCTACTGCTTTAGGTCTCAGGACATTGAGACCGCTAGTACTATTAGCTTGACAGATTTAGAATCACCTGGGTGATGAGCTGCCGCACATAGGATTATCCTGCCTGAGTTTACTGAGGTGGGAAGATCTGCCCACTGTGGGTGGCACCATCCCCTACTGGGAACCTGTACTGTGTAAGTGGAGAAAGAGCAGAGTGGCAGCATGCATTCAACACTCTCTGTTTCTCAGCTGCAGGTGTGACAGCTGCTGCCTATTTCTCCACTAAGATGGACTGTACCCTTGAATTATGGGCCAGCACAAACCCTATCTCCTTTAAGTTGCTTTTGTCAGAGTAGTTTAAACACAGCAACAAGGAAAGAAACTTGGGGATTCACCAGATGCAATTCCTCAAAGATGAAACTTCCCAGAGGAAGGGAGGGACACAAACGATAAGCATGCAAAGAAATACCGAGTGGAGTAGCTCGAGGTTAGAGGTCAGTTGGTTACATGTCATAGATGTTTATATGAAATGTTAGGCTCCATCCCCAGCACCACAGATTTGAAATAGAGGCAGAAGTAGCTGGAGATGTTGCTCAGGTGGTAGTGTGTTGCTTAGCTTGCAAGAAGTCCTTGTCCCTTGCAGGTGTGGTGATCCATGCTGAATGTGGAGAAAGAAGGAGCAGAGATCAAGGTTAATCCATAGTGAGTTCAGGGTCTGCCTAGACTATATGAGACCTTGCCTCTGTTGACCCACCAAAAGTGCCAGTAAATGGCGACCTGACTCTAAACAAATCAATTTGGCAAATGCAGTTTGGGTTTTTGTTTGCTATGTTTTTTGTTTGTTTGTTTGTTTTTGTTTTTGTTTTTTTGAGACAGGTTTCTCTGTGTAGCCCTGGCTGTCCTGGAACTCACTCTGTAGGCTAGGCTGACTTTGAACTCAAGAGACTCGCCTGCCTCTTCCTCGCAAGTGCTAGGATTAAAGGCCAGCCTGCAGTAGGGTTTTATTTCATTAACAATTTTAATAATAAAGAAAACAAAGAAGGCCAAGTCCATCTCGTTCTGGCTTTTGCTGAGGGGCTATCAACACTCATACCCCCTGTCCTGGATCTTATAGGTTGCAGGAGAGAATTAAACGGTCTCATTGAGAGTGAGGTTCAGAAGAAAAAACGACTGAAATGAGGTCACTGGTTCTGAAGGTGAATACAGATCCCTCTCCAAGGCCACAGGCACACGGAACTGGATTCGCCGGTTCCTTGGTCTCAGACGCTCTTTAACTCTTCTTGGCACAGGCTCGCTGGAGCGGGCACAATGGCCAGTTCCGGGGTCGGCCGCCAGAGGCTGCAGAGAGCAACCGGCATTCCTGAAAATTGCCCAAGGCGATAGCAGAGGATGGAAGAAGCGGGTAAAAGTACCTCGCATTTTTGTCTCCTCCTAAAAACCACCAAAACAAGAGCCTGACTTCGTCACCATCCCAGTTTGGGGAAAGAGACCTTCTCACTTTGCCACCACCTCTCTGGCTTCCGCATCACCTTGTGAGTGTTAGTGCTTTGAGATAGGTTATCCCACATTGGCCCTGAACTGATAATCTCCGGCCTCTGTCTGATAAGTGCTGGAGTTATCCTCATCATCTTGTGGGATAGATGTCTGGCTTTGCCTTTCTCTCCGGGCTGGCCACAGAATAACCCGACTGCAATATGCTCTTCAAGAGTTTCTAAGCTGAATGCAGAAGGAAGTAGCCGGTGCAAGCACTGGCCCTTATGTGACCTCAGGCAAACTCATGACCTGGCTCCCGGTTAGAGTGTGGATTTATAGGAAAAAAACGTAGCCCCCTGCTGGGCGCAGTGCCGCACTCCTTTAATCTTAGCACTTGGGAGGCGGAAGCAGGCGAATCTTTTGAATTTCATGCCAGTCTGCTCTACAGAGCGAGTTTCAGGACTGCCAGGGCAACATAGTAAACCTTTGTCTCAAAAGGAAAAAAAAATTGCTCAGAACAATGCCTGGGGCTTTAAGAGCTAAACAAACATTAGCTTAACCTCATCATGTTCGCGGCTGCCACTGTGCCCAGTTGCCCTTTTAAGGGACATTGACATTTTCCCACTTAAGCGGAAGTACCCCTGAGGGCTCCGGAAGTGACTTCAGAGCCCCTCAGAAACATGGCTTCGGAGCGTTGTTCCGGAAGCGGTCACGGGTATCTGCGTGACGCCAACTGAGTTAGAGCGTCCCGTGGTGTTTCTATGGTGCCGCCCGCAACCCCCAGACTCTCCTCTTCCTCTCCCGCCTGAGCGCCAGGAACTGCGAGGCCGCCGACCGGCCCCACCAGCGACTCCGTCAGCCGCCAGGGGGAGGGTTGCTAAAGAGGTGACGCTCTGGGCGGCTCCACCTGCGTCTCGATGGTGCACAGCGCCCCAGCGCAGCGTTCCGACTCATCTGGGCCGACGCGTCCCCTTTAACCGGCTGAGGGCGGAGCCGAGGAGTTCCCGCGAGAGCGGCAGGGGGCGGGGGGGCGGCGCCGAGGCGGGGGCCCGTGGCGGATGGAGCCCGCGATGGAGCCGGAGACTCTGGAGGCACGAATCAGTGAGTGTCCGGGAGGGGCGCGAGCCGGACCGGAACCGGAACCGGGGGCGCGAGGCTGGCCCCTTTCCCGGCGGGGCGGGGTCCGCGCGCCCCCTCCTCACGCCCCGCCCCCGACCCGGAGGGGCGGCGCCCCAGTCCGCTGCTCGGACCCTAGCAGCTGCGCAGCCTGGCCATGAGCGGGCGCCGCCCACCCCCGGTGACCCGGTTGTCGAGAGCACCCCGAACCCCCTAAGGCCCTGCCTCTTGCACCCAAGAGCAGACCCTCGAGCCTTCCCCTTGAGGGACCCCCGCTTCCTCAGGGTCTGAGTCTTTCAACCCTGTGCTCTTCTTAGATCTGCTCATTCCCCCAGCGTAAGAAGGGCTGGACTCCTGGCCCATCTGATCCAGCTCTGTCCGCGCCTGGAGAAATCCCCAATGCTTGAAAGGGTCCCGTCTAAGACTCCATAAGGAAATCCGAGTTCTCTGTCACTATACCCAGACCAGCCTTGCTCTGCATTCCAGATTGTTTTCCTAGCCCCTGCTGAGCTTCCTCCCCAGGCCTCTGCCCTTGTTTCCTGTCTCCTCAGAAACAGCTTCCTACAACTCTGGCTTACAAGCCCCTACCTCCACCCTCTGTTCTCCCTGCCTCACACTGCTGAGGAATCTTGGTTTTGCCAACCCCATTCCTGAACTCTGCCCCTGAGAGCTGCAGGCTGCCTCTTCTGGTCCATCTAGTGACAGGTCTCTCCCAAGGCCTTCCTGGATGTAACCCAGGGAAACCTCTTGGCCACAGGTACAGCAAGGGTCTGTGCAGGGTGGTATGGTGTGACATGCTCAGCACCTTTGAAGCCAGCCTTGAACAAAGTTGAACTGGGAGGTTGATTCCAGACCTCACCATCTGGGGGGACTATAGGAGAGTCAGCCTGGCAGTGGAGTTGGATGGTGGTTGGAAGGAGACAGTGACCATGGACTGTATGAGATGCCGTAACTACATGGGTCTTAGGAGGTCAGGGGTAAAGGGTAGCTTCTAGGGACGACCATAGATATTTTCCCCATCTGAAGAGTCATGCCCAGTTGTGAAACACCTCTCTCCCTCCTCAAGTACTTCCTCTGCTCCTTGCCAGGGGGAGATGAACCCCCCCTCCTGCAGTGGAGCTTGGAGGAAGGGGAAGGGCATGTCTCTTCCAGCTCTAATGCTGGGGAGAAGCTGACCCTGGGCAGTCAGAGTTTCCTTTTCCCTGGCTCCTTACTCCGACTGACTCGATCCACCCTTGCTGGGGCTCACGTGCCTTTGACATTTGGAGGACTTCCTGTTCTAGCCCTTTTCTCAGCTGTCATTGAGAGGCCAATACCCCGAATATTCTCTCTGGCTCCAGATTGGAGTCTCTTCCCAGTGTTTAGTCCATAGCCATTGTGGGGAACTGGGAGGTCAGGTAATGTGCAGCCATCCCCAAGGAAGCAGAAGAGATGTTGCTGCTGTCTCTGGGGGCTCACTGGTGACATCTGTCCCTCTCAAGGACTGGAGGGTCCCCACAAGGTCTCTGGGATAGATTTGTACCAAGAAAGAATGTTGCTTCAGCCTCTGGCCATCTTATTGCCTGTAAGCACCTGGGAGAAAGCAGTCTACCCCAGCAGCTTCCATCCTTCCCCGTGCTCTGTCCATCTTCATAGCGCTTCTGTGATTGCTAATCTGAGTGGTCAGAGATGCTTTGTTTGGGCCAGTGAGTTTCAGGAGAGAAGAGCTTTTGTCCATTACTCTATTTTTTTTTTAAAAATAAATACTGAATAAGAGAATGGTTGCTGGGCACTGAGGGTGTCTAGGTCCCCAACTGGGCAGGTGCCACATCCTGGGCCTTAGCCTCTTCCTGTCTACAGATCTCTCCTAGCCCCACCTCTCGGGCTGTGATCCTCTGCACCCCCAGCATGGGCTGAAATGTCCTCACGGTCCCCAGACACTTCAGCCTCACCATGCACAGCCTGTGTGTTGTCCAGCTCTACAAGTAGAGAAATGGGGGTCCCTACTTGGAGTTTTTCTTACCTCATAGCTCTTTACCTAGCCAGTGTTGGGGCTCCAGAAGGGATGGTCTCATATCATTCGTTCCTCTTTGCCATTACTCATTCCTGCATCCCAGACTCTCCAGCCCCATCCTCCCTGCCACTGATCCCTCATGTATCCATTAGAGGGGAGGAAAGTGTGTTCTCTGCAGAAGTTGCAGGAGCCTTGTGTAATAGTCCACTTGGGCCCACCGTAAAGAATAGTCGGGGACATAGCCACTGCCATAGTGAGCAGAAGTGAAGAAGGTACCCTTGGAAAAGCTGTTCCTGAGCCACTCCCCAGGGACAAGGTCTGGCAGACATGAGGTCCAGGGAACAGTCTTTCCCAGGTCCATGTCCTTAACTGAGCAGAGTAGCCCTCAGCCTGGTTAACTCTTTCCAAACTTAGCTGGACTGTACCTCCTCTGGGCAGCTGCCCTGGCCCCAGGCAGACCCAAGTCTCCTGTTCTGGGTTCCTATGGTTTCTTGGTCACTTAGTTTTTCTTGAGAGTCTCGCTTCTCTTGTCCCACTGCCCAGGCCTACAGCTCCTCCAGGACCAGACCCTGGCCTTTTCCTTACCTGTCAGTCTCCTGAGTACAGATACTAGGAGGATGAGATGCTACTGTTGAGAACAGAGTCAGAGATGGTAAAGTCAGCATAGTGGGATACAACCATGGGAAGTGGTCCCTGGGTACAGTCTTTGAAGATGGGGCTGTTGGGTGAAGGCGAGGTAAGCAGCAGTCATGTGTTCTTCTGCCCATCGATTGCACTGGAATGTCAGTGCTCAGGCTTGGGGGCTGTACCACAAGAAGTAGAGGGAATCGTCTGCCATGTGTTCAATCCCTCTTAACAGTGCCAGTTGCAGGATAGAGTGAGGGGAGGCAGGAATCCCACTCTCCCATACTGACTTCTTCTGCTCCTGCAGACAGAGCCACAAATCCCCTGAACAAGGAGCTGAACTGGGCCAGCATCAACGGTTTCTGCGAGCAGCTCAACGAAGACTTTGAGGGGTAGGTGGCTCCATTTGGCTGACACACTCAACAACAAACACACTGTGACCCTGCCATGCAGTCTCCAGATCCTGGTCTAGGGCAGGCTGGAGACCCAGTTTCCATTCTAAATGCAGTCACAGTTAACAAAGACAGTGGCACTTTCTGCTGGGGTTTTGTGGATGTTGCCCTCTTGAGGAACCTTCCTGGATCTATTTTATAGATGAAGAAACTGAGGCTCAGCTGTTTACTTTTGAAACTTACCGGGACACTGGCAGTCCTAAGCTTGGTCAAATCTAAACCTACCATGTGGCTGATGATTTATTGGGATTGGGGCCCTTCCAAAAGGCAGACTACACTTTCCCAACAGGCCCTTCCTGTAAGAAAGAACCAGATCTGCCTGGAATGTTTGTCCAAAATGCACATTGTGGGCCACTTCTAGAAGTGACTCCCTGAGGGCTTGGTTTGGGTGTTCCCAGGTTCCTTGGTGCTCCCGGATTATAGAAACCTCGTCACAGTGTGCTTCCCCTCCATCCTCCTTTACTCTAGCAGCCGTTAATGTGGGGTTCATGGGCTTCGAGGCAAACAAATTCCACCTCTGGCTGATTAGCCTTGGGCAAGGCATTGATGGCTCTGAGCCTCAGTCCTCATGTAACATGGCACTGGCAGAAGTGCAGATGGGAGGTTATGGGGGTTCCCTGCCACTGAGGAAAGCAAGGACCCGGGTGCTTGTGAGCCACCTTGCATGGCCTTAGCACTCTAGCTGTGGTCACCTGTTTTTACCATTCCCTGTGCAGGCCAAGGACACAACTGCTTTTGCTTTTGATGGTGATGAATTTACATAGGGCCTCACTCACCCATGCTAGGCAAGTGGCTCTACCACCAATAAGCAACTTTTGCAGGCCCATGTCTTGTTCTTAAAGCCAAAAGGGGCTAGGTTTACATCTCTTGAAGGCCCTTGCCTATTCTGGCTGCCTGGCACTGGCTGTCACCATCCCAGGTCCTGTTTAATCTGGAGACACATGGCATGGGCTTTTGTATGTGCTTCTCAGGAGCAGTAGAGGGCTAAGGTAGTGACTGCCCCTCAGGTACCGTGTCAGTCATGACTGTTCCTCCTACCCAGGCCTCCACTTGCCACTCGCTTGCTGGCCCACAAGATCCAGTCCCCACAGGAATGGGAAGCCATCCAGGCCTTGACGGTGAGTAAAGATCCTGGGGTTTCATGAGCCCGAGGGAATTGGGACCAGATGATCCAGGATACAGGTCTGGGCCAACCCTCAAGGTACCTAACAGCAGCAGAGAGTTCGCCTTTTGTCATAGCTGGGCCTCTGATGGTGGTGGCAGGGATTCTTCACCTCAGCTGCACAATGGGCATCTCCCCAGGATACATGTTACACACACTAAGTCAGCATGCATGTTTCGGAGTCTGTTTGTAAAGCTCACAGGCTCTCTGCAGGGGCCATCCAGACCACATGGGATCGGCAGGCCCTGGGCAAGTACTAGCCCTTGGGCAGTACTAGCCCTTGCAGTAAGAGAAGCTCAGGATTGAGGTTATAGCTGCACCAGGAACAAGAGAGGTGGGACACTGTCTGTGACCCCTGCATAGCCCACACACCAGCTACCTTAGAATTGCTCTAAGTAACTGTGTGTTTCAACATGTTAGTTTTTGTTTGGGGTTTCTTCCTTAAATATGCGGGGATCTTGTGATTTCATGGGTTTAGGAAAAGCCAAAGTAGTGTCAAACTGCCAAGCAGTAATGGTACACACCTTTAATGCCACCATTTAGGAAGCAGAACCAAGTGGATCTCTGTGACTTTGAGGTCAGCCTGGTCTACAGAATGAGTTCCAGGATAGCCAGGGCTACACAGAGAAACTCTGTCTCTAAAGAAGAATAAAAAGGCCATGTACAAGTGATGCATGGGCCAAGCCATGGAGGAGCCTGTGGTCGAGCAGCTTGAACAGTACTGGTCACTAGAGGACCCCAGACCCAGTGCTCTAGGGAGGTGACGAGCAATCTCAGAGACCTGGGAACCTCTGCATCTTGTGCTCTCAGAGGTCACTCTCGTCCTCCGGGCCCTGGTAAGGATGAGGGCTACCTCACGGCTTCCCTCCCCAGGTTCTGGAAACATGCATGAAGAGCTGTGGCAAGAGGTTCCATGATGAGGTGGGCAAGTTCCGCTTCCTGAATGAGCTCATCAAGGTTGTGTCTCCCAAGGTGCGTCCTAGCCCAGGCTCAGAGTGCCGACTCTGATGGAGAAGGAAGGTCCCTAGAGGCCACCCAGTTAGGAGCCCAGCACAAATCCTTCCTCAGGACCTGACTGAGTCAGGACAGCCTGGGCCTCTGAGGAACCAATCAGTGTGCAGGGAGAGCTCATCCCAGGGCACACACGTACTGTCACCGGGTGTGCCCAGCTCAGGCTGCTTGGGTGTTTGACATTTCTCTCTGTCCAAATCACCTAGATGTGGTTTCCTTGAGCCTCAGCATCCAAAGCCACAAACCTGAGTCAGTTATGTTACCAAATGGGCCACACCCTGGCTACTAGACTCTGGTGATAGTTTGGGTACATATCTGATGCCCAGCCCCCTTGGTCTTTCTCTGAACAGAACTCTGAGTGGGCTGTGCAGCCCCATGTCTCCCAGGGGAGAGCTGTAGTGAGAGCCACATCTCTTGGCCTAGTTTGCTGCTGGAGCTGATGTGTGGGGCCTCATGGCTGCACACAAGCCCTTCCCTCCTCCACCTGGAGCCCAGGCACCCTGCTGGGGTCTCAAGGTTCAGTTCTATATGCTCTGAGCAGGTGTTCCTGCTCTGGGCCTCCACCCTGCACCAGCTCCACATGCCCACAATGAGGAAACTGAGTCACAGAGCCCTGATACAGCCAGTGGGTGGTCAAGCTGAGACTGGAGCTCAATTTACACTAGGCCCCTTGCAGGGCATATGAGGACTCCGGAGGCATCTGAGAGGCTGCAGGTTTAGGGCTCAAGTGAAGGGGCTGAGCAGTCTCAGAGAAGTCCCCTTTTGTGTGTCTCTGAAGTATTTGGGCTCCCGGACATCAGAGAAGGTGAAGAATAAGATCTTGGAGCTGCTGTACAGTTGGACAGTTGGCCTGCCTGAGGAGGTGAAGATTGCAGAAGCCTACCAGATGCTGAAGAAGCAGGGTGAGTGATTGCCCAGCGTTGGGGGGACTAGTGACATGCCCTGCCTGCAGCTCAGGCTCCAGCAGTCTCTGGCTTCTGCCAGCAAGGCCACAGGTCTGCCTTTAATGTCTCAAGAACACAGCCAGTGAGGCCTCTCTGTGGCTGTGCCTACGGCCAGCTTGAATAGAGAAAAGGTGGTAATGGATCAAGTTTACCTTGAGAGAGCAGCCTCAAAACATGGGTGCCCAGGAAGTAGGGGTGTAGCTCAAGTGGTAGACCGCTTGCCAGCATGCCTGAGGCTCTGTCTTCAGTCCCCAGCACCGAGAACTCGAGGCCCAGTGGTGCACACCTATAATCTAGCACTTAGGAATTGTGGGTAGGAGGATTCGAAGTAGAAGGGGCCACCCTGAGCTACATAGTGAATTCAAAAGGATTACATGATACCCTTTCTCAAAAAAATACGTATGGAGTTTGAAGAGCTAGCTCAGCAGTTAAGAGCACTTGCTGCTCTTCCAAAGACCCCCAAGTTTGGTTTCCTACACTCACGTAAGGTAGCTCCCAACCACCTGTACCTCCAGCTCTAGGGGAGTGGCTGCTCTATACCTCCAGAGGCACCTGCACTCTGATGCCCGAGCCCCTAATTAAAAATAAGTCTCAAAAAAAATAAAAAGGAACTACTGTTTAGATTCTATATATATTGGGCTCAAACCATCTCTGTTGGAGTTCATTCACTGTGCAGGTCAGAAGTAGTTCCACCCATCAAAGTCCCAGGCTAGGGACCTGATGAAAGTGTGACCTTGCTGGGCAGTGGTGGCGCACGCCTTTAATCCCAGCACTTGGGAGGCAGAGGCAGGCAGATTTCTGAGTTCGAGGCCAGCCTGGTCTACAGAGTGAGTTCCAGGACAGCCAGGACTACACAGAGAAACCCTGTCTCGAAAAACGAAAAAAAAAAAAAAAAAAGAAAGAAAGAAAGAAAGTGTGACCTTTCTTTAACCTTGGCACCCTATCCCAGATCCCTTGCCTACTACCCCTGGTGCTGACCGCTTTGCAAACCCTGTCTTCCCCAGGGATTGTGAAGTCTGACCCCAAGCTTCCAGAGGATGCCATCTTTCCTCTTCCCCCTCCACGGCCCAAGAATGTGATCTTTGAAGATGAGGAGAAGTCCAAGGTAAGGCTGAGTAGCTGCTTTCAGGTAGAGATTTCTGGTCTCTAGAGCAGAGGCTCGTGCTGAATGTGACCCCTGTGGAGGTGGCTTCCTGTATGGGAGCCTGCAGAATGCACTGACCCATCCAGGCATGTGCCTCAGTAAGCACAGTTCATAGCCCAGGGCTTGGCTGTGGAGCTGCATAGGGTTATCTCTCTATACTAGTGGACTAGTTACAGAAGCATTTGCCTGGAGAGGAGCTGTTGATAAGTCCCCAGCCAGGTCCCAAGGCTACTGCTGGGGTTTCTTGTGTCTTCCTAGAGGCGCAGGGGAAGGGCTGTATGCTGAGGACACCCTTGCTGTGCTCCGTGGGGACTGTGTGTAGTGCCTCCATTACCTACATGGACGTTTACCAGGAGTCGATCAGTTTTGACCATTTCACAGAGAGGTCCCACAAATAGTGATTGAGGAGCTGGGTTGTAGGCTCCGGCCGGCTGCTGCCCACAGCCATTCACTTGTCTCTGCAGATGCTGGCCCGCCTGCTGAAGAGCTCACACCCTGAGGACCTCCGGGCTGCCAATAAGCTCATCAAAGAGATGGTGCAGGAGGTGATGGCTGGCCTGGTGTACAGGGGTAGGAGGGATGGGGTCTGGAGCTAGGCCACCACACGGGAGCTGTGTGTGCGCGTGTTCGTGTGCGTGTGCGTGTACATATGATGTCCCATAGTGGCCCAGCAGTGTGTGTGTGTGTGTGTGTGTGTGTGTGTGTGTGTATGTACGTACGTGTGTATGTGTGTGTATATGTACATATGATGTCCCATAGTGGCCCAGCAGTCAGCTGCCACAGTAAAGAACTGACAGGTGCTCAGAGGGAAGGGCTCCCCAGTAGCCTGAGAGAATCTGCTATGCATGAGTTTCTGAGGGGCTGGTATTTGTTAGTAATGAGCCCAAGAATTGGTGGCATGTACCTGCAATCTTGGAACTCCAGAGGCTGAGGCAGGAGAATTCTGAGGTCGAGGCTAGTCTGGCCCATATAGCAAGACCCTGTCTCAAAAAAAAAAAAAAAGAAAAGAAAAAGAAAAAAGAAATTTGGAAGCCAGCAAGATTGCTCTACAGGTATAGATATCTGTTGCTAACCTGAGCTGGATCCCTGAGAACCCACAAGTGCACACCATGGCACGTGTACACACACACACAAATGCAAACATTTTAAAACTGTACTCTGGGTACGTTAGTGGGACTTGGGACCAAAACTTAGTGTAGAATGCTTTGCAACATGCATGAGGTCCTGGTGTGCGTCCTCAGCATACCCTCCAAACAAACTGAACCTTAAAATATTTTAAAATGTATGTGTAAGTATGTGTGAATATGTATAGACATGCACACACAGAGAGCAAAACTCAGGTGTTAATATATGTTTAATGTGTAAGCTAATTTATGTTAGAAGTGTACACTGAAACTTAGGCCAAGACTGGCATTGCTGGCTCACCTTTAATCCCAGCACTTGGGAGGCCGAGGCAGAAGGAACTCCTGTGTGCTGAGGCTGGCCTGGTCTGCAGTGAGTTCCAAGAGGCTAAGACACAAGGAGGCCTTGACTTGAACTCCAGGCCAGCTGAGCTACAGGATAGAACTTTGTCGGGAGCCAAACCAAGATCTCAGGTTAGCACTCAAAAGCACGGGCAGAAGAGGCCAAATGCGTCAGCTCTCTAGGCTAAGGATTAACAGGAGGAAAGGAAGGGCCAAGGCCACATGGGAGACAGTCTATCAGGGACCCACGGTGACTACCCACCTGTTACCCTTTGAGTCTGAATCAGCAGGTGATTTTTTTTTCCTTGAAAAGATCCAGAAATGCAGACTTTTACATGAAATCTCCCAGCTCACTGATGACAGCAGCAAAAAATTTCTCCATGTTTTAAAAGTGTGTGCCCACAAAGACTTCTAGTTCATTCTTCCTCAGAGGCAAGATCTAGTCATGCAGGTTGGTGGGGCTAAGCCTGGGCTCCAGATTGACTGTCAGGGAGTCCTCTGCAGCAGGAGAGGACGTGTCACGGCCTGGACTGCTTATTTCAGGGAAGTCTTAAAGGGCTAAGCCGTGTGAGACTGGCAAGAACGTGCCCCCTTCTGCAGCAGAAAGACACTGGGAAGCAGAATGGGCAGAGAGTGAGGCTGCCTCCTACAGCTGCCTTTAAAGGCCCAGGCCCAGGCCCACACACTGGCCAGGCAGGCCCCTGCAGACAGGGAAGGACTCCATACTTAGTCTGGTTTGAGTGCTGAGCGAGGGCACTTCCCTTTCACTGTCGAGAATGGGAAAGTGTCTTCAGGGGACAGAAACGATTCGATTCAGGCCACAGTCATGAGTCTAGAAGCTGGTCATGAGATTGAGAGCCACCTCTGGAGACTGAGGACTCTGGTAGGAGGGCAGCAAGTGGCACAGTAATGGTACACGGCTTCTTGAGAGAGTGCTGGTCCTTAGTGGCAAGCTGTGAGCCACTCAGCCTGGATCCAGCTCATCCAGCCTCTTCCCAGACTCATGTGCCATCACCTCCAGAGGCCTGAGGCAGCCTTTGGTCTTTTGCTGCTCTACAGGACCAGAAGCGGATGGAGAAGATCTCAAAGCGGGTGAATGCCATTGAGGAAGTCAACAACAATGTGAAGCTGCTGACAGAGATGGTGATGAGCCACAGCCAGGGTGCTGCCTCCAGCAGCAGTGAGGACCTCATGAAGGTGCATCTGCTCCAGCCCTGCATCAGCTCATCCTCACCCACCTCAGCCCACCCCAGCCCACCCCAGCCCACTCATAACCCTTGTCTACTGATCCTGTTCCACCCAGGAACTGTACCAGCGCTGTGAGCGCATGCGGCCCACACTCTTCCGACTGGCCAGTGACACAGAAGACAATGATGAGGCCTTAGGTGAGCCCCAGGCAACTGCCAAGATCAGGCCCAGACCTGTCCTACCTCCTCCCACTTCCAGGCCCTGCTAAACACCCACAATTGGAAGGAACTACCATGAGGGGCCCTCTTTCTCCAGCACTGATCTGAGAAGGCCGCAGACAGCAGACCCCATGAACATGTCCTGTGCAGGCATCTCATCTGCCCAGGAGGGAGAACTCTGCCCATCTCCAAAACAAATGACTAGCTCACGTCACAGTGCCAGTGTCAGATCACTCCATCCCAGTCACT
This sequence comes from Rhabdomys pumilio, assembly GCA_030674055.1. Lineage (NCBI taxonomy): Eukaryota > Metazoa > Chordata > Mammalia > Rodentia > Muridae > Rhabdomys > Rhabdomys pumilio. Next base: position 23,619,981 of record JANHMN010000012.1, on the reverse strand, counting down.
CAGGCTCTCTGTCTCACTCTGCTCCCTGCCTGCCTATCCCTGGGTATTCTGGGAACATTTCCACCTCCAAGCCTCTACACCAGCCTGGCTGTCTGGACCCCACACTTGCAGTGGGTGCCTGGCGCATTCCTTTACATAGCCTTTGGGGTGAGTGTGGGAGGCTCCTCTCCCCTCTCCAGAGGCTCCACCACTCCTTCAAACCTCCCTCTCCCCTCCTTCCTGTTCCAGCTGAGATCCTGCAAGCTAATGACAATCTCACCCAGGTGATCAACCTGTACAAGCAGCTGGTCCGGGGTGAGGAGGTCAATGGTGACACCACAGCCAGCTCCATTCCTGGTAAGAGCAGGAGTGTGACCATGAAGGTCCTGGGGAGGGAGCTGAGGCATTCTGTGTCAAGCTGAAACTGGGGAAGGAAGCCCAGGACAGAAGAGAAGGGACGCCACTTCATCTCATGACTCTGGATCCAGATGTGTGGGGCTGATTAGACTTCCAGAAAAAAGGACAGAGATTTAGATACAAATGTGGCAGACGTCACTCTACTCAGGGTAATATGGCAGCATGGGGTGGGGTGAGGAGGAGGGGAGTCACAGAAAAGGCTAGCAGTGAGTGGCCCCAGGCAGGTGGGGAGGATCTCTCCGAGTTAGCCAAGCAGGAGCAGAGCCTTTGGGTGTGACAGCAGCAGCCATCTCTTAAAGCTGTGTCTCTGAGTAACACCTTAGGTGTCTTAGTCGGTACTGCTCTGCATTCACACTAATGTCACGTTCTGACGTCTCCGACCCTAAGCAAGGCTAGCTGATTGTGAACAAAGGTGCCATCTGCTAAAGAAAGCTTGGTAGGCTGTCTCAGCAGGGCTGGAGTGGCTGCTCGGACCAGGAGTCCTGTAATGAAAAGGGGGGATGAGGAGTGCTGTGGTCACCCCTGCTGCTCTGAGCGGGCCCCCAAGACTTGCCTGACTCTTTTCCACTCAGGGAGCACCTCAGCCCTGCTGGACCTCTCAGGCCTGGACCTCCCTCCCTCGGGCACCACATACCCAGCCACGCCCACTCGCCCTGGCAACCAGAACAGTCCAGAGCAGCCCAGTGCCTCAGTGTCCCTGCTTGATGATGAGCTCATGTCTTTGGGTAAGAAGGGGACGGTGCAGGGGCAGTCTGCTGGTACCAGCATTCTGTGCTCCATTAGGAAGCCAGTGGAGGCCATGGACATGCAGCATGGCCTCCCTATACTGGGTGAAGCCTTGGCTCAGGGAGACTGAGAGCAAGATCAGCCTGGCAGCAGGTAGGGCTGGCCAGCTCTGGCTGCCTGGGAGAGGCGGGGTGATTCTTGGGGTGGAGCTGGCCTGGTGAAAGATCAGGGGTTCTCCCTCGCTAGGAGTCCAGACAGGAAGGACAGGATTTAGGAAGTTCCACTTGTAGTGAGCCCACTACTCTGGGAACATTCAAAGTGAAGAAGTGGGCTGTTTTCTTAGGCCTTTTTTGTTTGGTTTGTTGGGCTTTTTGTTTGTTTGTTTTTTTTTTTTTTGTTTTTTTTTTTTTGTTGTTTTTTTTTTTGAGATATGGTTTCTGTGTAGCCCTGGCTGCCCTAGAACTCGCTTTGTAGACCAGGGTAGCCTTGAACTCAGAGATCCACCTGCCTCTGCCTCCCAAGTGCTTAAAGGTGTGTGCCACCATGCCCAGCCTTCCTGTGGTCTTGAGGGAATGCCGCAGGGGAGAGCTGGCAGTTGCTGCCTGCCTGCTAGAGAGCACTTTCTAAAAAACAGGGTCACTTGGCTTTTCTAAGACAGACACAGGGCAAGCTTGGCTGAGGTGTTGAGGATAGACAAGGATCATGCTGACTTTGCTGCCGTCCAGCAGGCCGGGTGCCAGGGTCCTCCAGCACCAGTTGGCGTTACTGACCTATGCCAGAACCTTCAGGGTCTGCCTGATTCACCTCCCCATTGTCCACATGGGGACACGGAGGCTCACCCAGGATAGCACCCTGCCCACAGATACTTACCTGACACACGAGGTCAGGTGATCCTTCCCTCCTCACTACCTTAGCTCCTGCTCTTAGTTGCTGAGGGACCAAGGTGAAAGTTCCAACCAAGCTGGCTTCTGTGGGGCTGGAAGGAGAGGAAGCAAGTGTGGGCTGCCGGGAAGGAGGCTGCTTTCTATTTTTGCTCTGCTGCTGGTTCCCTCTGAAACTGTGGGTTTCACTTCTGAGCCTCTAAGGAAGGGGGGATCCAGGGAGCCCCAAGCAGCACATTGTTAGCCGTTTGCCCTCTTGCCTCTGCCCACCAGTCCAACCACCTATCCTGCTTTCTCTACAGGCCTAAGTGACCCCACACCACCTACAGGCACCAGCTCAGATAGTGTGGGGTGGAACAACTTCCAGGTAAGAGGGCTAAAGCTGGCCCAGCCTATGACAGACCAACCCTGGGGAAGGGAGGCTGGAGCCAGTAGCCTGAGAGGTGACAGTCAGGTGCATTCTGGACAAGAGTCCTGGGACAGGGCAGTACCATCCCAGGGAAGAGCCCATCCAGCAGAGGTGCCTAGGCCTCAGCTTAGGGTCCCTGATAGAACGAACCACAGTCCCACCTTCAAGGTTAAGCTCTTCTTCCCTTAAAAAGGTGACTTAAGTCACTGTAGTGTGGAGGGCCACTTAGGCCCAGTGTTTCGCCTCATGAACAGGCGGTCTGTTATCTTCTGCTGTACTTCTCTCAGATGTCTCCTACAGAGAAGGGAGGGCCTCAGGCGGTGACCCTAACACTTCAGAGAGTCTCACACCCATCTCATTTGCCCACAGTCATCAGATGGCACTGAACCCTCAGTCCCTCCTCCAGCCCAGGCCCCCAGCATGGACTGCCGCCCCCCAGCACAGGCACCTCCACCAACGAACAGTGGCCTGGATGACCTGGACCTCTTGGGGAAAACCCTTATGCAACAGGCTCTGCCTCCGGAAGCCCAGCAAGTGCGGTGGTGAGGGCTGCCACTGCCAGGGCCCTCCCTGTCTCCATAAGCCAGCAGCTTTTGGGCCCAGCAGGGAATTGCCCATCACTTACAATTCCTGGGAGTCCAGCATGTTGAATCACCCACTGTGATAAGGGTGTGCCCGGGGATGGTCCCACACTACACACATTGATGAGAATGGGCCACTGTGCCCACTGACATGTATGCCCCTGGAGTTCCAGCACCCTAGGAAAAAATAGAGGAGGGAGTTCAGCACGGGAGGGTGCTGAGGCGAAGGAGTGGGGGAGGCTCCTACTATAGATGAGGGTGCTCAAAGCTCCCCACAGGCACGGAGCTGGGTAGCCCACCAGAAAATCACGCTAATGCACTATCCCCATTAAGGGAGAAGCAGCAGCCAGCCCCTCGGCTCACCCTCCGTGACCTGCAGAGTAAGAGCAGCTGCAGCTCGCCCAGTCTGGGAGCCACCAGCCTCCTGCACACGACATCCCCAGAGCCCCCTGGGCCTCCACCTCAGGCCACACCCCCTGAGCTTTCCTTAACCAACATCACTGTGCCCCTGGAGTCTATCAAACCCAGTGAGTGGGGAGGGGTGGGGTGGGAAGGGCTGGGCCAGGTCGGCTCTTGACCCCAGAGCCTGTCACTGCTGACCTTAGTGTTACCCTGCACAAGGGCCTCCCCATCCTAGAGTGATGAAAGGCTGCTTTCTAATCTCTGGGTTGCACAGGAGAAGGCTTGGTAGACTTGAACCCTGACCCTTCATTCATTCCTAGGAAGAGCAGGGGCCAGAACTAGAAGGCTCCTTATGATTATAAAACAGCCTCAAAGAAAGATCCAAGAGGAAGCCCCAGGTATTACCCAGGAGCAGTAGGCTGCACTGGCTGATTGACTTCTCAAGCCTTCCTATCCTCCTTAGCACTAGGACTGACTCTGACCCCAAAGAATGCATGACCCAGACTTTGAACAGAGCCCTTGACTCCAGCCTGGGAAGGACCTGGCTGTAACATGACTCCAGGGTGGGTGTCCTGCCTCTAGGAGGCCAGACCCTGGGTATGACCTGGCTCCACCCATTGATCATCCTCCTACCCTTCTTCCAACAGGCAGCATCTTGCCAGTGACCGTTTATGACCAGCATGGCTTCCGTGTCCTCTTTCACTTTGCTCGGGACCCACTGCCAGGGCGCTCTGATGTACTGGTGGTGGTGGTCTCTATGCTGAGCACGGCTCCCCAGCCCATCCGAAACATTGTTTTCCAGTCAGCTGTCCCCAAGGTGACAGGGCAGACCAGGCAGGCCTTCCTCCCTCAAAACAGGGTGACTTTAGACTTGGTGGGCAGCCAGCTGTCTGTGCCTGGTATCTCTTTTCCTGGGGAACTGGGGAAAGGGTGGGAAGCCAGAGAGATCCCTGAGACTCTGGGAAGGAAGCTACTTCCTCCTCAGTGGCTGCCTGACCAGCTATCCACCTCCTGCCCTCAGGTCATGAAGGTGAGGCTGCAGCCACCTTCCGGCACAGAGCTGCCAGCATTTAACCCCATCGTCCACCCCTCAGCCATCACCCAGGTCCTGCTCCTTGCTAACCCCCAGAAGGTGAGGGCCCAGCTATGACAGGGCAGAGCCCCATGATGGTGCTAACTTCCTTTCCCTGTTCTGACTGCTGTACTTCTGCCATCTGTGCTCCAGGAGAAGGTTCGCCTCCGCTACAAGCTCATCTTCACTATGGGCGACCAGACCTACAATGAGATGGGAGATGTGGATCAGTTCCCCCCACCAGAAACCTGGGGGAGCCTCTAGGACAGAGGGGCTGGAGAGAGGAGGGGCAGCAGGACCTGTACCTGTTCATCCTGGTGCTTCTCTCCTTCCTGTGGCCCCCAGTGACTCTTCCCCCTCCATCTTCCCCTGCTGAGCCAAACCCAGCAGGAGGCTGTGCCTGGGTTTGCCATAGCTGCTGGGACCTCCATCACCAGTGGGAGCCTGGAGCAGGGAGGGCCTGTATGCCCTGGAAGGACTCTGGGGTAAGGGAAGAAGCATGGCTGTGAGGCCCAGCCCTGAACCCCAGCCTGAGGTGGGGTCATCCTCACCTGTCTTTATGCCTTACGGAAAGGCTCAGCCATAACTTGGAGGCCACGCTGGAACTGGGACCAGCCCAGGCCTCCTCTGTGGGAACCCAGTGACTGGGGGTGACGCCCGTGCCCTAGCTGTTTGCACTTGGTGTGTGGTTTGGCTCTTTGCTTTTCTTTTGGAATGGCCCTGTGGTCACAGAGCTGAAGGAGCTCTCCACTCAGCCCCAGGGTTTTCAGAGGCCTCCCTTTGCTCTCAGGCTCCTATAGGCCATGGAAACTTGACAGCAAAGCGAGAGGACATGCCCCCTGGAGGGCCATGGAACTCCCAGAGTTCCATGCTTCATTTATCAGCTTCTGCTGGGGCCTCCCGTGAGCACCTCACATCTGCCCACCCTTCTGTGGTTAAAAGTAGGGTCGGTATGGGTGGCAGTGGAGTATTTATGAAAATAAAGTGACTTTTTCCTGGACTTGCTGTTCTTGTCACCCTTGGGGGGTACGAGAGTTAGGGAGGATTTGGGAGTTGGGGGCCTAGGGACCGCCCTATAGATCTGTTCCCATCTCTCACCCATCCTAGTCCCTCAGCCCTGTGCCAGAAGAGGCCCTACTGAGGGTCTGTGGCTGCTACTGAGTCACCCAGGAAACACTGGTCTGTGGTGGCCCAGAGCTGTTGTAGCTGAGAATGAGGGGCCGCTAGGAGGCCAGGCTGCTGCAGAAGCTCCCAGCTACTCACTTCCTCTGCACTCTACAGATGTCTTCTGCCTCGCCCTGCCCGGCTGGCACTGCTTGGAAGCCCTGCAATATGCTTGCCTACTCCCCTTCTGGTGGGGTAAAAGGCTGTACCCAAGTAGGGAGCAGAAGCTATACAGCAAGGAGAACCTGCTAGTGGGGTGCAGCGAGGAGTTGGCTTAGAGCCCCATACTGCAGGAAGACGGCCCCTGCAGTTAGAGGCACAGGCTGCCCGCTGCCCACTCCTGTGAGCCGCTGCATTGCTACAGGCTCCAGGAAGTTCTACATCTGAGGAAACACTTTCACTTTGTCTCATCTGGCAGTTCCTAATCTGAGGTTGGCTACTAAAACCCTTTCCTTAAATCCTGTGGAGACCTAGATGTGACACAGCTCTCTGAGTCCCACAGGGCTGACAGCGTGTCAGGCCTACACTGGACATTCAGAGTGAAGGCATCTCACTGTGGACTGTAAAGCAAAAGGATGGGAGGCAAAGGCCCCACTGAGCCTCCTTCCACCCAGACCCTACGGCGTGCTCCCGTGCTCCCATCCAACACAGCAGATGGCCTGTCCCGGCATCCATCCTCTCTCAAAGTGGCCTCTAGTTCCCACCTGGGGCCTTGTTAGAGGTCACTGGATGGATGAGGTTTGCCATGGGGTTGTGGGGCCATGAACTGGGTGTGCTGGCTCTAAAGTCACTGGCTTGCTCTCCCTTTCTAGGTCCCTCGTTTGAAAAGGCCACAGGGTTGGGACCCAGGGAGCCACCCCTCCTCTGGCTTTGTCTTCATTTATCCATATGCACATCTCCTGAGCCAAGTATGGCCTGTCTCAAAACCTGGTAGGAACCTGGGAGACTGGAGGCCAGTATGACACTCTTGGGGAGAAGGGGTACAAGGGATGTCCCTGGAGTCTTCATCTTCCTTAGCATGGAGACCCTGGGAAGTACTGTCTCTGTCTTAAAAGATGAACTCTGTGACCACACCAGACCAATGGGACTTCCCAGACCTCAAAGCCACACTTCCACTTCTGGGACACCGAGCAGAGCCAGCAGTTCATTCTGCAGTAACCACAGAGCAGTTTGCTTATCTGTGATGAAGCCAAGAGTGATGTTGAGACCTCAGCTACCCTGGGACACTTTCTGTGGCCTCTACCACCCCCGTAGGGCAGCTGAGGGGAGCCACCCACCCTGGCATGCTACGGGGCCTGCTGCCTGCAGTCTCCTTGTCACAGAGTCCTCAGAACTGTCCCAAGAGCAGGAGACTGGACCAGCTGTCTAGAGGAAGTAACCATCAAAATGGCAGACTGTTCTAGCCATCTGAGCCTACTCTCTAGTTTTGTCACCAGGCCTGCTTTGCTACCAACTGAGATCAAGAGCACACATTCCCCCAGAGTAAGCTAGCAGCAGCAGGAGGGAGTCTTGCCTCAGCCCCACCCCAGGGTTCCTGGAAAGGCCTTTTGAACTGTGGAAGTGGGAGTGGGCAAGGGAGTTACCAAAGCCCTAGGAAAACATACCTTGCCTCCCTGCTGTGGGCAGAAACCACTTGGAGGCTTTCTGGTATTGCCACAATCAAGCCATGTAGCAGTGTCTCAACTGGTAGGATGAAGCCAACAGCCTCCATCCCAGCCTGCCTACTGGCTGCCCTGACCATCTGCTCAAGTCTCATTAGCAGATGCCACCCAGACTGTCAAAGGGATAGCAAGCAAATCTGCGTAGAGACTGGTCAGTTCCTCAGTGGCCATCGTGAAGGCAGGAGCAAAGGCCAGCCTTGAAGGAGTTTCCAGGCAACACCATGTACACAGCAGAAAAACAGTAGTAATGGCTCCTAGGACTTAGGTCTGCCTTCTGACCTGACCTCTACCACACAGTCAGCAGGTGTGCACATCTGGTCCAAGAGCCTAGGTCTGCACATCTGCCAAATGAAGGCAAAGATACCAACCTTAGGGAAGGATGACCCAGGGGACACACCAGTAAATTCTACTATCCTAAGACAGCCATACATAGTTCAAGGGCAACTAGCCAAGGCTCTTCTCTCCAGAATTTTTGCTGTTTGAATAATAGCAGACAATGCCAGGCACTTTTCTGAGAATTTTACATGCTAATTCCTGTAATCCTATTAAGCTACGTTGTTTGTGGCTGAGGGGTGAGCTGTCTTATCCAAGGTCATTCGGTTTGTGAGAGAGACATCCCCCCCAAGCCAAATAGCTGTTCTTTCAGAATGCAGGTAATCACAGATCTGATATGATCTAAGTCACCACACTGTAGTATTGAGCTACTGAGATCTAGAGGGCTCAGCCATGACACAGATAAGGTGAGGTAGGGTAGTACTCCAGTCAACTGGCTCAGAGTTTAGGGAAGGGCCCAGGGAGGGGTTGACTAGTGACCTCAGAGGTACTTCTGTGCAGTTCTAAAGTCCATGATCCTTTGAGTGATTCTCAGCTGGATACGCCTGTAATATCTACTACTGGAGAGGCAAGAGCCTGGCCAGTTCAAGACCAGTTGGGCAACTCTCTCTCTCCCCCTCTCCCTGTTTCTCTTTCTTTCTCTCTCTCTCTCTCTCTTTCTCTCTCTCTCTCTCTCTCTCTCTCTCTCACACACACACACACACACACACACACACACACACACACACACACACGGGCTGGCAAAACAGCTCAATGGGTAAAGATTTTTGCCATCACACATGAGAACCTGAGTTTGACCCCTGAGGCCAACATGGCGGAAGCAGAGAACTGACTCCCATATACTGTCCTCCAACAGCGGTGATGTTTACACGAATGTGCGCACACTAAATAAAAATTGTGACTAAGGGATCTGGAGAGCTGGCTCAGAGGTTACAGCTGCTCCTGTAGTGAACCAGGTTTGATTCCCAGCTCCCACGTGGTGGCTCACAGTAATCTGTCCTCCACGGGCACCCCATGCTCATGGTCCGCAGACATACATGCAGGCAAAACACCTGTACACATAAAATTACACTTTAAAAATGTTTAGATGTTTAAGAAAAAGTGAAAAGGGAGCTGGGGCTGGTACTTGGTGGCAGAGCACTTGCCAAGTCTACACAAAACCCTGGATTCAGTCTCTAGTACAAGACCAAAATATATATCCCCATAAAAGACAGCCCGACCCACTGCAATCCCAGCATTTACTAATCAAAACTTCTGATTACAACATCCTTTAAAAGAATAGCCTATGATCCAACCTTCAGGGCTTCCAACCTTCAATGAATGATTCAACACCAAGGTCACCCAGCTGGGAAGTATAGCAACTTTATCTGGTCAGATTCAGAAGATCCCCAGGTCTGGCTGCAGGGAAGGCTAGAGCTGGAGACAGGGGGGAGGGGCAGGGTGAGAACTTGGATGGGTTGATAATACACTCTGGTCATTTCTAAAAAAAACAAAAAAGAAACATGCTATTTCAGTCAAGAGAGCTGTCCCCTCCCAGGCTAGTTAGGACTAGGCCTGGACAAGCCTAGGAGGCAGAGAGTATAAGCCAAGCCTGCCTTGAGTTACCCTTCCAGACCAGCCCTGGACATGAAGGCAGAAGCACCACAGAGATCAGACTTCCCTAGAGGCAAGAAAGCGCTACCTGGAACTGGAATCAGTCAGCGACCTAAAGCTCACCCAGTAGAATGTACCCATTGCCAAGTCAGGGAAAACTGAAACCCAAGAATGTTTCACAGTCTGGGTTGGACCTGAATGATAGGAAAGAAAAAGGGTCAGGCTAGAAACAAGACATTACAAGTCTTACACATTAGGAGGCCAGGTCTATACCACTCTAGTGTCTCCTCAAGGCTGGCTCTTATCTAGACTCTTTTGCCATCTCCTCTCCAAACACTAGTCAGCAGCCTTCCCATTGGGAAAAGAAAGGTAAGGAACCTGCCCTGCTATTTTAACTCCCCACCACAGAGGCAGGATTCCACTGATGAGAAGCTGTTCCTGACTCTTGCTGCAGCAGTTGCTAGGACCCCTCTGGGCTCCTCCCAGCCTCAACAGGACTTCTTAAATGAGCAAAACAGCTGCCTGCTCCCAGTGAGTGACCACCGTGTGCCAGGCCTGTGCTGGGTACAAGATGTCTGGAGCAAAGGGGACGTCTTCTAGAAGCACACCAACTCTAACCCCCACACAGTAGGTGCTCAAGGGGTATGGCTCTGAACTGAAACTGACAGAGCAAAGTCACAGTGTGGTGCTCAGGGCTTCCTGTACCCACCCCTACCCCTCCCCAAGCCTGAAGGGTGCACACTGGAGTCAGTTTGCTGTTGCCACGGGCTCTCTAACCCTGTAGCTATGAACACCGACTGTAAGCCTATGCTGGTTTTCAGCCCAGTATTTCAAAGAGAAAACTTCTATCCGGTTTGGGGGTTCAGAGCAGCACCCATATCAAGGCCTGATAAGAAGAAAGGGCAGGGACCAAGGACATTTGCTAGAAGAAATGAGAAAGAATTTTACAGATAGAGGAAGCCGTCCCAGCTGAGGACCCTTAAAGTGTGGAGCGACAGGAGGAGCAGGCCAGCAGGCTGGGGTATTCTGTTTACCCTGTGGCATAGACTGGTTCAAGTCAGTTGTCCTATACACTATACACAATGAATACAGAACTTGAGAGATGGATCCAAGGACGTTGGTCTCTGGTGGTCACAGGTACCCCAAGTTTTGAGCCAGTGGTCCAGCAGGCATGAGGGATAGTCAGGGAATGGTATGGTGGAGAAGTCTCCAAGGAGCATCCCCTAGTGACTGGCCTGCATAGGTCCTGAAGGCCTGTCCCTGGCCTGTCCCTTCTAGGCAGCCTTCTTTTCCCTTTAAGAGAGCAAAGGTTGTTTATACCCAGGGCGGTGGTGGCACGAGCAGCTTACCTGCATCCCGCCACCCGCCTCAGCAGCGGGGCAGGGTGCGGGAAGGAAGAGCCCGCACTCAACTGCGGACTGCAGAGAGACGGACCGGCGGACACTCGTCAGGCGGGTCGGACAACCCGGGGGTCGTTGAGGCCCGGAAGCAGCTAAAGAGAGCGAGACTCCAAACTTGGAGAAAGGAGTGACCTGGGGGCCGGGGGCGGAGTCGTGAGCGGGGGAGGAGAGCGCCCGCGCCAGCGCCAGCACCAGCCAGAGGAGCGCGCCGGCCCAGGAAGCCAGAGCGCCGCCCACCCATCCGGGGCGAAGCGCGCGGGGAAGCAGGCTGGGCCGGGGGCTGCCAGCCTCAACCCCCTAAGTGACTCCTCGGCCCCCCTGCCCGGACCCAAGATGATGAAGAGGCAGCTGCACCGCATGCGGCAGCTGGCCCACACGGGCAGCTCGGGACGGTGAGTGTCACCCTCTGCTAGCCGTGCTGTCGTCTCGCACGGAGCGGGCGCAGAAGAGTGGGGAACCGGTCAAAGAGGTCGAAGACATCTGTGCAGCGGCCCTCTGGCATGCCAGAGCCCTGACCTCGCTCCCTGGGGTCTAAAGCTACTGTGGTCGCACAGGCATAGCTGGCTTTTGCGGAGGTGGAGGGGGGAAGGCACCTCCATTCCCGGTTGGAGAAGCTGCAGAGAGCAGAATGCGCCCTGAGCCAGGACACTGCCTGGAACCTCATTTGTCCCCTCCGGACAATGGGAACAGTTAACCACCTCTAACTGGAAGGAAGGGGAGGAATAGAGCCAATAGGGGGGCCCCAGACCCTGGGGGAAGGGACTGGCAGTGTTCTGGCCTGGGAAGGAGGGGCTTGCTCTGCTCTGGGTGTCCGTCCCCTCCCCCAACGCAGGGGCCTCCTGCCATTTGGTCCTGCTTCTGCTTTTCGCTGGCTCAGGTAGAGACACCCCTTGGTCTCCTCGGTCCCCAGCTCCAGAACTACGGGAGCGGAAGTTTGGGGAGTTTCTCGGAGCTCTTCTTTCTGTCCCTCTTCCCCAGCCTGGGAGTTCCCCATTCTTTGGGCCCTGAGAGGTGACCGTGTATCCAGAAATTTGATTCAGTCCTACAGTGACATAAACACATGTACCTACGAAGCCAAGCCACTTTGCCCCAACCCATGTCACTATGTATCCTTGGGCAGAGTCCCCGGACCTGCTCACAGCCGCGGTCCAATGTCGTGGGCCTGGCCACCCCGGAGGAGACCAGCTTCCACACTTCCCGTTCTGGGGGCCAGCTTAGGCTTTCTCTTTCCGGGCCAGGCAAACAATTTGGGGGATGGGGAGACGAGAAACTTGTCCTCTGTCCCAAAGTTGGGCCCTGGGTAGCTAGCTCCCTCCTGCTTTTTCGGTGTCATGGGTCCACCCTCTCCCAGGACACAGCCCTGGGTGGAGGAGGAAACAGGCATGCATCTTCTTAACCACCATGGAATGTGCTTCAACTACGATATAGACGGGCCACCCAGGCTTGGTGGGTCTTGGAAGCAACTTGGGCTCAGGTTCCATACCAAGGGTTAGAGAGAGGCAGTGGGTCTCCTAACCCAGACTGACTCAGCAGAAGCCCCCTTCCCCCACAGCACCCCGGAGACTGCCGAGTTCTTGGGTGAGGAACTGCTACAGGTACGTGCCTGGGCCGGCTGGGCTGGGAGGCAGGCCCGTGCAGGCTGTCGGTATAGAGCCTGGCAGGCAGGGACAGCCATCAGGGGCCTGGTTGTGTCATTCCCTGCTGGCCAGGGGAGGTCCAGGAGGGAAGAGAAAAGTGATTCTTGTTCTTGGGGAGGCAGCAGAGCAATGAGGGAGCGCCCCTCACAATATACAGTCCCCACTTGCCCCTCCCCTGTACCTCCCAGGTAGAGCAGCGGTTGGAGCCAGCTAAGAGAGCAGCCCACAATGTTCACAAACGGCTGCAAGCCTGTCTGCAGGGCCAAAGCGGGGCTGACATGGACAAGCGGGTGGTAAGTGGGGGTCTCTGGGAGGGAATGAGGTCCTGGGGGGGGTGTCTGCAGCTTCTGAGCTTTGCTCCCAGCTAGTAGGCCCCCAGGTGGTCCAGGTGGGCGGAACACCATCTGAGCTGGATGGAGGATGCTCACTGTTACCCAACAGGCAGCTTTTATTGACTCCCGCTACTCTGTTGCTAAGACTGCTGATGCGTTGTCTCCCCCACTGCTGGCAACAGCCCTGGCAATAGTCCCTTGTGCAAGTCACTTGTGTAAAATGGGAAACCGAGATCTAAATTTACTAGCCCAAGACCACACAGGTAACAAGTGACAAAAGTGGCTCTGGGATCCCTCTGATTGTAAATGGAGTGTTTTCTATAACTCCCAGTGGAAGTCTGGGGATGGTTAAAAATTCCTGTGGCTGGAACTGGAGGGTCCACTCAGCAAACACTTGCTCTCGCAGAGATCTGGGTTCAGTTCCTACCACCCATGTCATTCATCCAGTCCCAGGGGACCCTCTTCAGTCAGTTGAGGGTACCAAGCATGCTTCCCCCTACCTCAGGTCCCTCCCCAGAGGAGAGTCTGGGTGTGAGGCAATAGGAAACCTTGGAGAGCTTGAGCCAGAGAGTGACCAGATTAACCATGAGGCTAGGAAGGAGTTAGGGCCATCTCACCCCCACCCCAGCCATAAACCCCGTTTTGCAATGGTGTAACCTTGAGACAACTTACTGCTCCCACCTTCTGCATAGTAGGTTTCCTAGTCTCCCTGGGATTGATCATCCCTCTTGTCCAGTTAAGTAAGGGAGGGGGGCGGGATCCCAGGTCTCCGAGAGATTGTACACACATGTTGGTATACATGGGGGGCAGGGGTATGGGGGAGCACACACCATCATTGTCACCCAGTTTCCACTCTTACCTATGACTGTGGGTCTGTTTAGTTGGCTCTTCCCTCTGCTGGGGTGTGGGGTTGGCCAGGTGCTCTGGGCTCAGGTAAGGTGGAGGAAACTGATAATCTCAGGCTTACTCACACTGCCCTCCCTGCAGAAGAAGCTTCCTCTCATGGCTCTTTCTACCACGATGGCTGAAAGCTTCAAGGAACTGGACCCCGATTCCAGCATGGGGTGAGCATGGTTGGGGCCTGGCTCTTCACTAGAGAATGCCAGGAAGCAAGAAGGGGGTCAGATCAGCCAGGGTGTCCACCTCAAAAGGATGACCAAGCTGGGAGAAATGCCCAGATCAGTAAGACTCAGGAAAGCAGGAAACAGAGAGACTGGGACCTTCAAGTGTTTCCAGGTGGGGGTGAGGGACCAAGGCAGCCTTGGTCCATTGGGAATCTCTGTCCACAGGAAGGCCTTGGAGATGAGTTGTGCCATCCAGAACCAGCTGGCCCGAATCCTGGCAGAGTTTGAGATGACCCTGGAGAGGGATGTCCTGCAGCCGCTCAGCAGGCTGAGCGAGGTAACTGTGCACCCCTCCCCCCAGCTTCCCCAGCCTTTTGCTGTCCCTGCTGCCACCAGACCCCTGAACCCTCCTTTTGCCTGCCCTCAGGAAGAGCTGCCTGCCATCCTTAAGCACAAGAAGAGCCTTCAGAAGCTGGTGTCTGACTGGAACACCCTCAAAAGCAGGTGGGCAGTTGAGCCTAGATCATGTCATAGTAGGTCTCTGCAGGCCCCACTGGGTACTTGTGGCCATGCTGGTCCTTGAGAACACACATGGTAAAGGCACATATATATTTGAGGGTGCATATGTGCTCCCCTGTGCCAACGGTGACCCCAAACTAGGAAACCCACTGGTCTCCAAGATCCCCTAAAGATCCCAGGACTCCTTCCTATGCTGCATTCTGGAGCTGAGTAGTTGTGATCACCAGGACCACCACCAGAGGGAGGCCTAGAGCACTTTGGCCTAGTCCGGGCAGAGGCCCAAGGAATTTCTATTTTGCCTCTGTAAACCCTAGAGTCCTGTGTGATTACGTGTGTGGAGGGGACACTTAGCTCTGGCCATGGGGCCAGTGATCACCCACCTTGGGACCCTCCCCAGGCTCAGTCAGGCAGCCAAGAACTCAGGAAGCAGCCAAGGCCTGGGTAGTGGCTCAGGCAGTCACATCCACAACACCACTGCCAACAAGGTGGAGATGCTGAAGGAGGAAGAGGAGGAGCTGAAGAAAAAGGTGGAACAGTGCAAGGTGAGGTGATTTGGGATAGACAGTAGGTGTGGGTCCATTTCACAGATGGGAACATTGAAGTGACCAAGCAGCACTGAGTTTTAAGCCCAGGCAGTTGGGGGGCAGAATCTACATAGTGGGGCACCACCCAGGCCCTCTACAGTACTTATCATATGCATTAACAGCTGGGATGTGGTTGTTGACTGGACGCTCAATGTTGAATGAATGAATGAATGAATGAGTGGTATTTGCTGAGAAATGAATGAATGATGTTCCTGGAGAGAGTAAAGCAAGAATGAATGAAAGTTATTGCATAGTGAGCAAGAACACACGATACTAAGGATCTGAGGACCCAGCGTAAAGAACCAGAAGCCTCAAAAATTTAAGGGGTTCCTATGGGCTGGCCCCAAGTGTAGACCCTGGCCTGGGCGTGTTTCTATCCCTGCCAGCTGTCAGTTTCTCTGCGGGATCCCCAGCCTCACCTGTCCCCTCCCTTCTGTCCCCAAGGACGAGTACCTGGCAGATCTCTACCACTTCTCCACCAAGGAGGACTCATACGCCAACTACTTTATTCATGTAAGTCCACGGTCCAGCTCCAGCCACCTGAAACTCAGGTGGATGCCTCGGGGAAGCATCTCTCAGGAACCCCAAGAGATGGTGGGTGTTCTAGAGACGCTGGAGAAGTCTCCACTTCCCTCACGTGTCCTTGGGGATGGCCTTTGTCCTCACAGCTCCTGGAGATTCAGGCTGATTACCATCGCAAGTCACTAACCTCACTGGACACAGCCCTAGCTGAGCTGAGGGACAACCACAGCCAAACAGGTGGGGACCTGAGGGAGCCAGCCTCACACCTCTGACCTTACAATGCTATGAGCTCTGTAAAAGTTTGCCCCTTAGCCGGGCAGAGTGGCAAACACCTTTAATCTGGGCACTTGGGTGGCGGAGACAGGTGGATCTGAGTTTGAAGCCAGCCTAGTCTGCATAGACTTTCTGTTGTTATGGAGGACGGAGAAGGAACAGAACAGGAACCAAGAGACCTTCTAGAAGGTTGGGATCTGGACTAGGCAGAGCAGTGGAGGTGGGCAGAACCAAGATGGTTGTGTGTGTGTGGTACTGAAACAGGGTGGAAGGTGGATTCCTGGAGTTACCGTGTTTGCCCTGGCCCTACTGCCTGGGGCAAAAAAGAAACAGGCTACTGATATGTCTCGTTCCCACAGACTCCTCCCCCTTGACGGCCGCCCCCTTCTCCAGGGTTTATGGGGTGTCCCTGAGAACCCACCTGCAAGACCTAGGCCGTGACATTGCCCTGCCCATCGAGGCCTGCGTCTTGTTGCTGCTGTCAGAGGGCATGCAGGAGGAGGTAGGAACTGAGGCATGAGGGGTGGGGGAATGATGGGGCCCCATGCTGCCCCCATGCTGGTACCCATAATTCCCTTCTTTGAGAGGTTTAGCTGGACTCTGCCTCACTGAATAACATTCCAGGGGCCTGGTACTGTTCCGCAGATACTTAAGCAGTCTTTGCTCCAAGATCCTCTTGGGTTCTGTTTGGCAAGGGGGAGTCAAAGATTAAATGGGCCCAGAATCACCTTAGGATCCTGGGGTCCTTGTCTAGTCCTTGGACCTTTCCAGAAAAAAAAAAAAGACCTGTAGGTGAAAATGGCCCAACCATGAGTGGATGGCAGGCTCCCCACCAACCATGCTGAGCCTTCCTTCCCTTCCCACCCCTAACAAGACTACTGTCCTCACTGATCTCCGAGCCCCACGCATTTCCCAGTCCTGCCCTGTGCTCAGGGTTCCAGACCTTGGGAGTTGGAGGGTCCGTAGACACCATCATGACTACTGACCAACCACCAGTGGGGACATTGAGGCCCAGCAGCCTGCTCCTGCCCTGCCCTCTGTGATGCACAGCATGTTCCTTCCTGCATCCTAGGGCCTCTTCCGTCTGGCTGCTGGGGCCTCTGTGCTGAAGCGCCTTAAGCAGACCATGGCCTCAGATCCCCACAGCCTAGAGGAATTCTGCTCAGACCCCCACGCTGTAGCAGGTACCTGATCCGCTGGGAACTCTAGGCAGAAGGGGAGGGGGGAGCAGAGCTATCTAAGGTAATCTAAAGGTATCTAAGGTATCGTTTGGCTTTAGGCCTGATAATGTTACCAAAGAAACACGATGGGGCACTTAGACATTAATACTGATCTGTGATGAACCTCTGAAGTGTATTTGCATATTTTTTTGAGGATAATCTTGCTAAAATACTATGTTAAAAGGGTCTATAACCCAAAAACTATCAGACTAAGACATGAAGACTTAGTATGAATACAAATTAGAGGTTCCTTCTAAGTAGAGAGAGCTGGGTCCTTAGGCTGCCCAAGACTTTCCATGCCTTGTTTCAGGTGCCCTCAAGTCCTATCTCAGGGAGCTGCCAGAGCCTCTGATGACCTCTGACCTCTACGATGACTGGATGAGAGCAGCTAGGTGAGGAGGTGGGGGTAGAGGGCAGGACGGTAAAAGCTCTGGTAACATGGCCCTTCATTGGTGTATTGGTGACTCTCCCTCCTCAGCCTGAAGGAGCTAGGAGCCCGCCTGGAAGCCCTCCATGATGTTTGCAGCCGTCTACCCCAAGAGAACTTCAACAACCTCAGGTGAGCCCTGCTCTCTCCCCCCTCTCTCTTATGCGCACACACGCGCACACACACACACACACACACACACACACACACACACACACACACGGCTTCAGGTTTGGCTCTATCCTGTGCTGTGCTTGTGAGCACAGAACCTCAGCTGTGATGTCCTGTTCCTGTCTTTTACACTAGACCAGATACCAGAGCAGACAAACCCAGTCAGGTGCAGTGGCTCATGCCTACCTTGCCAGCACTCGAGAGGCAGAGGCAGGTGCACCTCTGAATTCAAGGCCAGCCTGATCTACCCTGATCTACAGATCAAGTTCTGGGATAGCCAAGGCTATACAGAGAAACCCTGGGTTTGACCTTCAGGTTTGATCCTCAGCGTGCTGTGAACTGGAGGTGTTGGTGCATACCTACAGCCACACAGGCATGAGGAGCAGAGCTCAGGGTTATCCTTGGCTATATAGAGTTTGAGGCCAAGCTGGGCTATGAGACTTTGTGTTAAAAAGCAAGCAGAAGCTGGGCAGTGGTGGCGCACGCCTTTAATCCCAGCACTTGGGAGGCAGAGGCAGGTAGATTTCTGAGTTCAAGGCCAGCCTGGTCTACAGAGTGAGTTCCAGGACAGCCAGAGCTACACAGAGAAACTCTTGTCTCCAAAAACCAAAAAAAAAAAAGCAAGCAGAAAACCCTACTGAACCTGTGAAACCATATTGCCTGACTTCAGACTCCACCCCTGCCATTCTGGGACCCTGGACAGGCAGTTCAGTGTCAGCACTGGAGACAGCCCCTACTGCTTGTGGCAGCCAGAAGATTCTCCACTTGACTCAAGCAATAGATCAGGGAACTTAGCTAGTAAAAATGTAACCATGCCATATCCATTCCCGTCTGCAACCCTCGGGTTAGGAAGTTCTTGGGCCTTTTAAGGACATTCGTGAGCATTTATGATGCTCTCCAAACCACCCAGGTACCTGATGAAGTTCCTGGCACTGCTGGCAGAGGAGCAGGACGTGAACAAGATGACGCCCAGCAACATCGCCATTGTCCTGGGACCCAACCTGCTGTGGCCTCCTGAGAAAGAAGGGTGAGCCCAGGGAGCCTGTCCCCAGCTTGTCCCCAGCTGCTGATTTGCCCAGACCTCCGTTGTCTGTCCTTGCAGTGGGCTGAGCAGTTTTTAAACCTGAAGCTGCTCTGAGGAGCAGTCTGAGGGACCAGAGACCATGAGGTGTGATTGAAGCCTCGCTCCCAACCTTCAGATGTGGGCCTTGGGAGTCACTTCCTCATCTGTCAGTTGGGGAGACATGATATAAATTCTAAGGGGGCGGGGATAGGTGTCACTGTAGGGTTTAGATGGGAAACGCTTTACAAACTGTGAAGTTCCATGATACATGAGAAGTCACCTCGACTTTTCAGGCCACAGATGGATGACAAGGACTCAGCCCATGTGCTGAATTGTAGTTGTTGAGAGGGGGAGGGGGAGGAAGTCAATCCAAGACCTGGGGAAAGAGCCCAAAATTGATTAGTGATCTCTGTCATAGGTAAAGATGTGGGAGATGGGGTATGTGAACCACATATGTGCCCTCAGCCACGCCCAGCAGAGTCACACAATGTAATCGTCATTAAAACTCTTGCTTCTCTTTTGTGCCAGGGACCAGGCCCAACTGGACGCTGCTTCTGTGTCCTCCATTCAGGTGGTGGGTGTTGTCGAGGCGCTGATTCAGAATGCAGACACCCTCTTCCCTGGAGGTGATGGCCTTTATTTATGTCATCTCTAGTCCCCACTTCCACCAGCTCCTGGACTACAGCCCAGCCTCAGTCCCTGATTGCCCCCAGAATTCTCCATGTGGCTTAGAGGAAGCTGCTTTTTCTGCACTGAGCCTCAGTTTCTCATCTGTGAAATGGGAACAGTGCTGTCTGACCCATGGGAGTAGGAAGGCAAAGAAAAGTTCCATCATTTCAGGGAAAGAGAATAGCCCAGGCTTTGGACAGGTAGGCTTGGCCAAGGCTCTGAACTTGACCCCTGTTCATTCTGCCTCTAGATATCAACTTCAATGTGTCAGGCATCTTCTCAGGCCTTGCCTCCCAGGAGAAGGTCAGTAGCCGACAGGTCTCAGAGGAGTTGCCACCTGTTGCTGTGCCTGCCCCAGCCATCACCCCAGCCGCCACTCCAGCTCCAGTCTCAATAGCTGTCAAAGAAAGGTAGGAGCTAAATATGAAGAATTTACTCCTGGCCTGGGGTGCGCTCTCTGAGGATTTAGGAATGTAACATGCAGTATTTGTCCTGTAGATCTGGTCCACGGGTTGGAGTAGGTGGGAGGAGCCTGCTCTCAGCCTTAAACATATTCCCTCCTTTATTGTAAGGCTGTTTCTACAGCACCTACTATGTGCCCCAGGCATTCATTGTTCATGCCCTGGAAAGTTAGGGAATTGGGAGGGGACAGTTGGGATCTATAACTTTCCTGTAGTCTGAAAGGCTTTGTGGCAGACCAGTGTTTCTCAGTGACCCACACCATGGGCGTGGACTGCCTCAGATGAGGTGGGTATGCCACTCTCAACCTCTACCTTGGGTGAGGCAGGGAGAGTGAACATATCCCATCTACATCCCTGTGATGTCAGGATGCGCGATCTGCTGGAGGGTTACACGGTATCCGGGCAGCATAGAGATCTGTACCAGCCGGGTAGGAGAGGAAGGCCTCTCTGGGGAAATGGCCAAAGGACGTTTAGGAAGCCAGACTCTTTCAACTGCTGCTCACATACTCTCTGACTTCTGTTGGCAGAACATCCCCTACAGATCACATGGGGGCCTAGGGGTGTGGCTTAATTGGTTGCCTAGCGCACAGGAAGGCTGGATTTGAGCCTCAGTGCTGCATAAAATGGCCATGATGGCACTTCTCAGCACTGCAGAGGTGGAGGCAGAAGGATCAGGAGTTCAGGACCATCTTCCCCTACATGGATGGGAAGTTCAAGGCCAGCCTAGGCTGTCTGAGAACTAGACAGTCTCAAAAAAGAAAAAAGATCACTTGGAAAAGCCAGAGGCTTGCCTCCCACCTCTGTGGGACCGCCCCACAGGTTACATCTCAATCCTGGGCTTTCTACCAGTTTACTCTCTGTTGCTCTGATAAAAACTGTGACCAAAACAACTTGGGAGGGAAAGAGTTTGCTCGGCTTATTCTTCACGTAGCGGTCTATCAGGGAGGCAGGGTCTCTCAAGCAGGAGCAGAGGCAGGAGCCCTGGAAGTCGTTGCTTACTGCCTAGTCTGCTCTGACTGGTACTCAGCCAGCTTTCTTACACAACTCAGGATGGTTGTCTGGAGACAGCACAGCTCACAGTGAACTGGTCCCTCCCACATCAATCAGCAGTCAAGACAGTTCCTAACCGACAGTCCCCCACCTACATGGCTTCAGGCCAGTCCAATTTGGATGATCCCTTAGTCGAGACTCCCTCTTCCCATGTGACTCTGGGTCGTGTCAAGTTGGCAAGTAAAGTAAGCCAGGCTTAATGGACACAAATCCCACCAATACCTGAAGTATCTAGTCGAGAGACAAAAGCCTGAGGACACATTCTTGGTGCAGCCATAGGTGGTGGGAAGCAAGTCCTTCCACTCAACGCTTTGGAGTCGTGTGAGATCCTAGGAAATGTCCAGGAAATGTCCAAGCTTGATTGTTGCACTTCCCTTTCTCGTGACAGGACAGAGTCTGAATTGCCCAAACCAACTTCTCCCAAGGTCAGCAGGAGCCCCACAGAAACAGCTGCTTCGGCAGAGGACATGACTCGAAAGAGTAAGTTGGGTGTGGGAGAGAAGAGTCGGAGTGGGAGCTCTCTCCCCTCCCCTCTCTACATCCCCCTCCTCCAAGAGAGGCCAGCATTAGACAGTGAGAAGCTTGGGGTTTGCTGCACGGCACCTGGACCCAGCTTCCAGCTCATTCCTTGGGCAGCCTGTCTGAGCGTCACACTCTGCGGCAGAACTATAATTGCCCCGACCTTGAAGAGCTCAAACTTCAGGGAGTGTGCAGGGCTCTGGCACACTGGAGGTGCTAGAGATAGGAAGTCAGTGTGAGTGTGGTGGGTGTTCCAGCCCTCGGAAGCCCAAGGACTATGAAGGACAGGACCAGAACTGTACTTAAGATAGAGGGAGGAGAGACAGTTGGGAGGAGTCTGGAGGCTCCTGAGCTTCCCTGGCACACTCATGCCAGTCTTGCCCAGGATGGATAGGTAAGAGGCCAGGGATTCTCATGGGGATGAGTTCACTGGGGAGCCTGCCCCCCAACCACCGCAGTTCTGACAAAGGGCCTTAGAACTGAGTGCATTATGGCAAGCCAGGGCAACAGCCACAGAAGTCTACAGGCCACACAGGGACCTGGAAGCCAGGGCACTACCAGAGTCACCTGAGCTTTCATATTATTAACTAGTGAGGAAACAGGCCCCAGAAAGCAAATGAACCATTCCAGTCACTCACCTGAGTCCACAGAGCCAGGGAGAGTTTTGTTCTCAGTTCCACCTAGCCTCCTCCCTGGCCTCCAACTACCTCACAAGATTGAAACTTGCCTGAGGACCTGGGGCTTCTGAGAAGCAAGCAGGACCCACGTGTCAGCAGGGACAGGAGGCATTTATTTAACAGATATGTAGCCTCCTGCTTGAAGCCTAGACTGAGCTAACTAGTGGCCATGTTGAGTTTGTGTTCTAGGGAGGGACACAAGAAAGATGGACAAGATAGTTGAGAGGACAGGTTCTCTGAGGAAAGTGACTGACAGCATAACTAGGGTGGGGTCTGGGAGGATCTACTGAAGCTGAGAGGAACATAGAGGAGGACCACTAGGGAGTATTTTCACCACAGAGGAGGAACACCAGGAAGCACTTCCGTGATGAAGACCCACTGTGGAAAGTGAAAGCCCATCCCCCCATAAAGTATAAAGTATACTTTATAAAGTCCCAGATGCAGGACTATGAACATGTAATGTACACAGACATGTGAACCCCTAACTTTCCTCTGTTTTGCTTCCTCTACAGCCAAGCGCCCAGCACCAGCCCGGCCTACCATGCCACCTCCCCAGCCCTCCAGCTCACGCTCATCCCCTCCAGCTCCATCCCTGGCCCCTGGCTCTGTCAGCCCTGGCACTCCCCAAGCTCTGCCACGCCGTCTGGTGGGCACTAGCCTCCGGGCCCCCACCGTACCTCCCCCATTACCTCCTGTTCCTCCACAGCCTGCCCGGCGCCAAAGCCGCCGTTTACCAGCCTCCCCCTGCCCAGCCTCCCCTGGCCTAGTCATTTCAAACATGCCTGCTCAGGTGGACCAGGGAGCAGTTACAGAGGATGGAGGAAGCCCTGAGGCTGTGGGTGGGCATCCGCCTCCCCCAGCTCTGCCACCCCAGCCCCGGCCCAGGGGCCTCATTTCTGAGGCAGATTAAGCAGGCCCTCCTGCCTGCCAAGTCCTCAGTGTCCCCTCTCTCTCTCCCTCTTTCCTCCTTTATCCTCCCAGGACAGCCCTCGCCTGTGCCTAGGTGCCTGCTGGGCCGGCCCCTATGGCCAGGAGGGCTCAGGCCAGCCCTCTAATTTCTGACCTGTTCCTCTTCCATTTGAGCTTGGGGTTCCCACCTGACTCCCCACTCTCTGGCAGGGTCTCAAGAGAGCTATCAGAAGGAAGGACGGACTTACCTGTTCATACAGGACTTTTATTTTTTCTCTTGCCAATGTATTTTTGTAAGGCTCGTAAATAAATTATTTTTAACAAAACTGGAGTAACTGGCTAAACAATAGCTTTCTCTCCTGGAGATACCGAATCTGCTTCCATAAGGAGGAAAGGGGACAGATAGGGTATCTGCTGCCTTCCTGATTTGAAGAGCCCTTTTTTCTCAGAGCTGCTTGTCTTGAGTATGGCTTCTGTAAACTAGTTTCTCATTGAGGTTAAGAGCACCACCTGCCGGTGAAGTTTCTGAAGCCAATGAGAAGGGCCTGCACAGGCCAGCAACTCCTGGGCCTGAGATGAAGCACCTGAGATGAGCTCTGTAGCCTGGACTCCTACCCTCCCACTCAGGGCGGTTTGCTCAGCCTCTCAGGATCATGGGTTCCTCCTCTGAGACAGTCTAGTAATTTCACCCAGTCTGTGTTCTGAAAATCAAAGCACCCGCACACACATAAACACACAAGTTTCCCAGGAGCAGGGATTGATCTACCCATGGCCTTCCTTGAGCTGCTCTGTGTAGGCCCAGACTAATGCCCCTTTCAGCTCTACACCTGAGGGTCTTTTGGGAGTGGGCTGGCAGGATTGAGTCAGTGCAGCTGGAAGCCCAATTTGATAGCCTAGCACAGGCAGGGACATATTATCCAGGATCTTCTAGGCCAAGAAGATGGATTTCAAAAGGCACAGAGAACAGGAAATAGTCGGGCCTCAAAGGCACGGTTTTCTTTTAGTCTCTTAACTTCAGTTGCTCTGGGGATTAGACAGCAACAGCTCTGCTTAGAACAAAAATATTGTGACAATACCAATCCCCATTCATTCCTGGTCCCCATACTTTGAACTACTGTTTATTCAAAGGCTGGACAGATTAAAAGGTTCCCATCTACAAAATGAAGACCTAGGCAGCTGGAATCACCCAATCAGTAACAAGGGCAACTAATTGGCCCTGGCAATCAAAATAATGCCGAGTGCCCTCCCACAACATGAAATCAGATCTCTGGGTTCCTGTCTTATATTCATGTATTTGATTTTTTATTTTTTGGTTTTTTGAGACTGTTTCTCTGTATACTGTTGGATGTGCTATTTCTTGCTCTGTGGACTGGGCTGGCCTCAAAATCAGAGCTCTTCCTGCCTCTGATTCTGAGTCCTGGGATTAAAGGCACAACACGTATTCCCATATTCCCATCGCCCAGCTAGAATGTTTTAACATTCATTTGTGTGGAGGTCAGAAAACAACTTAAAGGAGTATGTTCTTTCCACCATGAGGTTTCTGAAGAAAGAACTCAGGTCCTCAGCCTTGACAGCAAACTGCTATCATCTGCTAAACCATTCTACTGACCCTGCATCTGTGTTTTTAAAATCATTTATCTAAAGCCATCGAACTGTAAAGTACACATCTTACTTTTATTTTTTGGTTTTTCGAGACAGGATTTCTCTGTGTAGTTCTGGCTGTCAGTACACATCTTACTAAATGGAAATTATACAACAACAAAACAAGTTCCCCCGGGAACTCCACAGCACTGTCAGATAACCAGAAGGATCACTGGCCAGGCCCAAGAGCCCAGATCAGCCTGCGAAGACACGGATATAATGCAGCCCTCCCTCCATCACATCCACATGTTTCTAATGAGCGTCAATGGTTCCGAGGGCAACTAGATCAGGCCAGAAGACATCTCTTTCAGCCTCTGGTTTTCTCCTAGCAACCAGATGGTCCACGTTTTTAATTGGCTGGGAAGCGCACGGCGATTCGCTCCAGCTCAGGCTGTTTCTCCATTGGTCCCCTCCTCCCGGTGGTGCCCCGCGGTCCCGCCCCTTTCTCCGAGCTCCTTCGGGATCGGCTAGCGCCTTCGACTAAACTCTAGTCGCTATTGGCTGAAGAATGTGTTCGTAGCCCCGCCCCCGCCCCGTTCTGAGCGCCAATTGGTGGAACTGCCCCTTGTCCGCGGAGGCAGCGCAGCGCGCGCGTGCGAGCGGCCAGCCGGCTGCATGGCGCGCTGCGAGCGGCTGCGCGGCGCGGCCCTGCGCGACGTGCTGGGCCAGGCGCAGGGAGTCTTGTTCGACTGCGACGGGGTGCTGTGGAACGGCGAGCGCACCGTGCCGGGCGCCCCTGAGCTGCTGCAGCGGCTGGCACGGGCTGGCAAGAATACGCTGTTCGTGAGCAACAACAGCCGGCGCGCGCGACCCGAGCTGGCGCTGCGCTTCGCCCGCCTGGGCTTCGCGGGGCTGCGCGCCGAGCAGCTCTTCAGCTCCGCGCTGTGTGCCGCGCGCCTCCTGCGCCAGCGTCTGCCGGGACCGCCCGACGCACCGGGCTCCGTGTTCGTGCTGGGCGGCGAGGGGCTGCGCGCCGAGCTGCGTGCCGCGGGGCTGCGCCTGGCGGGGGACCCCGGCGACAACCCGCGCGTGCGCGCCGTGCTCGTAGGCTACGACGAGCAATTTTCCTTCGCCAGGTTAACCGAGGCGTGCGCGCACCTGCGCGACCCCGACTGCCTGCTCGTGGCCACGGATCCCGACCCTTGGCACCCACTCAGTGACGGAAGCCGGACCCCCGGTGAGCGCGGGACTTGGCGCGGGGATGTGTGCAGGGCGCCGACGCGCGTCTCAGAATTCCTGCAGCTGCTGTCTGTCGGGTAGTGGCGGAGGACCAGTTTGACAGACGAGCCACCTTAGGCTCACTGTAGCTCAGGGAATTGCAGGTGGGATCCAGGTTTGGAACTGGCCTCCTGGGCCTTTGTCATTGGCCCCACCCACTTTGCAGGTGGGTTTGTAGAAGCGGTCTGGAAGGATGATGGAGGCGGAGAGCTGAATCTGCGCATCCAGAATCGGGATGGAGGCCAGTGTGGAGCCTGGAGGATAGTGGAGCTTAATCTCAGCCCCAATTCTGGCCCGATTTGGTTAACCCCGGGAGTTACATAACCTCGGAGCCTGGTTTCGAGTGTGACCATGCCGGCCAACCCTGGGCTCCTGAACCCAGCCTTCCAGTTTATTAATAGCTTCCTGAAGCCCCTTAATGGTGCCTACATTTCCTTTCCAGATTACTTAAAAAATAAGAGCGTTGGCCCATTTCTCAGCTAAAGAAATCGATGCTCAAGGGAAGTGAGCTGCCAGAGAACACTCAGCATAGAGCAGGGAAACCTGAACTTGGCCTTTGGAAACAACCCCCATCCATCTATCCAAGAACAGTCCGGGGTGTTGTTACTGGAGTACACTCAGGCCTGCACCTAGACAGTAGGAATGAGCCAAGAGGTGGAGGCAGCAGAGACTAGCAGATCGTGATGACTGTCTGTAGACAGGTTTGGTTCCTCTAGACAAGACATTGACATATCTCTGCCACATCCGTTCTGCTAGCGGTTAGCCCTGATACCAAATTCTGGGGTTCTGCAGGGTGGTTTTGCAGGAAGTGAGGTAGTCACAGGTTTGAGATGGGGCAGTGAACTGGATGCATGTGGAGAGGATCTGGGAAGCCTTCCCGGAGGAGGCATGCTGCAAGGCAGGATGACAGTGAGCAAAGAGATAATTGGCATACTGTCAGGGTGGTATAGCCGATAAAGGAAGTTACTGTCAGGGCCTTTCCTGGCTTCTGGCTCTGCCTGAGACCTACTTTCCACCTCACGCATGACCCTTCTCCCCACAAATCTAGGTGAGAGATCGCAGCAGCTGCAGCATCCTTTCCCCCATCAATTTAGTCTGATTTCCCAAAAAGCTTGGGTTGAGGCTATGGGGCAAGAGTGTCTCTTGGATTCCTTGAAGAGTGGTCTGAGGAGCTTGGGAGAGGCAGGACCTAGTCCAAACCTCTGCAGGAACCCCCCTGGCTTCTCCTGTCTGCTTACGCACCTAGCTCTACTCACTCACACACACACACACACAACCTGCTGGTCACTCCTGCTGCCTGGAGGGGGAGACAGAGCTTCAACAGACACGGGCTTGCAGCCTCATTTATGAGTGATGTGACTTCCTAACATTGATTACCAAATGCCTGGTGGCCGTGTGCTGTAACCCAGAAGCAGGGGCAGGTAGACAGACAATCATTAACCAAGGTTTCCATTATCCATCAGATGTACAATTATGTGGAGCTCTCCCCCTTTGTCATGGGCCTGCGAAATGGTGTGCTGGTTTGCCACCGGCAGCCCCTTGAGCTGGCAAGTAGACATGGCCATCACTGTAGGAATATGCCGATACATACAGGAGCCTTGAGTTACATGTTAATTCATGGGCTCCCCTACTAGGATGCTCGCTGCCCAGCCATCATGTTGACTGTTGGAAACTTAGATGCAGATGTGGGGCCAAGAGGAACCAGCTCTGCCCTGGGAGCTGGGGACAATCTTTTTGTTTACTTTTGTGTTTTTGAGACAGGGTCTCAGCCTCGGCCTGCCTCCCAAGTGCTGGGATTAAAAGTGTGAGCCACCACTTCCCGGCGTGAGGCTCGGGTCCTCTGCCTGTGCCCTGGCCAGTGTTGCAACTCCTCCTTACTACCCCTGGCTGCTGTAGCGCAGTGATGTACCTGTGAGGTGGAAAGAGGAGGCCCTGAGTGTTTAGGTCGGGTGAGCGGGGTCTTTATGCTACTCTCAAATGTTAGTTCCTTTCCTGTTGCTGCGGTAAAGCACCGTGACCAAGGCAGCCTACAGAAGGAACGGTTTATTGGGGGCTTTGTTTCCAGAGGGAGAGGAGTCAGTGGTGGGGAACACAAGTGATGGGCTTGGTGACTCGGACAGAAAGTTGGAAGCTCAACAGCAAACTGAGAGTATACCCTGGGGATGGTGGGAAGCTTTGAGACTTCAAAGCTTGTCTCCAGCAGTGCCTTTCCTCCTGCAGAGCCATATCTTTCAAACTGTCCAAACACCACCACCAGCTAAAGTGACCAACACTGTGGGTAATCACATTCAAACCAACACACTGAGGAAATTCAGCTCTGGGCAGATTTCTTAATGGTGTGGGGCCTTGGCCTTCTCATCAATAAAATGGGCTTTCAGTACCTTGAGTAAATGGTGCCACTTCTCTTCATTTAGTTGTGGGTGTTGGTGTAAAGGCAGAATGTCTGGCACAAAGTCATGCCAGTGGGCAGGAATAGGAGACTCATTGTGCCAGGAGACCAGTGCTGGCTGGGAGGCAGCACCTAAACAGGCCTCTTGTCAGATTCTCTGGCTTCTTTTCCAGCTTTGCTTACTTCCCATGCTCACTGTGGCCGCAGACATCTTCCAGGGTGTAGCTTTTTGTCTCCAGCTGAAATTTTCTCTAGGGTATACTTTTCCCTGCAAGGCTGACAGGGTCAGAGGTGTGGACATTTCTGGGCCTTGCTGCATTCCAGGCCGGCTGTGCCAGTTTTCCATGCCACGAGCGTGGCTTCTTGGAGTAATAACCACCACTGCTAAGTGCCCTTCCCAGCGAGGCCCACAGCATCCCTTCAGGGGTAGTGTCACTTGGATCCTCACTCACAGTTCAGAGAAAGTCAGAGGCCGAGGGGCTTACTTAAACCCTGGAGGTGAGTGCCATTGCCAGCTTCATGTTAGACTGAGAAACTAAGGCAGAGTGTGCTCAGAGCAGTGGTGGTTTTGAATTCAGTTGTCTGGGACAGGCAGTGCCCCCAACCTTTAGGTCTGACCCAGCTGCCGCCCTCTTGCTGACCAAGTACCCCTTCCACAGGTACCGGAAGCCTGGCTGCTGCGGTGGAGACAGCCTCGGGACGTCAGGCCCTGGTTGTGGGCAAGCCTAGCCCTTACATGTTCCAATGCATCACGGAAGACTTCAGTGTGGACCCTGCCCGCACGCTGATGGTGGGGGACCGCCTGGAGACCGACATACTCTTTGGCCACCGCTGTGGCATGACCACCGTGCTCACACTCACAGGCGTCTCGAGCCTCGAAGAAGCTCAGGCTTACCTGGCGGCTGGCCAGCATGACCTTGTGCCTCACTACTATGTGGAGAGCATTGCAGACTTAATGGAGGGGCTGGAGGATTGAACACACCTCCCTGGTCCCTGACCCTGTAGATGGAGGTGACAGGCCAGGAGTCACATTCAGTACCATGAGCTTTCTGGCATGGGTATCTGTACCCCAGTGAAGGGAGGCTGGATCCAGGAAGGTTTGTGGGCTCTCACACCCCTCCTAGCCGAGGCTGGACACTGCTCTTCAGAAGCTGTCCCCCCACATCTTGAAGGTTCACCCTGGCCTGACCCCACCAGGTGGCCTTATTCCCTGCCCTGTCCACCTCCTGTCCATGGGCCCGGAAGCCAAATGAAGATTTTCTTCCAACCTTGAGTCCCTAAGCTCTTCCCATTCTCTGGGACCTCTAGTGCCCTTGTTCCTGGGTCCTTGTTGGCCAGTCAGAGGTCTAGGGAACTCTAGCCCATTCTGGCCTGAACAGGCCTATGGAAGGAAAGCTGCTGGTACTGCTAGCCTATCAGTGTCTCAGAGTGGCCCTTCAGTGGAACAAATAGGAGCTTAAAGAATGCCTTGCGTATGTTGGAGCCCCAGAGAGCCAGTTAGAGGCTGAGTGTCCATCAGGACAACAGTTAACAATCCACTGGCCTCTTAGATCCCAAATAGAACAATCTACAAGTCCAAGAGCCTTGTGGCCTTTTGACAATCTTGGCCTGACTGGATCAGCCAAGGGGCCGGGTCCCAGCAGGGCAGGGTGACAAATGCCCGTAAGTATAGCACTTAGGAGGCTGAGTCTGGTGACCTGGGTTGCAGTCAGACCTCATCTCAGAGGGTCAACCTCGAAGTCAACCCCCTTCCACAGACTGCTCAGTGGGCCCCTGTGTGGCCCTGGAGTGGTATGGAGAGGTTCCCACTCCCATCTTTGTATCATCCAGTGTTGATGGCTTTTTCAGCTTGGAGGGGCCCTCGTGTCCCCGCCTGCAGTCAGTGTTTGCAGTGCCCCCTCTCCACCTGCCCCTTCCCAGTTATTTATTTGTTTATTGTGTGCCAGTGAAGGTGGGGGTGGGGTGGGACCTTCCCACCCCCTCCACCCGTTGTAACAGGTCCTTGAACTTAATAAAATGTGAATGGAAGTGTGTAGGGTGTAAGCCCTGGCTGAGCCTGCTTCCCTGAAGCGCCTACACCCACACCCCACAAGAAAGGATGCCTCCCCTTTCTCTGTTCTCAGCGCAGATACACTTTGCCTGGTAAGCTTTTAGCATCTATCTCTGACACCTTACATGTAGGTTTGTTTCAGTCCCTTAAAAACCCAGTGTTGGGCCAGGAGTGGTGGCCTTTGATTCCAGTAGTGGGGAGGCAGAGGCAGGTGGATGTCTCTGAGTTCACAACCAGCCTGGTCTACAAAGTGAGTTCCAGGACAGCCAGGGCTACAGTGAGAAACCCTGCTTGAAAAAAAGAAAAGAGGGGGATGTTGCTGCAAGTGGGACACTTGATGTCCTCTGGCCTCCACAGAGACATGCAGCCACATAACCCGGTACTTGAATTACTCTTAGGAACCAGCAGGTATGTGGTGCCGTGGTGGTAGATCAGATGTCTCCTGTGCCTCAGGTACCAGCACCATACAGAAAGAAGAAATGTGATGTGGACTGAGACCAGGACAGACAACTGATCTTTGCTTTGAACTGGAGATAGACATTTGCCCAGAATGTTTCTGCCCTCTCTGGGGAGTGTAGAGACTGGAGGACACGTAATGAGCTCCCCACCCTCAGGCCATCTCTCCATCCCCTCAAGTTTTAGATAACATGGCATTGTGCACTCCTTAAAAATCTCTCAGGCTGCAATTTCTTCAAAGGGTTATTCATGCCTGACTCCCTCTCCCGGCTCTGTAGCTTTCAACCCTTCTATCGATGCAATTTATCAGAATAGGCGCAATCCATTTACTTCTCTGTCTCGTAGGATACATTCCACACAGCTCACAGGATGCCAGCATTCCTCAGGGCAGTAACCTAGAGCACTCAACCTTCCATTCGAAGTGCAGGACCGTGTCTCAAAAAGCAACAAAGCCACTACTAGAGAGATGCCCAGTTAAGAGCCCAGACTACCCTTGCCCTCAGATTGGCAGCTCAAAAGCACCTGTAGCTACAGCTGCTAAGGCTCTGACACCCTGCTCTGGCTCTGACAGACACACAAACATTAACAACAAAAAAAGCGGCAGGTGACACATGCCTTTAATCCCAGCACTCAGGAGGCAGGGGCAGGTGGCTATCTCTGAGTTCCAATACAGCTAGAGCTATATACAAAGAAACCCTGTCTCAAAAACAAACAACGAAAACCAGTCATCTTTGAAGCTGAATGAAGCCCCACACAGAGAGTGACTTGAAACCCGTGAAAGTCCAGCATGAAAGCCTTTATACTTTCGCTTACATAGAGTTTAGGGGAGAAAGAAAAGACACTGGCCATCCGGATCCAATCGGCTAACTCATCCCTAAGAATACCTGGAAATTCAGAGGAAGAAAAGCCCAACCTTCAAAGTCTCATTCAAAACAGAAGGCTTGCCGGCAGTGGTGGTGCTTGCCTTTAATCCCAGAGGCAGGCAGAAAGGCAGAGGCAGAGAGGCAGAGAGGCAGAAGCAGAGAGGCAGAGGGGCAGAGGCAGAGGGGCAGAGGCAGAGAGGCAGAGGCAGAGAGGCAGAGGCAGAGGGGCAGAGGCAGAGGGGCAGAGGCAGAGAGGCAGAGGCAGAGAGGCAGAGGCAGAGGCAGGCGGATTTCTGAGTTCAAGGCCAGTCTGGTCTACAGAGTGAGTTCTAGGACAGGGCTACACAGAGAACCCTGTCTTAAGCCCCCCCCCCAAAAAAAAATAGAAAGAAAAAGAAAACCAGAAGGCTTGAGACTAGTTAATATTTCCTTTGAGAAATATTAACTTTGAGATTGGTCCTGTTAATATTTCCTTTGAGCTTCAATACAGTAAACATTTATTTCAGCATTGCATTAATTTTGCTTTTTAAAAAAGAAACGACCAAAAGTTTATAAGCATTTGCTTGCATGTATATGTTTGCATGATGTGTGTGCCTGGTACCCATGGAGGTGAGAAAATGGTGTTGGATGCCCTGGAACTGGAGTTGCAGGAGACTGTGAGCTACCAAGTGGGTGCTGGGAAGGAGACACGCCTTGAGCACATCTATGCTGATGTTTCCCAGAGACATTTAACTAAGGAAGGAAAGCCAACCCTGAGTGTGGGCAGCAGCATTCCACAGGCTGGGGACCCAGGCTGAAACAGTGAGGAAAGAATGAGGACTGGGACCAGCATTCATCTCTTTCTGCTTGCTGATGGCAAGCGGTATGACCACCTGTCCCACATTCCTGCCGCCATGTCTTCCTCGCCATGATGGACTGTTTTCCCTCAAACCATGAGTCAAAATATACCCTTCCTTCCTTTGGTTACTTACCAAGTAGTCACAGCTATTAGAATCAGTACAAAAAATTGCCGTTGGCAGAGGGGTCACTTGTTGTGAGGGTCCTGTGCGTGAGCTTCATAGGCCTTCTAGGAGTAACATGAAAGAGCCCAGAGGTGCTCCCTAGAGAGGCTCCGATGCTAGAAGCAGGGTATCATGGGTCATTCTGCTGAGAGTTTAGTAGACCAAAATGCAGAGAA
The DNA here is from genome assembly GCA_030674055.1 of Rhabdomys pumilio. NCBI lineage: Eukaryota > Metazoa > Chordata > Mammalia > Rodentia > Muridae > Rhabdomys > Rhabdomys pumilio. The sequence continues at coordinate 23,587,472 of JANHMN010000012.1, read as the reverse complement.
AGGTGAGTACTGTTCTCATGAGGTTTCAGAGGAGGCTGCAGACTCCACCAGGCCCTGGGATAGAGGTCCTTTGTGGCATATTCTAGCCAAGGGCCTAGCTGCATTCTGCCAGCTATCCAGAAAAGCTGAGTGAGGCTGAATTCAAAAGCAACGAACTGAGCTGTTTGGAATTTTCAAGACAGCACAACGGCCAAGCTATACCGCGGTGGCGGCTCACTGTTCTTAGTCAGATCTACAGTGCGAAAGAGTGGGAAGTTGCAGGGGAGCTGGGTACGGAAAAATAATTACAGTGGATAAAGAGAGTAATGACAGGACAGAGAAATTGTACCTGAGGCTGGAGGAAAGATCCCTTTAGAGCAAGACAGAGCGGCTGAACTGAGACTGCTGGAGGGTTCATCACTCAACCGCCACCCCTAGGGAAAGGTTTCCTAGGTCCACTCACCAGAACATACTACACCTGTGGTAATGGGGTCCAGACCATGCATCAGGCCGTCATCAGAGCTTGGCAGCATCTGCATGGCGCTAGTTTTTCATGCATGCAAACTGTCAGTGACAAGGTCGTGGAGGTGCCAGAAAACTACCAGGCAATGCATGGCAGGGTTGGAGGCTCTGCAAGGAGACCCTAAGAGGCCATTATTACTTGAAGCTATGAATGTGAGGCTCAAGTCAACCAGGGCTGCGGGACGTCTACTGAGAAAAGCGGTAGCCATAGGCATGGAGCGAAGCCTGCCCAATAGGGAGGCGGCAGAATAAAATGGGCGGGGCTTCTAGAGGATGTTAAAGCCCAGACACTACTATGAAGAGTCCCAGATGCCAGACAGGAAGCTGCAGGGTTTGATATGTTCTCTGCTGGGTTTCAGTCTTGTTTGCACCTGATCCCATCCTTCCCTTTGAGAATGGAAAGATTTACCATTGTATACTGGGAGCAACTTGTTTTCTACTTTTATGAGTTTGTGGCTGCCTGGCGGTGGTGGCACATGCCTGTAATCCCAGCACTCAGGAGGCAGAGGCAGGTGGATCTCTGAGTTCGAGGCCAGCCTGGTCTACACAGCAAGTTTCAGAACAGCCAGGGCTACACAGAGAAACCTTGACTTGAAAAACCAAACAACAACAACAAAAAAGTGTTGGTTAAGACTTCCTTGAGTCTCAGGAGAGATTTTGGACTTTGGGCTTTCAAAACACTGTCAGAACTGTTTGAACTTTTAAAGATGGACTAAATCCATAAAATTAAGTCCATTAATTTTTTGTTTTTGCTTTTTGTTTTTTGAGATAGTGTTTCTCTGTATAGCCCTGGCTGTCCTGGAACTCTGTAGACCAGGCTGGCCTTGAACTCAGAAATCTGCCTGCCGCTGCCTCCCAAGTGCTGGGATTAAAGGCATGCGCCACCACTGCCCGGCAAGTCCATTAAATTTAAAGAGATAAATTTGAGACTTTGGGGCCAAAGTTGGGTATTAATATGAAGTACTTCAGTATCTTGTGGATTGTGGTGGTCAACTTGACTGGACTTAAAAGCACCTTGGAGGGGCCTGGAAAGATGGCTCAAAGTTTAAGAGCACTGTCTGCTCTTCCAGAGGTCCTGAGTTCATTTCCCAGCAACCACATGGTGGCTCACAGCCCTCTGTAATGGACTCTGATATACTCTTCTAGTGTGTCTGAAGACAGCTACAGTGTACTTGTATACATAAAATAAATAAATCTTTTTTTTTTTAAAGAAGTATCTCTGGGGACACCTGAGAGGATGTTTTCCTGAATGTGAGTGGCACTGTCCCCTGGGCAAAGAAAAGAGGAGAAAGTGGGATGAATGCCAGTATTCCTCCCTCTCTTCCCTAATGTAGACACAATGTGACCAGCTGCCTCACCCCTGTGCCCTCCCTGACACAACAGACCAGACAGACCGTATGTATCCTCAACCCAGGACCCAAAACAAACTCTTCCTCCCTTTAAGTTACTTAGCCAGTTATTTTGTCAGAGCCATGAGAGATGTAACTAACCCAATAATTTCAAACTAACATTCTAATGCATACGAAAAGGTTTAGGCCTGAGCCCTGGAGGCTGGGGATCAGAAAAGGACTGACACCAAGTAGGAAGCAAACTAGATGAGAAAAGTAGTTGCCTGGAAAAGTGGGACAGGGGAGGCAGCAAGGGCACGCAGTGGGGGAGGGGACGGGGGCAGCAGCAAGGGCGTGCAGTGAGGGAGGTCAAAAGCTGCCTTTCTACCCTTCATAAAACAGCTTTCAACAACTTCATAAAACAGCCCAGACCCATGCTATTCTCCTCAGCCCCAGCTCCTTGCGAGAGCACAGCCAAGTACCCTCCCTGTCTGGTTTCCACACCCTTAAAGTGCATCATAAGATGTGGGGGAGCAGGTCAGGCATGGCATCTCTGGGGTCCCTCCCTGCTCTGACTTCAAGGACTCTGTGTTGGAGCCAGCTTGGTGGGTGCTGTGGATGGTACCCATGAGCTCCTCTCATAGCTCACTGACAGTGCTGGCTACAAGCGGGACAGTCTGTCATGGAGGGGTAGGAGCTGGAGGGCCAGGAAGGCCCTTGCTGGCTGGAACCTGTATGGATAAGCTAAGCCCAGAACCAAGGGTTAGGCTTCAGAACAGAATTCCAGAGGACTCTGCTGGCTACTGCAAGAGCCTGAAGGAGAATCCTTAGGGCCCACCTTTAGCCTTAGGAAACAAGGAAGGAAAAAAAACCATTCTAACTAAATACCTGCAATCCTCAACTCACCCTGGAATGATCCACATATTGCTACCTTCTAGAATGTGTACATTATTCAGAATAACCAATGCCCAGGGAGGCATTGCAACACCAGGCACTGGGTCTGACAGATGAGTGGGTGCCAGGCCCTGAGCACTTCAGGATGTGGGGCACAGAAGGGACTTTATCTCTGTCCAGCATGTCTTAGTGCCGGTTATAGGGGCTATTACACCCCCCAAATCCATGCTTGCCTCTCTTCCCCATCCTGCCTCTGTTTGGGATCTGGCCACAGCTGCTGTTCCAAGGGCAGAAGTTCACCAGGTGGGCAGAGACTAAGGAGAGATGATATGCTCAAATGAGATAGGCTTTGAAAGCAAGGCGTCGGGCACTGGGCCTGACAGATAAATGGGTGCCACCGCAGGCCCTGATCACTTTGGGGTGTGGGGCACAGAAAAGACTTTATCTCTGTCCACCCTGTCTTAGTGCCGGTTACAGGGGCTATTAGCATCTGGCAAATCCATACCACAGCTCAGGTGGGAGAGGACCTGGAGAGGGTCTGCCAGACACCGAGGAACCTTGGTAACCTTGAAAGAGGCGACAAGGGGACTATAAAAGCTGAGCTCAGCTAGGTATGGTGAACTCACACCTGTTCTCCCAGGCAAGACTGCTTCAAATTCCAGACCAGCCTGGGCTACAGAGTAAGACTGTCTCAAGGTAAAGGTCTGCTACGGAGAGCCTCAGACCTGAGTCCTGCCCTCCGTTACCCTCAGGAAGGAATGCAGGACTTCACGCATACAGTTGTAAATGGAGAAACTGAGTAAGGGCTAGAAGCAAAACCAGAGTCTCCAGGCCCCTGGTCAAGAGACTGATCCTCATACCACGCCCCTCCATGGCCAGCCTGTGTGGACAGCACCTACAAAGAAGTGTCCTCCTGCCTCAGACACTTCCTGGTGCAGGTCTTCTATTCAGGTCATGACCTGGCAGGGACAGCTCCTAGAGCCCTGAGCTCCCAGCCCAGCCCATGGGTTTGCCTGGCTCCTGGTATGAGAGAGGGGTACACACGGTTGGAATTGTAAAGGAACTAACTGGCCAGGGCCCTGACAGTCCTGCCCTGTAACTGAAGTCTGAGGAGGCCTCAGAGGAAAGACAGAAGCTGCAGTGGTTAGTTTCCATGGTGGTTACTTGAGGGTGGGGCTGGGGATGATGGGGGCAGCCCCGCCTCACTCCAGATCTGATAGCATCTCCTCTGTGCCCTACAGGCTTCCCTCTCCTCCTATCCTGGGTGGGCTTTCCACATCTGGAGGACAGAGCTAGAGATGAGCTGGGGAAGGAAAGGCTGAGTAAGGCAAGGAGGATTGCTGGCCTGGCCTCCAGATGTGACTCACGATTCCTTAACTTCACAGTTCTTCCAAGATAGCAGTTTCAGAAGGTGAATGGCAACATGGACTTCCTGTTGCCCTCCACACCTGATTCCCCAGTGTGAGCTGAATACCCCTCTAACTAACCAGAGGTTTTAGGGTGGGAGAGGGGGCTCTAGCAGCCAACCAGTGGAGCTTGGCCTCTACACCAATTAAAGAGATAACTAATTTAGTAGCATGCTCACTTAGCAAAGGCGAAGGTCTCGCTCAATCCCCCAACAAGACAGAGTTGTCTCTCACAGGCCTGAAATCCCAGAACTTGAGAGGCAGAAGCAGGAGGATCCGAGGTTTAAGGTCATCCTTAGCACAGCAAGTTCAAGGCCAGGCTGTGCTGTGTAAGACTCTTATCTAAAAAGAGACTAAGGGGGCAATGGTAAAAACCAGAAAGATTTATTCAATGTGGCCACACTGGAAAAGGGTTTGTTTTTCGAGACATGGTTTCTCTGTGTAGTCCTGAGTATCTTGGAACTCTGACCTGTAAACCAGGCTGCCTTTGAACTCATAGAGACCTGCCTGTGTCTACATCCTGGATGCTGAGATCAAAGGTGTGTACCACCACTGCCTGGCTAGCTGGGTTTTGTTTTGTTTTGTTTTGAGCCAGGGTCTCATGTAGCAGATGGTAGCCATGAATTCCTAATCCTCCTGCCTCAGTTTCCCAAGTGCTGGTGTTACAGGCATGAGCCACCACGTATTTTAAGTTTAAATATTGGAAGAATCTCCATAGTGAGAGGCACGCATGCCTGAGCAGACTGGCCCTGTAGGATGGCTCAAAGAAGTGGCATTGCTTAAGGGGACATGTGGGTTCTCAGGAGAGGGTCACTCTGACTCTCGGGTGTGCAGTTACCTCAGGAACACTTTCCCTCGTGTGTATGTATGTGTGTGTGTCGGGGGGTGGGGGCGGTGTCATTCGACAAGGCTTTGCTCGGCATGTTTGAGAGAGAGACTTATCTTTGTGCCTTTGGCTTAGAAGGGTGATGGTCAGGTCAAGAAGGCTGAGTCAAATGGAGTCTGCGCCAAAGGAAAGGAGACAGATACAAGACAAAGGCAGAGAGGGCAGACTCACCCTTCAATAACCTTCTAGGGCATGGGAGGAGTCCAGGCTTTTTGGCAAGAGCAGCTCTGAAGCGCCTGTTTTATCACAAACCCTCCTCTCTGCTCAGTGAACCTCCCCAAGTCTCATGTCAACCCTCGACTATCTGTAGCTCCCCAGACCCTCAGGTAAAAGAATACTGAAACCCTTGACCTGGCCCACAAGACCCTTCACGATCCTTAACTCCCAGCTTTCTCCCACACAGTAGTAAGCTGCTTGTTCCTCAGGCACGGGCTTCTCTTCTCCAAGCCTTTGCCCAGTTGGAATGCTGGGTCCTCTCAAGCCCCTGCTTCATATACCAGTCTCCACCTCACCATAGTGAGTGTCTGCCGTGCCCAGCGCCAGTACGGTGTTATTTCTTAATTCAGCTCATAGTCAGATTCTATCCAAACCATAAATTCTGAGAGCAGCGCCTGGAAGGATCTCATTTTCCAGCCCTCTGAGGCCAGCATGGAGCTAGACACATAGTAGGTGCTCAGGAAAATATCTGCTAAATGAATGGGAAGGGATGGCCATGTCTTTTCTCCAAAAGTGGGAATGAGACCAACGGGGCAGAGCTGGCACACCCTGGGCTGCCCCGAGGCCTGCTTCTCAGGCCCTGGGGATGTCACAGCCAGGGCACTTAGAACTCTCTGCAGGCCCTGCAGTGGGGTGAAGTCCAAGGTATGAGCCAAGGACACCAGCCTCAGGCCTGGCGCCCAGCCCAGGCTTTCTTTAGCCCTAGTGAGCAGCGCTGAGTTGTAGCCACAGTCCTCTGCTTCCGGGGAAAACCCGGGTGGGGCCTGTGCTTTGTGGTCCTCCTCAGCCCTCCCGCAGAAGCCCACAGTGGGAGTCACAACGAGAGCCACACCCTGGCCTGTCAGGCGGCAGCCTCTTAGGAGCCTTGCTGTAATTCTCTGCAGGCATCTGTACATCCACATCCCCTCCCCCACTAGTTGCGCTGGGCCCTAGGGGCTTTTTCTCTGCTGGCCCCAGGCCCCGTCCCGCCAACTCTTGAGCTTAACTCATCCTTAAACTATTTTCCACTGGCTCCCCCAATCTCTGCCACAGCACAATTCTTTTTTTAGTGGGAAGAGGGATGGAGAAGAATAAGAGGCGGCCGGGACCCTGAGGGAGGGACTAGGAAGGAGGCTCTCCTCTCTGACTGGTCACCTCTGCTCCAAAATTGACTTTATAATCCATTGACTCCACTTCTGGTGGCCCTCATCCCTGTCCTGACATTCAATTGGCTGAACTCCCCGGGAGGGGCGGGACTCACTGGGTCTGATCCAGTTAAAAAGGTCGGAGCGGGCCTGGGCCCCATCTCTCGGGTGGAGTCTTCTGACAGCTGGTGGAGCAGGTCGCAGGGATCTCTTCGCTTCAATCATGGCCTGTGTGAGTGCGGGACCCTCTGTTCCAAGGTCTAGGGGATTGAGCAGAAGCAGATGAGCACAGGAAAGTAGCAATAGGGGAGTTGCTTCTAGTCCCAGCTGTGAGGCCTTGGACAGGTGTTTTCTCTGGTCCTCAGTGGCTACATCTGTAAAATGGGGGTGGCTGTCATAATCCTCCCTGAAACTTTAAGCCTCTCTGGCTTAAGAATGTTCTGGATTTCTCTAAGTTCTGGCAGCATACCTATGTCTTGCAAGGTTCAATACTCTGCCGCTTTGCAGTTTTCTGAGAATTGGGAGTGGGAAGGGTGTGGCCACCCAGGGAAGGGGGAGGCAGGGGGACATTTTAGCCAAGGCCATTCACTGTTCCCTCTCCTCTGCTCTAGAGTCTCCTGACCCCTCCCCCGCTGCAGCTGTCCTCAGTCACAGGGCCAGGGCTCAGTTGGTCACCCTCTGCTCCAGAAAACTTTAAAAAAAAAATCCCTCCTGGGCCCAAGATAGGCTGCAGACTGGTCAGTGGAGGCTGGTCGGGTCTGGGCCGAGGAAACTGCACACACAAGACATACAGGCAAGCCCTCAGGAATAGAGTTCAAATGTCAAAGAAGCCCCTTACCCAAATTAACTCCTGTCCACTCACCCAGGCAGGTGCCCAGCAATGTCCGGATATGTGCTGGGCTGTCTAGCTTCCTAAATCCACATTGCCACTCTCGGGCTGAGCTCTTCCTCAAAGCCCGCCCGCCCCTCAGCTCCGCTCCAGTTGGTGTGCCTCTGGGCAGAGAGCCTTGAAACCGATTGGAGAGATCAGGCTGCTTGCTTTCTCTCAGACCTTGGGTTACTGGTCGCCTAATCCTGTCCATCAGCTAAATGAGGATTTAGGGGGTCCACAAATTCCATCTCCCCCTCCACTCTAAGTCCGGATCCCCAAGCCGATGATGGGTGAATCTTCTAGGGCCTGTTCTGTAAGACTGCCACAAGTTTCAAATTAACACACTGCTGGGAGCGGGGACTTTCCCAACTACAGGGATAATCAAGACTAGAACGTACACCCTATCCTGACCACCTATCCCACCTCGGGCTTCCCCTGGGGTTGGTCAAAGCACCCCAGGGTGGGAATGACCCCATCCCCACACCCTTGGCCACTGCAGGTAGCTCAGGCCATGTCCTCCTAACTCCAACCTGAACACAGCTTGGTGCTCTCGTCTACACAGGGTCTGGTCGCCAGCAACCTGAATCTCAAACCTGGGGAAAGTCTCAAAGTTCGGGGAGAGGTGGCCCCCGACGCCAAGAGGTGAGATTGGAGAAAAGAATGGAGAAAAGAATGGAGATGGCAGGGGGCGGGGTTCTCAGACCTAGGTTGCGATGGGCGTGGCCGGCCAGAACCGCTTCTCTCAGCCCGCAGCGGGTTAACGCTGCAGATGCTGCGTTTTCTGGGTGAGTCACTTCCTCGCTGGGTCGGCTTCACCGTGGTCTCCCCCTCCCCCCTCCCTCCCTCCTCCTTTCGGCTGCAGTTTCTTAAACTAAAGCAGCTGCTGCCTCCACAACTTCTCCGGCTTTCCCCCTCCCCTTCCGCCAGGAATGGTGGCTCGAGGAGGTGGGTGAGGGGATAAGGGAGTGGTCATCCACGTGCCTGCCGGGCCGGGGAAGGGTGTGTGTGGGGGCCCTGCAGGGTCTCAATCTTTTATTTTCTTTTTTTTTTCTTTTTTAACCCCAGAGCTTCCTCCTCTTTCATACCGCCCCGCCACCTTCCTTTTTTTTTTTTTTTTTTTTTTTTTTTTTTTCTGCAGCCTTGTGAGTTTGGACCAATCACCCAAGCTCATGAGGCCTCGATTTTTTTTCTTTTCTTCTCTAAAGACAGGATCTCCCTATATAACCTTGGCTAGCATGGAACCTACTATGTTGACTGGCTAGCATGGAACCTACTATGTTGACCAAGCTGGCCTCCACGGAGACCCACATGCCTCCGTCTCCCCAGAGCTGGGATTGAAAGTGCGCACCTCCGTAGTCCACACCCCTAAGAGCCTGAGTTTCCTAATAAAGCCAGAGGGAAAGTGGTGGAGTGGAGAGAGCCAGGGGCCAGTTCCATCACGGCGGCAGCCGCTGCTGTCTGTTGTCAGATGTTAGTAAGCTCCTGAACCCCTTTTCCTCTTCCTACCATGGCTCCATGGTGAGCACTGCTACCAGGCTCCGTGCAGCAAACTCCATGCAACAAACTCCGTATTATTATTTGCTCTTCTCCACGGTGATGGAACACCTATGCTGTGTCTTGCTCTGTGCTCAGCACCAGGGACTCAGATACACAGGACAGACAGGACACCATCTGGAGAGTGTCCCCTCTTGACCAAAGGGGTTGACAACTATCAATGTCTGGGCGAGAGCTCCCTTCAGAGCAGCCCCCCACTGTACAGACAGGAAAGAAACTGGCTCAGAGAGAATCGGCAGGGTCTAGCTCTGTTCACACAGTGAGACCAGGAGTAGAGTCCAGGTTCCTGGCCTTCTTGTTGACCCATGGTACTTTCATAGCCAGCTCCTGATGTTGCCTTTTCTCAGTGAGCTGGGGTCCAGAGCCATCCAATGTGGCTTAAAGCCCACCTGTCACTTCCTAGCTTTGTGCTGAACCTGGGGAAAGACAGCAACAACTTGTGCCTACACTTCAACCCCCGCTTCAATGCCCATGGAGACGCCAACACCATTGTGTGTAACAGCAAGGACAATGGGACCTGGGGAACCGAACATCGAGAGCCTGCCTTCCCCTTCCAGCCTGGGAGCATCACGGAGGTGGGTAGGACTGGGGCTGAGCAGGGTCCTGGGTGGGCTGGACAACATGGTCAGAGACTGAGGCTGGCCATTCTTAGCTGTGTGATTACCACTGAATGGCATCCCTTTCTGAACATAATAGACCTCACCTATACAGGGGCTGTCCCCAGGGCTCTGAGCTGGTCCAGGGCCCAGCTCACTGCCCTTCTCCATCTACCAGGTGTGCATCACCTTTGATCAGGCTGACCTGACCATCAAACTACCAGACGGACATGAGTTCAAGTTTCCCAACCGTCTCAACATGGAGGCCATCAGCTACATGGCTGCAGATGGCGACTTCAAGATTAAGTGCGTGTCCTTTGAGTGAAGCCAGCCAGCCCGTAGTCCTCAATAAAGGCAGCTGCCTCTGCTCTCTGTAACCCAGCCTTTCATGTGAGAGTGTTTATGTCTATGTGAGGGGCCCCACCCAACCTGGTCCATCTGAACTTCCATTCACTCCATGTGTTCTTGGTCTCCAGTGACCTTGCTTCTTGTGCTCTCCAGGCCAAGGAGAGAGCCTAGCACATAGAGGGCTTAGTGACCACAGAGTGTGAACCAGTGTCCCACTGTGATAGGGGCAGAATGGTGGGAGATGGACAGATGAACAGCAAGACCTCATTTGTCTTAATAGGGACCAGAAACCACTGGGCGTGGTGACACATACTTGAAATTTAGGAGGTTAGGACAAGCGTATCAGTATGTGGTCTAGAGCAGTCTGGATAGCCTGGGCTACATAGTGGAGGCAGCTTGGGCTAGCTGTGTAGTCCTGTACCACTAACTACTTGGGAGACTGAGGCAAGATGACCACCTGGGGCTGGCTGGGGCCACATAGCATGACCTCATATAGGAGAGGAATCTTGAACTAGGTAAAGGGTTACAAGGTGTTATGTGGCCTTGTGCTTGTTAGCTGGTCTCTCTGAGCCTCAGTTTATCGTTTTGTGCATGAGGGATAATACTCAGTTCTCATGAGGGTTGTTGTGGAGTTAAATAAGATTTTGGTGGAGGAGGCCAACTTCTGCTCTGGGTACATCATGGCCAATGCCATGCGGGTAGCTTCTGGTCTCCTTCCTACCTTTTTATGCCTGCAAATGGGAAGGAGAGGAAACGGTCTCTGGGGGAGAAAATGACTTCCCAGCAGCTGAGCACATGCGAAGCAGGCTTTCCAGCTTCATGACTCTTGGTTACACAGCCACACTCCTGGAGTCAAAGGGCAGCTAGGGGACTAGGCTAGAAGCGGCCAACTCAGCGGCACTGGACAGGTCACTTCCCTAACAGTGGGAGTCTGGGATGAGGTCACTGCCCTGTAATGTAACTGTTGGGGTTTCTGAGTGGGCTCCTTCAGAGACATGGGGTGAGGAGTGGGGTGAGAAGGCTCATGGGAAGGCCCAGAAGCAGGTCTTCCAGAGGGCAGGTGGCTCACTGGGCTGGTCGAGACCAGCACTGCATGCTTATTCCTGGCTTCCGGAAGCAGGTGTCTTTGGGACCTCAGTTCAGGTTCTGCTGTCTTGGGATGCTGTTCTTAGCTGAGCCCTGCCCCACCCAGCACCGTTAACTGGAGCAGACCCATGGGTCACCATTGTTCATCTGCACCAGTGTCTCCACTTCACAGGAAACAGCTGCAGGAACTGAGCCAAGGTTCTGGACGGCTTCAACTGTAAACCTCATTAGGCTCTCTCCATCTCTCAAATCTGGGACATAATATCCTGAGGTGGGAGGCCGTGTCTGTGAGAGCAGATCTCATTTCCTAGGACAACTGGCGCCCTACTGGTAGGGTCTCCTGCACCCTCAGTCTCAGTTTCCCCATCTATAGCAGGATGAAGACTTTCATGTTGGTGGGTCCCCTGGGATTCAGGAAGCGGTGGTACCCATGGGAGAAGGCCAAAGAGAATGGAATACACAAGCCTTGGGCTCCCATGAAACACACCCCATCACCATGCTTTTCTGAGGCTTCCAAGTGTGGCTGTGGAGGAGATGCCCTCTGCTGGTCCTCAAAGAAAATGTCTGTCAGAGTGTCTTCCTGTATTCACAATTCACCCTAGGATTCTTCCCGGAGGAGCTAAGCCCTCACAGAGAGGTTGTAAGGCTCACCACAGGGGTGGGGTTGGGAGACGGATGGACTCAGCAGTAAAAAAACACTTACTGGTCTTCCAGAGGAACTTAGTTCAATTCCTAGCACCTACATGGCAGCTCACAGCCATCTACAACTGTCTGTAACTCCAGTTTCAGATGATCAAACGCTTTCTTCCGACCTCCTCAGGCAAAACACCTATACACATAAAATAAATTACAAATAATAACAATAATAATAAAGAATTGCACAAATTGCCAGCTTGGTGGTGCCTTTTTTTAGTCCCTCACTCAGCAGGCAGGACTCTTCGAGTTCAAGGCCAGCCTGGTCTACATAGTGAGTTCCAGGACAGCCAGGGATATATAGGGAGACTCTGTTGCAAAACAAAAATCAAAAATGGGACAGGAGAGATGGCTCAGCGGTTTAGAGCACTGACTGCTCTTCCAGAGGTCCTGAGTTCAACTCCCAGCAACCACATGGTGGCTCACAAGCATCAGTAATGGGATCTGATGCCCTCTTCTGGTGTGTGAGAAGACAGCTACACTGTACATAAAATAAATAAATAAATCTTGAAAAAAAAAAGGAAAAGGAAAAAGTGGGGCGTGGGAAATGCACAGGCCACAGCCTCAGACTCCCCGCCACTCAGTGGACCAGAGCCTGAGGAAGGGCTGAAGACAGAAGTGCTGGCTCTGACTTACCAGGTCAGACCACAGAACTTCTGTTTAATCCATAGCCATAGGGAGGAGGGGGTAGCAGGTGATAGCCCAGTAGCAGAAGACAGCTCTTAGGTCTCTAGGCTTCTTCTGGGGGCCCAGTGTGGCCAGGACAATGCTTCTACCCAGAGGGGAGATGACAAGGGATGTAGGAGGACTTAGCTCTAGGGGAACTGAAGTGACCACTCAGAGACACATGTGTCTAGTAGCCCTTTTCTCTACATAGGGTCTCTAGCCCAGGCTAGACTCCAATTTTCTATGTATCCCGATGACTTCAAACTCCTGGTCCTCCTATTTCCACTTGTTAGGATAACTTGGCTTTGTCGCCAAGCCCAGTTTGAAGACCTACACTTTAAAGATAACTTTTTCTCAGCATCCAGCATAGAGTCTCCAAGTGGGGGGCCCATGTGGGGGGAATCTGACATTTATGAGGTGCCATGCCTACGTGGAAGCGAGGCTCCTTCCCAAGCTCATCACCACAGCCTGCTTCCTGCCTCTCTAAGCAGATACATTAGCTTCTGAGGGAGTGGCCAGGGAGCGGGGATGGGAGACCAAACACCAAAGATGGGACAAACCAGTTCACATTTTAGCACTGGCACAATCCTCCCTGACCCCACCCCCTCTCCTATTTGGTTTTGGTTTTTTTGAGACTGGGGTTTCTCTGTGGAGCCCTGGCTGTCCTGGAATGCACGCTATAGACCAGGCCAGCCTCATACTCAGAGATTCCCTTGCCTCTGCCTCCAGAGTGCTGGGGTTAATGGTGTGTGCCACCATGCCTGGTAAGCACAGTCTTAAGTGACAGCTGGCCTCTCTGAATACACAGTAGGCATTCAATATGTGTAGCTTCCAGGCTCTCTTGAGGCTTATATCTGGAAAAGGACTGGATCCTAAGAGTCTGAGACATCCTGACCTGCAACCTCCAGAGCTTCTTGCTGAAGAGGCCTCATCCCTAGGACTATTATGACAACTGACTCAGAGTCAAAGGCATTGGTCCTGCTGCAGCACCCAGCACAGGACGGGGTGATCAAATGCACATAGCCTTGGGAACGGGGGAAGTCGGTTATACAACGAGGTCACTCAAGTCCCTGCCCAGTGTTATTCTACCCAGGGCTTCACATTCAAACTTTTGTGGTTAGCAGAAGGTATGCCATTAAATTTCCTTTCCATACTTGCGGAAACGGAGGCACATAGCTGGATATGGCTTGTACACCAAACCTGAGTACAGCAGAATATTGTGTTATGCACTCCTGACACAACACACTTGTCCCACCACGTCATGGCTCTCGGTTTGTTGCATGCAGGAGCAATATTCAGGGCCACCAGAGAAGGTGGTAGAAATGGACATTCTGGGACCCTGCCAAATGTGCTGAACCCCAAGCCCTGGATTTGGGTTTCAGCAAGTCTTCAAGTGCATACCAGAGTTCTAGAGCCACCTTTTTACAATAACCTTACAAAGTCGGTACAGTGATCTGTATTTTATAAATAGGAAAGTGAGACACAAGGAAAAAGGCAATTCAGGGGCTGGGAGAGATGACTCAATGGTTAATAGTGCTTACATCTCTCCTGGAACTCACTCTGTAGACCAGGCTGGCCTTGAACTCAGAAATCCACCTGCCTCTACCTCCCAAGTGCTGGGATTAAAGGCGTGTGCCACCACTGCCCGGTACTTGCAGAGGACCAGGGTTAGTTCCCAGCACCCATATGACTTACAAACCATCTGTAACTCTAGTTGCAGGGGATCTGTTACCCTCTTCTGGGCTTGTAGCCACTTTGCTCATGTGGTGCACATAAACTCACTCAGGCACAGTATTTTTTAATCTTACTTATTTATTTATAGACAGGGTCTCTTTATTATGTAGCTCTGCTCTGGTTATCCTGGAGCTCACCATGTAAAGGAGGCTGACCTCAATCCACCTGCCTCTGCCTCTCAAGAGCTGGGATTAAAGATATATGCCATTTCCCCTAGCCGTTAATTTATGATTTTATTTTATTTTTTTTTAAAAAAGGCAATTGCTTCTGAGTAACATACTTTGTAAAGGAATACCAGTGTTTGAATCTAGGCAGTTTCCCTCGCTCATGAAAATCACGAAAGAGTTGACATAAGAATTCAATTAAGATCAGTAATTCTTGGCCATTTATGAATAACTCCAAAATGAGCGCCTGTCTGAAGCAGATGATGGAATCGGGGAGCCTAGTTGTCACCAGGAGAAGACCTGAACCAAAGCTGAGACAGGATGGGAAGCTTCTTTAAAAGGTGGAGCCAAGTTAGCGGAACTGTGGAAAAGGGCCACGAAGTGTGCCCTACCGGAAATCTGAAACTGCTACACCCGGAAGTGTTTAAAGTCAGAAGCAGCCACGCTGCCGGAAACTTCACTGTAATGGGTCGCAACAAGAAGAAGAAAAGAGATGGAGATGACCGGCGGCCCCGGCTCATCCTCAGCTTTGATGAAGAGAAGCGGCGGTGAGTGGCAGGGTCGAAAGAGATCCGGGTCAGGCTGCCGGGGGGAGCACGCCAGGCACAGGGCGCGCACGCCCATGCAGAGGGCTCTTCCGGCCCCGCCCCTGGATGTTACTGAAGATCGCGTTCCTCTTTCCCCACCTCGTGGGATGGAGTCGCTCGCTCCTCCATCGCAGTTTACGGTTCTCAGAGTTGTGCCTTGGACCACCAGAGTCCATCGCCGTTCATTGTCACGGCACATAGCCGGCGTCCGGTCATTGTCGACGAAGGATGAGCGAGATTTATGTTCATTCATTCACTCATCAGACTGTGTGCCAAACAAGCTTGAGACCAGAGGATGAACTCTGCGTTAAAGTGTCACCGTAGATAAATGGCACCTTGTACTTTGGTGGTTCTCAACCTGTGGGTCGCGACCTCTTTAAGCTCATTGATAAAAGAGATATTTACATTTGCAATTCATAACAGCAAAATTATAGTTATGAAGTAGCAACAAAAATAATTTTATGGCTAGGGATCGCCACAACATGAGGAACAGTATTAAAAGGCCATTGTATTAGACAGCTTGAGAACCACTGTTCTCAAAAACCCTGGCGGTCTGCAAAAACCTTGGTGCAGTGTACCAAAGGACACTACAGTTGCCAGGCCTGGTGGTACAGACATGTAATCCTAGCCACCCGGGATGCTGAGGCAGGAGGATTGGAAAGTCAAATCCTGTCTGGGGAAGTTCAAGAACAGTATGGGCATTTGGACAGTTTAACGAGTCCCTGTCTCCAAGTTAGTATAAACTAATTAATCTATTAGACCATTTGCCTAGCTCAAACAAGGTACTAAGCATAATTAGCCCTCCAGTACAACAAACTCAGGAACAGAGCAGAGATCAGACAGGAAGAGGAAGCACTGCTAGGTCCTGCCACACAGGTGGGTTCAGGAGTTAGGTGTCATTGAGGATCGGGTGTTGGTTGGTTCAATGAAAGAGTTTTGGAGTCTAGGTGAAAACCTAGACTTTTTATTAGAAAACCTTACTAGAGCCGGGCAGTGGTGGCGCACGCCTTTAATCCCAGCACTTGAGAGGCAGAGTCAGGCGGATTTCTGAGTTCGAGCCCAGCCTGGTCTACAGAGTGAGTTCCAGGACAGCCAGGGCTACACAGAGAAATCCTGTCTTGGAAAAAAAAAAAAAAGAAAAAGAAAAAGAATAAAACCTTAGTAGAAATGACTCCTATGAAATAAAGTTTGGCAATGTGGAAATGGTGACCACCTGCTCTGTGTGTCAACTACCTGGCCTTGTGTGTACTTAGCAAGGGGCAAGAAGGCCAGGTAAGGTAGGTGAGAGTCCTTGTCATGTTTGGTTAGTAATGGGGTGTGTACTGAGACTGTAGCTTATAGCATAGGTGTGTGGTAGGGTAATATCGCCTAGGATTATGTAAATGCACTCCGATGGTCCAGCAAAGGCTACCAACTACATTGTCTGTGAGCTTGGATAAGTACCCTAGTCCCTTCCTCAGAGTCCTTATCTGTAAAATAAGAACTGGCTGTTATGAGGGTAAAATGGGTTAGTGGGTAGGATAGAGCCTGGCCACTTACGGAACTCTCTAGAGCCCTGTGTTCCTTGTGGCTCCTCCTGACTCCTCCAGCATCTCCCCTGCTTCCTTCCTGCAGGGAGTACCTGACAGGCTTCCACAAGCGGAAGGTAGACCGCAAGAAGGCAGCCATTGAAGAGATTAAGCAGCGGCTTAAGCAAGAGCAGAAGAAGCTTCGAGAAGAGGTGCGGTTGAGGGTGGGTTAGGGGTTGGGTAGGGACTCAACTCCCAGGGGAAGGCCAGCCTTGGATAGATCTGAGGCAGCTCTGGGGCAGCAGTGAGTGTGACGGGAGTGGGGTCTGTGGGTGAGGGATGAGTCTCCTCTAGAATTTGCTCTATGAAGCATGGTCTCACATGATGGAAGTGCACAGGGCTGTTGCATGGTATGGACTGAAAGGCCATTCTTGCTGCGTTTATTTCTGTCTTCGTGGCTTTTTCTGTGATTCTGATAAAATACGCTTGAAAAAAGGCAGCTTAAGGGAGAAAAATTTTATTCTGGCTCTCAGTTTAAGCACCCAGTCCATCCTGGCAGGAGAGTCAGGGTGGCAGGAGAGTCAGGGTGGCAGGAGCTTGAAGCAAGCAGCTGGTCTGGTCCCACCCACAGTTAGGAAGCAGAGTGAGGAACGCATGCTGCCTGCGCCTTAGCTCCCTTTCCTCACGTAGTCCAGGGAATGGTGCCACCTGTCATGAGCAGCTCCCTTTTGTCCCTTTTCCAGGATCCTAGCCAGGGAATGGCACCACCCATAGTGACCAGGTCTTCCCACCTCAATGAACAAAATCAATATAATATCTATAATATGCTCAGAGGCCCATGTCCCAGTCTATCTTAGATTTTGTCAGGTTAACAGTTAACACCTTCATGTCTCTTTTGGCTTCAGCGCCACAAGGAGTACCTGAAGATGCTGGCAGAAAGAGAGGAGGCACTAGGTAAGTCTTTACCTAAACCTTCTGTGGACAGCATCCGGTGAGCCTGGGCTTCTGGATCCCCTAGTGGGATAAGGAGGAATGGGGAGAATGGAGAGGGTGATTTCCTTAGCTCTAGAGATCTTGGTGGTGCTGTGGGGAAGGGAGGTCTAAGTACAAGTGGATCAGAGAGTAGGAGACCCAAACCTTGTGTTAACTGAGACTGAAGAAAGAGCCAGGGATGGAACAGCTCTTGCTCTCTCACAGGTTCTCCAAAGCAGGGACGAGCTGAAACGTAGAGGGAAGACAGGTTCATTTCCAGCAGTTACCTGTGGGCGGGACTCTGGACCAGTCCGTAGATGCGGAAAGAAAGGGAGAGGCAGGGGAGCACAGAGAAGCACAGCTGGCTCTAGGAAAGCTCTCTGTGGGCCGGTCCCCATCCCGCCAGGTCTAGAAGGGAAGCTGGAACCTGGACTGAGCCAGGCCTGAGAACTGCTTTGTGCCCATCTTGCAGAGGAGGCAGATGAGCTGGAGCGGCTGGTGACAGCAAAGACAGAGTCGGTGCAGTATGACCACCCCAATCACACAGTCACCGTGACCACTATCAGTGACCTGGATCTCTCAGGGGCCCGGCTGCTTGGTCTGCCCCTGCCTGAGGTAGGTCCCAGGACAGCCCTGGGGTAGAAGGGGCTTAGGGGTAGGTGGGTTTGTTGGGGCTGCTCAATGCTGGTCCATATCAAGAGTCTCATACTGAAAGTGTGCTCCAGGCAGCTTTCTTACATGGCTCAGCACATCCATCAGTTGAGGGTTGCCATGGTAGACTTGACTGGGTATGGAGGCGGGTAACCATGAGGATGCAGAGATGAGGCCCTCGGCACTGAGCCCTCCCATAGTAAGTGCTCAACAGGCTTAGAGAGACTGTAACCCTTGTGTGACAAGCAGTACCCTGTGGCGTGTATGTGCAGGGGCAGTGAGTTTGTCGCATGGGTTGTACGCCCTCAGTAACAAAACATCTGTGCCACTTAAAGCTGTACCTGTGGCTTTTGTAGAAATTTCTATGTCAGGGTCCCCTCAGGTCTGCAAATGCTCAAGTCTTTTGAATAGAATGCTATAATATTTACGTAGAACTTACGAATGTCCTCCCTTGTCCTTTAAATCATCTCTGAGTTACTTAGAAAACTGCTTGCTAAGCCGGGCAGTGGTGTTGCCCACCTGTAATCCCAGCACTCAGGAGACAAAAGCAGGGCGGTCTCTGTGAATTCAAGGCCAGCCTGGTCTACAGAGTGAGTTCCAGGACAGCTCAGGCTACACAGAGAAACCCTGTTTCAAAAAACAAAAACAAACAAACAAAAAAAAAAGAAAGAAAAAGCAAGCAAGCAAGCAAGCAAGCAAGCAAGCTGAATGCCAGGCCAGCCAGCCTAGGGGTAAAGCACTGTGGAGTGCCATGTGGTGGAAGGTTATTCCCTGACCTCCTGCACCCACGCTTTGATCTGCGTGTCACACACACACACTAATGCAAAACAAAATCTGTCCGGGTGCACGCCTTTAATCCCAGCATTGGGAGGCAGAGGCAGGCAGATTTCTGAGTTCGAGGCCAGCCTGGTCTACAGAGTGAGTTCCAGGACAGCGAAGACTACACAGAGAAACCCTGTCTCGAAAAAACCAAAAAAAAAAAAAAAAAACCAAAAAACAAAAAACAAAACAAAATCTGAATCTCCTGTATTACTTCAAGTTTTACACTGCAGTATTCAAAGAATAGCATAAGTCTGGGTCCTGGAGAGATGGCTCAGAGATTAAGAATGCTTTCTGCTCTTGCAGAAGAGCCAGGATCAGTTGCCATGGAGTCTTACAAACATCTATAACTCCAGTTTCAGAGCACTGGGCACCTCTTCTGGCCTCTGTAAGCACCAGGCATGCATGTAGTACACAGACATGCAAGCACAATCGTCATGCACATAAAATAGATTTAAAAAGACAAGAAGTCTGTCTCCGCATAGGTACTATTTCCTTCCAGATGTTACATTTCTTTTCATCCTGCAACTGGTAGACTTCAACTGCCCAGGGAGTTACAGTATAAAGCACATTTTTGGGCTGAGGTTGCAGCCTGCCCAGCAAGTGAGATCCGAGGTCCAATCTCCAACATCACAAAAACAACAAAGCAAAATCCCTCACGTTTCCGAGGGCCAGGCCCGGAAGCACACAAGGGAGGTGAAGGCAGGGGGATGATTGGTTCAAGATCAACCTGGGCTACATACTGAGCTCCTGTCTCCAAAACAGTTCCTGCCCTGTGTTGTAGTGTCTCTGCATCTGAGGAGGCATGCTTGACTGACTGACTGACCGACCGACCGCCACTCCCTGGCTTTATGCCTGACTTCCTGTAGGGCCTGGCACAGTGTGTCTTGCTGCCATTTTGCTGATGTTGCTGTTGGCGAATGATTGGAAACAGGCTGTCCTTTGTCATTCTGGTTCTCTGAGAGTGTCTTAGGTTCTTGTCTGCCAGGATGACAAAACTATAACCAAAAACAACTTAGGGGGGAAAGGGTTTAATTCATCTTATACTTCCGGGTCACAGTTCATCAGGAAGGGAGTCAGGGCAGAAACTCAACACAGGCATCTGAGGCGGAAACTACAGAGAAGTCCTGCTTACTCACTCTGATTTGCTCACTCGTCTTGCATAGCTAGCTTTTTTATATAGCCCAGGACCACCTGCCCAAGGAATGGTGCCACCCAGTGTGGGCTAGGCCTTGCCCATAGACTAACTTGATCTAGGCAGTTTCTCAGCTGAGACTTCTGTCAGAATATTCTGGGATGTGTCAAGTTGACAGTTAAGGCAGGCCAGACACAGACAGTACACTTCTGCCCAGAGCCTTCTCTGAGCCCTATTCAGGCCTTTAAGGTAGCTGGTCAGACTTCTGTGTGAAAGCCAGAGCAGCTCTGGGTGCCTGTCCACGTCCTGTAATGGTCCCTGTCCTTTGTTTCTCTAGCAAGGGGACCAGGATGGGTCCCAGGAGGAGGAGATGTCATCCATGGAAAAGCCAACAAAAGCCTTGCCCAAGAAGTCCAAAGAGCCCCTGCTCTCTCAGCGGTGAGATTTGTCTTATAGTTCTTGGGTCCCATTCCTCTCTGGCACTAGTGGCTGGGCATGTGGAACAACCCTAGCCTGAGGGGTAGAGGGCAGGAGGGGATGCTGTCAGGCTTTGTGGAGCCAGACCAGACTGAGTTTGAAATGTGTTTGGAGCTTGTTGCAGCTTCCCATCCACAAGTCAAATGATCACACTCATCCATGACTACAGATCACTACCCAGCCTCCCACCCCACCATTACCTGAGTCTCGAGGGTAAGCCGAGGCCCTGGCCTCACCAGCCTCCACTTTCCCCGCAGCATTTCCTCCCTCACAGCTACACTGCATGCACACAGTCGGAAGAAGGTCAAGAGGAAACACCCTCGGCGAGCACAGGACTCCACCAAGAAACCTCCAAGTGCCACTCGTACCAGCAAGACTCAGCGCCGCCGCCGGATGACTGGAAAAGCCAGGCACAACGGGGAGTAAGCCCTCAAGCTTGTGGGTCCCCAGCCTGAGTCTTTGGCTGTCCCTATAATCCAGCTACACCACCTCCAACCTAAGACTGAAAGTCAGGACTTTTCCAGCCTGGGGTCATTCTTGCTTTGATTCACCTGGGGTTTGAGCCCAGAAGGAATGGACTCCTGAGAGCCCAGGTTCCCAGAGCCTACAGAACAGTGTTGAGCTTGTTCGCAATGTACATCCACCTAGGACTGACCAGATCTTTGAAACTCCTTCTGTCTGTGCTTGTGATTTGTCCTGGCTTTGATGCCATGCACCAAAGGTTGACTTCTGGGGTGGTGGGAATAGTCAGGGGTTCATCTACCCCCAGGTTTTCCTGAGGGTATTACGAGGTCATATCATATCTGGGTCCTCTCATCGTAGCTGAAGACCAGAATGTCCCTTGTAGAATCCAGAGCTGTGGCCAGCTTTGGTGGTATATGGTAAAACCACACCAAAGATGCTGAGGCAGGAGACTCAATTCCGGGTCGTCATCAGCTACATAAGGTGTCTTAGGCTAATGGGCTATCAAGAGGTATCTGAGGACCAGTGTCAGAAGGCCACATTCAGGAATGGAAAGCTCAACTTGAGGCCTTTCCTGGGAGCTGGCTTGGCCTGGCCTCAGCCCTTCTCCTCATTCCCTGCCCTCTGCTCCAAGAGTGGTGACTACATGTCTGGCTGTCTCAGATGGGCCTTCCTCTAGGAGGTTCTGGTATTCAGCCCAGTGAAGGGGCCCTGGCCCTCACCCTCAAGATCAATGATGGAGACAGTAAGCCAGGAAACAGAGGGATTTGATCTCCATGTGAGCCTCAAGCAGTGCTGTCCTACTGGGTGTTTCCCTGTATGAATCCCCAGGGCTACCCTGAGGCTGGAGTGTGACTACTATAGGATCCTCTACACCACATTGGGCTCACATCGTGTCCCTGTCTCTTCGGTGGAGATGTCTGTCTCTGGTGACGCAAAGTCATTTCCAGTCTGCACAAGAAGACACAGGAGACCCCTTCTGCACATTCACCCATACACAGGAGACCCCCCCCCACACACACACACTGTTTCTCTAGTCTTGAACTTCTTCCCCATCTCTCCCGCTGTCCGGAGTTGCATCTGTTTGAACTTCAGCCATAGCAGCGAGGGGAGCTGGCATGGTGGCACACACCTCTAGTCCTAGCACTTAGAGGCCTGGGCGAAGGGATTGCTGAAGTTCAGCTGTCATCCAGGGCAACAGAGAGCCACCTCAAAATAGCCAGCACAAGAGGGGGCATGATGACGTTGCTAGGCTGTGTTCCCACATGTCACTGGTGCCAGCAGCTCAAGGGGCCGAGGTAGGAGACCCCAAGTTCTAGGCCAGCTTGGCCTATGTGACAGATTCAGCTCCATACAACAGCAAAAGATCACAAGTAGTTTGTGTGGTGAGGACTCTGAGGCTGACAGTGTTACCAGCCTGGACCTGCAAAGCCTGGGGCGGCTGGCTTTTACGTGTTTTGGGTTTTTTTTGTTTTTTGGGTTTTTTTTTGTTGTTGTTTTGGTTTTTTTTTTTTTTTTTTTTTTTTTTTTTTTTTTTTTTTTTTTTTTTTGCAACTTGGCCTCACATCACAAGATAGCTGCTTGAGCTATAGCCATCATATCTGCATTCCAGCTAACAGAGGAGGGAATGGGAAAGAACATAATAATCCTTTTTAGAAACCTTGACTCTTGTGTTCTGTTAACCAAATGGAAGACAAAGGCCTGGGATGGGAGGAAGGCACTCACTGCCAGCAGGCCTGTCCTAGGAAGGCAAGTTCCTGGAGAACTAGGCTTGATCTGCTAACGGAGAGAAGAAGATATAGCTAGCAGACTTTTCCCCAGGAAGAGCTTTGTGGAGAGCATCCAACAGCAAAGAGTTAAAAGCTTCCCAACAGTCCCTGGGCGGGGACAGCGGTGGACAGTGACTCAGTCCTGGTTCTGCAGACAGCTGAGGAACTCCAGAGCAGGACAAAAGCATTTGAGAAGGCTTCTGATCAAAGATGCCCTTTGACACGTCTGGAGAGGCTCTTCCTGAGCCGGATGACAGGAGGGGATGAAGTGTGGCTCAAGGTCCCTGGAGAGCAAGGGGTGGTGGGTCAGAGGAGAGGAGGAAGCTCTGGCCCGTCGGAATGAAGTCGGGGCAGGCCTTTATTTTAGAGAGGCCCCCTGGTGGCGGTGAGGGTATCTGCAGGCAGAGCAGAAACTGAAATCCAGGGAGAGGTGGGAGGGCCTCCTCCTGCAGCCGGTCACTCTCCAAGCATTAAGAGGGCACTTGCCAAGTACAGGACATTGTAGATCAAGTGCCATGAACATGTGGCAGCGACTCCAAGAAGGGAACCGAGGAGAGATGGTAACACTTAACATCAATGGCAAAAATTAACTCCATCAAGCTGGCTGACCACACCCTAAGAGACAAAGGCCAAGGAGCAGGACCTAGCCTCCAGAGGTAGTTAATCAGGGTTTCCCCAGGCAAAAGACAACCCATGAGGATTGTGAGTCCTACCCAGACTCTCAGCTAAGAGCGCTTGCTTCGGGTTGGGATGGCAGAAAAGTCTTCCTGGAGGGAGTGGAATTCGAGCCATCACACAGCAATTTGCTGGACTTGCTACTTCAGAGATGGCACAGGAGAGGCCTCAAGCTAAGAGTACCAAAAGCCAACCTGATTTCATAGCACTACTTGTGTTCTCTCAGATATTATAAGCTTCCCACCATAGTCAGGGCCTGACTCTGCCACCATGCCTTGGACTGTATCCCCTTGAACTGCGAGCTGAAATCAATGTTTACTAAATTTTTAAAAAAGATTTATTTATTTTTGTGTATATTATACACTGTCCCTGTCTTCAGACACACCAGAAGAAGGCATCGGATCCCATTTCAGATGGTTGTGAGCCACCATGTGATTGCTGGGAATTGAGCCATCATGTGATTGCTGGGAATTGAACTCAGGACCTTTGGAAGAGCAGTTAGTGTTCTTAACCACTGAGCCATCTCTCCAGCCAATGTATGTTTTAACTGTATGTTTACCTGTGAAAGTAAAGAAGATGAAAACAAGCCTGGCCATGTGCAGCCATCACAGGATAACCCCCGGCCACAGCCAGCTCCGATGACCCCCATAAAGCCTCATATGTCCTAGTCTGCCCTCTACCTTGCCAACCCAGGCTCTGAACCCTCCATAGCCTGTGGGAGAAAGGGCTGGGTGAAGACACCGGTTCTGGGGGTAGAACAGAGAGTAGTGGCACTTTCCAGATCTCTGAGGGGGGTTTCAACCAGGTCGGGCTACAACCTGAGCAAATGTGAAGAGCAGACGCCTAGTGAAGTGATTCTGCAGGCAGAGTCTTTAGTCTTTGTCTTAGTTTCATTTCTGTTTCTGTGATGAAAGACCCTGAGAAAAAGCAATTTATGGGAGAAAGGGTTTATTTTAGTAAATTCCAGATTATAGTCCATCATAGCAGGGACGTCAAGGCAGAGACTTGAAGCAGCTAGTCACATCGTATCTAGTCAAGAGCAGAGAGAATAAATACATTCATGCTTCTTTGTGCTTCGTTCCCTCTCTCCACTTCTGCAGTTCAGGACCCTCTGCCTAGGGGATGGTGCTGCTCACAGTGGATGAGTTTTTCCAGCTCAACACTAATCAAGACAACCCCCCACAGCTGTGCCCACAAGCCATCCTGATCTAGGCAGTCCTTCACTGAGGCTTTATATACGACTGCAGATTGTGAAAAGTTGATCATTAAAATTAATCATCACATCACATAAGTCTGAGGACTTGAGTTTGGTCCCCATAACCCACATAACCATGGAAGGACAGGACCAATGGTTATACAGGGCTATCCTCTGAGCCAAACTGAGGACGTCTTTTAAATTATTATTATTATTATTATTATTATTATTATTATTATTATTATTGATGGTGGCTTTTTGAGAGGAGGGTTTCTCTGTGTAGCATAGACTGTCCTGGAACTCACTATACAAACCAGAGTGGCTTCAAACTCATAGAGATCCGCCTGCCTCTGCCTCCCAAGTGCTGAGATTAAAGGCATATGCTACCATGCCTGACATGTATGTAAATGTACCACATATGTACAGTGCCAATGGAAGTCAGAAGAGGGTGCTTGATCCTTGAACAAGTGGTAAGTCATCTTTCTAGCTCACAGGAGTTCTGCTAGACCTGTTTATGAACAATCACCTCAGCTGGGTGTTTACTTTCCCTCCTAGGAGGAGACAAAGAATCACAGAACTCTCCTTGCCTGAGCAGCCGGCCACTCCTCCCTCCCAACAAGCAGTGTGAAGCTCTGCTCTAATAACAGGTGGCTTCAGTCTTGTAGGGGACAGGCTAGAGGCTAGAGGTGGGGGGAGGGATAGGGAATGGGGGTGGACTCCATCCATGAAGCCCTGGGGAAGCCATAATCCCTGCTGGGTAGAGACTTCACAGTGTGGCCTTTGTGAAGGAACACCAACATTTCTGTAAGTAACCCCTCACTTATGTTCCATAAGGAAGCCCCATAAAACCACTGGGTCCCCCAAGGGGACCGTGGTGGAATAGTACCTTGACTTGTCGTTGGGAGAATGGGTTGACACCGTGTGTACCTTCCTCTCGGGAGGAATTTTAGCAACGCTCACTTTGCAAAGTTGTCTTCCACAAGTGTGCCCTTCATATGTCACACGATAAGACAATACAATTAAAAAGACTTGATGCTGGAAAATCCAAGCTGGAGCAAGAGACAGAAGGAATAGCGACAGTGATGACTGGCCAGGGCTGCCACCACACTGGCCTCAACTGAATCCACTGAACAGTTCACAGAACTCTGGGACATGATTCCTAGACAAATACCCTCATGGATCCACAGGAGGTTAGGGACTTCTGGACAGCTCACTAGAGTTTGACTTTCTTCTGATAGGACGAGGACCAGGAAGGCTGTGTGTTCCCTGTGCCCCCAGACAGCATAGGAGAAACAAACATGGCCATTGTGGGGGTAAAAGGGTGGCTTTTTCCTGGCTGCCACTTTCCCAACCACTAAGAGCTCTCTGACCTTCACCATCCTCCTTATCCACTCCTACAGGAGTGGCCTCTTCCCATAGTCCTCTTTGCTCCTGGACTTCTGCCATCCTCTTGGGCAGGCAAGCCAAAGTTAAAGTGAATACATACCCAGGGTACCTACCTGGCCGGCTCTTCACCTTCCACGCCACATCTTGCCTTCCTTCAGTCTGTGACCCTTCCAGACCAACAGGCTCATTCCCTCAGAGTGTTTTCTCAGATCCAAGAGCTACTTCCATAAGGTCACTGACAACCTCTTGGAAACGTGCTGCCTATCCTATGCCTGCCACTCTCTACTCTGCTCTCCTTTCTCCTACGGGGCAGCAAACTGCCACGTCTTGCATCTTTCTCTTGTCTGGGTCTGTTTTTCTCCACCACACAGAAGCAGTGCACAGGTCTCTTGTTCTCTGATGAACCCTTAGCAAACATGACTGACAAAGGGCTCCATCAATTTTTAACGAACTGCACAGTCAGGAGTGCCAGTCTCGGTTGGCTCTGTGTTGAATAGCTTGGTAGGGGCAGAGGGCTGGGGCCATGTCAGTTCCAACACAGTGGAAACACCCATTCCACTCCCGGTTCAGAAAGGCCGAGTAATTGTCTCAAGATCACCCAGCCAAGAAGTGCTAGAGGCTGATCTTGAACCTAGGTCTCACTAGCCCCTTTCTTTCTTAGAGCTAGCCAGAGCAGAAGAGGAAGCCTATTGTGCTTGTCAGCTAGCTCCATTGGGGTAAAGATGTCCTCACTTTGGAAGAAACCACATTTTATTCATGTTTTCTTTTCTGGGTACACCACCAGATACAAGGGAATGAGAGAATTAGTGAATGGGGGTACTCCACAGTGGCCTGAAGAGTCAGACATTCCAAGATTTTAGTCTGGATTCTGCTGTCCTTTATTAGCTGTGTGACCCTGGCAAGACTGTTGACATCTCTGATCTTTGTTGCTATATGTAAAGGCCTGGCATAGGAGCTGGGGTTTAACCAGCTCACAATGGAGCCTAACTTGAAAAGTTGGGGTGGGGCTGCTCATTTTGTGGGTAAGCCCAGGTCCGTGTTCAACCGGAGGTGAAGATCCCTGGGCAGGGATACTCTGTGGTCCCTGAGGCCCTGATTGCAGTAACCTAGAGTGGTGTGATTTTGGCTCTGTGTTCCATTTGTGTTTACTAGCTGTCGGGAGCTGTTCTGCCTGAACGATTTTTATTTGGTTCGTTGGTTTCAGTTTTTGGTGGTTTTGCTTTTGTTTGACAGGGTCTCATGTAGACTAGGCAGAATTCCAACTGTCTCTGGCCTTAACCTGATCTTCTTCCCCTCACTTCCAGATCCCTACTGTCCCCACCTCCCAATTTCTGGGTTTAGGGGTGTGCATCACC
Source organism: Rhabdomys pumilio (assembly GCA_030674055.1). Taxonomy (NCBI): domain Eukaryota; kingdom Metazoa; phylum Chordata; class Mammalia; order Rodentia; family Muridae; genus Rhabdomys; species Rhabdomys pumilio. Next base: position 23,560,414 of record JANHMN010000012.1, on the reverse strand, counting down.
AGCCCTCTGGGTTTGTTTGGAACTGTGGGCGATCCATCCTCCTGTTTCCGTTTTTAAAGTGCTGGGATAACAAATCTCTGTCCCCACACCCGGTTAGCCACATTTTGCACTTTCCACATATGCATTAGTGTCTTTTGGGGGATTTTAACTAGAAAGAGCCAACAGGAAAGAGACAAGCCCTCAGGTCCAGTCCTCAGGCACCATGGGGATAGGACCGGAGGAAGATGCGGGTAGCGCGGGCGAAACGTGCTGTGCATCCCGCGCTGCAAGGCGCCTGGGCACCGCCCGCCTCTGCCCCGCCCCTAGTCCTCGGTGTGTCCAGTCGCACACTGACCATGCAAATGAAGCTCTTAGGGCGAGCCTATTGGAGTGCGGGAGGGGCGTGGTCTAACACGCACCTCCTGGGCAGCGTTTTGATTCATTGTTAAAATAGAGGCTGTGACCCTGGCACTAGCACCTCCGCTGCTCCGTGAGTGGAAACCCGAGTCCAGGTCAGAACCCCGCGGCTAACGGAACTAAGCCGGCTGGAAAGGGAGGCCAGAAGAGGGAAGCTGTGAGACCCCGAGGAGCTGGCCGACCGGCTTTGATAGGAGGGGACTCAGGGTCCATTCTCCGGGCGGGGCGTGCAAATGCACGAAGGCTTTTTGTGGTTAAATTCTTATCATCTAATGTGCATTTTAGGGAAGATTTCTGCCAGTTGATTGGGGGTCGTGAAGGAAACTGGAGTCACAAGGGGCACATGAGGAGCCCCGTTTAGTTTCTCAGGAAAAGGAGCCACGTTCTCCATCCAACATGATGCTCTTCTCGGTGGCTGGACCAGAAAAGAACAGCCCAGGTTTGTGTGGCGCATCCACCCACCTCCATCCATCCATCCATCCATCCATCCATCCATCCATCCATCCATCCATCCATCCATCATACAAAACGGGGACTAAGCAGGGCAGATAAGTGGTCGCCCTAGGAGTAATCCAAGCCCCGCGGCTCCTCCTGTGGGGGTTCCACTCCCCAAGGTAACGACCTAGAGCCCCAGGGGAGGACCTCTAAATTCCTCAGCTCAGCTGAAATTGCCAACAAAGGTTTGACCCTCCCCCCACCTCCAGCTCCATCAGCAAGTAGGTCAGATATGAGGTGACTCCACGGTGCCATGAGGTACTTGGGCTCTGGGGCATGCTGGATACCTTCCCTACCAGTACCCTTCCCTGCCTGGATGAGTGGAAGGGGATGAATCTCCCCACCCAGAGTCACTTCTAGGATGTGGACATTGTAGCCTCCAGAACAGAAAGGACTGAACAGTGTCTCAAGACTCTGCAGCTAGTCTAGTCTGGGGGTGTAGCTCAGTGGTACAGCAGTTGTCTAATGCCTGCCAAGACTTGGGTTTGAGCTTTAGAACAGGGAAAAAGCAAAACAAAATAAAACAGAAAAAAAAAAAAAAAACCCAGTGGTTCTCTTTTTGCTGAACTCAGTCACATAAGTGTGTTGTGACCTTAGGTGGTTGTTCACTTTCGTGTTAACGCTTTGTCCTCAAGTCTGGAAATACTTGGCCAGCCCTTTGCACCCCCCTGTGCTTGCCAAGGGACCCAGGTGACTTGGCAGTGTGACCCAGCACCCTCATGTTCACCTCTGAGCTGTAGGAGACAGACCTGAGCCTCAGGCTGGACCAGTGCCACCTCGATTGGGGAACCTCTCCGAGCCTTGATTGCCTCTTCTAAAACTGGTGTTAACTTGAGGAGGTATAAGTTTTATAAAACTAGACACTTGGGGATGACCCAAGGGACACCTTTCATGATGTCCCCTGGGCTTCAGCACTTTAGATTTTGACTGGATGAATCAACAGAGAAAACAGAATCATGGGGAGGGTGGCTGTTGTTGTTGGCTTCTTTATTTGATGTGTGTGTGTGTGTGTGTGTGTGTGTGTGTGTGTGTGCACATGCCTGTGGGACACATGGAGGAAAGAGGCTGGTGTTGAGTTTCTTTTTCAGTCACAGTCCACATTATTTTTGGAGACAGGGTCTCACTGAGCCTGGAACTGGCTGATTCACCTACACTGGCGGCCAGTGAGTACCAGGGACCTCTCAGTCTTCACCCCCTGACTCAGAACATTGTGCTTGGGTTCCAGACTTTCAGATGCAAGTCCTCATGCGTGTTGGCAGCCCTTTGGTTTTGTTTTCCTTTTCAAGAGATGGAGACTGCGTATGTGGCCTACACTGATCCCAAATTTGCACCCTCACAAGATCCTCCTGCCTCCTGCTGGGATCAGGGGCATAGTTGCCACCTATGGCTGGCAACTTGCTTTGTTTGTATGTTTTTTGTTTTTACTTTTTGAGACAGAGTTTCTCTGTGTAGCCCTGGCTGTCCTCCAACTGGATTTGTAAACCAGACCAGGCTGGCCTCGAACTCACAGAGATCCATCTGCCTCTGCCTCCAGAGTGCTGGGAGTAAAGGTGTGTGCCACCACACCCAGCTTTTTCAAACTTTCCTTTCCTTTCTTTCTTTCTTTCTTTCTTCCTTCCTTCCTTCCTTTCTTCCTTTCTTTCTTCCTTTCTTCCCTTGGTGAAAATTTGGATTTTATGAGTGGCACAAGGAGAGTGTAATTCAGGGTCCTTGGAACATTGACAACACTATATATTAAAAATCACATATCATGCCACCGGGCGGTGGTGGCCCATGCCTTTAATCCCAGCACTTGGGAGGCAGAGGCAGGTGGATTTCTGAGTTCGAGGCCAGCCTGATCTACAGAGTGAGTTCCAGGACAGCCAAGACTACACAGAGAAACCCTGTCTCAAAAAAAAAAAAAAAATCACATATCACATGCAACACTTGACAGTATGTTTGAGCACTTAGCTGATGTTACTACTGTTTGTTGAATGAATACATGAACAGAAAGATGGGTAGACAGCTTTGTCTGGCTAGGGTCTACTTAGTGGTCCACCATTTATCAGGTTCCTGTTCCCCAGTCTTTCCCAGGTACCACCTAGAGAGCCAGCCACTGTGGCTCACTTGCTATGGAGGAAGTGGCTATGAATGTTCCAAGTATATAGTCTGAAGCCAGCATATCTGCCAAGAGCTACTGTCTGAGGTGCAGTCACCCTGGGGATGTCCATGGAGCAAGACACCAGGTAGGCCGGCTTTGTCTTGTGGCACGTGGTTTGGAATGCAATCAGTGTTGAGTTGAGCTATGAACATGCGGTTGCTGGAGGTGCTTCCCCTGCGCCCTGTGTGCTTAGGCTGTGTTAATATTTTTGTACATGGTCACTTTTCAAGGACCTTATTTTTATTTATTTATTTTTATTTTTTAGCTGTCCTGGAACTTATTATGTAGACTAGGCTGGTTTTGAACTCACAGAGATCTGCCTGACTCTGCCTTCCTCTTTTTTTTTTTTTTTTTTTTTTAAGGCAGGATCTCTCTTATGTAGCCCTAGCTGGCTATATTGGAGCTTGCTATGTAAACCAGGCTAGTCTTGAACTCAAAGATCCAGCTGTCTCTGCTTCTCAAATACTGGGATTAAAGGTGCATACTGTCACACCTGGCTGTTTTGTTCTGATTTTGAGACATGGTTTCTCTCTGCAGCCCCAGCTGCCCTGGAATTCACTCTGTAGACCAGGTTAGCCTCAAACTCAGAGATCCACTTGCCTCTGCCTCCCAAGTGTTGGGATTAAAAGTGTATGCCACCACCTCCTGGCAAACCTGGCTTATTTAAAGAATATTTTAAATTGCATGTATTTACTTATATGTGTGTGAGCGCTGTGATCACCCGTAGAGACCAGAGGACAATTGGTGGAAGTCACTCTTCTCCTTTTACCATGAGGGTCCCAGGAATTGAACTCAGGTCGTAAGACTCTTGAGACAAGTGCAGTTGCCCAGTGAGCCATCTTACCAGTCCATGCTTTTATGATCTTTCTGAACCATAGGCTCATCTAATATATTCTCTGCTTAGCTGATCTTTTGTCTTGTTTTGTGACAGGGTTATGCTTTGTACCCCTGGTTGGCCTATAGGTCAGGCTAGCCCCAAACTCACAAAGAGTCACATGCCTCTGCTTCCCAAGTGCTGGGATTAAAGGCACAAGCTGCCATATGATTATGGTTTCTCAATTATAATGCAATAAAGCTTTCAGGGAGGGAGGGAGATTAAAAAAAATAAATGAAGAAAGACCAGGTGAGAGGGTGGACGCCTATAATCCCAGGGATTGGAGGCCGATGGAGGAAGATTTGCATAGTGTCACCAACATAAGCTACCTAGTGAATTCTAGGCAAGCCTTAGCTACAGAGTGAGACTGTATCTCAAAACACAAAGCAAAACAAAGTATAAAAGTGACTGAAAGAGACCAGTCATTAGACTCTTGTTTATCAAAGACACTACCCTTAAATTCCCACCTCTGTGTGTGAGCATCCTTGGCAGGTATGAGAGACATTAAAAATGCCTGGTGCCCACCAGCGACTTGTCTCCTCCAATGGTGGAGTGAAAGAGGAGTCATTCTCCCACTCTGCAGTCGATATGGGCAGATGCCAAGCCCACACATAAGCCCAGAGTGCCCAGGCACGCACCTTGAGAAGCACAGAACTTGTAACTCTCCAAAGTCCCTTCAGCCTCGACCTCCTGTGTGCCTGTCATTCCCAGCAGAGGCTGGCAGCCATCTTGCCATTGTAAGGGTCTGCCTTGGTGTGGAACAGGCGAGCCTGCACTGTAACTTCTGCTGGCTTGGGGCTGCCTAAGTTCTCCTGCTGTCAGCACTGTGAGAGCACAGCAGTCATTTTGCTCTGGGTACAGGGCATGGCTTAGCCCGAGATGTAGGAATCCTTGCAGGATGTTTGCTTCCTGCCCAGAAACTAAGCTTTGCGAGTTCTATCTACTGGAACAGAGCCTTCTAGGGAAATGAACTTCTCCCAGCTGAAGAGGAGATGTCAGGCCTGGATCAGAGGGTTATGGGTTCAGTCAGATCTGAGGTGTAGCCTCAGGCCCACAATTCCCCAACAACAACAACAACGATTATGGTCAACTCATGTAGTCACTTGAAATGAATAGTTGCTTGAACTGAGTTGGCATTCTATCAAAGGACCCTTGAGCATCCTAGCTCAGTGTGTTAAGCGAGCCTGCGACATCACTGTCTCTGTGGGGGGGAGGGGCCTGTGACATCACTGGCTTGGGGTGGGGGCAGCTGGTGGTCTAGTCAAAGACATGGAGAGGAAGGAAGGGTCCCTGGAAATGGCTGTTTCGTCATGGTTATGATCCTGGCTATGAAGTTGTCAGGCCACAGAGAAAGATCTCTGAGGACCTTGGCGGCTTGCTGAAGGCTTGCCAGTGAGGTTGGGGGAAGAGAAGAGAAAGGGATGGGATGGAACATAGAAAGGTTTTTGAGGCAGGAAGGATGAGGGGCAATGGAAGGCTGGAGATTGGCCACTGAGTGGGAGAGGCACCCAGATACAGGATGGAGAACTGGGAGGGGCCTGGCTCTCCCTGGTTTTGTGAGCTTTGGTTTTGGGGACACGCTGAGGACCTTAGATTCCACCTCAGTCATCAGGGACCACAGTAAGGATTTTACACAAGACAGTGAGTGACTAAAGTGATCTGAGTTAATTTTCACTGTTGCTGTGGTTGCTAGGCAAATGTCGAATGCAGGGGGAGAAGGGAAACAGGGAGATGCTACACGTATGGATTTGGTCCAGAGATGATGCTGGCCTGGAGATGGGGACAAAGTACTGTCCAGCCTCCAGAGTCCAGTTTTCCTATCACGTCCCATGCAGAGTGATTTGTCCTTCTTGGAGTTGGGTCCCAGGACTTCCTCAGTGACCTTCCTGGGCCTTTGGGACTGAGCAGAGTTTTAAAGTTGAGGTCACCACTGAAACAAATAGAATGTGACTCCAGGGCCCCTTTTAGCAGGGAAGAGTCTGAACCTCCTGGGGGAGGAGGACCATAGGTTGACGTGTGCCCCTAGCCTTTTGGCTGCTCATCTTCATCTTATGGGCCACCTCTGCCTCCTGTTACTGGGGGCTTGCAAAATAACTCAGTAAGATGCACACACCCATCTATATAAACTAGTAAGTATTTTAAAAGGCTGCCTGGGAGCCAGTGGGCGCTACTGGTGCTCAAGCCGTGGCTCAGTAAAGAGCACTCGGCCTAACACACGATGCTCTAGGGTCCATCTCCAGGAGCACCAAAGGCGAGCTGACTGCAGCCTCCACCCAGGACCTTCTCTCACCCCACACCTCTCTGTGGATGGAGGCTTGTTTGTGGAACCAGATCCTAAGCCTGTGTCTCCTGCTACGGTTCAGCCATAGCTGCAGTTCTGGACCATTCCCACTGTGTCCTGTGCGTGGTCACACTCACTGTGCCCCCAAGCAACCACATACCTTAGGAGTCAGCCATGGGCTCGTTCTCTCCATAAAAACTTTTTTTTTTTTTTTTGGTTTTTCGAGACAGGGTTTCTCTGTATAGCCTTGGCTGTCCTGAACTCACTCTGTAGACCAGGTTAGCCTCGAACTCAGAAATCCGCCTGCCTCTGCCTCCCAAGTGCTGGGATTAAAGGTGTGCGCCACCACTGCCCGGCTCTCCATAAAAACTTAAAATTTTTAAATGGTAGAGCTGTGCCTGGTGGTCCACACTTTTAAAATGTCAGAACTTGAGAGGCAGAGGCAAGTATAATTCTCTGCGCTCAAAGCCAACCTGGGCAACATAGTGAGTCTCAGGCCAGCCAGGCCTATAGAAACTACTTTTAAAAAAATTTCCAGGCTGTGGTGGTGCATGCCTTTAATCCCAGCACTCAGGAGGCAGAGGCAGGCGGATCTCTGTGAGTTCAAGGCTGGCTTGGTCTACAGAGTGAGCTCTAGGACAGCCAAAGCTGTTACACAGAGAAATCCTGCCTCAAAAAACAAAACAAAACAAAAAAAAAAAAAAATTAAAAGGTTGAAAAACAACAGAGGAAGGTAAGAGAGAGAGGGGATGGAGGGAGAGAGAAAGCACACACAAGAGAGGTAACACTAGTTTAGGGATCATGGCTTCTCAGCCTTTTGGCTGAGATCAAGTGCAGGATTGGAGCTCAGAAGCAGGATACTTGGCTAACATGAACAAGCCCCTGACTTCCATCCCCAACACTGCACAAAACAAGTCAGCTTTTTTCCTGACTCTATCAAGTCACCTCTTCTAGAACTTTCTGGCTGCCTCTCTGAACCCCATTCCATAAAGCCCCCAGGTGAGGCAGGAGGCAGGGGACAGAGAATCTCTACTGCTTCCCCAGGGAGCTGGTACCTGGCATCCACACTTGCTCAGTCTCCACTGTACCCTGTCTCTCCAGATCATTGTCATGGCACATCTCCAAGGAACCAAATGTAGCCAGTGCCCCACCTTGCCCCAAAGGACTCTGAACTCTTGGCCCCACTTGCCCCTATCTTCTAATCCAGAAATTTTGGATACACGGAGCACATAAAGTCTATATTTAAAAGCATCACTGGTGGAATCTGGAGAGATGGCTCAGTGGTTGAGAGCATTGGCTGCTCTTTCAGAAGACCCGGGTTCAATTCCCAGCACCCACATGGCAGCTCACACCTATCTGTAACTCCAGTTACAGGGGATCTGACAGACTCACACAGACAGATGTGTGGGCAAAACTCACCAATGAACACAAAACTAACACACACACACACACACACACACACACACACAAAAGTAATCCTGACTGAGTGGGTCAGCATTCCCTCAGTTATGTTCCCTCATGCTCCTGCTACAGGGGACAGCTTAAGTTTCCCTGCTCATGGCTTCAGCTGCTCTAGAATATGTAGAAATAGGGGGCTGGAGAGATGGCTCAGTGGTTAAGAGCACTGGCTGCTCTTCCAGAGGTCCTGAGTTCAATTCCCAGCACCTACATGGTGGCTCATAACCATCTAGAAATACATGGCGCCCTCTTCTGGCCTGTAAGCATACATGTAGGCAGAATACTGTATACATAATAAATTAATAAATCTAATATTTATAGATGGGGGGGTTCTGGTCACAAGGTGTCCCCTATGACCCAAAGTGGGGCCCCAGGAAAGTCACATGGTACTGAGCAGACCATGGCCCAGTTTGGAGGGAGGGGGATAGGTTACATGAGAGACTTTGCTTTATGCTAGGGCCACACAGACCTTTCCCCCTTTTAGACAGGGTCTATGTAGTCCGGGTTGACCTTGAACTCATAACCCTCCCGTTTTAGTGCTTCCATTGCAGGTGTGCATCACCACGTCTGGCTAATTTATTTATGTTTTATTGTATTTAATATCGTTCTATTAATTTAACATTTGTAAGATTCTACTTAAACGTTCTCTATCAGGTTTTGTACTTGTGATAGACAAATGTCACATCACGTAATTCCCCTCATGTCCCCTAGGCGGTGACTGTGGTTATCATGACAATTTTATAGGTGAAGTAATTGAGGACAAGCCACCTCTCCAAGGTCTTGGTCACACCTCTGCCTCTTTTCCATAGATAAGAAGGCTCAGAGAGGGGAAGCCACTGAGTAAGATCGTCCAGCTGGGATGGGACCCAGGTCTGTCTATAGCCAGAGACTGTGACACTGACTGGGCAGGAAATCAGAGCTGGGGACTGACAACTGGATTCATTTATGTGAACTGGGGGTGGGGATGGAGCTAAGAGTGAAAGCAAGACCCAGGTCCTATGTCAGCCCTCAGGGTTCATGCTAGGTGGAGCCTTGGGAATAGCAGAGGTTAGGAGAGAGTTTGCTCCCTCCTTGATGCGGTGCTGTCCCCTGGGTGCCCAAGGCGCCAGGCCGGGCTGTGGATCTGACACCTCCTGTTGCCTGGCTCTGATCAGATTCTGGCTGCAGGGCAGGTGTGAAACCGGATGCTGAAGAGAGTTGTTCTTTGGCCTGGATATGGCTGCCGACCCTGGCCCTTCTTTAGCACAGCCTGGCCTTGCTCATGGTGACTTTCTTGAATCCTAGAGCACTTCTGCCCACCCAGGGCACTGCCTGGGCTACAGCCTCTGTCCCAGTCGCCAGGCTCCAGGGTCCCCAGGGAGACTCCCACCAGGCCTGCTCTCAGGTGAGCCGACAGGATCGGGTTCCTTTGGTTTCATGTCCCGCATTGTTCTTGGCTGGGCCCCGGCTTATGAAACAGTAATGAGGGGCCCTGCTCCCGAGGCTGGCCCCTCTAAGGTTTCTGCTGCCTGGAACACTGCAGCCACCACAGCCCAGAGTCAGGGCCTGGGAGGGTGGCAGCGTGGGGGCCTGAGCCGGAGCCCCCCGGGAAAGAGGGTGCTGACAGCCGCCAGCTGCCACTGCCGGAGCCCGCTGCCCAGGTAACTTGAGAGGAGGCGGGGCACAAGGTGCCATGGCCCTGTCTCCCACCACCAAGGGAGGGCCCTGCCATTCTGGGAGGTGGAGAGAATAGGGGGGCCTTCTTTGAGGGGAGCTGCCATTCCTCCTGGCTGAGACCAGTACCAGTCTTTCCAGGTGTGGCCCTGCCATGAGCAGTGCCAGTGGCTATGACCCTCTGTTTTGAACCTTGCTTCTCCTGTAGAGGAAGAGAGCCCTTTATTTCTTCTAGATCTCGCTGACCCCTCCACCTTCAGACTTCCTCTCCCATTCCAGGCCAGGCCAATACCCTCTTTCCCATTTGTCTTCTGGATGCAAGGGTGCTCTGGGGCCTTTAAGTTCCAGTTCTCAGGAATGCACACATAGATATATGTTTACATGATCTTGCATACATACATGCATGCATCAGTGTAGCTGACAAGTCTGCTCACATGCAGTGGGGCACATACCACTCAACAATGATGTATACACGGGTGCCCCAAACCACTGGTATTTGTAAACAGATGTACGTGTTCCCAGACTTGTGCATGTGTACAGGTATGCATATACACTCCAGGTACTTGGCCCACTTGCTCTGACCTGGGTCCCCAGGGCATCTCCAGTTGATGGGATGCCAGGCCTCCTTGAGCAGGGAGATCCCAGGAGGTGACTTCTGGAGACACCCACCCATCTGAGCTGGGAGACGCTGCCTGGGGGAGGGGGAGGGTAGTCCCACGTGGGTCTGAGCTGTCTCCTCTCTCCAATGCGGGCCCAGGAGTCTCACAGCCTTTCCAGTGCTGAGGCACCCTACTGCGACCTGCCTCTCTGCCCACCAGCCCTGCAGGACCCACTCCACACCACCACCTGTGTTGGCCAGTCTGTGGATAACCTTGGCCTTGGGCAAGAGCCTCGGAGGTGGGTAGAGCCCCAGGCTTCAGGAACGGGCTCCTGGGTGGGGGGAATGTCCATCCCCCCATTCGTCTCTTCATAACAGCAGTGTCCATCTACAGGAGTTGGCATGGGTCACGTGGTCAACTCACAAAGTCTGGGCTTTAGGCCTGATTCTTGGGGTCCCTGGAAAGTTCACATTCATCTGTCCTTGTTTTACTTGGGTCTCTGACCCTGGCCCCCAGCTGTCTTTCTTGGTGGTTCTGCCCATCCCATAGTTCCATGGGGTAGGGGAGTGCTATGTACGTCTCCTGGTCCTTGTGTATGGTTTTATATGTTTGAAGCAGCCAGATACAGTGGCAGATGGACATAATACCAGCACTCAGAGGTGAGAGATTTGGAGCTCAAGGCTAGTTTGGGTTACATAGCTAGACTCTGGCCCTTTTAGCACCTCCCAAAGACTGAATGGTCCTCTCAACAAGGGCATCTCGTATCACTCCTGCTTGACTGGGTCCCCAGGCTTTGAAATTCCTTCCAGTCCAGGCCTAAACTGACCCCAGGTTCCCTACTGGGATCATGAGACTTCGGAAGGCCATGGCTCAAGGATCCAGAGAGCTAGATCCCGCCTTCACATCCACTGAGATGGGCTGTGGGACCTTCCAGTTGCTATCCCATCTCTTTATGCTTTACTTTCCCTGTTTGTAAAATAAGAGGGGCTGGGGCTTTAGCTCAGTGACAGGCGGTGTGCCTTAAGACCCTGGGTGTGATTTCCCACACATCAGACATAAAACTTGAAAAGAAGGGAGGCCGTAGCAAATCCTCATTGTGTGAGAGTGAGCCTTCACCTCAGGTGGGCACTATCCCGAGAGAAAAGGGAGGCTCTGGCAGTCAATGTATTTTAGGAAATCTGGGGACACATTCATGAGTAGAATCTTTGATGCAGGACTTGTCAGAGCATTTGATTTGCACACCCGTGCACTGTGGTTTAGACGTGAGGGGTACACACATGGATGCGTGTAAAATGTTTTCTTCTTCCCTTTAGCAGTAGATCTCCCTTACCGAGTCCTCACTCCTGCCTGTCTCATATTTTGGGTTGGGGACCTAGCCATTAACAGCAGAGTCACCTCTCCAGCCCTCTTTACTAGTTTATAGGCCCAGGTGTGGGTCACTTTGGGAAACCCCTTGAGCCAGGGCCACAGGACTTCGTAAAGCGCACTCATTTCCACAACGCTTGCCCTTGGCGCTTGCTTCACATCTCACTGCTTACCAGCTTTCATCTGCGAGCCAAACTTAGTGTCCCCCACAGCTGCCCACTCCCATGGGAGGGTACTACAGGTCTGGGAGGTAGCCCAGCTCAGACACCCTCACACTGACATTCTGTTCAGCAGCTGCAGAAAAGTTCACACCCTGGCTCGGTGTGAGCACACCCGTGTGTACCTGGGTGCACAGGGCTCAGTCCTTGATTCTGTTACCTTCTGGGATGGGAGGAGGTCATTGATCTTTCTCCTCTTCCAGGGTCTGGTCCCCAACAACAGCTCTCCCTGCAGAGGGCCCTGCAGCTGCTCCAAGGAACAGGCACCAGGACCCTGAGGGGATACCCTATCTGGAGGGCGTGGCCTGTAGTAGCTGCACCTCTGAAGACCAAGACCAGGACCCCAACTCCAACACCAGCTCCAGCCAAGACAGCAATACCCCTCATGATACTAGCAATTCCTCTACTGTGGTAAGCTGAGGGCAGGGGTCTGGGAACAAGAACAGGGTTGCCTAGTGTCCTCAGCCTGGAGACAGGAGGAGCTCTGAACCTCCAGAGGAGGGCTGAGCTTTTTTTTCTCTGCAGTAATGGCAGGCCAAACTTAGCCATTGCCTTCCCTGCTGGGAGGGCAGGGCTGCTGGGCTGGCTGGGGGATGGGGGCGGGGTAGTGAAGGTGAGATGGTGGGAGGAGTTTCAGTCCATAGGGACTTTGGTTGAGTCACCAGCTGGCCCAGGCCTCAGGACTGAGAAGTAGGCATGGCGTCCAGAGCATGCATGAGACTGGCCCCAGCTCTGCTCTGGCCACATGGGATCATTCTGGGTTCATAATCAGTCCTAGTGTTGATTTCCAAAGGTGGAGGGAAGAGACTGAGCTTGGGAGCTGGCCGGGGTTGGCAGGAGATAGGAGCCTAGAGGCTGTCCCTTTGCCTGTACACTCAGACATGTCCCATGAGACAGCCCCACCCCAACAAAAAGGAAACGACAGAAAAGAATGGACTTCACAGAAACAGCCTAGCCTGGTCACACATGTGACAGGTGCCATGTTAGAGGTCTCAGTGGATCTGAGCCCAAGAAAGGTTCTCCGATACCCTCTAAGCTAGAGACTGCTGTGGCCCTATCAGGAGCCGAGGGCCAGAGGCTGGAAGCACTTTACTTGAGACCACACAGCTGGAAAGTGGTGGGCCTGGGACTTGAACCTATTCTCCCATCTGTGTGACTTTGGCCAAGCTTTTGGCTTTAATGGCTCTGTCTCCTCAAAACTGACAGATGGTCCACTGTGGCTGAGAGCCTCACACAGGCAGCAAGGGTGCCCTTAAAATCCTACCCTTCATGCTGGGAGTACAGACCCAGGGGTCTTCTTCTCATCTCCAACAAACTCTTTTCTCTCTAGCAGGATTGGGACAGTGTTGAGAGGCCAGGGGAGGTCCCCAACGGGAACACATTCACCGCGATGATCCCGAGGAGGCCTCAGGAGGGACTGAGACCTGACAGTGCTCGAAAGGCCACCAGGTCCCCAGGCAGAGGAGACACAGCAGGCCAGAGGAAGGAGAGTGAGTCCTTCTAGGCTGTCTTATTACCATGAAGTGGTGGTGGCCAAGGGCCCCAGCCTTCCTTGGAGGGACCAAATTTGTTTAACTAATTTATTTTTATTTTATGTGCATTGGTGTTTAGGCTGCATGTATGTCCGTGTGAGGGTCTCTGTGAGGGTGTTAGACCCCTGAAACAGGATTTGCAGGAAGTTGTGAACTGACAAGTGGGTGCTGGACTTGAACCCAGGACTTCTGGAGAGCAACCAGTCCTCTTAACAGCTGAGCCATCTCTCCAGCCTTGAGGCCTCAAATCTTTGTTTGTTTGTTTTTGATTTTTTTTTTTGAAAAGGGTTCTCTGTGTTGTCCTGTCTGTTCTGGAACTCATTCTGTAGACCAGGCTGGCCCTGAACTCTCAAAGATCTGCCTGCCTCTGCCTCTTGTGTGCTGGGATTAAAGGTGTGTGCCACCACTGCCCGGACTTGAATCTTAATAATAGAATCGTATTGTGTCATGTGCCATACTGACCTCTCTTGAAAGATTGGAGCCTTTAAGTTCTCAGAGTCTGAAGCTGGCCAATCACAAATGGAACACCTGTCATAAATAGAATGGTCAGGTAGGACTTCAGGTACGGCTGGGTCCAGGTGTTCAGACAGTACTGCTGAAGTGTGGCTCTATTCTTCCCTAAACCCTTCCCCAATGGTAACATGATGTCCACCAGACGGGCTGGTCTGTGTCCAACAGAAAAGGGGCGTGTCTTTCCCATGACTTCAGTTAAAGTCTCAGGAAGAGCTCTCACAGGGACCACTGTGTGTCATCCCGATGACCAAGTCTGGCCTCCTGTTTCAACCTCAAGGCCTGAACTAGGAGGAGGGAGAATCCCCAGAGGCAGTCAGCATGCTGTTCTGAGAAAGGGGAATGGGGACCTCTGTTGTACCAAGTCTATAGAGGTTGGCGAGGTTGGCGAGGTTGCTAGGATATGAGTCCAGTATGGTGGGCACCATGTTCTGGCCCTGGTATCTTTCTTCAGTATGGTCAAGAGTTGAGGCTAGGATGCCTGCTACCTCCCACCCCCTTCCCTGATGGCAGCCCTGGCTTTTCCTGATCCCTGAAGGAGTCTCATCAATACACGGGAGTGAAGTTTGGGTCATGATTCTCTAGGGTCTCAGGGGAGCTAGCATGGACTCCTACCCTAGAAAGCTCACTATCCAGCAAAGCAGACAGACAGGAGCCAGCTGTAGTTACCCAGGACGGAGCAAGCGAATACACAGGAGTAAGGGAAGACGTGGGTACAGGGCTGGCACAGGACGGGAGGGCTGTTTGGACCAAGGAGAGCAAAGCAGGGAGACAGGACTATGGGACCCATTGGCGGTTGCAGTTTAAATGTGGGTATGAGGATACAATAGGGGTGGGCTGTGCAGGGCCTCCTCAGCCTTGCCAAGCAGTTGGGAGTCTCTTCTCTAAGCATGGTTTGGGCAGAATGCAGTCAGAAATGCAGTGAGGCAGGAGGATTAGAAGACAGGTAAACTAGTAACATCTACTACTGGCAGCTACCTAGTAACATCTGCTTCAGTCCAGAACTGATGCTGATGCTGAATCCCAGGGTGACAGGTTGTTTCCCAACCAGGATGTTCCTTCAGACCACACTTGACCCACAGGGAAAGGCTCCCTGAGGCTGCAGAGCTTTGCAGATACTGCAGCAGTGTCATGCAAGCTGCCCCCCACCCCATGTGACTCCTGGGGACAGGATCGCACACAGCACCTGGGTATGGGGGTGCATGCCTGTGACCTGACACAAGTGAGCTTTGGATTATGTATGTAGCTGAGGCTAGTCTGGAATTCCTGACTCTCCTGTCTTCACCTCTTCCATGCTGGGATTACAGACAGGCCCCACACAGCCAGGCTTTGCTTTGTTGCTCTTGAAAGTGGGTGGTTTCCTCTCTGTGACCTACTTAGCCAGAATCTGTGGCCACTGTCCACCTGGTGGCCACTTGCTACATTGCAGTCAGGGGCTAACTAGGCACATCCCTGTTGGCACAGCTCACCGGGGTTGAGGCAGGTGCAGGACACAGATTGCCTAAGCTCCTAGAGGATCTTAATGGGTGGGGTGGCAGGAGACAGCTCATCCAGTATGTGGCACAAAGTGTAAGGCAACTGGAGAAGAGGTGGGAGCATTATGTATACTGCATCCCTACTGTGTGCTGCATCCCTACTGTGTGCTGTACATCTCTACAAGTCCCAGAGGCACTATGGGATTGCAAGGCCCTTCCACATAGAGCTCCCAAGCGGGAGGTAATCAAGAAACAGTTATGAGGAAGGCCATGGAAGGCAGCCCCTGAGCAGGGACCCTAAATATTAGAAGGAAACAGTCAAAGATGGAAGAGTGCTTCAGACAAAGGTAGCAGGAAAAGAAATGGCCCTGGGGTTGTGAGGCTCCTGTGTTGTGTTTGAGGACTTAAAGAGTGGATGTTGGACCTTGGAGAGTGGGTGAGGTATGGAGAGGGGAAGGAGACAGTTCCTGCACAGCTGGCGTCCCATTCCAAATCCAGCAGTGACTTTCCTTCTTTTCATTTTGAAATAACCGTAGGGTAGCTATAGTGGCTAGTGGACCCTTTACCCAGGTGCCTCTGGTGTTAGTTAGCTTCACGCACAACACAGAACACATGCAGAGGGTGGAGCTAAGAAATTAACATTGGTAGGGGCTGGGGATTTGCCTCTCAGCACAGCGCTTGCCTGGCGTGCGAAACCCTAAGCTCCAGCCCCAGCCCCAGGAAGAAAATCAAGAACATTAACAGAGCAAGCTACACATTTGTCAGATCCACCAGTTTTCCTTCTATGACCCCTGTGGGCTTGTTTGCTTGTTACAATGTATCCCAGGCCAGCGTCAACTTCTAGACCCGTAGGTGGTCACAACTACTTGGTCTCTGGTCCTTCCCCCTGTGTCACCTTCCTGGCCTCTCCTTACCTGCCTGCCCCTTAGGGTTGTGAGCAGGGAAGCTTGCTTTGCTGGGAGTGGGTGGGTGGGGGGAATGATGACACTTGACACAGAGCACTCATGCCAAGGGTCCTCTGGAGTTTGTCCTAACAAGAAATGACAGTGACCTTGGGTGGGGACATCTTAACTGGGCCCAGGGTCACTCCAGTGCCGAGAGTTCTGACGTCGGGGACACCAGCTAACAGTGTAGCAAGGTTGGAGGAGACAGGGCTGTATGTTAAAAAGAAGTGTGCTCATGAAGGCAGCCATGGTTACTACTTCAGGGGGAGGAACAGGACACACAGCTGGTGGCTAAGGGATTGTGAAGGGTGGCGGTCGACCCCAAGTTGGTGACAGCCAGGAACCGCGATGTGGTCGATGTTGAGAGCAGTTCACTCATCCTTCAGAACAGTACCCCTGTGACATCCTTGAGGTCATGCCTCCTAAGGCGTCAGTTATTTTATATCTGCCAGAAGAATGGGTGACGATACAAGTCAGCATGGCAAGGGCGGCACGGTGACAGTAGTGTGACAGTCAATCACAGTGGATCTGTGGTCAGGAAGCACCTACGCCTGTGGCTCTCAACCTTCCTGATGCTGAGATCCTTTAATACAGTTCCCTGTTGTGTGGTGACCGACCAACTGTAAAGTTATTTTCGCTGCTACGTCATAACTGTGATTTTGCTACTGTTATGAATCATAATGAAAATATTAGTGTTTTCTGATGGTGATAGGCAACCCCCATGAAATGGTCGTTCTACCCACCCAGGTTGCAACCCCCAGGTAGAGAAACGCTGATCTAAATATTCAGCACACGCTCCCCTGCCCTGTGTGTTCTCTATTTTAAAAAATTCAGCCGGGCAGTGGTGGCGCATGCCTTTAATCTAGCACTTGGGAGGCAGAGGCAGGGGGATTTCTGAGTTCAAGGCCAGCCTGGTCTACAGAGTGAGTTCCAGAACAGCCAGGGCTACACAGAGAAACCCTGTCTCGAAAAACCAAAAAAAAAAAAAAAAAAAAAAAAAAAACATTTATTTATTTGTATGTGGGTGTGAATTTACACACGTGCATGTGTACATGTGCCAAGGTGCTTGCGTGAAGGTCAGAAGACAACCTCTTACCATGTGGGTCCTGGGAATCAAACTCAGATCCTGAGCCTTAGCCACAAGCACACTCACCTACTGAGCCATCTCACTGGCCCTCCCTTGCTTTCTCCTAATTAGTCACTCTGGGACCTGAGTGTTGGGTGGGGGTGGGGGTGGGGTGGATAATGCTCTCCATATTCCAGCCAGCCCTTTCTTCTTCAGTTAACCCAAACTAGAAACACCCTCATAGACATGCTCAGAGGTTTGTCCCCTGGGTGAGTACATCTTGTTGACAGTATCGACTGTCACATGCTAGGCCTGGCCTTCAGCAGCTCTTACAGACACGCAGGTGCGTGTCATCCACCAGCAGCTGCACTCTTCTTGCACATTTCCGCCTCCGGGATGAGTGCCTGGGACAGGAGGGTAGGAAAGAGTCCTTTGGTGTAGGCATCGGTACAGGCACTATGCCTTGGCACCCAGGAAAGAGGGTTCTTAGAAGTGGGGGTGATTTGTGGTCATCTGACCCAGGAAGGCAAAGCAAGGATCCAAAGTGGTCACACAGATGCTCCTGGCTCGCTCATCCTTTCTGGGGACACTCTTCTTGACAACTTTGATTTCCTTTGACATGTCCACGGCCTTCTCGATTTGGCCATCCCATGAGTCATTGCGTATCTACAGGCTGGCAGTAGAGGGGTACCTATGCTAGTCTCAGCCTAAATAGTAAGAGTGTGTCTCTTTGGAACGGACACTAAAGCCTATTAGAAGTAGGTTGGGGGCTGCCCTAGTTTTTTGTCCTGCCTGGATTCCTCTCCTCACCTTAAACGTCTGTCCTCATATCTCTCCAGATTCTGGCAGTGGTGGGCAGAGCGCTGGCCAGCACTGGGCGAAGCTGCGATCGGAAAGTGGCTACTTCTCTCTGGAGCGACAGCGCTCAGGGCAAACCCAGGCTTCCTCCGGGACACCACCGGGAGGACCTCGGTGCACCACCCAAGCTTCTGTTCAAAGGGATGTTTTCCAGACTGCGTCTGCACAAGAAGCTCCCCAAACCACCTCTCTGCCAAGAAACACCCAAAGAGACACTCAGTGGAGCTCCCCTAGAACCTCCTCTCCTTCCAGAGTATCCCAGCGGGACGCTCCTAGAATCATGCCCACCCAGCAAAAGAATACTCCACTTTCCTCTCCCCTCAGAAGCACTCCAGAGACCCTGAAGACCTCTGCACCAGAAGATGGTCCCCATGTTACATCACCTTCATGTGTCCAAGACTCCTCTCTCAACAGAACCACCCAGCGGGACAGCTCTAGAACTTCCTGTGCCCAGAGGGACAATCCCAGGACTTCTTCTCCCAACAGAACCACCCAGAGGGACAACCCCAGGACTTCTTGTTCCCAGAGGGACAATCCCAGGACCTCTTCTCCCAACAGAACCATCCAGAGGGATAACCCCAGGACTTCTTGTTCCCAGAGGGACAATCCCAGGACCTCTTCTCCCAACAGAACCACCCAGAGGGATAACCCCAGGACTTCTTGTTCCCAGAGGGACAATCCCAGGACCTCTTCTCCCAACAGAACCACCCAGAGGGATAACCCCAGGACTTCTTGTACCCAGAAAAACAATCCCAGGACCTCTTCTCCCAACAGAACCACCCAGAGAGATAACCCCAGGACTTCTTGTTCCCAGAGGGACAATCCCAGGACCTCTTCTCCCAACAGAACCACCCAGCGGGATAACCCCAGGACTTCTTGTTCCCAGAGGGACAATCCTAGGACCTCTTCTCCCAACAGAACCACCCAGCGGGACAACCCCAGAACTTCCCGTGTATCACAAAATACCCCCAGGACCCCTTCTACCCAAGTAGACAAGACTACAGCTTCCTGCAGCAGATGGGAGCATCTCCGGAGCGCCTGCACCCAACGAGACAACCCCAGGACCGTCTCTCAAGGCTGCACCCAAAAGGACAATCCAGGTCCATCCTCTCCCCGCCGTGCCACTCAGGGGAGTAGTTCCAGAAACCCTTCTCCCCACCGTACCAACAAAGATATCCCTTGGGCTTCCTTTCCCCTTCGGCCAACACAGAGTGACAGTCCCCGAACCTCGTCTCCATCACGCACCAAACAAAACCAGGTGCCTTGGGCATCCATTTCTCTCCGGCCAACCCAAGGAGACAAGCCTCAGACCTCATCTCCAACCAAGCTAGCTCATAATGACTCTCCCCAGCAGTATTCGGCATCCCTGGCCACCTCCTCCTCCTCTCATAACCCTGGCCATCCCAGTGCCTCTAGGACTTCAGCGCCTCTTCACACAGCACCACGAGGGGCTCCCCAGACCTCTTTGGAGTCCTCTCAGCCACCATGCGCTGTGTGTATCGGGCACCGGGACGCACCTCGTGCCTCTTCCCCACCTCGCTATTTTCAGTATGACCCTTTTCCCTTTTTCCCAGATTCCCGCTCATCTGAGAGCGAATCACCCCATCATGAACCCCCCTACATGCCGCCTGCAGTGTGTATTGGGCACCGTGATGCCCCCCGGGCCACTTCACCACCTCGTCACACCCAGTTTGATCCCTTTCCCTTCCTCCCAGACACATCAGATGCTGAGAACGAGTCCCCCCAGCACGATCCCCCTCAGTTTCCCCCACCGGTATGCATCGGGTACCGCGATGCTCCGCGGGCCTCTTCCCCACCACGCCAGTTCCCAGAACCCTCCTTCTTCCAAGATCTCCCCAGGGCCAGCACAGAGAGCCTTGTCCCTTCCACAGACTCTCTGCATGAGCCTCCCCACATTCCCACGCCTGTGTGTATTGGGCACAGAGACGCTCCCTCCTTCTCTTCCCCACCACGCCAGGCCCCTGAGCCTTCCCTCTTTTTCCAGGATCCTCCTGGGACCAGTATGGAGAGTCTTGCCCCTTCTATTGACTCTCTGCATGGCTCCCCACTGCTGACCCCCCAAGTATGCATCGGCCATCGGGATGCACCCAGAGCCTCCTCTCCTCCCCGACACCCACCTAGTGACATAGGTCTCCTGGCACCCTCACCTCCACCAGGTAGCTCAAGCTCCCGGGGCTCAGCACCCCCAGGGGAGACCAGACACAACTTGGAGAGGGAGCAGTATACCATGCTGGCTGACCTGCCCCCACCCAGGAGGCTGGCTCAGAGGGGGCCAGAGCCCCAGGCACAGGGCAGCAACGAGGGCCGTACCCGCAGCCCTGGCAGAGCAGAGGTGGAGCGCCTCTTCGGGCAAGAGCGCAGGTGAGCCAGGGCAGGGGCAGCCAGGTGGGCTGGGGAGGAGAACAGTTGGAAAGTTTCAGAAGCAAGAGTTCAAGCCCTGCTGCCCACTGGCTGTATAGTCTTGGGCAAGTCTGTCTCCATCTGTATATTAGTATTTTGTTTTTTGGTTTTTTTTTCCTTCTTGAGGTTAAAGTAACACTATGAGTAGCCAGGTAGTCAAAAACACTGAAGTCTGACGGTCTAAGTTCAAATCTGGGGTCAAAGCTACCCTGTGTCTTGTGATACCTGCTTAAAGCAATTTAACTTACTTAAGCCTCTGTTTTCTCATCTGTCAAATGAGTAGAGACTATTATTAGCACATTGATGACATTGAGTGGAAACTCCAGAAGGGTTTGATCCAGAGTGGTGCATGAGGGAGGAAAAGAAAGTGCATGTTCTCTGTGCATTGTGGGAAGACAGACATGCTGTTTTACATGTCTTGTCAGGGACTAGGGAGGTAGCTCAGTGGTGGAGTGGTTGGCAGCATGTATAGGCCCTGTGCTTCAACCACGGCTCTGAGTAGATAAAGGCCTTGGGTTTTATTCCTCTGGGTGCTGGGGGTGGGTCCCAAAATGTATACCTGCCAAGGAGAGACTCACCCGGAGCTCCCAGAATTCCAGACTTTCAAAGGTTAGGTATTACTTTCCAGGGACAGAGCCACAGAGTCCTGAGTCCTAGTGTCCTATGAATGTCACCAGTAGCATGTTACTGCTGGGACCTCCCATCCCCCTGCTATGGCTGGGATTTCTCTCCTCGGCAGAGCCAGCTCCTGAGTTTTTCTTTTCTTTTCTTTTCTTTTCTTTTCTCTTCTTTTCTTTTCTTTTTAAGAGATGCAGCACCACTAATTAGAGATAAGAGAAATAAGGTAGGGGGCCTAGAAGTCTGGAACGTTCTGAGTATTATCTAGTGTGTTTTAGTATATGACTGAGTGGACAACCCTCACAGTAATTAGAGCATTTCCAGTGCCCTCTTTTATGAGACAGGGTTTCTCTGTGTAGCCCTGGCTGTCCTGAAATTCCCTCGGTAGACCAGGCTGGCCTTGAGCCCAGAGATCTGCCTGCCTCAGCCTCCTGAGTACTGGAATTAAAGGTGTGGCCACCACTGCCCTGCTCTGGCACACTGAGATTCTTTTCTTTACTTGCCCTCAAGCAACCTCTGTGTAAGATCAGAATTTGTACGAGAAATTTTCTTTCTTATTTTAATGCCCGTCCCAGTAAATTGGCTCCATTTACTATGCAATAGAGAAGCTTTGTTGACCCTGTCATTCATACGTTTCTTTCTCTAGTCTTAAAGGAAAACCAATTTTGGAGAAGGAGTGGGTTGGAAACAGGGTCTCACTGAGGGCCAAGTCGGCAGTATACTCACGGTGCAGCCGAGTGCCGGGTGTACGTGAGTGTACTTCCGTGTAACAGAAATCACAAATGTGTTTACACACTTATTAAGTACTCTCTCTCTCTCATCGTTACTTATTTTTGAGATAGGGCTTTGCTATGTAGCCCAGGCTGGCCTTGGACTCTCCCTCCTTCTGCCTCAGGTTCCTGAGTGCTGGTATTATAGGCGTGAAAAACCACAGCCGACTCACAGTTACTTCTGTCCACTTTATTCTCCTCATCCTCGTATATTGTCTTCCATCTCAGTGGTATACCTCTGGGGTACTTTCTCTATCTAGTGTGTTTCCAGGCGGAGTACCATTTGCCCTCTGCGGACAGCATGCATAGGTGTGAGGGGCAAAGTTTATGAGGCAGCAGGGCGGGATGTGTGTACAGGTTCTATTTTTATATAATTTTATATTTACGCCGCTACATGTTTTTATTGAGCATCTACTTTGCCCAGACTTTATTTCTGAGCCTGGAACATCTTTTCTGGAAGTCATGTCATTAGGCATTTGGCTTGGTTTTGTATCCTTCTCCCCACCCCCTCACCCCTATTAGATGCCTGAATTTTAAAAGTCTTCCTTGGGTCACCTAGACTTGGTATCTTTGGTTCTTTTAAAAACAAACAAACAAACAAACAAACAAAAACTATGTAGCCCTGGTTTGTCTGAGATGTGCTATGAAGACCAAGTTAGCCTGGATCTCATAGCTGCCTCTGCCTCCCAGTGCTGGAATTAAAGGTGTGTGCCACCCTACCTACCCTGTTGGTTCTTTGATACCATTTGGAGGTCCATAGGCCCATCCGAATGTCCAGAGGAAACCCATTTCCTTGGTCATCAACCCTTGGGTAAAGGTTTCCCTGGCCAAGTCCTGTTGCAGCAGAGCTGGGTTTCCACAGTGTGTGTGTGTGTGTGTGTGTGTGTGTGTGTGTGTGTGTATCCCTTCTAGGGTTTTCAGCCCTGTCTTTCAAAGCTTCATAATAAGGGAAGACATGTTGGAAGGAATGACCATTGAACAAGCTGCAATAGAAAACTGCATGTTTGAAAGAGACCAAACGTTTGCACCTTCCTATCAGGTCCCTGTCGTGTTTGAGACTTTGCTTCATCAAAGCACCTAGATGTCAATTCTAGAGGAAACTTACTCAAAGGCCTTAAAATTGATTAAAAATGGACCCCCATCAGGGAGTTCTTAAGCTTAGAATCCAGGAACCTCAGGACTGCTAAGGACTCCAACAGCCTCCAGAACTAATTCTAATGACATCAGCAAAAGCCACAGGATGATAGCAAGGCCTGACGCCACACTTCTGGTTGGTTTGAGACAAGGTCTCATGTAGCCCAGCTGGCCTCCAACTTCCCATGTAGTCAGTGATGAGCTCGAACTCCTGCACTACCTCCTGAGCACAGGGATCTCAGGTGTCATCACTGCCCATGGTCCGTTCCTTCTGCAAACCTCTGCAGCATTCTGTATGGTTCTTTCAGCTGTGCAGACTTGGGAGAGACAGTCCCCACAGGCCCCCCTCACAGCCCCCCCTCATAACCCCCTTCTCGTCTCCTTTTGGAACTCACTCTGGGCCCACTGAAAGCTTCTCTTCTTCCTGGCATCCCTCGTGGTTTTGCTCAGCCACAAGTCATGGCTCAACTGACTTCACTTATTTTTGCTGTGCTGGGGATGGACCCTAGGATCTCACAAATGCCTCTTTCCATTACCAGTTTAGATGAAGTCCAATAGTCAGACCCCACAGAAGGTAAACGTTCATAGAGGTAGAATCTTTTGTGGTGAGAGAGGGATCAGACTGTCCTGAGTCTGTTAGTTTTATAATGGTGGCCCCATGTTGAATATATCCATAGCCTCTCATTGTTAACCGACACAAGTATCTGGAACTAAGGATTTTGGCACAGGCTGAAGGTCATCTCTGTTGGTTATGGTGACATTTGCTGGTGACTTTTCTGGGATTATTGTGTTGGAGAGAAATGTTTCTTCCTAGTCATCCAGCCAGGAGCTGTTTCGCCAGTGGTTAAGAAGGGGCCAGCATTCTCAAAGCTGAGTGATGGAGCTCGATTTAGCTCTAAGAGAAGCACAGAATACAGCTGGCTTGAGGAATCCTCAATTTGCATATGGATCGGGAAAGGGCAGAAAGAATGGAAAACGGGGTACCCAACATTCGCCCCTCTTGTCTTCTCAAAGTAGTCATACAAAGTTAAGTGGGACTTCTTGGCGCACAAGCGCTTGGCATCTAGAATGTAGGAAGGTGCTCAATAAATATTTTTTTAAACATTGTGATTATTTTTGCTCAGTGCTTGGTACACAATAGACGCTCAATAAATCTGAATCCCCACGAGGACTAGTCCAACCTTTGCTGAGGGTGGTTGGCTACCGGGTGGCTCATGGCTGAATGAGGTGGGTGAGAGCCATGGGCTCCTCCCCACCCTCACTCCTGTGTCTTCTTCACGGCCTTACGAGTCAGATTACATGTCCCCAATTTTCCAGGAGGGGAAACTGAGACCCTGAGAGGGTCATCTTTATTTTGAGCTTTCAATGAGTCTTTTATCAGGAGTGGCTGGGAATGCGGGGTGCTGGAGTGGAGTCCCCAAGGCCCTCTGGAACAGCTACATTTCCTCATAGGAAATCGGAGGCACCGGGGGCCTTCCAGGCTCGGAATGAGGGACGGTCACAGCGGCCCAGCCAAGGTCAGAGCCAACTTCGAAGACAGTCCAGTCCTGCCCCCAGCAGGCAGGTGAGCACTGCTAGCCACCAGTCCTCACAAGTGATCACTGCCTCTCCCAATACCCTCGGTTCTGGGCATGTGTCCTGGGCAGGGAGGGATTGAACTGCACTCTTTTCCATGGGGCCAGAAGCTCTTGGCAAGGTGTGAAGGACTCCATGAAAATCCTTTGAAGATGGCCCCTCAGTGCTGTCCCCTTGGAGGCACCTGCTATCTTACTATCTCTGAGAGTCACAGGTGCACCAGGCAAGCTCTTGGGGCTGCCTCATCCAGCCTAGAGATTGGATCTCAAGTGAAACTTAGAGGGCAAGGCACACCCCAATGGCACAGTTACCCACGGTGGAAATTCGGGCACCTGATAGCTTAGGGAGGGGAGTCCGGAAAGTGAGTAGCTCTCTGCAGATCTCTTTCTGGAGCCGAGAAAGGTGTGTGAGAGGGGAGAGCTGCACGCCACAGAGAGCCCTGGCTTCCCACCTGCTTTGATCCAGGATTCTAGGAAGACACAGCCTCATTTCTGGGGCTTGGCTAAGACAGACAGCGACTACCCAGTGCAGTCGGGAGCTTCACCCATCCCTTCACCTCATCCACAGGTGACCAAGCCCTCTGCCAAGCAGGCAGAGCCAACCCGGCAGAGCCGAACAGGACCTCCACATCCTGAGAGTCCTGAAAAGCAGCCCGAGGGAGACCGGCAGCTCCAGAGGACCTCACTACATGCCAGGACATCAACCAGGCCCCCTGAGAGGAGGGCTCAGATAGAGAGGCATCTGGAGAGTGGCTACAGTGGCCTGAGGCAGCCTCTGGGAGAGTGGTCGAGCCAGGAGGGGCTGTCAGGACCCCAAAGTCCTAACAGACACCCAGAGAAAAGCTGGGGCAACCAGGAGGAGGGCCCAAGTCTGAGGGATTGGCCAGAACCTGGGGGTCCCAGCCTGGAGGGGATATGGAGGGGACCTCCTCAGGAGCACAGAGAAAGGTGGGGACAGTCAGAGGCCTGGGAGGAGCCTCTCAGTAATGGGATACAAGGGGGCCCCCCAAGGGGCCAAGGTAGCCTTCAGGGGTTGTCCAGGCCCCACCAGCCTGCACCTTCCCCAGAGAACTCCTGGGCAGACCCAGCAGAATGCTTGTGTGCCCGGCAGCCTGAGGCCAGCACTGCCATGGGCTGGAGGGCTGAGGGAGCATCCCCACCTCAACATAGTGCTGAGAGGCCACCCGACCTAGATTGGAGGGATCTGTTAGGCCTTCTCCGGGCACCTGAGGATGGGGCCTGGACCCGACTCCCAAGGCTGGACTGGGAAGGCCTCCTGGAGCTCCTGCAGGCTAGGCTGCCCCAAAAGGACCCGGCTAAGCATTGGCATGATCCAGCCAAAGCTTCAGGACCAGAGCTGGGCTCCTCAGGCACAGAGGACACCCTGAAGACAGGATCGCAAACCCAACCTGAAGGATGGGCCAAGGCCACCCTAGCCAATGGACACAGGCCTGGTCAGCAGTCCGAGGGCCCAGCACAGGCACCCAGCTCTGCCTGTATCTCCACCCAGTGGCCAACAACCAAAGTGACAAGTGGACCCGAAACTTCACCTCTGGCTGCTCTGGAGCAGATAGATCACCAAGGGAGCCACAGCCCACCAGACCTGGCGGTAAGTCTGCCCCATATCTGAAGGGTGTCCAGCAAAGGCCATTGTTTTTTAAACTATGTCCCCCACCCCCTACCATGGGACAGCAAGGCACCTGCCAGTTCTGTCACCAGCTCATAGGCAGTGTGCTAAGCCACATATGCCATGCACAGTGAAGAAGCAGCTGCCACTGTCCCCAGTTTACAGATGATGAAGCTAAGGCCCATACTCAGCTTAGAATTTTCCAGCGGTCATACCTGCAGGAGTTTTGCTAAAGCGTCCCACTCCAAAGGCCCTGCTTACTATACCATCGGCCTTTCTCCCGCCCCATCCTGTTGCCTGTCTAATTCAGTGCAGAGACGCAGGGGTGCAGGGTCAGAGGACACGGCCTCAGGTTGCCATCAGGCTATGGGGAGGCAGGTCAATTGCAGGATGTTCAGGAGCCGGGGTCAGGGTGAGGCAGGGATGCAAAGATGCCTCCCAGTGGTCTCTGACTTCTCACAGGGGAGATGGGAGGTCAGAAAGATTGAGGTTTTTCTACTTGAGGCTCAGGATCCTTGAGAGACTAAGCGATGGTGAATGTGGTGGGGGTGAGAGTGAAGAACCCTTAGCCTTTTCAGTAGCTCACACAGGGAGAAGAAACTGTGGAGTGCTACCTGGGTAGGCATAGTAGCCAGGATGGATCCCGTGCTGAGCCTAGTGCTGGTGAGGCCTCCAGGCTCAGAGCAGTGGTGTGTGTGTGTGTGTGTGTGTGTGTGTGTGTGTGTGTGTGTGTATGTAGGGGGTGGCTGCACCCTGGCTGCAGTTCTGTTGGAACACATGTGTCATACATGTGTCATACATGTGTCAATCCAGCGTGAAGGAGTCTCACGAATGACAACACAGAGAACTCCCCAGGTCCTTCTCTAGAGAGGATGCTTGCCATGTCATCCAAGGCCCCTTCCACTGCCTTCCTCCCCATACTTTGCTCTCACTGTCATGGGCTGACTAGAGGACTCTGCGCATCATGGTTTTTTGCACATGCTGTTCAGGTCCCTGCGGCTGATTCCGCTGTCCCTTGTCACTTGCCAAATGTCTGTTCACTAAGTCTTAGATCTAATGTTCTGTCCTTGGAGTGCTGATCCCACCTTGGGGCTGGTGACATTCGCCTTCTGGCCTTCACAGTTATGCTTCCATCCATCCATCCATCCATCCATCCATCCATCCATCACCTTAGAATCACGGGCACAGGTCAACGATGTGGCTCAGTGGTAGGGCACTTACTTACACACCATGCTCAAAGCCCTGGGTTCAACTTCCAGCACTGTAAAACAAGCAAGCACAAGCTCTATGGGGTCAGTCAGGGGTCGTGAGTACTTTATCTCTGTGCCTCTGGCTCTCAGTCCCAAGACCTGATGAAGAGGAGGTTTTCAACTCAATGGCTGGTAGATCAGTGAATCCGTGGATGCTTTGTGGCACACAGAGAGTGAGTGGATGGGAGAGTAGCTAGGTGATGGATGGACAAGTGAATGATGGCCGAATGGATGATGGTCAGATAGACAGGTGGGGGATGGGCAGTGATGGCTGTTCAGTTATGGGTGAGCATAAGCCTTGGTGGGTAAACATTAAGTGGAATATGATGGATGGGTATGGCATGGATGGACACATGTTTAATTGATGATGAGTGACTTAGAAGGATGGGTAGACAGGAGGTCGGAGGGAGGCGGGCTACATAATGGTAGATGGATGACTGAGTGATGACCAAATGAAGGATGTGTGTAGAATGGCTGACGGACAGTGATGGGCAGTGGGGGACAGGAGAGTAATGTGGGACACGTGAAGTGGCTGGATGGACACTGTGGATGTAGTGATGTTGAATGAAGAGAAAATAGCTGGAAAATTTAGTAGATGGATGGGTGACTCATGGGGGTGACCAAGGCTAAGCTGTGATCTTTCTTGTCTCTTTCTTTCTTTCTTTCTTTCTTTCTTTCTTTCTTTCTTCTTTAATTGTGTGTGCGCGAGCCCACATGCCTCGTGTGTTTTGGTTTTTAATTGTATGTGCCTTAGTGTTTTGCCTACATGTATGTCTGTGTGAGGACATCAGATTTTGGAGTTACAGACAGCTGTGAGCTGCCATTGTGGGTCTTGGGATTTGAACCTGGGCCCCCTGGAAGAACAGTCAGTGCTCTTAACTGCTGAGCCATCTCTCCAGCCCCAGCTATGTTCTTTCTTATCTCCAGTTCCAGCCAGAGGAACCTGAGGCGTCAGAACCAAGCAGAGGCGAAGACTCACGGGCTGACCAGAAGCAGGCTGACTCGGTAGTTGGGTCCTAGGCTTGGGCACATGGGGAGGGGAAAAGAAAGATAATCAGGTTAGAGGTGGGATGAACTCCTCCAAGAGCTCTGGAACCACCATGATCCAGACTAGCTCTGCTATGAGGTCTGGGAAGAGGAGCTTTGGGGGAGGTAGCCAGCAGAGCCACCGTCAAGTGGAAACCTGGGTTGTGATGATCCTGGGGTCAGAAGCCCAGGACTCTGCTTCTGACTTACTGGCACACAGTTCTTCCCTAAACAGGTCCCAATAGTTCCAGAGAGCAATGCTAGTTTGGGTCTAGAGGGCTACCTGGAGCTGGGGTCTGAGGTCGTAGAGGGGGTTAAAGGAGATGCCGCAGTATCCTGGAGGACTCTGGAGCTCTGCAGGATCCTGGGGCCAGAGCTATATGCAGGGGGTGGTCAGAGGCATCCTGGGCCGGCTGTAGTAGCATAGCTGCTCTGCTCCTCCTTCATACCTGCAAACAGACTGTTCTCACCAGAAATCTCTGAAGGGAGGGGAGAGGCAGAGGCAGGGGCAGAGACACAGAGGCAGAGGCAGAGAGGCAGGGACAGAGGCAGAGAGGCAGGGGCAGGGACAGAGGCAGAGAGAGGCAGAGGCAGGGGCAGAGAGAGGCAGGGGCAGGGGCAGAGAGAGGCAGGGGCAGAGAGAGGCAGGGGCAGGGGCAGGGGCAGGGGCAGGGGCAGGGGCAGGGGCAGAGAGAGGCAGACAGCATGTGGGCAATGTGAGGGAGGACACTGTGGCTACGCTTTTTCCTTCTCCAGTGTTCCCCATACTGCCTCCTGAAAAGTCAGAGGTGACCAGTAGCTGATCAGAGCTGGGGACAGGCATATGCTGTCCAACCCATCTGGACAGCCACTTTGTTGCTAGACCTAAAGTAGAACCCAGAACCCTGCTCCCTACCCAGGGTTCCCTCTGCTCCCCATCCCCACCCTTGTCTTTCTGCTTCCTGGCTCTGTAGAGTTCATGTGCCTCTATTTCCTTGCTGGCCAGTCTTTTCTTCTGTGAAATGGGGAGAGGACAGAGGACTCCTGTTAGTAACAGGGGCGCTAAAAGCTTCACTCTTCCTCTTTTGGGGTGATTTCTTCATGCTTCCTGGAGCTTGGGCTTTGTGAGCAAAGAGGAAATTAGCAATATGGAAAACCCCCACCCCCATCCCAGGCCGCCTCTACTGGATAGAAGTGTTAAGTACTCCATTCATTCATTCATTCATTCATTCATTCATTCACCTGCTCCTACTCTCAACGTGTAGTGAGCGTCTTCTCGGTGTGGTGGTGTGAGTTGAGGAGAGGCATCGTGGTGCCATGTGGTGGTCAGAGTTATGGGCTGTGGCGGGAACATGGTGATGGGGGACACTCCTTTCCCCAAAGCTCCCTGGTACCTGTGCTTTGATGTTTCAAACACCATTTCAGAGACTTACAGATTCCAGTCAGAGGACAGGAAAGTTCTGTCCCTCTCCTCGACCTGTAACCTGCTGTGTGGCTTTAGGCCAGTCTGTCTGCTTTGCTGGTGGCTCGGTTGCCCCAATAGAGATGACTTCATAATAGGCACACTAGGGTTCTGCCTAGGCATCTGTATTAAGCCGGCGAATCATTCCTTTCAAGATCATGCCCCAAAGGCCAGGCAGATTAAGAAGCTCCTGAGGAGAGCAGGAGCTAGGGTCACATGTGTGACCTCTTGTCTCTAGATGGCAGCTGCTGAGAGGATGGTGGACCTGGACCTCCATAGCTATTAGACATTTTAAGAGAAATCAGAAATACGTATTTGACATTTCTTTAAATGTGGTTTTAATTTGGGCCTCATGTAGTACAGCACTTGCTATGTTGCCGAGGCTGGTCTTGAATTCCTGATCCTCCTGCCTCTACCTCCCAAGTGCTGAGATTACAGGTGTGCCTGACCACATCTGGCTCAAAATTTCTTGGTTTTTAATGTTGGAACCAGATTGGCACACACCACATGAGCTAAATGTCTGTGGCCCGTACCCTTCTCCTTGGCAGTCAGCGGTTTGACCTTAGGTTTTTGGATACAAATCCCAAGGGTGTGTGGAGTCCTAGAGCCCCTGTTGGTCAAACACCGTGTAGTACAAGCAAGAAAACAGTTTTTTCCATTGCAGCTGTGGTGGGGGAGGGAGGTGGGAGCCCAGGGCCTTTGCAGTAGCAGAATAGTCAGGGGAGGCTGTGGCTAGGGATACCCCATCCCACCAAAGGGACCTACAGCCAACACCGGACCCTGTTTGACAGGCAGACAAGAGGCCAGCAGAGGGCAAGTCTGGGAGCCCACTCAAGGGCCGACTGGTGACTTCATGGCGGATGCCCGGGGACCGGCCCGCGCTGTTCAATCCATACCTGCTGTCTCTGGGGGTCCTCAGGTGGCAAAGGGTAGGCTGGCTCCTGAGGGATTGGAGGGGTGAGGGTGGATAGAGAAGGGAAGGGGGGAGGAGGCTGGGGCTAGCCAAGAGAGGGGGCTAAGAGGGAGGAGTGGGAGACCTCGCGGAAGGAGAGGATGCTACAAAAGCTCCGGCAGTCTCTGGAAGACGGTCTTTTCTGCCTTGGTGCAGGGCACAGATCCTGCAAGCTTTTAGGACGAAGGATGTTTGGGTAATGTGCAATCAGCAACTACTAGCCTGGGCCAGTGAGCCAGGTGGGGGGAAGGGAGAAGGAGGAGGGCCTAAAGGGGCTCTGAGATTACAGAGTGTGTCTCAGACTTGGGCCTGGGCCAGTTTCACAAACATCTGGCCTTACGTAACCCATCTCCTGCCCAGAGAGGCCTGTAAACATTGGGGCCTCTGGTCGGGCCTTCTTCCAGGGTAAGGGGAGGAGATAACTATAACTTGTCCTCTCCTGCCCCTTCACAGCAGGCAAGATGCAACCAAGGGCTGGCTTTGAGGGGTCAATTTTGTCAGTGACTGGCTGATTCCTGGACTTTCTTGTTAGTGCTGGACTGTGACACTGTAGGGCCCTTGGAGACAGACACCGATTTTTACAAAGTGGGCACTGGGGCTCACAGAAATGAGCTGACAGTCAGGATATCACCAGGCTGGTTTTGCAGTCCTCAGTGAGAGCGTTACAGAGGACGTCAGAGCACAGAATATCACATCCGTCACATCTGTTAACTGGGGTAGTTCATGGAACTGCCTAGGATTAAGGAGAAGCAGCTCAGGATGCCCAGAGGCTGTGATGTAGGCGGAGCTGCTGTCCTTGATGTTTTCCATCTGTGTCACGAATTCTGCTCTCCTGTTCTCTGTGAGCAGAGGAACCCATGAGTGCCAATCAAACATGGCTCACTGGGTGCAGTGGTCCTTCAAGCCATGGGTGGGATTTGCCTTATCAAAATAATTAAAGGTCACCGACACACAGCAGGGCTGGGAGGTGTGGCAGGGAAGGCCTGGTGGAGAGAGGCGTGAGATAAGCGTGGGGCTGTTGTGTATATTCTGTATACCACCAGCAATTATTATATATCTACAATACTCTCAGCCCCATGTCCCCTGCGGGATGTGCCTGACTCACTTTGGTCCT
Organism: Rhabdomys pumilio; assembly: GCA_030674055.1. Lineage (NCBI taxonomy): Eukaryota > Metazoa > Chordata > Mammalia > Rodentia > Muridae > Rhabdomys > Rhabdomys pumilio. The sequence continues at coordinate 23,528,623 of JANHMN010000012.1, read as the reverse complement.
CATCTTGGGGACAATTGGACTCATGTTGTCCACACACTGACCTGTAGAAGTGAAGTCTCTTGTTCCAGTGTCACTTGTGGCTATATCTGAGATGCTCTGGCTTGCTCTGGCCAATCTGAGTTTCAAATAGCTACAAAGCCACCCTTGTGATGGTGACTTCCTGTAAGCCCTCTGGCTTAGTTACCAATCATGTTCCCTACCAGACTGTGGCACTGAGGCTTGGTGAGTCTGGGGGCAATGATTCCCCCCCCCCCCCGAACTAGAATTGTAAGTACCAGAGATCTGGGGCCTCCCTGAGGATTGCTAAGGAGCCAAAAAGCTGCCTGGAATTCTATCTCTGCCCATCCCTGGCTGTGCACTCTTGGGCCATTGACTATTTCCCTGAGCCAATGCTCAGGCAAGGGGATGGGCATGAGGAGCACTAAGTAAGGAATCAGATGCAGGGAGCTGGGATGAGGAGTCAGATGCAGAGAATACAGGGCAAAGTTTTTTTTTCCACTGCTAGGTATAGAACCCAGAGCTTTGTGTGCGCCAGGCTGTACCATGTAAGTATGTCCCTGGGCCTCCTGGACAGGGTACTTGGATGAAGGGATCACTAGGTGAGGAAAGGGAGCACCGTGCAGTGAGTTTCTAAGTTTGCCTGGAACATGTTTAGACTGAGGCTTGAAGGGTGAAGACAATTTTCCAGGCAAAAACTGTGTGTGTGTGTGTGTGTGTGTGTGTGTGTATGAATGCATATACAGAAGGCAGGAAGGGAAGTGTTCCATATACGATAGTCTAGAGTCCAAAGGTGTGCCTTTACAGGGGATTCTACAAGTCCAGCATTGTGTCTTTCATATGGAAGAGGCATGTATAAAAATTACCACAGTCCTAGTCAGAATTCTAGAATTCTGACTGGGCAAAATCCAGTGTGTTAAGCTCATCACCAGCACTGCAGTCCCTGGGTGGAGGTTACCAGAAGGTGAACCTCAGTGGCCAGGAGCCAGAGGCCTAGTGCTTTCAGAGTCCAGGTCCCTGGTGGTAGGGGGTTTCCTCTTCTCACTCACTAAGGGCTGACAACCTCTGAGGAATGTCAGCAAGAATGGGAAGCATATGGGTACCAAATGGCCAGTGTCTAGAAGTGAACTTAACATGTGGACTTGTGGGCTGTGATGGGGAGACTTCAACAGTGATGCCAGGAAAAGAACTCAGCTCGCTGGGCCTCTGAGTCCTCATCTGTGAAATGGGCAAAGATTCAGAGTACCATAGTAATTACAGTATACAACACACATTTATTTCTTTAGTTTTGAGACAGGGTCTTGATATGAAGCTCAGTCTAGCCTTCAAGTCACTATTTGTGGTGATCCTCCTGCCTCTGTCTCCCAAGTGCTGGGGTTACAGGTGTGCACCCTCATGGATTTTGTTTACTAGTTTGTTTGACAGAATATTGCTATGTAGCTCAGGCTAGAATTACATGTGTTGCTTATGCTGAATTAGAACTCTTGACTCTCCGGTCTCCCCCTCCACCTCAGCCTATACTAGCATGGCCAGCAAGAGAAATGCCTCTCCAAATCAAGACGGCAGAGTATCTGAAACTGCAAGTAATCCAGGTTCCTGGTCCACACCTAAGCTAACTAGAGACAGAGAAGTTGTTTTAATTACTTGACTTGGTCAGCATTTATGGGTGATCGCATCAAGTGTGAGATTCCCGGCATAGCGTAGTCAAGTTTCTTGCTTAAGCTAACAGGGTTGAATGGCTACTGCCACCGAAGCTTCCAGTGCAATCAGCAACTAATTCCACCAAGGTCCCTCCTCACCGGCAGGACCACAGTTAAGCTTCCACAGGCAAAGAAAACTCAACACATTGATAAGGGAGCTGGGAACATGGGCAACAGGTGTACACCCACATCCGGGAACCCAGCACTTCTTAGCAAAAAGTCCCACCTGGGAAACTTCGAGAAAGTTTTATGTCTCTATGTACCACTCCAGAACTCATGTGGTACGCAGCTTCTCTTTTCCCATCCTCCCCAATCCTCCCTCCCCGTGAGACCTCGGCCAGGTAAGTAGGTCCAGTCTTTGAACCACTGCGTTCTCATGGGTAAAATAGAAACAAATGAGCCCTCTTCTCAGGGGAGTACGAATGCCGACTCCGCGGCTAACTAGTGGGGCTCGCCGAGTCTACTAGAGTGCTGTACTGCGTTCGCCTTGCAACACTGGCGCCTTGGCCAGATGCAACCATCACTCTAGCGGGGGACTCAGGCTCTCCGTCTCGGCCGTGCGACCGGACTGCCCCGCCCCTACGCGGTCTCCGGCGGAGTCACCTGCACGCAGGCCCTTCCTTCCTCCGAACCGCCGGCCGGAGTTCGGCCCGCCCTGCCCGCCGCCCCATCCGCCCGCCCCGTCGTACAGGCCCCGCCCCCGACCCAGCCCTCGCTCCCATTGGTCCTCCCGCCACCCCCTCGCTGTTTGCCCCGGCTTCTAAGCTGTCCATTGGTCCGCCCAGGTCCTCCCAGGAAGTTTGAAAAAAAAAAAAAAAAGTTTTATGGGCGGATGGAAGGGGCCGGGGCAGCTCCGGGGAAGGGAAGGGCTGGAGTTACGGCGGCCGGCGGCCGAGAGGGGCGGCGGGCTGGGTGCGCCGCAGAGCCCGGCCCGAGTGTCCCGTGCAGCGTCCCCGGGCGCCGCCATGACGGTGAGTGGCCCCGGCTGGGACCCGGCGAGGCTGGAAGCCGAGTGCCCGGGCAGCTCGGTCCAGACTTGCCCCCTTGGTCCCTTGCCCTCCTCCCCGCGCGGAGCCCGTGCCGTGGAGGGCACCAGTCACTGACAGACTAGGGCGACACTTTTCCTCTGCCCACCAGATCTCATGGTGGAAGCCCGAGTCCCCCCAGGCTGCTTGGCTTGGGCCTGGAGAGAGGTGTTCCCGGCCTTGGACCGGTCGCGCTGACCTGACCTGGACTGGGATGGTTGTCCAGTCCATGTGGGTTCTGGCCAGAGGTTGGGGGGATCCGGCCCCGCCCACCCCGTAGTTGGGAGACCGCTCTGGGGCAGCTGAAACCGCGTCTTCATAGCGTTAAGAGCTGGAGCCTTGGGCGGGGTCAGAGGTTTCAGTTTCTCTTGGAGGTCAGCTCTACCAACACTTGTCAATCAGTGGCTGTGCCCTGATCATCCTGTCGAATCTCACAGTTGAGAGCACTGTCCTCCCCATTTCACAGCCAAGTGAATTGAGACTTGGGGAGGGGGGCTAGCGCGGTGTCCTGAATGTAAAAGAAGAAACAGCGTCGTTTCTGACCACCTGGCCTTGAAGTTCTGGAATGGAGGGGTGGGGCAATTTTTGATTTCTGGCTAGTGCCCCAGACAGGCTCTGGGAGTCTGGTGGCCCTCCTGGGGTTGGGAGGAGGATGAACAGGGTGTGTATGCACATGCGCAAGCCTGCCTTCTACTGAGGGTAGGCCTAGTGAGGGGTGGGCTGTGCTGCTGGGGGCGTGGTCTGTAGGGCCCCTGCCGTGTGTGTGTGTGTGTGTGTGTGTGTGTGTGTGTGTGTGTGAGAGAGAGAGAGGGGGGGGGAGGGAGGGAGATAACCTGGCTCTGGGGGCGTGGTCTGTAGGGCCCCTGCCTTGTGTGTGTGTGTGTGTGTGTGTGTGTGTGTGTGTGTGTGTGTGTGTG